>CM076571.1:400709157-401909157 GCA_034641835.2 Pinus albicaulis | reverse complement strand
GAAATTTTGGTAAGGAACATGCTTATGTACATAATGTTTTATTTGATGATTACTTGCATTCCTTTACCATGTATATGTAGGCCATAGATAGAAGGAGGAGAATTATTCCATATAAAATTCAGGGCCAAATTTGGGCCATAAACATTTCTGAACATGGCCACTCCCTAGGAGGACATGGGGAGATTTTGTATCATTGTGGGTGCACTCCAAAAGAACCAAACATATCTCACACTTTCAACCATTGTGAGAAGACTTGGACAACAAGTAAGTGGTGGGGAAACCACTTACCATATCATTATCTAATGCAATTAGGATATTTATTGTGTTGTTTCCACATGTGGGACTATGACCCACCTCTATTTTTACAAATTTATGTTTGTATGTACGTAGTGTTGATCCCATACATTCATGATGTACTTATACATTTTATGGGAATCATTGGAGGGAGGATGGGAGGAATGTATGTTCCCTATGGGAGAGAGATTCTCCATGTTCATTATGCTACATGTTTCAGGGAGAACATTGGGCAAACCATGTTTTTTTCATTGGAACTATTGTCTCCTTGTGGGATGAATTATTTTCATCTCATAAGAACTTTGGAGGAGCATTTCATGGAGGGATGGATTGGTAGACACTTAGCTTATGAGGGAAGCTTATCACATATTGGTGTCACCAATGGCGGAGGAGGAGAGCTTCAACAATCACATTGTTAGTTGCTAGAGGAAAAGCAACATTTGGGAAGGGAGGACTGTAATATTCCCAATTAGCCATGAGCTAGTTGGAATATTAAATGTTGTTTTGTTGCTTTGTTTTATGAATAAGAGGACAATGGAGGTCCATAATTCTCCTTAATAATGAATAAATCAATTCCAATGTTAAAATTATATATCTTCGCAGCTTAATTGAGCACCCTTAGGTGTGAAAAGTGGCTAGAACACCTTGATTGGGTCAATCTTGACCAAATCAACAACATGGAGGAGTGGTCATAAACGCAGTTTTAGATGGAGATTCTTTGCACGGAAGTAGTGCTATTATTGGATGGGGCTTAGGGTTTGGAATCTCATATATTATAAAATTAAGAGGATGGCAGCCATATTGATTATGTTATGGTATATGATATTTCTGAATATATGGTCTCTTTAGACATATATCTTTCTCTTGCGATTTAGCTGATATTGAGTGTTGTTTAGCACTGCGTGTTCCTGATCAGGAATCCCACCTCTTCAATTGGGAAGCTCTTGGAGGAGTCTTGTACTAAATTTTCAACTTTTAGGCTTAAGGCCATGCTTCATCTTTCATTTACAGCACAGAACCTATTGAGGATTGAGTTGTTTTGTAGGTTGCAGCAGTGGAGACCATATTTGGGTCATCTCACTACTTATTTTCAGTGGAGAAGGCTTCCTTTCCATTGGGAGGAAAGTAAGGAAGGCCCTTGCAAATATTTCCATATATTGGCATGAGGCCAACTATTTATTTTCCCCTACAACGCAGTTTATTTCCAGATTTGTGTTACTTTGTAGGAGGAGTTGCAAGGCACACCATTAGGAGAGAAGGTTTGATGGTGAAGGGGATCTTCCTTTCATCTAGAAGATCTATTGGAGGAGGCTGCATTTTTTCTTATATCAGATCAGCCACACTTTCCATATCTGTATTTTGCAGTGGATCTTTAGCCCTAAGGCTTAGATCCCCATCTTGTACATGGTGTTTTGTTGAAAACCCTTAAGGGGTTATTCAAAGGAGGTTGTATAGTGCTCAGATATGTATTGGATCTATATTTTGAGGCACATATCACCCTTATATCTGTTGTATAATAATTTTTTGCATAATTTCCCTTTTAAAAAATGGCATGGCAGCCTTCCAGTTCTTTACATATAGTAGCAGCACCTCATTTGAGGGATTTTGTCCATTGGAGGATTTTTATTTCTTATTGTACATCTTATGGCCCATTTCTTATGCATATTTTGTTGTCTTTATAATGAATAAAAGGTCTTCATATTGGCCTCTTGATTTTATGTAATATTCCCAAAAATTTAGCCTTAAGCTAAATGGAATATTATATTTTGTTTTATCACTAGGTAGGTGAATACATGGGTAGGAAGGCCCATAAGTCTCCTAAGCGGCAATAAAAACACTTCAAGTGTGAAAGGATACCTTTATAGCAGCTAAATAAAGCACCTCCAAGTGTGGACATGGGCTGGACCATGTTGATTCAGTCAACTTTGACCAAGTCAACAGTGCTGTCATGGAGGAGTGGAGATTAATTGAGGAATAACGCAGTTTTGGAGGGAGATGGATCTCGTGAAGGGAACGACCTAATTGAGTGGGTAAAAGGGCAGGAAAGCTCATATTCTATTTAAGGAAGAGGATGGTAGCCATATGAGGGCATGTTTTATATTTTTACTTTTATATTGGTGTACTTAGACTTTTGCTTCCTCTTACTGTTTAGCAGGGTTGCAATGTTGTTTAGAACTGGGTGTTCCCGAGAGGGAATCCTACCTTTTTCCTTGAGAGGCCTCTTGGAAGAGTATTGTATTCATTTCCACATTCAGTTTTTTAGGCCAAGCTATATATTTCTTCATTAGTGCAGTTTCTGCAGGTCATTGTGCTGTGCTGTAGTGTGCAGCAGTGGAGGGGTTAGAATCCCACTTTCTCAGCTAGTTTCTCATAGGAGGAAGGTTTCCTTCTATTGGGAGATCTGTTTGGAGATTTACTGAGCATATTTAAGATATTTTTAACTAGGCCATATGTTTCCAATTATTTCCAGCACTGTTCCAGTTGGGAATTGCATTATTTTGAAGGGCAGCTTCAGTGGAAGATATTGTGGTTCCTTTGCAGTGTTTTCTTGTGATTAAGGGGCTCATACTCTCATGGGAGGATACCTTTTAGGGGATCTATATCAGATATGTTATATTTCAGATCTCTACACTCTTTTTCTTCAGTTTGCAGTGCATATTCATCCATTGGGCTTTAGATCCCATCTTGTATAGGGTATATTTCTGAAAACCCTTTCTGAGTTATTTGTAGGAGTTTGTATTAAGCCTAGATCTGTATTTGGAATATATTTGAGGCATATAGCAGTCCTACATATTTTGTACATTATTTTACTGTAGCAGTGCATTTTTAACTACGTTGTAGCAGTCTTCCGACATTTTTTACTATAGCAGTAGTTCAGATTTAGGATTGATTGCTTATGGGAGGCTTGTTTCCTCATTATATATGATTCATTCCTCACTATTATGTATTGATTTTCTAATATAATACATGATGATATGTCTCCATATTGGTCTCAAATGTCAATGATTTGATTTACACTGTTATTTCCAGTTTTTGTTTATATATTGCTGCCTTCCCCATTTTGGGAATATTATAGTGGTATCAAAGCATAATCTTGGCTCAGACTATGCATTCAGCCAATATGTCACCATGAGGAGACACTCTTCACCGGAAGAGGACATGTACAGAAGAAAAAAAAATAAGACTCCATTATTTTGAGGACGAGAGGAGGAGGAGCTCTCAAAGCTTCTCTTTCAAACTATGCATAATATCAAGGCATATCTCAAGAAGATGAGGAGAGAGAGAGAATCTCCAAAGGATTTTGGATCTAAAGCCAACTCTAGATTTTCACATGATGTGTGTGAGCATGCAGCTACACATTATGATTCACAGTGCAGTCATATGCCCAGATCTATCCCAAACTTAGAATTTTAGAGATCATATCACTTTTCACGAGTTTTGCAAGATCAAGGTGGAGAGGAGCAAGCAGCATGACATGAGTAGATTTTTTCTATCTACTTTTGATGGATCAACAACATGTTCAACTAGAGCTTGTGTGGAGGCATTACACACCTATTTGTAGCAGCACCAAGTTTCTAAAGATGAAGCCGTCAAAGTTGCAGTGCTGCATTTTGAAGGTAAGGCTTATGCTTGGTGGATATTTGAGTATATTTCATTAAGAAATGCAAATATTTCTTCTTATGCAAAATTTCACTAAGAGATTAGTGGAAAGGTTTGATCGAAAAAATTCTGAAACATCATTGGTGGAACCAAGAAAACCAAAACAAACAAAACCTTTGCATACAATGGAGGAGCCTATGAACTCAAATCCACTTCAGAAAATTGTTGAAGAGGCTCACATATTGCATAATACTTTGCTAGAGGCAAGAACTCTGTCCCATGATCTTGAACAAGAGGGCATGAAGATCCCTTTTCCAAGAGAGGATCCTCTTATTGAGAAGGTGACCCATTCATATTGGAGAGGAAGATAAGGATGGGGGAAACAACGTTGTCATATCTAGAGCACATCTAGCACCTCATGCAGAGGTATATGGAGCACTTGCTCCAACAAGAGGGATTCTTGAATCTTTGCATGGAATTCCATAGGATCTCATATGTGGAGATCAAGGCACAGTCAATGAACAACATGATTGTGAAATACTGCAGATGGAATGAGAAGGTAGGGAGGAAGATCAACATCACATGACAAGGAGAACACACCCCTATCTATTTCAGAGAGTTAATGAAAAAAAGAGGCAGACTGATTTGTGATGTGAGGGCAGGGACAAAGTTGTCCATTCATATGTGCAGTCTACTCTTGACATTGATGTCTCATTACATGGAGGAATTCCACCGAGGAGACCACCAGATCAGGAGATGATGAGGAATGCTTCGCATTGGATAGCACCACTCTTAGATCACGGACAGGTAGATACTTTGGATGGGTATATTACAGTGAAAATATTTTGGGGTAAACTCAAGGAGGAGGGAGACATTATCCCATTTTCAGCATTACCCACTCTCACTACACATACTGCGCTGACAGAAGTTGTTGTAGTGATGGAGGATGGCACCTTCGTGGTGCAAGAGAGCTGCTCCATGGATTTGGAGAAATAGAGGGTACTTCCTTTGAGGAAGAAATCCTCCATACTTTTGAGTAGATGGAGGCCACTCATGCTCACATTGCCCAAGGTCAGGAGATTCTTTTTGGATCAGAGCTTCTCATGGGAGGCCAACTTCCAAAGGTCACCACTTCTATTTGAGCATGAACAGCTGCATGATGGGCATGGTAGCACTTTGGAGAATGACTTTGGAATGGAGTCTGTCAAAGGAGTAGACAGGAGCATGTGGGGAGCTTCACATTTCAAATCATCAATGTTGTCTCTTAGGAGGATTGATCCATATTGGAGATCTCAACTCTTGGTAGAGTACTCCAAGGATCTTGGTGCTTGCATGATTCTTGATGACCCAGATGGAGATGATAGATACATGATGGTTGAAGAGGTCATATATTCACATAGAAGAGTCTTATTTACTAGAGTTTCTAAGCTCAAGAAGAAGCTACTACATGCATCACATGTGGACTTTATTTCTATGCACCTTGATGCATTTCATTCTTTGATGGAGGAGTTCACTTGGGAGGGAATCCAGCATGATATATTTCAGCATATGGAGATATGCATAGCCCAGATGTTGATGGAGAAGTTGGTACAGCCACTTCCCTACTCATTGAGAGTGAATGAGAACTTTCAGATGAGCCATTTCAGCTCAATGCCCAAAGTACAAAGTAGAGAAGGTACATTTTTGCATTATGATTTGCACTTCTTTACTTTATATGAGCAGCATGTTGTATTAAGAAGGGTCATTCTTTCTTATGCATTATATTATGATTTACTTGAGGCAAAATGCAGCATTGGGATTGGCTATTTTATTGGTGGTTTGTGGGGGAGGCCACATGATTCTTGGTGTGCACCATTAGCACCACATTTTACTTTCATGATCCTATCTTGTAGGATGATTGTGGAAGAAAACAAGTGGCTGGAAGGGAACTTGTTATTCTTTTTTTTGAGGTAGGAAATGGATGCACTCCGCTGGTTCCATGTGTGGAACTATGATCCAATTTCCGGTTGTCATATGGAAACTTGTTTTCATTTTTTCTTCCATATGTTCGAGATGCTCTCATGTTTATGGGAAGCCTTGTTTGGAGAGTGGGACAAGAGTTGGAGGTGCCCACTGGGGGTATGATTATCCATACTTCACATGTTGCATGTTTCAGGAGAAACAATGGGCAAACCATGATTCCCATACTACATCTCTTTTATTCATGTGGGAGGAGCCATTTGGAGAACTTGAGCTTTTGGAGGAGGCACTTCATGGTGGATTTGTTTGGTAGGGTAGATTGGGCCATTCTTGGAGGCCATGACATTTCAGCCCAAGATCAGCAACATCCCCACACATACCATAAATGGAGAGAGAAACAACTTGGGTGGAATAATTTAATCTCTCCATATAGCCCCAATACATTACATGAACCAGGGGTTGAGGATTCTTTTGATGAGCTACCTAGAATGGCTCATTTCATTTGGATGATAGTATGAGTTTGAGAGTTTCTCATTGGGAATGAGATACCCTGTTCTTGTCATAACTCCTATCGTGAGGTGGCCATTGGACAGTAAGAAGGTTTCCACTTACACTTTCCACCTTTTCATGATGTGAGCCAATTGGTTTTTCATACTTGGGAGGAAACATTGGAGGGAATATTTATTGAAAATTATTTTGAGTAGTGGTGGGGACTATTGATGAGGAGGCCACAAGAGGAGGAGTGGAGGAATTTTTCTCTCCTTATGCAGATGCTTGAGGACAAGCAAAATTTTGGAGGGGAGGACTGTAATATTCCCAAAAATTTAGCCTTAAGCTAAATGGAATATTATAGTTTGTTTTATCACTAGGTAGGTGAATAAATGGGTAGGAAGGCCCATAAGTCTCCTAAGAAACAATAAAAAAAAATCAAGTGTGAAAGGATATGATTTTAGTAGCTAAATAAATCAGCTCCAAGTGTGAACAGGGGCTGGACCATGTTGATTCAGTCAACTTTCACCAAGTCAACATCGATGTCATGGAGGAGTGGAGATTAATTGAGGAATATCGCAGTTTTGGAGGGAGATGGATCTCATGAAGGAAATGACCTAATTGAGTGGGGCCAAGGGCGAGCAAGCTCATATTATATTTAAGGAAGAGGATGGAAGCCATATGAGGGCATGTTTTATATTATTATTTGGATATTGGTCTGCTTAGACTTTGGCTTCCTCTTGCTGTTTATCAGGGTTGCAATGTTGTTTAGCACCGGGTGTTCCCGAGCATGAATCCCACCTATTTCCTTGAGAGGCCTCTTGGTAGAGTATTGTATTAATTTCCACATTCAGGTTTTCAATCCAAGCTACATCTTTCTTCATCAACATAGTTTCTGCAGGTCATTGTGCTGTGTCATAGGGTGCGGTAGTGGAGGGGTTAGAATCCCATTTTCTGAGCTAGTTTCTCATAAGAGGAAGGTTTCCTTCTCTTAGGAGATCTGTTTGGAGATTTATTGAGATTTATTGAGTATATTTCATAACTTTGGCACCAGGCCATATATTTCCCATCATTTCCAGCATTGTTCCAGCTGGGAATTGCGTTATTTTGGAGGGCAGCTTCAGTGGAAGATATTTTGGTTCCTTTGCAGTGTTTTCTTGTGATTAAGGGGTTCATCCTTTCATGGGAGGAGACCTTTGAGGGTATCTATATCATATATTTTATATTTCAGCTCTCTACACTCTTGTTCTTCTATTTGCAGTGAATCTTCAGCCATTGGGCTTTAGATCCCATCTTGTACAGGATGTCTTTCTGAAAACCCTTTTCGGGTTCTTTGTAGGAGTTTGTATTAAGCTTAGATCTATATTGGGAATATATATGAGGAATATAGAAGTCCTACATCTTTTGTACATTATTTTGCTGTAGCAGTGTGTTTTCAACTACGGTGTGGCAGTCTTTTGGAATTCTGTATTGTAGCAATAGTTCAGATTTAAGAGTGATTGATTATGGGAGGTGTTATCACCCTAGTAATTCTTAGGTCGTGGGATTTTGGTTTATAGTTAAAGAAAACCAGGGATAACCAAAACCACTTTTGAAATTTAGGATCTAGCCTTCCTAAGTTCCAGAGAGGGATATCTCCTCAAGATTTAGCTTGATTTTATGTTATAAGATTTTAGGCTAGGTATGATTGGACAGTGGGTTTGTTTTGAAATTTTGGTGGGAATAAAAGGTACTTAAAGGTAAACCACATATGGATCTACCAGACCATTAGGCTATGGAATCAAATTCTTGGAAATCAGAGCTAGGAAATAAAGTCTAAAGAGAAAATGTACAAAGGAAAGGGTAGATGACCTTCAAAGGGTTTGAAATAGGCTTTTTGATGAAATGGGTGAAATATGAACAAAAGGGAAATTAAGAATCCTTAGGTTACAGAAATGAAGATGAAAGGAAGGGGTAAAACAGGGACTAGGAGAATTTAAGAATTATTAAGTCCGGTTATCAGCAAAAAACATAATAATGAATAACTAGTAAAAAACAGGGAGCTTTTTAACACTAATCATGTTTAAGCTTTCCTAGTTAATCATTAAATACAGAAAAAATTGAAATGTATGTATGGAAATTTTGAAAGATAAACAGTGAAAATAAGAAAATACTTGACTTATCTGGTCAGCACAAGAATCCTGAGTTATGATGTATTTAATCTTAATTCTAGTCTGCTACTTGACTAATCGACTCACACAAACTTCAATATATCCAGAAAAATGTCTATAGTAGTCTTGAAAAATTTTATTCCACACTTAATACTTCAGAAAGAGAAGTATTTATAGAAAAATTATTACAAAATATCTGAGAGACATGTAGGAATATCTCTAGGAAAAAATAAAGTTTATTACATAGAAAGAGGGACAACTACAAAACAAACTGGCAAGCTGTCCTCTTATCAATAAAAAAATAGGACTAATCATCTTAACTTGTTGTTGGGTTGTAGCTGTTGGAAATGCTTGTTGGCATTTTGGAAAAATATATTTTGAAGATAACTTGAAAGACACTCTTTCCATTTCACATCCTTTAACTTATGCTTTATCGCTGATACTCTTTACGCTGTTTATTTTACTGCTTTACTGTTGTAAAATAATGAATTATCTATAGTAAAAAGATATTTTGACTGGTACTCTTTGACTCTATTTCTCACCCTGATACACTTTGACTGCAAATATTTATATTAAGTCAGTGAATTCCTACCATTTTTCTGCACTGGGAATTCTCATACTCGTCAATTTCCTGTAACTTTCATCTGCCTCTATATACTTAGCAAAATTGGGCTTAACAATGAAAATATGTTTGATCTCATTTTGTAGAAAGAACAAGTTCTCAAAATATTCCAAAATGACTTTACCAGTAGGAGACCCTTGTGGCAAAGGTTTGTTGACCTACTCTTTGGCATAAGCCCTGATTTTGTTGTCATAATCCTTTTGTGCCATTAATTTTTCATTCAAAGCATGAATGTCTGGAAGGCCTGCTTGTGTCAATACTGTGTATTTGGCCCAAAATCTTGTGATTTCCAAGTTCATGTCCTTGCATTTGTCCTTCAAATTATTCATCATATTTATCTTATTCAGGACTTTCTTGATTCGTAGTATGCTTTCAGTTCTATCCTGAATTTTTAGCTCTTCAAGCTCTTCTCTGTGTTTTCTATTTAGAAATGTAATAAGCTTTAAAGCTTGAGCAGGATTTTCATCTAGTTCTTCTTTTGTCTTTTGAATTTCTATTTGTGCTGCTTGGAGTAACTCTTTTTGTTCATAAATAATTTGGATTGAAGGCCATTGTAAATATATGCCTTGAATGATGTTGTTCCAAAGATAATTCTTGATATAAGATACCTACCCAGTGAGATTAACCTGTTGTTGTAGAATCTTTACCTATTCCTGCAACTTGTTGGATCTCTATTCATGTCCTTTAGATGTAATTAATGCATCTCTGTTAGATGTTTCAAGATTTCGGATGGTTCCTTTCAAGTTGATTATCTATTTATTTTTTAAGGACATGTCTTCCATAGCTTTGACTATGGAAGTTTTTTCACCTGTTTGATTTACCTGTGATGTAGATGATGAAGTGCAAAGATATATTTAGAAGTAGTTGACACTGCAGTTGCCAATACTCCTTTTGGTGCCCAATGTTCTGCCAATGTAGAGGGAACAACTGTACTTACAGTTGGAATAACTATGGGAATGGAGACTTCATGAGTTTTCTTCAATGTTTCATTTTCTTGCATTAGAGATTCTATTTGATTTTCCACCTCTTTAATCTGAGTTGTCATCTTCAAAACTAGCTGCATAGTTTCATCCTTTTCTGTATTTTCTTGAAGATTTTCTTTTGCCTGTGAGTGCTCACTCTGTGGCAATTTGAGTTGGTTTCTCAAGGCAGAAATATCTTCATTCTTCTGCCTTATTAATTTCTTAGCAACTTCAGTATTAGAGAGATCTACTCCAGTTTCTATTACCAGATCTTCTAAGGACTTGATCCTCGAATCCTTAGCATGTAGAGATGCTTTATCTAATTTAATTTGAGTTTGCAAATTAGATACAGTCTTTTGAAGGATGGTAGCACCCATGGTTTTGCTTACTACCTTTGAATACAACATCTCTAAAGCACTTCTATGGAACTCTATCTGATCTACTTCATGTATAGTATCAGCATTCACTTCAAACTCTCTCTTCCTGTAGTCTATGGCTGACTTTGGATATGTTACTACTGGTTGGAGAAAAGACATGATCATTTTATTTGTTGAGTAATCAAAGGCTGTCACAAATCTATCTTTATCTCTTGGTTTTTCCTTCAGAAGTTTAGAATAAACTTCATTTTTTATTTCCTCATTCTTTTCCCTGGTCTACTTGAACCTTTTCTGAATATCAGAATTAGTTTCTTCTACTGTTTTAGAGGAAGAGGGAGCTTCTGTATTTATTTCTTCTTCAACCATTTCTTTTCCTTTTCCTTGTGCCTGTACCTGTTCATTCTGAATTTCCCCGAGTGTTTCATTAACAATAATTGTGGCCTCATCATCTATTTTCTGATCATTATTATCATCTACATCTATGACTCATTTTTCTAGAGTAGTCATTCTGGCCTTCTTGTTGTAGACTATTTTAAATTTATTTTCAATAATTTTCTTTGCCAAATAGCCTTCTTCTTTTCTAGGCCTTTTATTAGATACCTCTATTTGTTGGTTAACTGTAACCACCTATGTATTGTTCATCTGATTTTCCTACAGGCTATCTATTTGAATCTCCTAAATATCATTAATTAAAGTGTTTGCAACCCATTCCATTTGATTAGCTTACTTTTCAATTAGTGGCTTTGACTCATGGAGAAATGGAGTTAACTTACATTTGACCTTGAGGTTACTCCAAATACCTTGAGGGTCATAGTTCTAGTAAAATATTTCTTGGAACTTGAATGATGATAATTTTCTAATTACCTCCTTCAAAGCATCTCTGTTGTTGACTATAAAGGGGCCAATTTGACTTTTTAACTTGAATTGTGCTTTCTTTTTGGAGGCTATGAAGTTCACTACATCTGCGTTCAAAATATGTCTCAAGTATTCCAAAGAAAAAATCCTAGTAGTTAGAAATTTTGGTAATTTGTAAGGATCCAGGATTGCACCATACACTATGATTTCTGTGTGATTTTTATACAAATACCAATCTCCAACTTTACAGTTTTCAGACAACTGTAAAATTATTTTGATTTTTTCATTGATCCTTGGTGGCTCTGCTTTTTTCAACAAACTCATGGCGGGTCTGATAAAAAAATCATTGAAATCCTTGTAGCTATACTCACTTCTGTTTTTCCTGAGAAGAGAAGTCCAGAATATCACTGAAAGAGGTTTACCCTCCATATCCATATTCTATAATGCAATTGGAAAATTATCTTCCTCAGAAAATAGAAAGAGATGTAACAGATATGATGTATTTCTGAACACTCCTTCATCAGGTAATTTTATTAACTGATAATGCATATTATCAACAATGAATTTGGCAAAGTTGAAGACCAATTCTGGCTATTTTCCTAGAGACAAGGTAGAAAGGAAACCTAGGATGGAGGCATCTGTAAACTCATCATTAGAATAGCCTAGAATGAATGACAGCATGGAAATGATTTTCCTGGAGCCCTCAGGGAAGTCAAAATTATCATAAGTTGGATTTACCTTAGGAAGGTTGACATGATTAGGCATGAAATTTTGAAGGATCTCAAACTTCCTAGGAAAATCCAGATCCAAACGTATCTAAGTTAAATCTTCAATTGACAATGATACTGCTCGTGGATCATGGCTTAGTTGGAGAATATAATTGATGGCTTTAGCAGTTATGTAAAACAAGACCTCATTATATTTGTTTACCATGCACCTCTGGTTAGGAATATAGTGCAACTGACATAACCTAATGAAATCTTGAGCTTGGTGGGTGATGGGAACCACATATTTGGGCAAGTTGGAGTCCCATACAGGTATATCATTGGCCCCTTTCTTCTCAAATTTTTCCTGACACCAGCTATGTACTTAAAGTAGATCAAATTCTAAGGTAGCATCAGCAATTCTATAGTCTAATTCAATCACGGGATTGTTTTCTTCAGAGGTGACAGGTGGCTGCAATGGTCTGACTACCTCATTAGAATCTACAGTTAGGACAAGAGTAGGTTTATCAATTTTGGATGGTTTGGGGTTTGGAAGCTTGCTGGAGGCAGGCTTTTGTGGTTTGGGACCTCCAGTCCTAGGGGTGATATGCTTTTTAGTCATTTTTAATGAAACTGAGCAAGATTAGACTATTTGTTGAGCTCTTTTTGAAAATACGAAGTCAATTAAGTTGCTTTTGGGAAAAAATCCAAATCTGGGTGAGGGTTTTATGATGAAAATGCATATTTTTAATATATACAGAGGACTGGAAAGGGATTTTAATGGTTTCTTCGGTAATTCAAATGGATTTTCACCGTATGAATAGCTTTTGGATGGTCAAAATTCTTCAGGCAGAAGTGGAAAATTCTAGGAAAATTTTGACAGGGTTTCCCCTATTTCGTCAAGGTTTGAGTACTCTCAGATGAGTAATTTTGGCTTTTAAATTCAAATTGGTTTAATTTTTCTTGAAAATTAAGAATTTTCAGGTTTGGATTACTAAAAAATACCTTTTAACATGTATGGTTATGGTTGAAGAGGGTTGTAGGAGGTACCAGTCTTCAAACTGGTTGCATATGTTTGGTAGAAGGCATTGGGAGTCTTCGGAGGCGAAATTAAGAGGGGAAATGGCTTTTAGAATTATGAACTGGTTCGAAAAAAGCTCTGGAAATGGTGTCTGGGAGTGATTTCTGAAAGGGAAAAAGCGTAAATGCATGCAAACAATAAAAACTAAGGTTTAAACCTTAAGTTTTATCAATACAAATAACATTAATTACAGGTCATAATTAACGGCGGGAGTAGTTTTTGCGTTTGAAGGCGAAACCATTAGTGGTTATCGCATTACTCCTGGGCAGTAAATGGTTTTTCGCTTTTGCAATGTGATCGAATAAAAATAATACACGTAGCGGAAGGTAGTTTGGAGAAACAACTTTTATCGCAAAATTTTTTGCCAACTTCGCCCGATCACTTTTATAATGCGATATCGAATACGCACCGTCGAATTTGGTCGCCTAGTGTGAACGGTCGAGATTTCTCAGGAAGCTGTGGGGATATGGAAAGGTGGGTCCCTAGTGGGTCCCGAGTCGAATATTAGTCGTCGATCTAATAGGGATAATAGACGGTTACAGGCTAATGCGATGGAAATGGTGGGGGTGGTGGAATGATTTATCGGGTTTAATTTAGACCATAGGATTAAAGGGATTAGGATGATCGGAGGGTTGGGAACGAATGCGAGGATGCTTCATATTTTTTAATGAAATTTATGTATAAAAGGGGTTTATACATAGAATGGGTGGGTTATTAAAGGTCTATCAAACCAGGGTTTAGACTGTGATAAAATGATATGTATTAGGAAAATAGGATAAGGTTAAAGCTTTAACCATGGGTAAATCTTATGAGGGGAAAGGCGAATAAACTCTTTTTCTTCGTTGTTTTATATACACAATGTGTAAATAAATTGCACATTTTCAATATTATTTATATTATATAGTTTCAGATTTATCAAAGGTCTAAAACTATAGGGGAGAGGGGATATTTTATTATGGATAAGTTTCATGTCAAAGGGGTAATTTCGGGATGTTTTTCAACATGTGTTTAATATATTTGACATAAAAAGTATATAATAAGAGGGTTTTGGGGATATTAAATAGAAGGGAGCTATATTAATAGGAGTAGGATAATTGATAGGGAGTTAATAAAATATGTTAAGTGTTAATATGAAAAAGGACAATGAATACTCAAAATTCATAAATAAAACTAAGGAAAGTGAAAATTAAAGGAAAGCTTCATTATCATAATTTAATCACTTTTACTTAGGATATCATGTTTTCGAGGGTTTTATGTCTTGTAAAATGGAGGAAGTTAATCAAATGGGTATTTATGTAACATTTAAGTAAGAAAAGAGTTCCCATTTATGAAGTTAAATGGTGATGAGTGCATGAAGGGGTAAATGATGAAAATTTCTGGGATTTAATATAGAAACTTAAAATTTTCAACTAATCAGTCATTGAGCCTTGGGTCCGGTCCCAACAGAAGTCAAGGAAATGCCTTGAGCCTCTTTGATTGACACTCTAGAATATCAAATTTTCTATGGGGAGGGGAAATTAGTTATTTATAGCCCGGTGAAATATATTTACATTGATGTCTCCCACCTTCTTCTACCTACCCAGTCATTATCTTCTAACATTTTTTCCTTCTATTTTAATCAGGTGAATTTGAACTAGCAACCTTACAAGATTTTATTCTTTTTGAAAGCAGTAAACTATCTAATTCTATGCTTATTTCAACCAAGAATCCAGATTAAACTATTGGATCCTTTTATTCTCTACCTAACTAATGAATTTTCATGATTAAATTGTATGACAATTGTTTCTTCTCTATCTACAACATTTGAAATTGAAAAAATGACGAGTCAAGATTAAAGTGTTCAACTCATCACAGATTATGGCATTTATTGACACTTTTCCAAATCAATTGCAAAAGGTAAAAGTAGTGGCATTTAGACTTGCACACTTTCATGTTTTATTCATCTTTTTTCTTGTCGGGTATATTATTTTTTCTAAGTCCTTTGATTTTTCTTTTAGGACTTTTTACCCTCTTTTTGATTTTTTCATTTTTTTTTCATTTTTTACAAAATATGGGAAAATAACTTGCAGAAAGAAAAGTTTGTACATATTTACAAGACTACCATTAGTCAAGTCAAAATTATGAATCCTATATTTATAGGTCACTAACATCGGCTTCACTTGGGGATGGCATTTCCTGGTGGAATGTCAAGAACTCTGAGATCAGTAGCCTTCATCTTTGACCTTGGTGATCTTGTAATTGGCTTTTGGTTTCTGTAACAATTCATACTTATGACATTTTATACTGCAAAGCTTAGGGCCTTCCCTTTGGGCTTCAACTTCGTAGATAAAATTTCCAATCCAATCTACACACTTGCAATGAATATTTACAATGATAAAGTAAATCAATCTAACTGTTGAGTGACTCTGAAGAATAGTATTGTTTCAGCATCCTACCATTCACTGGTCCTTCTTGAAGTTCAGTTCCATCCAAATTCCTAATGAAAAAATAATTGTTACCTCTGTAACCATATATCACATAAGGTCTTTGCCATAGAAAGCCAAACTTTCCATGTTTTCCTTTATCCTCTCTTCATGAATCCCACCTCAAAACTTTATCTCCTATGAAAAAATCATCTTCTTTAATCCTTTTGTCAAAAATATTTTTTGTTTTATCATGTAAAACTTGTGATTTTTCATAAACTTTTTCCCTAGTTTGTTGAAGATGTATGGTTTCATTTATTCTTTGTTGAATATCATTTCTTTCCACCTATGATTCCTAGATAATATTCATGACTGGAACACCCAAGGAAGAGGGGAAAACTGCATCTATTCCATAGACAATCTGATAAGGTGAAGTTCCAATAGAATTTTTTGTGGTAAGTCTATCAGCCCATAAGGCATAGACTAGCTTTTTGTTCTAGGTCTTTTTGTTTTCCTGGAGTAATTTTTTTATGATATTGATTAAGCTTTTGTTTGATGATTCGGCTAAACCATTACCTTGGGGATAATAAGTAGTGGAATGACCTAAGTTAATATGGTATTTATGACAAAAAGAAACCGTTTTCTTGGATTTGAATGCAGCTGCATTGTCGGTAATAATATTATGTGGGCATCCAAATCTTGATAAAATATTACTTTCTATAAATGAAATTATAACTGAATCAGTGTCTTGCCTAGTAGGAATGGCTTCTATCCACTTGGTAAAGTAATATGTAGCAGTTAAAATCCATTTATGTTGGCCTGAGGATGGAGGGTGGATTTCACCAATGAAGTCTAACCCCCATTGTTGAAATGGCTTTTCAGTTGATATAGGCTTAAGAGGTAAGGGAAATAGTTTCTTTTTCCTTTCAAAAATTTGGCATTTGTGACAGGAGGTAACAAATTTTTTGACATCAGAAAATAAAGTTGGCCAATAAAAACCATCTCTTAGTATTTTTTCTATTGTACTCTTCCATTATAGGTGGCCTCCACAGTCACTTGCATGAAATTCCTCAAAAATTTTGTCAGCCTTAGATTTTAATAAAAAAATTAGTAAAATCCAACTATTTTCTTTCCAGTAAAGTGCATTGTTGAAGATAAAAAATGTCATTTCTTTCTGTTTGATGAATCTTTCTTTGGTTTTAGTTAACCCAAGAGGAGCTTGTAAATGTGTTAGTACAAATATAATATCAGAGTACCATTGTGGGTCTAGATAGGCCTCATTGATCAATGGAGTTGCCATATCCTCCTAGTCATCTATTTGTGCAATGAAATTAATATCTAAAGCATTAATGCAATTGGATTCAGCCATCAATCTGGCTAAACCCTGTCCTTTAATGAGCTTTGTTGGTTTGATTTCCAGATCCTACTCAAGGATAGTGGCCATCCACTTTCCTCTCCTACTATCAAGCCCATCTTGTGTCATAATATCTTTGACTACTGCATGGGGGACACATGAAATGATGTGGGAATGAAGTATGTAAACTTTGAAATCCTTTATGGCTTTAACCATGGCTAAAGCCTTTTTTTCCATTATATTGTACTTCAGAGGTGCATCTCTGAGGGCTTTACTAAAGAATGCAATTGGCTTCTCAAAACCTTGATTGTTTTTCTGCAGAAGAACTGCAGCTATGGTGTGTTCAGATGCATAGGAAAATATTATGAAATCTTTTGTATAATCTAGGCTGATGAGGACTGGTGCTTTTGTCAAGGCTTGCTTTATGGATTCAAAAGATTTTTTATATTTTACTATCCATTTTATTGCAGAGTCTTTTTAAGCATATTGTTGAGTTCTTTTATGATTTCAACCAGATTAGAGATAAATCTTCTTAAAAAATTGATTTTACCCAAGAATGCTTGAAGTTCTTTTATGTTTCTTGGTGGTTGAATGTTCAAAATAGCTTCAATTCTTGTAGGGTCTATTCTAATGCCTTCCTTGGAGATTATGTGACCTAATAGTTTTCCTTCTTCTAGTCTGAAAGAGTCTTTTTAGGATTTAGGGATATACCATATTTTCTACACTTGATAAAAACTTGTCTCAGGTGATCTAAGTGTTCATCATTTGTTTTTGAAAAGACAGTAATACCATCAAGATAAATAACTAGAAATTCATGGATCTCCTTAGCAAAGGCAATATCCATGGCCCTCTGAAAAGTAGCTCCTGCATTTTTCAATCCAAAAGGCATTTTCACGTACATGAAAGTGCCCCAAGGAGTGGTAAATGAAGTTCTAGTTTGATCATCTTTATGAACTAGAATTTTATTATAACCAGAGAAACCATCTAGTAAAGAAATTCTTGAAGAACCTGCCACCCTTTGCAAAATATGATCCATTTTAGGCAAAGGGTGATTTTCTTTCAAGGAAGCTTTATTGAGATTTCTAAAGTCTATACATAGTCGAATTTCTCCTGTTTTCTTTCTGGTGGGCACTAAATTAGATACCCAATCAGAATACCTGACTGGTGCAATTATTTGTGCATCAAACATTCTTTTAACTTCTTTTTCGATTAAAGGTAACAAAATTGGATTAATCCTTCTTAGTTTTTGTTGAAAAGGTTTTTGATTTTCTTTCAAAGGAATCTTATGTTGAATTATGTCTTTGTTGTAAATTTTCAAATTATTGTAACCCCACGCAAAAACATCCAGATATTCTTTCAAAATTTCTATGTATTTAACCTTTTCTTATGATGATAAGGACTTTGATAGTTTGATCATTTTTGGTTTTTCCTTTGTTCCTAAGTTACACTCTTCTATGTCAAACCTGATTGGTTCCATTTTTGGCCTTTTGGGCACATCATTGGAATTAAGAAAGTCTTCTAGGGGAGTTAAACCTCTGGGTAAAATGTTATTTTTTAAATCAATCAAATCTAGTTCATCTTCCATCATTTCCTCTATATCTACTTTTTCCAAGTCATTTGTGTCACTCTAAGTAAATATAGTAGGTCTATCAAAATTATGTACATCTAAATCATCTATTTGACAGAAATTTGAATCTATATTACAAGGTGAATCTATATTACAATCATTATCAATTTGGAAATTTTTAAACTCTCGCTCATTGTTCAAAAAGTGATATATTTGTTCATCTTCTGAAAAAAGTTTCCAGTATTTTACATTATTTGGGACAATAGTTCTGTGTTTGATTTCAGCAATGTATTTTTGTATTGGTGAAAATGGAAATTTGCAAGTGCTGGAAAAGGTTGCTAAACAATCGGCTTGCGGATTTTGTTTTCTAGGAATGATAGAAAACTTACTTTCTAACAAATCCTCAACCAAATCATGTGTTGTGTCCATATATCTAGCCAGTCTGGGATTGTGAACAGAGTATTTTGCATTTATTTGCTTGACAACTAACTCTGAATCTCCCATGACTAATATTCTTTGCCCTCTCAATTTTCTAATGATTTGAAGACCTAAGATTAAAGCCTCATATTCAGCCATGTTATTGGTACATTTGAAATTCAATCTAAAGGCATGTTCTTGGGAATGGCTTGTTTCAATGTTTGTAATCCATACACCAACTCCAACTCCTGATTTATTCACTGATCCATCAAAATTCAAATGCCATAAAGCTTCATGACCAATGTAATCATCCATTATTTTAGGCTTCTTGTTAGTGAGTTCAGTTTGGATGTTATTATGATCAAAATTATAGAGAATAAAGGAATAAAGATCAGTAGGAGTTGAATAGATTGGGTAATTGGTAGGTCTTTCAGTACTGTTGATCATAAACTTCATTAAGGTTTCTCTGTAAAGCTTTTTGTGCTGCCCAAATTCTGAGATAGTGGCATAACTCATGTCAAGTTGTAGAGATCCCTGCAACTTTGCTCCCCAGAGCGAGAAAGAAGCATGCCATACTTTGGCGGGATATCAGCTACCACAAAATCCATGATCATGCTTTTACCAGGATATTGGACTAAATTTACACATAGATCTTCAATCAATCCTATGCATTTGACTTTAGATGAATCAAATGAAAACAGATCTTTATATGGCTGGGTTACGTCTAGATTCAGGGTTTCCATTATTGCTCTTGGCATTAGGTTATGGGAAGCTCCAGTATCTAGCATAGCATTGTGCAATATTTGATCATGTATAGTAAGACTTAAATAAAATGGAGGTACTGACCCATATGAATGCTTACCATCTACATTTCGACCAAATATTAATTTAGTTCTATCATCACTCATATTAATTGTATCCTCATTTTCATTTACATTCAATTTTTTAGTAATAATAGATCTATACAAGTCATTTTTAGCTGATTCAACTAAGGGAACAACTATATTTAATTTGGATATTTCAGATTGAATGTTAAATGTTGACTGAGATTTGATAGCCTGAATTATTTCATCTTTTGGAACTATTGTTTGGGATGATTTTTCTTGTGTTTCAACAGTTTTACCTTTAGCTTGAGATTTCCTTTTATCTTCTGTTTGAGTTTCCTGATTTCTGCTATCTTTGATTTTTTTTTCAGGAACATTTTGAGTTTTAGTAGATTCTTTATAAGATTTGGAATTCTCAGCAGAAGATTTAGGATTTGATGATTTTGAGTCAGCTGGATTATTTTTTGGATCAGTAACTATTGCTGAATTGGGGGCCTTTGAGGTATTAGTAATTTGGGAATCTCTCGAGGATTGAGCCACCTCATTAGTGATATCTACAATATTTGGACTAGGCTGTTTTTTAGGACTATGTGGGTTAGAATTTTGTTTATTTTCACTGGGAAGGATCTGCAAAAGTTTTGTTTTGAGAGCCTTAATATTATTTTTGTTTTGACTTTGTTGAGTTGGAGGATTGTTTTTTGTACTAGGCTCATTTGTTATCTTTCTCCTAAGTTTATATTGGTTGTGAATTTCAATGATTGCGAAGTCATAACCTTGCTTATAGTCGAAGGATTCACCATATTCCACTTTGAACTGTTGTAGCTCGAAGAGTTCCTGATCTTCCTGAGTGAGGAAAATTGTATTGCTTTCATCTATCCCCATAACTATGTTGATGTCTTCCTCATCCTCAACATTGTTTTGAGAACTCTCTAAAAATTTCTCTTAGAATGGGGGTCTAATGTTCTGATCTGGGGAAGGTTCTTTACCTTTCCCATGCTTTTTTTTTTTTTTTTTTTTCTGTAGTTGGGATTTTTTATTTGGGATTGATTCTCCCATTGCGGTTTTCTTTCAATGTGGTCTAATCTCTCAACTAAATTTTCTAATGTTTTGTTAATAGAATCAAATTTACCATCTAAGTCTGAAGCTTCTTCTTTTATGGTGACCCTTCTCTCATTTCTAAGTTTGGATTTTTTGGCAAGGATATTGATTTCTGCACCAATAGCATTTAGTTGCAGTTGTTCTAGGGTGTCTGCATCCCTTTCCCTAAGTTGATAGGCCATGTCTACATCAAAACAATCAGGGAATTTGAGCAACACGGAATATGGAGTGGGTTTGAGGTCTACAGGAATAGAATTGTAAATACTATTGTATCGAGTGCAAAATTCTTGGACAGACTCATTAGGAGCTCTTTTAACAGCATCAAACTCAGCTAATATTTATAGGGTATTTTTCTTCTTTTCCCATTTATTTATGAGAGCTCTATGGAATACAGCTAAGTCTACTATAGTACCAACACCTAAATTTCTAAACCTTGTTTTTACTTCTCTAGTTAAGCTTTGTGGAAACAACCTCATTCAGACATCAGACTCATCTATCTCATAAATTTCCCAAAAATCATTCATTTTGGTCAGATGTTGTTGTGCAGTAATTTGTGAAAAATTATCAAATAATGGGATATCCTTTTGATAATTTTGGGGCATGTCATGGAGGTTTTGAGGCAAGACCAAGGGAGCATATCTAGCTGCCATGGCTTGGATTTTTTCTAAACTCGGAGGTACAGTAGTAGTGGCAGTGATAGTGCTGGTTACAACAGTAGATGTGCTAAAGGCTGTAATTGAAGAGCTTGGAAAAGGAGATGAAAATTATGTGGTATCGCGAGGGAATATAGATGAAGTGCTTATGAAGCTAGTGGATGGAGTGGTAGTGATTGTAGTGGACTTAGTAAATGATGGAAATACTACTTTAGGCTGCAAAGGAAGCTCAGGAATGAATGGTCCTATGGATGAGCTGGCTGTGGATTGCGGATATGATGAATTTATAATCCTAGGCTGCAAATGCAACTCAATACTAACAAGCTCTAGGGGTGAACTAACTGTGGAATCTATAAATGAAGTGGCAGCATACAGAGTAGAATCTGCTGCTGGAAATATGGTGGTGGATAATTGAGAAACTGGAGGTTTAAATTGAGACAAAAAATTGTCTAACTTGATAGCTTCATCAATGTCTTTAATTCATGTAACACTTACCCTTTCTACTGGACTTTGAAATTTCAGTTTTGTCTGATTTTATAGGTTTTGAAATAATTTTCTATTTCTCACTCAAAAAAGAAGTAAACACAAGATCTATAATAGTTTCCTTTAAATCAATTTCAGACTTGGTTCTAAATAATGATTTTTCAAACTTCAAATAAAATTCAATATCTGATAAGCTTACTAATTCTTTGGGTAAAGAATGAGCTCTTCTCAGGGGTACTTCAGTTTCTGAACTAATAGTTTGTTTTTTATTTTTTCCTATCTAGTCCGGATTGTCTACTATATCTGCAGGGTTGGGGTCAGGGTTGGATCTAGTATAATAGACTTTCTTTGGAGCCAGAATGATTATTGTATAAATACCCACAACCTTTAAACCTAACCTTAAAGTAGAAAATATATGTTTAAAAATCTTCCTCAAAGATTAAAATTAAAACAAGAGAGTGGTTATTTTCCCAGTATGGTCGCCAGTATGTTATCACCCTAGTAATTCTTAGGTCGTGGGATTTTGGTTTATAGTTAAAGAAAACCAAGGGTAGCTAAGAACCTCTTTTGAAATTCAGGATCTAGCCTTCCTAAATTCTAGAGAGGGATCTCTCCTCAAGATTTAGCTTGATTTTATGTTATAAGATTTTAGGCTAGGTATGATTGGACAGTGGGTTTGTTTTGAAAGTTTGGTGGGAATAAAAGGTACTTCAAGGTAAACCGCAGAGGGATATACCAGACCATTAGGCTATGGAGTCAAATTCTTGGCAAGCAAATATAGGAAAAAATGTCTAAAGAGCAAATGTACTAAGGGTAGGGCAACTGACCTTCAAAGGGTTTGAAATAGGATTTTTGATGAAATGGGTGAAATCTGAACAAAAGGGAAATTAAGAATCCTTAGGTTACAGAAATGAAGATGAAAGGAAGGGGTAAAATAGGGACTAAGAGCATTTAAGAATTATTAAGTTTGGTTATCAGCAGAAAACATAATAATGAATAACTAGTAAAAAACAGGGAGATTTTTAACACTAATCTGGTTTAAGCTTTCCTAGTTAATCATTAAAGACAGAAAACATTAAAATGTATGTATGGAAATTTTGAAAGATAAACAGTGAAAACAGGAAAATACTTGAATTATTTGGTCAGCAAAATAATCCTGAGTTATGATGTCTTTAATCTTAATTTTAGTCTGCTACTTTACTAATCCACTCACACAAACTTCAATATATCCAGCAAAATGTCTATAGTATTCTTGACAAATTTAATTCCACACTTAATACTTCAAAATGAAAAGTATTTATACAAAAATTATTACAAAATATCTGAGACACATGTAGGAATATCTCTAGGAAATAATAAATTTTATTACATAGAAAGAGGGACAACTGCAAAACAAACTGGCAAGCTGTCCTCTTATCAATAAAAAATATGACTAATCATCTTAACTTGTTGCTGGGTTGTAGCTGATGGAAATGCTTGCTGGAATTTTTGAAAAATATCTTTTGAAGATAACTTGAAAGAAACTCTTTCCATTTCACATCCTTTAACTTATGCTTTATCGCTGATACTCTTTACGTTGTTTCTTTCACTGCTTTACTGTTGTAAAAAAAGGAATTATCTGCAGTAAAAAAGATATTTTGACTGATACTCTTTGAATCTATTTCTCACCCTGATACACTTTGACTGCAAATATTTATATTAAGTCAGTGAATTCCTGCCATAGTTCTGCACTGGGAATTCTCATACTCTTCAATTTCCTGTAACTTTCATCTGCCTCTGTATACTTAGCAAAATTGGGCATAACAATGAAAATATGTTTGATCTCATTTTGTAGAAAGAACAAGTTCTCAAAATATTCCAAAATGACTTTACCAGTAGGAGACCCTTGTGGTAAAGGTTTGCTAACCTGCTCTTTGGCATAAGCCCTAATTTTGTTGTCATAATCCTTCTGTGCCATTAATTTTTCATTCAAATCATGAATGTATGGAAGGCCTTCTTGTGTCAGTATTGTGTATTTGGCCCAAAATCTTGTGATTGCCAAGTTCATGTCCTTGCATTTGTCCTCCAAATTATTCATCATATTTCTATTATTCAAGACTTTCTTGAATTGTAGTATGCTTTCAGTTCTTTCCTAAATTTTTAGCTCTTCAAGCTCTTCTCTGTGTTTGCTATTTAGAAATGTAATAAGCTTTAAAGCTTGAGCAGGGTTGTCAACCAGTTCTTCTTTTATCTTTTGAATTTCTATTTGTGCTTCTTTGGGTAACTCTTTTGTTCATAAATATTTTGGATTGAAGGCCATTGTAAATGTATGCCTTGAATGATGTTGTTCCAAATATAATTCTTGATATAAGATACCTGCTCAGTGAGATTAACCTGTTGTTGTAGAATCTTTACCTATTCCTGCAACCTGTTGGCTCTCTGTTCATCTCCTTTAGATGTAATTAATTCATCTCTGTTATGTGTTTCAAGATTTCGAATGGTGCCTTTCAAGTTGATTATCTCTTTATATTTTAAGGACATGTCTTCCATAGCTTTGACTATGGCAGTTGTTTCACCTGTTTGATTTACCTGTGATGTAGATGATGAAGTGGCAAAGATATATTTAGAAGTAATTGACACTGCAGTTGCCAATACTCCTTTTGGTGCCAAATTTTCTACCAATGTAGAGGGAACAGTTGTACTTACAGTTGGAATAATTGTGGGAATGGAGACTTCATGAGATTTCTTCAATGTTTCATTTTCTTGCATTAGAGATTATATTTTATTTTCCATCTCTTTAATCTGAGCTGTTATCTTCAAAACTAGCTGCATAGTTTCATCCTTTTGTGTCTTTTCTTGAAGAATTTCTTTTGCCTGTGGGTGCTCACTCTGTGGCAATTTGAGTTGCTTTCTCAAGGAAACAATATCTTCATTTTTCTTCATTATCAATTTCTTAGCAACTTCAGTATTAGAGGGATCTACTCCAGTTTCTATTACCAAATCTTCTAAGGACTTGATCCTCAAATCCTTAGCATGTAGAGCTGATTTATCTAATTTCATTTGAGTTTACAAATTAGATACAGTCTTTTGAAGCATGGTAGCACCCATGGTTTTTCTTACTACCTTTGAATACAACATCTATGAAGCACTTCTACGGAACTTCATCTGATGTAGTTCATGTATAGTATCAGTATTCACTTCAAACTCTGTCTTCCTATAGTTTGTGGCTGACTTTGGATCTGTTACTACTGGTTGGAGAAAATACAAGATAATTTTTTTTGTTGAGTAATCAAAGGTTGTCACAAGTTTGTCTTTATCTCCTGGTTTTTCCTTCAGAATTTTAGAATAAAATTCATTTTTTATTTCCTCATTCTTTTCCCTTATTTTCTTGAACCTTTTCTGAATATCAGAATCAGTTTCTTCTGCTATTTTAGAGGAAGAGGGAGCTTCTGTATTTAATTCTGCTTCAACCATTTATTTTCCTTTTACGTGTGCTTGTACCTGTTCATTATAAATTTCCCCAAGTGTTTAATTAACAATCATTGTGGCCTCATCATCTACATCTATGACTCCTTCTTTTTCTAGAGTAGTCATTCTGACCTTCTTGCTGTAGACTGTTTAAATTTATTTTCAATAATTGTCTCTGCCAAATAGCCTTCTTCTTTTCTACGCCTTTTATTAGATACCTCTGTTTTTTGTTTAACTGTAACCACCTGTGTACTTTCCATCTGATTTTCCTACAGGCTCTATGTTTGCATCTCCTGAATATCATCAATTAAAGTGTTTGCAACCCATTCCATTTCATTAGCATACTTTTCAATTAGTGGCTTTGACTCATGGAGGAATGGAGTTAACTTACATTTGACCCTGAGGTTACTCAAAATACCTTGAGGATCATAGTTCCAGTAAAATCTTTCTTGGAACTTGAATGTTGATAATTTGTTGATTACCTCCTTCAAAGCATCTCTATTGTTGACTATAAAGGGGCCAATTTGTCTTTTTAACTTGAATTGTGCTTTCTTTCTGGAGGCTATGAAGTTCATTGCATCTGCGTTCAAAATCTGTCTCAAGTATTCCAAAGCAAAAATCCTGGTAGTTAGAAATTTTGGTAATTTGTAAGGAGCCATGATTGCACCATACACTCTGATTTTTGTGTGATTTTTATACAAATACCAATCTCCAACTTTACAGTTTTCAGACAAATGTAAAATTCTTTTGATTTCTTCATTGATCCTTGGTGGTTCTTCTTTGTTCAACAAAATCATGGCAGGTCTGATAAAAAAATCATTGAAATCCATGTAACTGTACTCGCCGTTGTTTTTCCTGAGAAGAGAAGTCCAGAATATCACTGAAAGAGGTTTACCCTCCATATCCATATTCTGTAATGAAATTGGAAAATTATTTTCCTGAGAAAATAGAAAGAGATGTAACAGATATGATGTATATATTAACACTCCTTCATCAGGTAATTTTATTAACTGATAATGCATATTATCAGCAATTAATTTGGCAAAGTTGAAGACCAATTCTGGTTGTTTTCCTGGAGACAAGGTCGAAAGGAAACCTAGGATGGAGGCATCTGTAAACTCATCATTAGCATGTTGGAAATTTTGTCATTGATGGAAAAGGAGATGCCAAAGGAGACAGTATAGAAGCAGAGAGAGAAAAGAGGCAGCAAGATGTAGAGAGAGTTGAGCAGTAGCAAAATAAGCAAGGCAATACAAGACAGAGGTTGCAGAGATAGAGAAAGGAGGCAGAGCCATGAGATGAAATGGTCGAGAAGAAGAGAAAGGTTGCAGAGAGCACAGTGAAACAGAGATAGAGAATAACTGAGGCAAAGACAGAGAATAGAGAGGCAGAGCCGTTAACAAACCAACTGCGAAATGATTGCAGGAGATGCAGAACCGTGCAGCAAGGGCGGAACCGAGAAGCTAAATAACATCGAGGTTCTGTGTATATCGGTTAATACACAATCGGTACATTTAAACGAAGAATATAGGTTAAAATAAACCATTGACGCGAAGTTATAAAATACTGGAACCTGGAGTCAAGAGCAGAACCCTGAGCAAACAATGAAACTAGTGCTCAAAAACCAGTGGGTTCGCGCGATATTTGGAGTGGTAAGCAGTATTGTCAAAATGAACGTGATATATGTCATTGATGGCCACGTGTCCTAAATATGTTTTCAAATACAACTTCTTTCACGTAATTTTGGAGAATTATGTGATGAGCATATAAGTTGTGCGATATTGCGCGTCGTCTGTTGGATGGGGGTCCAAAGCTCAACTGGTGTGCAAGAGTAGATTGACCGTCCGATCAAAGGAGAAGTTGCGGGGAAGAGAACCAAGGTTGTGGGTCCTACATTCATAGTTGAGGGGCCAAGTATTAGACGAAATATTGCGTATTATGTGTATTATGAAAGCTAATAAACAGGCGGAAGGTAAATAAAAAAGTAGTGTGGGCCCAAAGGTTATTTTTAATTTACAGTTGTAGTATAAAGTCTGAAAGGCCTTCCATATGCGTCGGGGGTTATATAAACTTTATTTTGAGTGAAAAGGGATACTGTGGGCCCAAGTATAGTTACATGAAGTTTTGAGTTTAATATATGGCCTAAAAGCCTGAAGTTACATGCCCGTGAATGCAATACATTATGAACGCTTGCACGTTTAATAAAGGGCATCAAATCCATTGTTATAATGTTAAGTGATAAGGTTGGGAATATGCAAGTGTTTATCAGGTTCAAAACTTAGAGAGTGGGTTAATAAGGTTATGCGTCAGGTTAATACACTTGACATAATAAACAAAGGAAGGGGTTCAATATAATATGAGTGCAATATTAAATGGGGACCTAGATTATAATACAAGGCATTTAAAACATTGTATATGGGGATACAAGTTGCGGTGGGCCCAGCTAGAGTATCGTGTTAATGGTTAGTGATTAACCATTGGAGAAAATGTTGAATGGTTGAATTGTTTGTATATATTAACTATGGACCCTGATTATGTTGCGTATTGACGAAGAGGTAACCCAAACTTTAGACAGTGCATTATATAATTACAAACAAGACGAGTTAAAATAACTCTAGAGCCCGAAGGGTTATATTACTACATATATTAGTGTTGGGTTTAATTCCGATTCAAAGACTTAATATAATGTTGATGGAGGACATTATATATGTAGTGTGGGACCCCCCCCTACATAAAATTTCGAGAATCTTAGCCCTAGCTGGAGGATCCATAAAAGTTGAAGCGACAAAGTATATATATGCAGCACTTTATATTTGTAGTGCTTTATATACAAGGGACCAAATTATATATATGTGTAGCACTCCATTGTTCGGGTTTAATACAAAAAAAGTCCTATAAGGTGGGACCCTCACGAATCCCATCAGAGAAAAGTGTGGCAGCGGAGCATGTCAATAAAATTTCTGATTGCGATTGCGATTGTTATGCGGACCTGATGGGTTTGTGAACTATGATTCATACGTTCTTGAGTTCCAGCATCAAAGTGAACCATCACATCGGATTGATTCATCACATCAGCACAATGAAGACAGTGAACAGTGAACAATCGCATCGGAGAAATTCATCGCATCGGCACAATGAAGAGCAGTGAACAGTGAACCATCGCATCAGAAAAATTCATCACATCGGCGCATTTAAGTGCAGTGAACAGTGAATCATCACATCGGAGTGAAAGCAGAGTATCAAAACATGCAACTGGAAGTTTCGATTGCAATTAATCACAATCGGAAGTAGTCAAGAGGTGATGCATTGCATCGGAGAATAAAGAAAGCTCGGCAAGTGGGCCCGAAACGGAATTTTATGTATTAAAATGATTTATTATTGTCATATTGCCAAGAGTTATCTGAGTTATATAACGTGGCATTTTTTATGTTAAAAATTCTTTATTATTATCCCAAGAGTTGAATTGCACCATATAAAAATCACAGTTACATATATATATAGCAATTACACCACGACAGTGAACAGGAGAGCAAGTAGAGCCGAAAAAGACAGACAAAGTCACAGAAAATACAAACACACGGTGATCCAAAACTGAATGGGTTGATTTGTAATCTATATTGTAACTGAATGTAAATATTTTTGATTGGTTTATATTTTTTGTGATGCACTGGCAAGTCTCTGTAGGAAATAAAACTCCACTGTAAAACTAAAAGTTGTATAAATTGCTAAGATTTTCTGAATGAGCTAGATAAAGAAGTGAGGAGGTAGAAGGCAAAGAGTCAAGGCTGTTCACTTTGAATTCCCTAAGGAATACGAACTGTTATGAGACAAATTGTACAAATCATATCACATTGATATGCAGAAGGAGGTTAGAGAATGCAGAGAATGAAGAATTGAGGCAGAGAAGATAATCCAAAGAGGACCAGAAAGAGATGCTACAGAACAGAACTGATATATGAGGTAAATTAGCAAATATTTTCTTTTGATTGAATGAGGAAGTTGGAGCTTCCCTATCAAGTTGAATCTTGATAGATGTCAGTTGTAGCTGACTAAGGTTGGAGCCTCCTATAGGTTGGTGCCTACAGAAAATCAGTGGTGAGAGGGAGTTGGAGCTTTCCTTTGCATCACAACAATAATAAGATGTGGTTTTCTCCCTTTACGGGTTTCCACTTATATCTGTTGTCTCTGTGTGTTTTGCCTATGTGTTGATATGTTCTATTCAATCTTCTTAATATTTTCTACTCTCATAATAAGCTTGGTGTCACATTAACTTAATACTTGCTGCTACATATTAAGATTGTTCACATATTAAAGTTGGTTTATAAATCCAGTTGCAAATAATCTTGATGAAAATTTTAAAAATCTTATGTATGTGTTAAACTGATTCACCCCCCCCCCCGTCTCAGTTTAACTAAGGATTCAACAATTGGTATTAGAGCGGGTTCCTTTTGTACTAGTTTAGAAACTGAAAGGAGATCCTAGGTCCCCAGGATGGCTAGTAAAAAAGGATGCTCAACCAATAAAGCCCCTTTTTTCACTGGTGCAAATTATGCCTTCTGGAAAATCAGAATGAGGACATACATAATGTCTCTAGGAATAGAAGCTTGGGCTGCTATGGAATTGGGATATGCCCCTAAGGAAACTGACTCTGAGAAAGAAACCAAACAAGATTTTGTAGCTAACGCAAAAGCCATGAATTCCATCTTAAATGGATTGTGTGAGGCAGAATTTATCAAAGTAATGCACAAAGAGACTGTCAAAGAGATGTGGGATACTCTAGAGAACATCCATGAGGGAGACAAGAAGGTAAAGACTGCCAAACTTCAAGTCTATAGAGCCCAGTTTGAGAACTTAAAAATGAATGATGATGAAGACATTGCCAGCTTCTTCTTAAGGGTTGTACAAATATTAAATAACATGAAAGCTCTAGGGTAAACCATAAAAGAAGTTGTGATTGTTCAAAATATTTTGAGATCTCTTCGACCCAGCTTTAACCCCAAGGTTTCTTCCATAGAAGAAATAGCTGATTAGAAAACCTTGACCATGAATCAGTTACTTGGAAATCTAACAGCCTATGAAATGAGACTCCCACAGAAGAAGCCAAGTGTGAGGGAGGCAGCTTTTAAAACAGAAAAGAAGAAAGAAGAAAAAGAAGATATATGCTCTTGCTCTGATCAAGAAGAGGCCAAATTTGTAAAGAAGCTGGATAGACGCTCAGGTAAATATAAAGGTAAACTTCCATTCAAATGCTTTAACTGTGGAAGAGTTGGAAACTATGCTGCTAAGTGTCCTCATAAGAAATAAAGGAATCAGGCTCAAGAATAAGAGAAAACTACATCAAAGAACTAGCAAAAAGGAAATAAATTCAATAGAAAATATTTCTATGCTCAACAAGATAGCAGTGCATCTGAAGACTCGGATGAACCCTCAAGTGAAGAAGGAACCTATGAATTTTTATTGATGGCCATAGAAGAACTTGAAGGACTCCTTCTAGAAGATGAAGAAGAAGGTGAAGTTGATCTTGAGAGGGAGCTAAGAAGTGCCCTGGAGGAGATTGATAGACTCAAAATGAAGTGCAAAAAACAAAAGGACATTCTCCTCAAGTATGTAAGAGAAGAACAAAATTTAGAAATCCTCATGCAGTTAAAAGTAGAGCTTGAAGAAGCCAAGAAGATAGAAGACATGTTACTTAAGAAAATCAAGGATAAAACTCAGGAACAAGAGAAGTTAGAATAAGAAGTAGTATGTCTGAGGAAGAAATTAGAAAATTCCCAAAGGAAAGTGTCTATAAATTCTTCTCAAATGACAAGCTCTGGTAAGTTGAACGAAATCCTAGATGCTCAAATATCTCCTTTCATAAAAACTGGGATATGCTATGAAGGAGAATCAAGTAAAGGCAAAGAAAAGGAAAACAAAAATATTATTTTTGTAAAAGGAAATAAGACTGGTGAAGCATCTCAAATGATTCCTACAAAGGAAGAAACATGTAATAAAGGAGATAGGAACTAGAAGGAACTTCTAATAGCAAAGAATGAAATAAATACTCAGCCAACAGAAAAAGGCTCATATACCCCTAAGTATGTCAATTTTGGAAGCCATCAAAAGAGATTCTTCCCTCCTATGAAAAATGCCACCTGTTATGTCTGCCACAAGCTGGGACATATTGTTGCATACTGTCATACAAGGAGGAGTAATTCAAACCAGCAAAGGATGCAAACATTGAAGAGATTGTCTCAAACAAACAAATGAAGAAGACAACCTCACATCAGGTATGCAAATTGTTTCTATGGTTACTATTTTTATTGTAAGGAATTTGGTCATAAAATCATTGAGTGCAGAAAATATGGACAAACACTAATGTTCAACACCTCAAGGAGGTTTATGAATCATGGATATTTTACTCATACTCCCAATTCTACAAAAATTATGATCAAATGTTGTGTATGCAATAAAATTGGACATACGCCTTCCAAATTCCCTCTCAGAAAATGTGGTTCATCATCTCACAAAAGGTACCAAACAAAAGGATGCTTCCAGTGGAAAAAGAAGGTGAATAAATGTGACCTGGCTCTAACTTCTCAAGACCTAGAAAGCCAATGGTATCTGGACAGTGGTTTCTCAAAACATATGACTAGAGATAGAAGCAAATTTATAACCTTTGATGAAAAGAAATCTGTAAATGTTACTTTTGGCAATGATAAAGCAAGAAAAATCAAAGGAAAAGGCTCAGTAAGCCTAGACAATGGCAGAGGAAAGGCCCAAGATGTACTATTTGTGGATGGTATGAAAGAAGATTTGCTGAATGTCAGTCAAATGTGTGATAAAGGCTGTGAAGTTCTTTTTAGAGCACAAGACTATGAAGTCAGATCAAGCACCATAGGCAAGACTCTTCTCAAAGGTGTTCGAACAGAGAGTAATGTCTACATAGTGAAAGAGGAGGATGAAGCATGCCATCTTAGCAAAATTCGGGAGTCATGGTTATGGCATAGGAGATTGGGACATCTTAACTTCGACCATATCATCATACTAAGAAAGAAGAAAGTTGTCAAAGATATGTCAGCAATAAAAAGGCCTTCAAATACCATATGCAAATCTTGCCAATTGGGAAAATAGACCCGGACAACCTTTAAGACCAAAGATGAGCTATCAACAAGCAGGCCACTTCATCTTGTACACATGGACCTGTGTGGACCTTCAAGAACTAAAACACCAAGTGGAGAATCCTACTTAATGCTGATAATAGATGATTTCTCAAGAATGACATGGGTTGCACTTCTCAAACATAAATTGGAAGCACTTGAGAAATTCAAGATATTCAAAGCATTGGGAGAAAATCAAATAGGATGCAAGCTAAAATGCATCAGATTAGATAGAGGAGGTGAATTCATAGACTATGACTTTGCAGACCTATGCAATGAACAAGGGATAAAGCAAGATTTTACTATTGCAAGGACACCTCAATAGAATGGAGTGGCAGAGAGACAAAACAGGTCTATACAAAAAATTTCCAAAGCCATCATGCAAGAGAGTAACATTCCTCAAACCTTTTGGGCAGAAGCAGTACACACAACTGTGCATATCCTTAACAAAGCTCATTTAAGGCCAATCAGTGACAAGACTCCCTATGAACTATGGCATGGTAAACCAGTTTCAATCAAGCACTTTAGAGTCTTTGGAAGCAAGTGTTACATAAAGAATAATGATGAAAATCTGGGGAATTTTGATGCAAGATCAGATGAAGGGATATTTTTAGGATATGCTTCCAAGAGTAAAGGATACAATTGCTACAAAAAAAATCTTTGAAAAATTGTGGAAAGCATTGATGTAAAATTTGATGAAGAACTTCCAAACAAGACAAGAAGTACATGTTGCAGCAATCCTCCAGAATACTACAAAGAAGAGAACCAAGATGATGATGAAATAAGCAAGACAACAGAAGATGTTGAACTGAGCTCGAAAGCCCCCTCAAGATACACTCAAAAGAACCATCCAGAAGATCAAATCATTGGGGATAAGAGTGTAGGAGTCTAGACAAGAAGGAAACTAACTGAACAAACAGAAGATTTATACATAGCTATGTTATCACAAATAGAGCCAAAGAAGTTTGAAGAAGCTAGCAAGGACAAGTATTGGGTGAATGCTATAAATGAAGAATTGGACCAAATTGAGAAGAATAATACCTGGGAATTAGTTCCAAGACCCACTGAGAAAAATTTCATAGGCTCAAAATGGGTATTCAAGAATATAATGAATGAACAAGGATAGGTAATCAGGAATAAATCTAGACTTGTTTGCAAGGGATATTCACAAATCGAAGGACTTGATTATGATGAAACATTTTCCCCTATATCCAAAATGGAAGATATCATAATGTTTCTAGCCTTTGCATGCTACCATGACTTCAAGGTATATCAAATGGATGTGAAATCTACATTTCTGAATGGAGATCTAGAAGAAGAAGTCTATATGGAACAACCAGAAGGATTCTCATTAATAGATAAGGAAGACTATGTGTGCAGACTAAATAAGGCTCTATATGGAGTGAAATAGGTTCCTCGTGCTTCATACTCAAGGCTTGATAAGTACTTGCAAAAACAAGGCTTTAAGAGAGGAGGAGTAGACAATAATCTATACATAAAAGCCCATGAAAATGAACTCCTGATTGTTGTAGTATATGTTGATGACATTATGTTTGGAAGAAAAAAGGATGAGCTAGCAAAAGGATTTGCTAAAGATATGAAGTCAGAGTTTGAGATGTATATGATTGGAGAGCTCACCTTCTATTTAGGACTTCAAATTCATCAAAAGAACACAGGTACATTCATCTCACAGGAAAAATACTTAAAAGAGATGTTGAAAAAGTTCAAAATGGAAGACTACAAACCTGTGTTAACTCCCATGATCACGGGATGCAAGCTATGTGCTGATGATGGATCTGTTGATATACATCAAAGACTCTACAGATCCATGATAGGAAGTCTGTTGTACCTAAGAGCATCAAGACCAGACATCATGCTAGCAGTAGGACTTGTGGCTAGATATCAAGCAGCACCAAAGCAAAATCACCTTCTAGCAGTCAAAAGAATATTTAGATATCTACAAGGAACTGTACAGTATGGGCTATGGTATCCAAAAGGCAAGAGCTTCACTTTAACAACATATACATATGCAGATTGGGCCAGCTATGTGGATGATAGGAAAAGCACAAGTGGAGGTGCATTTTACTTGGGAAAAATTCTGGTTGCATGGCTAAGCAAGAAACAAACATCTATCTCTCTATCTACAGCAAAAGCAGAATACATAGAAGTAGCAGCATGTTGCACACAAGTCATGTGAATGAAACAAACCCTACAAGACATGAAGGTAAACATTGATGAGCCTGTCTCTATCAAATGTGATAATACAAGTGCCATAAGTATTTCAAAAAATCCTGTACTTCATTCAAAAACTAAACACATCCCAATCAAGTACCATTTCCTAAGAGAAAAAGTAGTACAGAAGGTAGTGAAGTTGGAATATGTGCCAACAAAAGAACAAACAATAGATATATTCACAAAACCTCATGCTAGAGATTCATTTGAATATCTCAGAAACAAACTACGAGTAGTGTCTTCAGACACTACTCTCTGACAGAAAAAGAAAGCTTCATTCCAGGGGGAGAACAGAAAAGAAGACATCATTCCAGGGGGGGATCAGTCAACAAAGAAAGTCACAAAAGAGCCAGAGCAACTAAGAAAAACATGAAACAGGTCCTCAGAATCAGAGTAACATGGATGAGATTTAAAAGCACATGGGGAAATAGGCAACCTTTTTCCATTGATGTTAAAGGGGGAGGAAGAGCAAACAACAAAAGAAAGGGTGGTATCAGAGGAAGTATATTGCCATCAAAAGGCAAGCAGAGGAAGTATATTTCCATCAATGCCAAAGGGGGAAGCTGTTGGAAATGTTGTCATTGATGGCAAAGGAGAAAGTATAGAAGCAGAGAGAGAAAAGAGGTAGCAAGATGTAGAGAGAGTCGAGTAGCAGCAAAAGAAGCAAGGTAGTATAAGACAGAGGTTGCAGAGACAGAGAAAAGAGGTAGAGTCATGAGATGAAATGGTTGAGCAGCAAAGAAAGGCTGCAGAGAGCACAATGAAACTTAGACAAAGAATAACTAAGGCAGAGACAAAGAATACAGAGGCAGAGTTGTTAACAAACCAATAGTGAAATGATTGCAGGAGATGCGGAACCGTGCAGAAAGGGTGGAACCGAGAAGCTAAATAACAACAGGGTTCTATGTATATGGGTTAATACACAATTGGTACATTTAAACGAAGAATATAGGTTAAAATAAACCATTGACATGAAGTTATAAAATACTGGAACCCGGAGTCAAGAGCGGAACCTTAAGCAAACAGTGAAACCGGCGCTCAAAAACCAGTGGGTTCGTGTGATAGTTGAACTGGTAAGCAGTATTGACAAAATGAATGCGATATATGTCATTGATGGCCAAGTGTCCTAAATTTGTTTTCAAATAGAACTCTTTTCGCGTAATTTTGGAGAATTATGTGACGATCATATAAGTTGCGCGATATTGCGCATCGTCCGTCGGATGGGGGTCCAAAGCTCAGCTGGTGCGTGAGAGTAGATTGACCGTCTGATCAAAGGAGAAGTTTCAGGGAAGAGAACCAAGGCTGTGGGTCCTACATTCATAGTTGAGGGGCCAAGTATTAGACAAAATCTTGCATATTATGTGTATTATGAAATTTAATAAAGAGGCGGAAGGTAAATAACAAAGTAGTGTGGGCCCAAAGGTTATTTTAAATTCACAGTTGTAGTATAAAGTCTGAAAGGCCTTCCATATGCATCAAGGGTTATATAAACTGTATTGTGAGTTAAAATGGATACTGTGCGCCCAAGTATAGTTACATGAAGTCTTGAGTTTAATATATGGCCTAAAAGGAAGTTACATGCCCGTGAATGCAATACGTTATGAACGCTCGCGCGTTTAATAAAAGGCATCAAATCCATTGTTATAACGTTAAGTGATAAGGTCGGGAATATGCAAGTGCTTATCAGGTTCAAACCTTAGAGAGCAGGATAATAAGGTTATGTGTTAGGTTAATACACTTGACATAATAAAAAAAGGAAGGGGTTGAATATAATATGAGTGCATTATTAAATGGGGACCCAGATTATAATAGAAGGCATTTAAAAAAAATTATATGGAGATACAAGTTGCAGTGGGCCCAACTAGAGTATCGTGTTAATGGTTAGTGATTAACCATTGGAGAATATTCTGAATGGTTGAATTGTTTGTATATATTAACTGTGGACCCCAATTATGTTGCGGATTGATGAAGAGGTAACCCAAACTTTAGACAATGCATTATATCATTACAAACAAGATGAGTTAAAATAACTCTGAAGCCCAAAGGGTTATATTACTACATATATTAGTGTTGGGTTTAAGTCTGAGTCAAAGACTTAATATAATGTGGATGGAGGACATTATATATGTAGTGTGGGACCCCCCCCACATAAAATTTCGAGAATCTTAACCCTAGCTGGACGATCCATAAAAGCTGAAGCGACAAAGTATATATATGCAGCACTTTATATATGTAGTGCTTTATGTACAATGGACCAAAGTATATATATGTGTAGTGCTCCATTGTTCGGGTTTAATACAAATGAAGTCATGTAAGGTGGGACCCTCACGAATCGCATCGGAGAAAAGTGTGGCAGCGGAGCATGTCAATAAAATTTTCGATTGCGATTGCGATGAAGATGCAGACCCGATGGGTTTGTGAACTGTGATTCATAGATGCTTGAGTTACGGCATCATAGTGAACCATCGCATCGGAGCGATTCATCGCATCGGCACAGTGAAGAGCAGTGAACAGTGAACCATCGCATCAGCACAATGAAGAGCAGTGAACAGTGAACCATCGCATTGGCGCAGTAAAGTACAGTGAATAGCGAATCATCGCATCGAAGTGAAAGAAAAGTATTGAAACATGCAACTGGAAGTTGTGATTGTCATTAATCAAAATCGGAAGTAGTCAAGACGTGATGCATCGCATCTGAGAATAAAGCAAGCTCGGCAAATGGGCCCGAAAGGGCATTTTATGTATTAAAACAATTTATTGTTGTTATATTTCCAAGAGTTATCTAAGTTATATAACGTTGTATTTTTTTTGTTAAAAATGCTTTATTATTATGCCAAGAGTTGAATTGCACCATATAAAAGGCGCAGTTACATATATATAGCAATTACACCATGGCAGTGAACAGGAGAGCAAGCAGAGCCGAAAAAGACAGACACAGTCACAGAAAAGACAAACACACGGTGATCCAAAACTGACTGGGTTGATTTGTAATCTATATTTTAACTGAATGTAAATATTTTTTATTGGTTTATATTGTTTTTGATGCACTGGCAAGTCTCCGTAGGAAATAAAACTCCACTGTAAAACTGAAAGTTGTATAAATTGTTGAGATTTTCTGAATGAGCTAGATAAAGAAGTGAGGAGGTAGAAGGAAAAGAGTCAGGGTTGTTCAATTTGAATTCCGTGAGGAATATGAACTGTTATGAGGTAAACTGTATAAATCATATCACATTGATATGCAGAAGGAGGTTATAGAATGCAGAGAATGAAGAATTGAGGTAGAGAAGATAAGAAAAAGAGGAGTAGAAAGAGATGCTACAGAACAGAGCCAATAGCTGAGGTAAATCAACAAATATTTTCTTTTGATTGAATGAGGAAGTTGGAGCTTCCATATCAAGTTGAAGCTTGATAGATGTCAGTTGTAGCTGACTGAGGTTGGAGCCTCCTATAGTTTGGTACCTACAGAAAATCAGTGGCGAGAGGGAGTTGGAGCTTGCCTTTGCATCACAACAATAATAAGATGTGGTTTTCTCCCTTTATGGGTTGCCACTTATATCTGTTGTCTCTGTGTGTGTTTCCTATGTGTTTATATGTTCTATTCAATCTTCTTAATGTTTTTTGCTCTCATAATAAGCTTAGTGTCACATTAACTTAATACTTGCTTCTACATATTAATATTGTTCACATATTAAAGTTGGTTATAAAATCCAGTTGTAAATAAGCTTGATGAAAAGTTTAAAAATCTTACGTATGTGTTAAACTGATTCACCCCACCCCCCCCTCCCCCCCTCGATTTAACTAAGGATTCAACATAGCATAGCCTAGAATGAATGACAACATGGAAATTATTTTCCTGGAGCCCTCAGGGAAGTCAAAAGTATCATAAGGTGGATTTACCTTAGGAAGATTGACATGATTAGGCATGAAATTTTGAAGGATCTCAAACTTCCTAAGAAAATCCAGATCCAAATACATCTGAGTTAAATCTTCAATTTACAGTGATACTACTCCTGGATCATGGCTTAGTTGGTGCATATCATTGATGGCTTCAGCAGTTATGTAAAACAAGACCTCACTATCTTTGTTTACCATGCACCTCTGGTCAGGAATATAGTGCAACTGACATAACCTAATGAAATCTTGAGCTTAGTGGGTGATGGGAACCACATATTTGGGCAAGTTGGAGTCTCATACAGGTATATCATTGGCCACTTTCTTCCCAAATTTTTCCTGACACTAGCTATGTACTTCAAGCAGATCAAATTATAAGGTAGCATCAGCAATTCTATAGTCTATGTCAATCAAGGGATTGTTTTCTTCAGAGGTGACAAGTGGCTGCAATGGTCTAACTACCTCAGTAGAATCTACACTTAGGACAGGAGTAGGTTTATCAATTTTGTATGGTTTGGGGTTTGGAAGCTTGCTGGAGGCATGTTTCTGTGGTTTGGGACCTCCAGTCCTAGGGGTGTTACTCAGCAATTTTTCACCATCCCTGCAATTCCCCATCCCACACAATTGGAGGACTTACTCTGTGACCTGTGAGCAGTGAAATAACTTTAAAACACTTTCATGGCATTCCCCTAAACATGTACTTTCATTTCCCTAAAGACAACTCCTTGTGAAAAACCCTAAAAAAACCCCTTTTTGCATTGGCGCAGGCAGCCAATTCAGTACTCGTGCCAATGGGGGAAATCCTTCAAAGAGGGCGCGCCAATTGGTGCTCTGTCTCAGAGTCGCACTCGCACCAGCCATTTTAAGGAGTGTTTTTAAAAAATAAATGGCGGAAGTTTTGTCCTAACTGATCCATAAACTGGTATCTAATTTGAGTTGGGAGGTTTGGCTCCGGATCTCCATGTAGAGGAAGTGGTTTGCCACCTCTCATGGAAGCTTCCTTGAGGATAGGGCCAATCCCATGATTATAGGGATCCCAACTCCCCTTCCTCCATCTTTAAAAGCTTGCTCATCTCCTTTGCAAGCTAGTCTCCAAGTTCCCAAGAGACATCAGAGCCTTATGCTGCAAGAGCCTTGATTCATTCCCTTAAGGCCAAATCCAATAAAGGAGATCATTGTCGATACATCCTAAGAGAGAGGTTTGTCCTATCCCCAACAGGCTTCTTCGAGACGTGTTCCGCTGGCGACCCTCTGAAGGAGAATTCAACGTCAGGGCTATGGTTGTATTCTTCTTTGATTGATTAATGATAAGTGACTATTGGTTATGGTTCCACTCTTGTTGTTGATTATGATGATGAGTTATGTCTTCTCTGACTGACATATAGTTGCATATACTGGATTTTACGCTTGCGTTTGTTTTGTTTCTGGTGTGTGCAGGTGTCCGATCATGGAGATCGTGAGGATTTTGATCTGCCGAAGCTAAGGAACAGGAGCGCTAATTTCTCTACGAGTGACAGCGTTGTATTCCAGGTAAGCCTTCATCGCTATTTGGTTTATTTGCAATTAGGAACCTGCACTATAGCGTGAACGATTGTTGCTAGACCCAGTCTGCACTAGTAGGGATCGCCTCTGTCCGCAGAGGGGATTTACCTCCACAACAAATTGGTGACTCCGCTGGGGACGTCTAGCTTGTTGTTGTTTGTTTTATCAGTTGTAGACCTAGCCTGAAGTTAGCTAGATAGCCTTCGAAAACGCTCTTGCTTTGCATTAGCGCAAGTAGATCAACGTTGCTTTAGTCAATCTCCAGTTTAGTTTATGAACTAAACACTTAGAGTATTGTCTTGTCTTTTCGGTTGTTTCTCGATTTTGCTTGCTTGATTGGCTCTTTTGGCTAGCTCTTTTCTGAGTGTTTGGATTTTGGTTCAGCCCCAAAGGATTAGATCTGACCTCTGCTTTTCCGAATTTTCACCTTTTCATAGTTGGCTTGATTGGCGCGAGTTTAGCCCTGACAGTCGCGCTAGTTGGCGCAGGTTGCCAGTTCATTACTCGCGCCATTCTCTGTCTGTCGCGGATTACAGCCAGACAGGTGTGCCATCTTCTGTAGGTGCTAGGGTTTACCCTTGTTTGGAAGTTTCTTTTGGTCAGTACTTTGCTTCTGGGTTTGTTTTAGATCCTACTTGAAGTGGTGAGTTTGGTCTTGGTTGGGAGAAATTCTTTGTTTTTTCATTTTCAGGCGTTGACGCTTGTTGTCTATTAGAAACCCACACCAATTGGGCATTGGCGCTAGTTTTCAGTGAGCAAGTCGCGCCAGTTGGCGCTAGTTGTCAATGACAAACAAAACAATTTCTCAGTGTGAAAATTGAGATTTTTTTTCCTAAACCTTTCACTAGTACCCTCTTTCTCCTTCCAAAAGATGATCGTATGAGCACAGATTACATCGTCGTTGTTTGAAGTACTGCCTGGCTCTATGATTGTTTGATGTAAAAGGGAATGAATGCCTTGTTTTGATCTCTTGCTTTGGAATTCCTCGTTGTTTTTTACCTCATATGTCTTGTCGCCTTTTGAGGGATTTCGTTACAAAGTGTTTGAAACAACGATTGCATTCTTAGTGTTTGTTTACATCTCTTTTGCATTCATCCTTCATTAAGAATATTTGTGTTTATTTAGTTTTCGCCTCAAAGTGTTCTTTTTGTTAAAATGCATTAGATCACATTGCATTGAGGAGTATTTTGAGATCCATCATTGAACTTAGATCACATTGTTTAATGATTGAAAACTAGAAATCACTTTGATTGTATTCTCTTTTGTTAAAATCATGCATTAAGTACATTCTCATTTCATCGAAAAATGCATTGAGTGCATTCTTATTATTTGAAAAAGAAAAAGGAAATTGTGCATAGATTACAATTGCATAGTTTTCAAAAAAGAGGATTTTGCATAGATCACATTGCATTGTTTGCATCGTTGAATGTTTGAAATTACTTTTGGATAGTGAAAGTCATCTAGTTTGGAAAAGATTTCGTTTGTAGTGTTGTTTTATGTCGCATCATTGTTTGAAGCTCTTCCCTTAACTAGATAGCATTCATCGAATTGAAAAGTTTTCTTTTCTCATATAGCTGCATACAGGAGATTGTCATATGACATACGCTAGGGCCTTGAAACCGAAACATAATTGAAGATCAACCATAAAATTTACTCAATTTACCTAAGGAAGCATTGAAACATTAACAAAACATTTAGAGGTCTAGGTTAGAGACGTGTTCCAGCGTCGTTAAACCTAGTAGTTGTTGTTCGCCTCTTGGCTTTAGACAGCACTAGTACAGACTTGTGCTCCCCATACCGTCACGTATATAAAGGGACACCCCACTAGGTTTCTATCCTTTATCCATAGGAAGCCGAGTCTGCCGCCCTATACCCGTGATACACCGGACACAGCATTCGGGGAGATTTCCTGTACGTACGTTAAGTCCTTGGTTGATTTCTCTTTCATTTTGAAACCAAGGTGTATATTGTAGTTCACGTTTATTTGGTACACCCTTTGCCTAAAATTCCTGAGTAGTCATTTCGATCTTTTCTAACTCTTTAAATTTGAAAAGGTCATCAAGCGCTTGTCCTTTCACGCTTGTTTCCAATCTGAAAGTGATAGATTCACCTTTTTCCTGTTTCTCGACTCTTAAAATATGAAACGGTAGAGTTTTGTTTCAATGTTTTAAAAATTAACTGCGCACGAAATATTCCTGGTTAAAGTTAGTTTCCTTAGGGTGTTGTTCTCAAGATTGTTTCTAATGGAAAATTTTCCGGAGTTCACCAACCAAGGAATCCCCTCTGATGGGAATCCTAGTCCTTTTCCTCCTTTTGGAAATTTTGGTGCTCCTTATATGGCAACGTTGTCCCTTCCTAGGTTAACCGTTGGGTTGCCTGTTTGGTTGTTTTCAACCTCTGTGGTCCCAAATGTCCCGGCTACTATTCAACCATCTCCTCTGCCTGAAAAACATCATGTTGATTCCAAGGTGGACCTCTCCCCTTCTTCGCCTTTTTCTGCATCTTCATCTTCTACTTCGCCTGGTGAAATTATGGATTCGAGTAACCAGGTGGCTAAGAAGAAGAAGAATAAGACAAAGAAGAAGAAGCCTGATAAAGGAGAGGCTAACTCTACAACTAGTGCACCTAAGAAGTCTCCTCTTGATAAACCTTCCAACCCTCCATGGAAAGTCAACTTCCCTTACATGTTGTGCATGGAAGACCATCTTCTTCGAGATTTCTCTGGCATTCCCAAGGTGCTTGAAGCATGGTCCAATGGTCGCCCGCCATTTCCTTTGGCTTCCAGGAGTCAAGTTGGGGGCACGTCTTCAACTAGTGCTGGTAAAACTCTTAAGAAACAGGGTAAGCTTGTCAATCTCTGTACGTTGTGTGAAGGGCACCATGCCATTCACCTTTGTCCATATATGGATGAAGCCAAGCGAGTTTTTGACAACTCGACTGTTGCTACACCATGCCTTCCGGCTAGTTACAAATAGCTTTATTTGAGTCCTCCACCAGCTGAACCTACGATTGGTCAAGAGTCATCCTTGGTCGATCCCGCTCCCCTGGAAATTCAAATTCAACAATTTGTTCCTGACCAACCATTGGTCGTGGGATCAGTTGAACTGGCCCCGTCTATGGTGCACCAGGTCTTTTCCGTTGAGAGTGGACCTCACACCCCCCATGTCCTTCTGGTTTCTTCAGATTCCTCAGACTTGGAGAAATATTCTCCTATCCCTATACCTCAAGAAGCTGCTCCTCTGCCTCTCATGTTGGAGGTTTAGGGGGATTCTCCTCCTGCCTTCGAGATGGAGGTCATGGAGGATGATCCTTCTTCTTCTGTAACACTAGAGGAATACCATTTTGGTTTGATGGTAACCCCTCCAAGTATTTTAGTCACTTCCTTTGATTGGAATCGATTTGCAGGATACCGCCTTCCGTCTTATGTGCCTTTCGAGATCACAGTACAGGCTTTTGGTCTGGTCGTACCCAGCACCATTATAGATGAAGGTGCATCTGTTAGTATTCTATCCTCAACTACTTGGAAATCTTTCGGTTCGCTGCCTCTTGTGCCTATTACGCAGAATCTATTGGCATTTAAGAGAAGAACTAGTCAGCCATTGGGGATCCTTCCAAGGTTACCTATTACTTTGGGAGGTAAAACTATCCATATGGACATGATGGTTGTTCCAGGCCCCTTGGATTTCAATTTTCTTTTGGGGCGTGATTACAGCTATGCCATGGGAGCACTTGTCTCCTCCCTTTTTCATGTGGTCTGTTTTCCGCATGAAGGACGGATCATGACCATTGATCAGCTTTCGTTCTTTGGTCCTGATATGGAAACTGGCCCACCATCATCCCTTCCTAGTTTTTATCCACCCATTGTATCTTCCCCATCGCAGGTCAACTATGTGGCTACCTACCCTGTGCCTGTACCCAATGATAGTGCCATTGTGCATCAGGTGCTGGGGGCATTGGGTCTTGACTTCCAGGATGTTTTCCTTCCATCAGGAGTGGAACTCTTGGAAGCGATGACTTCTTTTTCATCATGATGAGTTGTCTTCGGAGAATAGTTTTTTTTCTTGTGTCAAGCTCCTTAAAAAATGAAACAAGGTTGTGGGAGCAGAGTTCCTTGTCTTGTGTCAGGCTCCTTAAAAAATGAAACAAGGTCATCGGAGCAGAGTTCCTTGTCTTGTTCCAAGCTCCTTAAACCATGAAACAAGGTGTCCTAAGGATAGTTATTTTAATGTGTCAACCTCGTTAAAACAATGAAACATTTTCTTGTTCAATTTGAGTCTTTGATCAGATCTCGTAAAATCCCAGTCGAGTCTTTCTTAGATCTTGTAACTTGAACCTTCACTCCATCTGCCTTTCATATGAACTGAAGCTTGAGCGGAATGTACCTCGAATTGAGTCACCATGCTGGGGGCATGCTTATTTTTTCAAGCATAGTTTATTTCCGTTTCAAGCTTGTGTAAAAATGAAACCGGTTTCAAGCATAGTTCATCTTTGTTTCAAGCTTGTGTAAAAATGAAATCAACTTCAAGAAGAGTTTCCTGATTTCAAGCTTGTGTAAAAATGAAACCATCCCCATTTTACCTCTTTTGATTGCCATCTTATCAACCTGTCTTTGCCAGATGAACATTGGTTTTCTCACTCCATCGTCACTATCTGCTTGGCCGATCATATGCCTTCACTTGGTTGTTTTATCCATTCTTGAGGAACCGCTGCGATGAGTGGTCTTGTTAGCCAGCCTCTTAACCTTTACTTTGTTCTGAGCAGTTCCACCATTACCAGAACCAGTAGCTACCCTTTATACCACTCGTTCCTCCAGGAGGAGTCACCTTTCAGCTCTTTTCTGACTCTCGAAAAGTGAAAATATTGCCAAGGCCCTTGTCGTTTCTATCTCGTTAAAGTGGCCAGGAAATGACATCTACCCAGTATACGTTTACCCCTTTTTCGGGTTGGGATAGATTATTTACGAAAAAGGAATACCCTAGCCTATTGCGACTAGGAGGTTTTCTCGGACATAGCTTTATACCTTTTCGGATCTGAGGAACTATTTACGAAAAGGGACCGTTGGAGTTTACTTTTCTGATGTCTTTTCAAACTCTATAAATATGAAAAGACGCCAAGTTCTTCCTCTGTCAGACTCGTTAAACCCTGATGACATTGGATTCAGTCATAATGACGTTATTCGAGTCGCTCCTTCCTATGGCTCGTTAAATGTACTAGGATGGATTCGTCCGAAGGACGGATTTATATGAGAAGAATATGGTATCCTCTTCAAGCTTGTGTAAAAATAAAGAGGTACTCGCCAGAAATGGTGCGGAAAATGGAACCAAAATCGTTGTCATGTCGGCAGTATGTCGCTCTTGAACATGGCACTTATCTGCATTCGTGTCGGGTTGGGGACATCTCACCTCATTATCTGATTGCCTCCATGGGTTTGGGTGATCCCTTTTGACCTCTCATCTGCTCTTTGTCTCGTCACCTCTCATCTGCTCTTTGTCTCGTCACCATGACCTCTGATCTATTGATGTCAAATACGGCCAAACTCACTATCGTGTCACCGATATGTTCAAGAGAATTTGACCTCTGCAGATTTCAAACTTCCTTTGATTCTCATCTGATCTTGAATCAAAAAGACATTATGTTCCTCTGTCTCGTGTCGATGATGTGGGAAAAAATATGGCCCACCTTCGATCAAGGTCACTTCCTGTCGACTTTAGCTCATTATCGAGGGAGCTAATCTAGAGACTTCCTTCTGGTACCTTGGAGCCTGCATGCCTCAATGGCAGGTTCTTCGCATTCGATGTGAGGTTTTCATCATTGGCCTTCGATCGAGTGATTCTGCGGGTGTTCGACGTCAACTCATTGTTCACATGCCATAGATTGTACCTGTAGTACCTTGAGGACCATTGGCATTAATGGTGGTACCTCTCGCGTCTGTTAACAGCTTTCATCATTGGCTGGTAATTAGACGATGTTCTTGCATGTTCGACTTCAGCTCACATTTTCGCATGCTTGAACTAGTACTTTTTTCGGGTCGAGATGGAGCGCAATACCCTGGATTTTTCCTGTTATAATCCAGGCTACGATTTTTTGGATTATTATGATTAGTTACATGAATCACTGATTGGATGGCTGTGACCATACCTGAGCCTATTTACCTATCCTCACTGGATGGCTACGTCCATGCCTTGGATCTGGATTATTACATACTCTGTTATGGATGGCTGCGCCCATACCACGTATATATCATGTATTCAAGACATCAGTTGTACTTCTTTATGCAGGTTTTCCGACGGCGGTGTTTTCAGTTGGACATGTTCTTGTAAATAATTTCACCCCTCTCTCTCTCTCAGGCCTCATGCTTTAGGGAGCATCTGTTACACATCAATTTTTCACCGTCCCTGCAATTCCCCATCCCACACAATTGGAGGGCTTATTCTGTGATCTGTGAGCAGTGACATAACTTTAAAACACTTTCATGGCATTCCCCTAAACATGTAATTTCATTTCCCTGAAGACAACTCCTTGTGAAAAACCCTAAAAACACCCATTTTTGCATTGGCGCAGGCAACCAGTTCAGTACCCATGCCAATGGGGGAAATCCTTTAAAGAGGGCGCGCCAATTGGCGCTCTGTCTCAGAGTCGCACTCGCGCCAGCCATTTTAAGGAGTGTTTTTTAAAAATAAATGGCGGAAGTTTAGTCCTAACTGATCCATAAACTGGTATCTAATTTGAGTTGGGAGGTTTGGCTCCGGATCTCCATGTAGAGGAAGTGGTTTGCCACCTCTCATGGAAGCTTCCTTGACGATAGGGCCAATCCCATGATTATATGGATCCCAACTCCCCTTCCTCCATCTATAAAAGCTTGCTCATCTCCTTTACAAGCTAGTCTCCAAGTTCCCAAGAGCCATCAAAGCCTTATGCTGCAAGAGCCTTGATTCATTCCCTTAAGGCCAAATCCAAGCAAGGAGATCATTGTCGAGACATCTGAAGAGAGAGGTTTGTCTTATCCCCGACATGCTTCTTCGAGACGTGTTCCGCTGGCGACCCTCTGAAGGAGAATTCAGCTTCAGGGCTATGGTTGTATTCTTCTTTGATTGATTAATGATAAGCGACTATTGGTTATGGTTCCACTCCTGTTGTTGATTATGATGACGAGTTATGTCTTCTCTGACTGACATATATTTTCATATACTGGATTTTACGCTTGCGTTTGTTTTGTTTCTGGCGTGTGCAGGTGTCCGATCACGGAGATCGTGAGGATTGTGATCTGCCGGAGCTAAGGAACGGGAGCGTTACTTTCTCTACGAGCGACAACGTTGGATTCCAGGTAAGCCTTCATCGCTAGTTGGTTTATTTGCAATGAGGAACCTGAGCTATAGCGTGAACGATTGTTGCTAGACCCGGTTTGGGCTAGTAGGGATCGCCTCTGTCCGTAGAGGGGATTTACCTCCACAACAAGGGGTGATCTGCTTTTTAGTCATTTTTAATGAAACTGAGCAATATTAGATTATTTTCTCAGCTTTTGGGAAAAATTCAGAATCTGGGCGATGGTTTTATGATGAAAACGTAGATTTTGAATATACAGAGGAATGGAAAGGGATTTCAATGGTTTCTTCGGTAATTCAAATGGATTTTCATCGTAGGAATAGCTTTTGGATGGTCAAAATTCTTCAGGCGGAAGTGTCAAATTCTAGGAAATTTTTGACAAGGTTTCCCCTGTTTCTTCAAGGTTTGAGTACTCTTAGATGAGTACTTTTGGCTTTTAAATTCAAATTGGTTTAATTTTTCTTGAAAATTAAGAATTTGCAGGTTTGGATTACTGAAAAATACATTTGAAAAGGTATGGTTGCAGTTGAAGAGGGTTGTAGGTGGTACCAGTCTTCAAACTGGTTGCGACTGTTTGGTAGAAGGCACCGGGGGTCTTCGGAGGTGAAATTAAGAGGGGAAATGGCTTTTAGAATTACGAACTGGTTTGAAAAAAGCTCTAGAAATGGTGTCTGGGAGTGATTTCTGAAAGGGCGAAAGTGTAAATGCATGCAAACAATAAAAACTAAGATTGAAACCTTAATTTTTATCAGTACACATGACATTAATTACAGGTTGGAATTAATGGCAGTAGTGGTTTTTGTGTTTGAAGGTGAAACCATTAGTGGTTATCGCATTGCTCCTGGGCAGTAAATGGTTTTTCGCTTTTGCAATGTGATCGAATAAAAATAAGACATGTAGCAGATGGTGGTTTGGAGAAACAACTTTTATCGCAATTTTTTTTGCCAACTTCGCCCGATCACTTTTATAATGCGATATCGAATACGTGTCGTAGGACTTGGTCGCCCGCTGCGAACGGTCGAGATTTCTTAGGAAGCTGCGGGGATATGGAAAGGTGGGACCCGAGTCAAATATTAGCCATCTATCTAATAGGGATAATCAACGGTTACAGGCTAATGTGATGGAAATGGTGGGGGCGGGGGAATGATTTATCGGGTTTAATTTAGACCGTAGGATTAAAGGGATTGGGATGATCGAAGGTTCGGGAACAAATGCGAGGATGCTTCATATTTTTTAATGAAATTTATGTATAAAATGGGTTTATACATATAATGGGCAGGTTATTAAAGGTCTATCAAACCAGGGTTTAGAATGTGATAAAATGATATGTATCGGGAAAATAGGATAAGGTTAAAGCTTTAACCATGGGTAAAGCTTATGAGCGGAAAGGCAAATAAACTCTTTTTATTCGCTGTTTTATATACACAATGTGTAAATAAATTACGCATTTTCAATATTATTTATATTATATAGTTTTAGATTTATCAAAAGTCTAAAACTATAGGGGAGAGGGGATATTTTACTATGGATAAGTTTCATGTCAAAGGGGTAATTTCGGGATGTTTTTCAACATGTGTTTAATATCTTTGACATAAAAATTATATAATAAGAGGGTTTTGGGGATATTAAATAAAAGGGAGCTATATTAATAGGAGTATGATAACTTAAGAAACCCATTCAAAACTAGGTCATTTGAGGATATAGATCAGATAGATTTTGAGCCTTCACCTTCATCCCAAGATAGAGTTGAACGTCCTGGTAGCAAAGAAACTACTCCACCTGATTTATGTTTCCTTCATAATTTTGGTTTCTCTCATCCAAGATCTGCTCAACAATTTTTTGCTGGTCCATCCACTTTTGTTACCCATACACCCACTGTTCAAAATACACCATTCCACTAACTCCTTCCCCTCTTACATCCTCCGCCTATAAACCTCCCACTTTTTCCACAACCTCCTATCATGGCAACATGGTATGCCCCTCTAGTCCTTCCTTTACCTCTAGTCAATATGCCATAGGACTATCAGTCCAAGATACCATTATATGATTCCAGTGGTGCTACTATTGCTTCACAGCATGTGGATAGGATGAATGACTATTTTGATAGAAACAAGATTGATGATGAAATTGTCAAACTTAGGGTTTTTGCTCAAAGTATGGGGGGAGCAGAAAAAAAATGGTTCAAAATTCTAACCCCTAATAGTATTAATGACCTCCAAGCCCTTCATTATTTATTCTTAAACAAATGGGAAATTAAGAAAAACCCTCTCCAAATACTTTATGACTACAAAAATCTCAAAAGAAACACTACGGAAAGTGTCCAAGATTATTGCACTAGGTTCAATAGTGTTTATAATGCACTTCCCCCAGACTTGAAACCTCCACAAGGTTCAAATTTAAACAAATTTCCTGAAGGATTTGATCCTGAAATGGCCTATCAGCTGAGAGAGAGAGATCCTTCGACTTTAGAAGATATGCAGAAAGGAGCCTTAGCTGTGGAAGTAAATCTGATTGAGAAAAGAGCCAGGATGAGGAATGAAAATAAAGTATCATTTAGGGAGGAATTTTCACCCTCCACATCTAGCTCAAAAATGGAAAGGATTATGGAATAAATGATGAAAAATATGAGAATACTTGAGAGAACGCAACCAAGAGACAATCAAAACAACCCCCAAAACAGAAATAGAAATCAGAATTTTAGAAGAGAAAACAATCAAGATAGACAAAGGGATAATGACCAACAGATTAGACCTCCTTTTCAACACAACTATATAGATCAAGATGAGGAAGAAAGGGAGATTGAAATATTGGGAGAAAATCATGAAAACTTGATTGGATCAGATAGTGAGGATGATGTTTTCCTCACTGAAGAAGAACAAGGTTTCTTCTCCTCAGAAAAAAATAAAAACACTTATGAGGATTCTAAAGATTATAGGTTGGGGTTTGAGAATGTAATCATGGAGGTACATAAACAGTATGATATAAGAAGTAAAGGCAACCTAGATAATTCAAAAGACAAAAACACTAGCACTGTTGTTAGGAAAAATTCAGAAAATCGGCCTAATAAAACAACAAAGAAACCCAACATTTTGGCTAAGAAAACAGATTTAAACAAAGAGAAAAGTAGCCAGCCAAATGTTGAACAAAGCAGCCCTAGCACTTTAGCTATTGGCCCTAACAAAATTGTCCCAAATAGTAGTTCAAACAAAGTTCAGCGGATCAGAATTGCTGGAAGGAATTCAAATGAAAAAACAGATGTAAATATGAAAAAATCAATTGTTCCTTTCCGCCTTGAGGGAGAGATTGCAAAGATAAAAATTACCATACCTCTAACTGAACTAGTGACCCAAGAAGTGTACAAAAACCAAGTTTTGAAAGCTTTAAACTTAGGAAGTGACACTGATACTTTAAACTTGACAGATGACAAACCTGAGTTATTATTTGGTCCAGAAGTTGAAGGAAAATACCAAGAAGGAGTTTTCCCTCCCATCTATGTCAGTTTGAATATACATGATAAGATATTACACAGTGCCATGTTAAACTCTGGAGCTTCACATAATCTTATGCCCAAGTAGTAATGGAAATCTTAGGCTTAGAAATTACTAAACCATACAAGAATCTATATTCTTTTGATTCAAGCAGAGTCAAATTCTTGGGTTTAATCAAAGATTTATGTGTAAACTTATCTCAGATCCCTGCCAAGAGTCTAGTTATGGACATAGTAGTAGCTGACATCCCCCCAAAGTATGGCATACTTTTATCAAGATCATGGGGAGCCAAACTTTAGGGGAGCCTTCAAATGGACATGTCTTATGCCACCATCCTGGTTTTTAACCAAAAAAGAAGATTATACAGGGAATCCCACATGAAATACATGGTGAGCAACATAGATAAACCAAGTAACTCTCCAATCTATTCCTTTCAATCAATTTTATATTTCTTTTTCTTGTACAATGAAGACCAAATCACTCAACAAGAAAAGGAAAACAAAGAGGAAATCAATTTACCAGAACAATCAAAAATTCCCTCAAATAAAATACAAAACATTTGCAATCAACAGCAACAAGAAAATGAAAATGAGACAGAGATACTTTGGAAAATAAACTTTGATGGGTCTTGTAATCAAACAAGTGCAAGGGTATGTGTATGGATTCAAAATAAAAATCAGGGTTATTCATATAAACTAGATTTTCCATGCACCAATAATATTGCTGAATATGAAGTCCTTCTCCTTGGCTTACCGTTGCTTAAACAATTAGAAGCCAAGAAAATATCAGTCCTAGGAGATTCTGAAATTATCATAAGACAAATCAAAGGAAAATATTCAGCTAAAAACCCAAGACTTAGAGAATATTGAAATGCTACTCTTGATTTATTAAAGACCTTTGAAAAATATGTTCTCATTTCATTCCAAGAGCACAAAATCATCTAGCAAATGAACTTTCCTTCACTGCCAACAATTTTCAAATACCTCAGATAAATGAACATCTTAACATAAAGGTCAAAAACAGGCTTGCAGTGCTTGACAATGAGGACCATTGGCAAGTGTTTGACACTGACAAACACATAAATGATTTCCTAAAATCAGAAAATGATTTTTCCTTACCAGCATTCGAAACCAGCCAAGAAGAAAAGTATTTGGATAATGAACAAATCCCAAAAACAGAAATGACATATTCTGCTGATATAAATCATTGTGAGAATCTTTTTGAAGTAGAATTAATTGACAACACAGACCAGAAAGACTTAGAAGTTTTACAATGCAAGAATGATACAATTCCAAGATGTCTCACACCTTTAGAACAACCTTTTGACTTTAATGATGTAGCCAAAGAACCAAGAATGGAGCATCTGGAAACAAATATAGAAGAACATAACATAGGTAGCCTAGCAGAACCCAAGATGATCAAACTATCTAGCAATCTCCCAGCTCATATAAAATTTCAATACATAGAGTTGTTCAAAGAATTTAGAGATGTGTTTTCCTGGGGATACAAAGATTTGAAATCTTATGACACTAGCATCATTCAACACAAAATTCCTCTTAAGGAAAATCAGAAATATTTCAAACAAAAACTCAGAAGGATAAACCCTGTTTTATTACCTTTAGTTAAGAAAGAAATTGAAAAGACGTATGATGCTTGGATTATAGTACCCATTAGATATTCAGAGTGGGTTTCAAACTTAGTTTCTGTTAGGAAGAAGACAGGGGAAATCATGCTCTGCATTGACTTTATAAATTTAAATAGATCCTCCCTAAAATACAACTACCCCTTTCCCAAGATGGACCATATACTTCAAAAGGTATTTGGATAAAAAATGATATCGCTGTTGGATGGGTTCTCAGGTTACAATCAAATGTTAGTGCTCCCAAGTGATCAACACAAAACTGCTTTTACTACACCTTGGGGCACCTTTATGTATGTTAAAATGCCATTTGGTTTGATGAATGCAGGGGCCACCTTCCAAAGAGCCATGGACATAGCCTTCTTAGAAGATATTGGCTATTTTATAATCATTTACCTTGATGACGTAACCGTTTTCTCTAAAAGTGATGAAGAACATTTGATTCATTTAAGAAACGTTTTTGAGAAATGTAGGAAATTTGGCTTATCTTTGAATCCCAAAAAGACACTCTTTGGTCTCCAAGAAGGTAAGCTTCTTGGTCACGTAATTTCAGAAGAGGGAATCAAAGTAGACCCTAAAAGGATTGACGGCATATTGAAAATCAGCCATCCAAGAAGTCTCAAATAATTACAATCTTTCATTGGAAAGATTAATTTTTTAAGGAGATTTATCCCCAAACTTGATAAGCTATTAAGAAATGTTACAAACATGCTCAAGAAAGAGGTAGGTGTGAAATGGAATACACAAGCTAAACAATCATTTGAACTGATTAAACAAGCCCTCACTCAAACACTAGTCTTGATTAGTCCAGATTTCACCAAAGACTTTTATATCTTTTCTTTTGCATCTGAACATATAATAGCTGCAGTATTACTTCAAAAGAATGACTTGGGGCAAGAACAACCAATATCCTTTTTTAGTAGGGCCTTAAGAGATGCTCCTCTCAAATATAACATCATGGAGAAATAAGCCTTAGCATTGGTGAAAGCATTAAAGGACTTTAGAGTCTAGATTTTACACTCTCACATAATTGATTTTGTTCCACATACTGTTGTCAAGGATATTCTAAGTCAAGATCCTGATGGTAAAAGGGGAAAATGGATTGCTACTATTCTTGAATATGACTTATAAATCAAGCCCACCAAACTGATTAAAGGGTAGGGATTAGCAAAACTCATGGCTGAGTCAAAATTCCAAGCACTAGATATGAACATGGTGGATGTGTTGGAAGAAATAGAAGAACTCATTGCTCCTTACATTAACGAAACATTTCTGAATTCTCCTTGGTATGCTGACATCATTTATGTGCTTTTATATCTAAATGCCCCTCCTTCTTTGTCTAAAACTAAAGCTAGATTTTTGAAACAGAAGGCTATGAATTATTGCATATTAGATGGCGTATCATATTGGAAAAATGCTGTTGGAATTTTTCTTAAATGTTTACTTGAGGACGATGCAGGAAAAATCATGCATGTGCTGCATGAAGAAGAATGTGGAGGACACCTCTATTGGAAGACCACAACAAACAAAATCCTCAGATCTGGTCACTATTGGCCCACCATTTTCCCAGACACTCAAAATTTAGTCATGTCTTCCCATAAGTGTCAAATTTTTTATGGTAAAAGAAAGCTCCTTCCCTTACCCTTACATCCCATCAGTGTTGAGGCATCATTTCAACAATGGGGCTTGGAATTCATTGGGGAAATTCACCCATCTTCATCAGCCCATCATAAGTGGATCCTGACTACCACTGACTACTTTACCAAGCGGATAGAAGCCATACCATCTAGGAATGTTACTCACACTGTCATTATCAAGTTCCTTGAAACAAACATCCTATCCAGATTTGGTTGTCCTAGAAAAATCATCACAGAAAATGTTGCTGCCTTTAAGTCTAAAAGAATGGTTGATTTCTGTTACAAATACCACATCACCTTGGGCCACTCTATTGCCTACTATCCCCAAGGAAATGGATTAGTTGAATCCTCCAACAAAAGCCTCATCAATATCATCAAAAATTTGTTGGATCAGAATCAGAAATCATGGCACAGTAAGCTGGTTCATGCCTTATGGGCTGATAGATTAACTACAAAGAAGTTAATAAACATGTCCCCTTATCAGCTGGTCTATGGCATGGATGCAGTATTCCCAACATCATTAGGAGTTCTTGTCATGAAACTCCTCCAAGAAGTGCAAACTGAAAAGAATGATATGCATAGAAGAATCAACCAAACAATTCATTTATAGCAGTCCAGAGAAGAAGTCTATGAAAGAACACAACTAGTACAATAAAATATCAAGAAACTGTGTGATAAAAGGACCAAGGCAAATAATTTCCAAGTTGGAAATATAGTTCTTAAATGGGATTCAAGAAGGGAAGAAAAGGGAAAACATGGAAAGTTTGAGAACCTGTGGAAAGGACCTTTTGTTATTCATGCTAAGAGGGGTCACAATGCTTTCTTTCTGAAGGAATTGAACGGAGAAGATCTATATGGAGGTCCTGTCAATGGCAGGATGCTCAAGCATTAATTCTGTCAAGAATCATGAGTTTCAAAGTACTTTGTTTTCCATTGTAAATACCATTGTTTGAACATTGCATTCAAAGTTAGAAAAATAAAAATACAAAAACAATAGAAAAGAGATAAGAGGGCAGATTGTAAAACAAGAAAGGTACAACCCCATACCAAAAAGAGAGACAAAATATGAAAGTGTGCAAGCTCAAATGCCACTCCTAAAAACACACTTCAGTTAGTCATACAACCCAATCATGACTAATTATCTTTTCAATTTACTGTTGATAGGTTAGTGAATTAGGTTATCCAAACAGCACAATCTTGGCTTATCAGTAAGGTAGATTAGGATAGAAAAACAAAGGTTCAAACTAATTCAAAATCTGAACCTATGAGTTGCAAAAGAGGAATGGCTCTAATTAGATTAAATATTGAGCCAAAGATAGAAAACAAAATGGTTCTAATACGCTCAAAATTGAACCAGATGAGAGAGAAAACACAACTCAAATAAATTCAAAACAAAGCTGAAGAAATGATGAAGGATGTTTTAGTTTTCAGATCTTAAGCCTTCAAAATTTTGTCTTAATTTTTTGCAAAAAAGATCTATGTGTAGCTTGTTTTTATGCCATAGATCAATAGCAAGTTAGACTGCTTAATCCTAACTTGACTACTTTTAAATTTTTTGTTTTAGAATTTAGAGAATAAAGGTCTGTCTGACAATCTAATCCTGACAGATAGTAGTTAGGTAGAGAATTTATGAACTCAACTATTTAAACTGAGTTCATGGAGAAATAGGAGTAGAAATAGATTAGTTTCCTGTTGTTTCAAATGAATAAAATGTTGATGAAGAGAGTTTTCTAGTCCAAATGCACTTTGAAAAAAGAAAAAATGTTAGAATCTTTAGGAGTGGGTAGGTAGAGATGTTGTTTTGATAGAATTCCATTGTTTCAGATTGCTGCAGATATCATCAAATAAAAAGAAGATCAGTAAAAGAAAAGAAAGTTGCAGCCCAACGGATAAGGCACTGGTTTGTTGAAAATCCATAGATCAATAGCTTAAGATTCTTGACATCTTCAAGAAGATGCCATCCCCATGTGAAGCCACTGTTAGCAACCTATAAAATTTTCCATATCAAATGGTGGCTAAATATCTTTTAGCCTTTAAGAAACAATTCATGTTCAAATTGTTAGTTCTTAAATTCTTATGAAGATCTTTACCCTTTGAATTAATCTTCACTCTTGTTTCCCTCATTATCCTAAACCTACTGTTTTCCAAGAGAAAGACTGCTTAAAACCCCATTTTTCATCATTTTCACTCCTCCTTTACTCATAAATAAACCCCATTTTCACCCATAATTCCCTTCATAAAATCCCTCCATTTAACCTTCATTTGATTCTCAAACCATCAAAAACCCTCCTTTAAACCTTATATTTCCCTTCTATTTGGTTTAAAAACCTCTCCTATCATCTATCGGAACCTTCATTTTGGCTTAAAAATCACTATTTTGGGCCTAAAAACAGTGTTTTTACATTATAAATCCATCAATTTATCCGATATTCCCTTTAAATCTTGACCATTCATTTGAGAGATCCTACAATTGGGACGTAACCCGATGAACCATTCAGCCCGTCCACCACGCGACAGGAACGTTACGTCATTGCTTGGTCCACTCCATTTTCCCTGAGGGACTATTTAGTTTTCGTGCTCAATGATAGCCGTTGATCTGCGCTCCTTCCCTCAAATCAAAGGTCACAGTCCCATCGTGCGCCGTCGAGCCCTATGCCCCACCATGCATCCTCCGTGCATCTTTCCGCCCATCGTGTTTTATCCACACCGTCAGATTTCCCGACGATCATCTGACGGTCGAAAACCCATATCACGTAATTTTTTGGACCTCCCCGCAGTGCACAAGTTCCACGCGAAATAGGTGGTTTCCATTTTCCACGTGTCGACAAATGTATGGAATTGCATTTTTTTTGGGCATACTGCCTACCCCGCTAGAGCCTGCGTGAAAACCATTAATGGTTTTCTGAAACCGCTGCCCTCGTCAACATTTATTTTCATCTTTTAATCCTGGCCATCGATCTATGAGATCGGACAGTCCTATTTTAATCTCGCCACCATTTCACTTTTCACCCAACTCACTCCCGAAACATTTCACCGAGTAATCTCCATCGTTGATTGTCTTAATCCAACGGCTCCTGTTCAACCTTGCGCCCAAACCTCCAAAGCAGCTGTTAAACCTATTTTCATAGGATTTTCATATTTTTTGTTTGTTTTTTATAGGTTATATGGGTTTTTCCCATAGTTTTAAAAAATAATGCGAAGGCCAGGGATGACGATCCACAGGCCATTATTCATGAAGAAAGGAAATCTACAGGGTTCAAATTATGTTTTTTACCCGTGCCTCATGAGCATTGGTGATGTCATGAAACCCTCTGCACACCTACAAACATGCAAACACAGTCAGAATCCATTAATTGAAGAGTATTAGCGTTAAAGACAGAGGATGAAAGCATAAAGTGAATAAATAAATATTTTGATCAGAGTTTAAAGGGATTAAGGCACAAATTCAAGAATCAAAGGCCTAATCCATAGTCAGCAAGGAATAAAAGAACTAAAGATGAATATCAAGGCTAATTAAGCCTAAACACAAACCAAAAAATTAAATTGAAAGTGTTTTAAGGAAAAATAAAGAAAAAATATCAATAAAGGAGGCCTCCACTGCCACATCAGAGGCCAATTATCCTCTTCAGCTACCAAAGTGCCACCTGCAACTTTTATAAATCAAAAGAAGGCATAGTTATTTCCCAGTCAGAAGATATTTGCCTAAAGACAGCTGAACAATTATTACAAACAAAAAAACAAATTTTAAACTATCAGTGAAGTTATTTCAAAGGATAAAAAGAGCCTTAAAGTCAAATTTTTCATCCACTAAGCCTAAAAAGCAGAAACAGAGTTAAATAAACATAGTTAGAATTAAATGAATTCCTACATTATGCCTTTCATGGTTTTCAAGACTAGGATTTTCATTTAACATAGCATTAATGATATTCAAGCCCTAAAACTCTTCCACCTCCTCATTTTCTTATAAAAACTCCTTGATGAGCACATTGTAAAGGGTTGGTTGGTCACTAGTTGTAACACTGAAACTCTCTGAAATAATACATAGTCTGTCTGAAGATGAAGAAGAAATTGAAGTCTTGGAAGTTGGATTATGTTTTGACATGATTGTTCTTGAGAAGGCTCTATCATTGGATCCCTGAACTTGGTTGTTGGTGATGTATTCTGAACTGTCTACTGTTTTTCCTATTTTCATTATGTTTCATAAATTATTACTACAGTAGGATGAAAATTTTATGCTAATAAATGACTCCTGGAAGCACCTTAGACCTGTTTATCCTTAACTGTTTTCTATTTTCTTCTGCTAAGGAATTTTAGAGTCTTTAATCATTCTCTTGAACCCTTATGCTAGTTTATTTCTCAAATAGTTCAAATAGTTTGTTTCAGCATGATTTATGGTTTTCCCTGCTTGTTTTCTGCCACTTGAAAACTATTTTTGAAGTCTCCTTTTGAAGTACCATTGTTTACAATTAGCCAAGGAGGTCTTTTTTGATCATACCCTTTGTCCCTACTTGAACAATTATTTTAAAGTTATTTATAGTTGTGATCATAGATGTGTTAGGTGTTCCCTCTTCTATGACTGCAATTATCAGTGAATCTTTCATGTTTTCTAATTCCTTTGAAATAAAGTCTTTGAGGAAATAAGGTGTTCCCAAAATCTTAGATTTCATTTTGAAAGTTGTATTGAAGTCATTATTTGCTTAAAGTGTGGTTTGTAGAATTCATGGTTAACCCTGTCTATCAAATGCCTCTTTATGTTCAAGTTATGTTTTTAAGTTCCCTTTGTTGAGAATTCAATTTCTCTCTCTTTCCAAATCATTAATGTCCATCTCATTCATAAAAACTAAAGGATCTTGTGGCCAAGTTAGATTTTCCCTTTGATACCTCATATCCATTTATGAGTTTGTCATAAACCTCTTCTTGACTCCATTGCCCAATGAATATGACACTTCTTCTTTCTATCTATACTACTTAGACCTTTCATATTCTTCTATGCGAATTCAACCAAACAAACACTTGCACTTAATAACTAGTCTAAAATCAATACTTAAAAGCAAACAAGACATATCTTTGCAAACAATTTCAGAGATCCCTCTCGAAGAACAGGAGGACTAGATCCTGGAACTCTAAATATTGGTTTTGATTTTACCTTGTCTTTTGGTTAGCCAATCTATCAAAACACAGGACCCCAACACAACTGACGACCAAACACTCCACTCATGAAGTGAAATGCATCAAAGCACAAAGAGAAGAAGAGAAGGCTAAATATTTGATTGAAGATACACTAGAGAAGTTCGGTGAACTTGATGATGAGGAGGACTGGCCTCCAAGACAGATACCTGGGACTAGATGGTTGAAAAGAGCTCTAGCCCTAGAGAGACCAAGAGAAGCTGAGCTAGTTGACTAGCTAACACTAGATGAGCAGCTTGCCATAGAAATAAATGAGAATAGAGAATCATTGCTTGATAGATCCAACCAACACTTGGAGAATATCTTGGACAAGGCTCAAAAGGAAAATTACATTCAAACAAATATGGAAAAGCATTATGCCACGAGGAACAAAATTGCAAGGGCCAAGCTCAAAAGAGTCCATGCAAAAATTGAAGCCTTGACCAAGAAAGGGGAGAAAAGGAGCATATACATACTTGCTGAGGTAACACTCCATGCCTCAAACACATGATTAGCCATCTTCCCACCAATTTTGACAAGTTTTGGGAAAATTTCATAAATTTGTGAATTTCTGTGTTTTTGAGGATATTTTTAGCACAGTAAAAGTGTCAAACATGCAATGCCTAGGGAGGTGTGCTCTTTTTTGGGGCATTGAATGAGAAAATGGCCACCACCATTAGATTTATAATGATGAGGACATGAACCCTATGCATTTTCTAAGATTTTTGAGGAAAAATGGTCAGTGAAAAAGGAAAAAACCCATCAAAACACCATGTTTCTGCCTCTTTTTTGGCCTGGGCGATGCAGTAATATTCCCAATTAGCCATGAGCTAGTTGGAATAGTAATTTTTGTTTTGTTTCTTTGTCTAATGAATAAGAGGGCAATGGAGGTCCGTTATTATCCTTAATAATGAATAAATCAATACCAATGTGAAAGACATAAATCTTGGCAGCTTAATTGAGCACCCTTAGGTGTGAAAAGGGGCTGGAACACCTTGACTGGGTCAACCTTGAGCAAAGCAACAATGTTGTCATCGAGGAGTGGTCATCAATGAAAGACAAAGAGATTTTAGATGGAGATTATTTGCATGGAAGTAGTCTTATTATTGGATGGGGCTTAGGTTTTGCAAGCTCATATCTTATTTAATGAAGAGGATGGCAACCATATATGATTATGTATGTTTAAGTATATTGATATTTTTGAATATATGGTTTGTTTAGACATAAATCCTTCTATTGCTGTTTAGTTGAGATTGAGTGATGTTTAGTATAGGGTGTTCCTAATCAGGAATCCCACCTCTTCCATTGAGAAGCTCTTGGAGGAGTCTTGTACTACATTTTCCACTATTAGGCTTAAGGCCAAGCTTCATCTTTCATTTACAGCACATATCCTATTGATGGTTTAGATGTTTTGCAGGTTGCAACAGTGGAGACTAGATCTAGCTCATTTCATTGCTCATTTTCAGTGGAGGAGGCTTTCTTTCCATTGGGAGGACAGTAAGGAAGGCCCTTAAGAATATTTTCATATCTTGGAATCAGGCCAACTATTTATTTATCCCTACACTGCAGTTTTCTTCCATATCTCCATTATTTCTATAGGAGGAGTTGCAGGGTGGATTGGCACACCATTTGGAGAGTTGGATTTCTAGTGAAAGGGATATGCCTTTCATTTAGAGGATCTATTGGAGGAGGCTATTCAATTTATCATATCAGATCAGCCACACTTTCCAGATCTGTATTTTGCAGTGGATCTTCAGCCCTAGGGTATAGATCCCCATCTTGTACATGGTGTTTTGCTGAAAACCCTTAAGGGGTTCTTCAAAGGAGGTTGTATAGTGCTCAGATCTGTATTGGATCTATCTTTTGAGGCACATATCAGCCCTAGATCTGATGTATAATAATTTTCTATATCAGTGCTTTTAAAACATCATTGTAAGAGTCTTCCATCTTTTATATAGAATAGCAGCATCTCATTTTGAGGGATTTTGTCCATTGGAGGCTTGTATTTTCTTGTTGTGTATCTTATGGCCCATTATTTATGCAGATTTTTCTACTGTTATAACATATTAAAGGTCTCCATATTGGCCTCTTGCTTTTATATGATGATTTATACTATTGTTCCAGTATTTTGCACTATATTCCTACTTTTCCCATTTGGGAATATTACAGTGGTATCAGAGCATAATCTTGGCACAACCTATGCATATTGAAAAGCTAATATGTCATCTGAAGAAGGATATCCTCTTACTGATATAGAGAAGAGGTATCAAAGGAGAAGACACTGGATGTTTGATTATACAAATGGAAAAGAAGACAAGGGTAAAACCCCTTTATTTGGAGGAGAATATGAAGAGAAGGATTTCCCCAAGATCCTTCTTAGAGCCATGCAAGACATTTCTAGAGAGATAAAGGAGATGAGAGTGGATAGATACAAGGAATCCCATAAAGGATCTCATCATGCTAAAGGCTCTTGCATGTCTCATCATTGGAGTGATAAACTAGTGCAGCAACCACAAATTTCCCAATGCTCTACAATGCCTACATTCTTGGTTGTGGGAAATGAAGGGTTTCAAGAGCAAGAATCCCTTGAATACTAATTTATGGAGTATGAGTCTCAAAATCAGAGATTCAAGGAAAACTTTAGTTTTCAAGAATTTTGTCAAATCAAGAACAATAGAAGACCCAGGCATCACAATAGAAGTGGTGGGTTCATTTAGAACCATGATATACACTGCACTATGGGCATATTATGTTTACCCAACATTGATGGGTCATCCAAGTGAAATGCCAAATCATGGGTAAAGAAGCTTGACATCTACTTCCAGTTGAACAAATTTCCAGAAATGGAGGCCATTAAGATAGCAGCACTGCACCTTGAGGGTGAAGCACATGACTGGTGGTTCCATGGCTTGTCTACATTGGGTCATGCCAATGTGACTGCATATTCAGATTTTACTAGGAAGCTGGTGGAAAGGTTTGATAGAAGAGATACTGAAGCACCATTCATGGGGTTTACAAAGATAAAACAATCAAGTAATCTAGAAACTTACATTTCTGAATTTTTAAGACTTTCTATTATGGTTCCTGATTTATCTGCATAAAGGAGGGTTTATATGTTCATTGATGGGTTAGATGAACCTCTTCATGGGTTGGTTAATTCTACGAAACCCAGTGTTAGCCACCTATAAAATCCTGACATATCAAGTGGTGGCTAAATAATTTTTGGACAGCCTTCAAGAAACAATTTTATTGATAAAATTGTTGGTGCTTAAATTCTTTTGATTATATCCTATCCTTTGAATAATCGTCACTGTTGTTCCCCTTTTGAACTCAGAAATTCTGTTGTCATTCCATGATGAAAAACTGCTGCAAAATCCCATTTTTTCCCCTCCTTCATTAAAAACTAACCTTCATTTTTTACCCCTTTATTCCCATGAAATTCCTCTATTTTTCATGATTTCTTTTCTTCCCTTCATGAAAATCCATTTTACAAAGTCTAAAACTCATTTTTAGACTTTACCGAAACCCCCAAATCCATCAAAAACCTTGAAAAAATTAATAAAAAAAAAGTTTGTTTAAACTATGGACTTAAGCCCCTTGGGCTAAGTCCTAACCACTTCCCCACATGTGCCCAGGCATTAGAACCAAGCGCTAAGCCTTTTCAGTGCTTATCGCATCAGAAAATTTAAAGCACGCAAGTCTTTGTGCCATGTTAAAACCTCCGATGCGATTAAGCCCTGTGTTTATACCCCCGATCCTATTATCGCCTCATATAACCCTTGTGCCCGCAATCGGGCGCTAAAACATTGTAATAATCCATTCCTGATTAATATTTTCCTTTGTAAAGTTCATAAAACCCACTTTCCTAAGTTTTGGTCTAAAGCCTGCTGAGACCTTGTTTTTAATGTAAAAAGGGTAGATTAAAAAGCCCTCATCAAAAGTTTCGATGTGATTGAAGCCCCTTTGCATAAACTCTGCCCCCTCCACTTTGCTCCATATAACTTGCACCCGGGGCCAGGAATTCAAGTCTCGAAGTGCTAATCGCATCAAAGAAAATCAAATGGTTTGATTGAAAATCCTGCATCCAAAGCTCCGATGCAATTAGCCCTTGTGCATATCAAACCCCAGTCCCATTCATTTCCATACACCCAAGGCCCCGTAGACGGGCACCAATCCACATATTTATAAACCTGCCCCCGAACCCAAAAACCTTTGTATTATATTAAATATTTTGTTTTCATGTGTTATAAAGGGCTTCCGCCGGTTTCATATTTGAAGGAATCTCCACCGTTGATCCCAGACTAAATCAACGGACTATGCCAAATTGCATCAGCACTTTTTCATCGAGCACATTTTATTTCTCCCCCTGATTGACATTCCCCGATCCATTCTCTGCCATCAATCTAATCTGCAGATCGACGAATCACTATTAATCGCATCATTTCACTCCATGATCGTCGAGCCTCGATTGCATCTGGGTCGTCCACGTGTCTAGATAGGATGGTCCAAAATGCATCTCCTGAATTTGGTTATATTTTATGCAGCCCCGCTCATAATGTTTTTTTTGGAAAATTTCAGCCATTGATCTCTGTAGATCAATGGCCTGTATTAACCCCTCTCTCTGCCATTGTATTATTTTGTTTATTCCCCAGATGCGATCTCCACCGTTGATCCTCACATCCAATGGCCCATATTTAATCCAACAGGCCTGCCTCCCTCCAGAACTAATCTCCACCAACGATCCCCTGATCAGACGATCCATACTAAAACTGCCATGCCTTTTATCCTTCGCACATCTAGTCATTTTTGTGCTTGCTCTCCACCGTTAGATCTAAGGGCCTAGATCTGACAGCCCACATGGATTTTCGCGCGACTTTCAGCGTGGAGGCTAATTTTCAAAAGTTACGCGATATAGGTTGTTTTCAAAAGATACGTGTCACCTTCCAAGGCATATCGCATTCAAAATGGTTAAACCACCTTTCTCCCATTTCTTCGCGCGATACTACCTGTTTTTCCCTTTGAAACCACTTTCCCCTGTTTTATTGTGTTTTATCACGTGGTATCTCCCGCCGTTGATCTCTGTAGATCAACAGCTCAGATTTAATCTGGCCATATGCTATCACCCTCCGCATTTCCTAAAGGGTTTCTCGGAGTGATCTCCACCATTGATTTCGTGGGCGGATCTGATCTGACAGTCCACGATCATCCCAAAACCACAAATTTCCTTTTTATGTTTTTCTCTTCGCCAAAGGAAATTTCCTCATTTCCTTTGTATTTCTTATTTTTAATCAAAAATTGGCCCTGCCTCATTATGTCTCCCCGGTCGCTCCTCACCTTCGATCTTTACAAAATCAATGGCTTTGATATAATCTTCCACCGTTTATCCATCAACCACCCCTTTTGATCTTCGCACGCAATTTCCACCGTTGGATGCTGTCATCCAACGGCCACGCTCCAAGCCGAAACCTCCAAAGTAGTTTTTACCAAATATGCAGGATTTATTAATTGTTTTTGTATTTTGCAGGATTTTAAAGGGCTTTCAAATGTTTTAAAAAGAAATGAAAGATGAGGATGACGATCCTCCAGACTTTCATTCATGGAAAAGAAAGCCATATATAGGGTTCAATTTCCCGTTTCATCAATGACTCATGGGCATTGATGCCATGTGGACCTTTTACACACGTGCACATCAAAAATACACAAAGAATTAAAATGAAATCAAAGAGTATCAGTGTCGAGGACCCATACATAGCAGAAATGAAGGATTAAACATTGATTATATAGTTCAATGGATTACAGCTAAAAATTCATTATCAAAAGCCTTGTCCTTTGAATTAAACACAGTTTAAGACAAATCAAGGATATTTATCAGACAGAGGATGCCTCCACTGCCTCGTCAGAGGCAAATTGATTCCTCTCAGCTACCAGATTGCCACCTGTGCTTTCACAGCGTTTAAAAAAAGGCTGAGTAATGACCAGAATAGAGCATATCTGCCCCTTACAGCTGAAGAGTTATTTCGAATCAAATACGCTAATATAAACTATCAGAAGAGTTATTGTAAAAGATGACACAGGGCCTTAAAAGTCAACATAAGCTTCCAGCAAGCTGAAATACTTAATGTAAACCAATTAATATAAAAAAATATCTATAAACTTCTCCCTTGATCCTCTCAAAGGCCGAGAAGCATTAACTGTATTAATTGAACTCAGAAGATCTTTTATCTCTTCCGACCTCCTCATTCCTCTATAAAAACTTGTTGAGGAATCTATTGTAAACTTTGGTTTTTTGTTTGATTACTAGTTGTAATACTAAAAATCTCTGAAATAATACATAGTCTGGTGTTGTTGCATGCTTGTTCTTGAGAAGGCTCTATCATTGGATTGATGAGCTTGGATGTTGGTGAATTATTCTGATCTTTTTAATGTTTTCCCTTGTTTTCATTTTGTTCCATAAATTCTTACTACAGTAGGATGAAAGTTTTAGGCTAACAAATTACTCTTGGAAGCACCTTAGACCTGTTTATCCTTCACTGTTCTATGTTTTCTTCTGCTAAACTATTTTAGAGTCTTTAATCTCTCTCTTTAGTCTTCATGCTTGTTTATTTCCTTAATAGTTTGAATAGTTGGTTTCAGCATGATTTATGGTTCTCCCTGCTTGTCTGTTGCCACTTAAAGACTGTTATTGAAGTCTCCTTTTGAAGTTTCTTTGTTTACAATGAGCCAATGAGGTTTGTTCTGATCTTACCCCTTGTCCTTGCTTGAACAGTTGGCTTAAAGTTCATTATAGTTGTGATCATATATGTGTTTATGTGTTACCTCATTTATGATTGTAATTATCAATGAATCTTTTATGTTTTATAAGTAATTTGAAATATAATCTTTGAGGAAATAGGGTGTTCCACGAATCTTAAATTTCATTTTAAAAGTTGTTTTGAAATCATTATTTTCTTAAAGTGTGATTTGTAGAATTCATGGTTAGCCCTGTCTATCAAATAGCTCTTTGTTGTTCAAGTTGTGCTTTCAAATTCCCTTTGTTGAGAAGTAAAATTCTCTTTCCAAATCATTGATGTCCATCTCATTCCAAAACCAAAGGGTCCTGTGTCCAAGTTAGATTTTCCCTTTGATATCCCATATCCATTGATAAGTTTTTCATGACCTCTTTTTGACTCCATTGCCCAATGAAGCTGACATTTCCCCTTTCTATCTATCTTTCCTAGACCTTTCATGTTCTACTGTATCAATTCAACCAAAAAAAAAACAAATAAACACTTGCACTTAATAACTAGTCTAAAGCCTATACTCAAAGCACAGAAGATAAACCTTTGCAAAAAAAAAAAATTTGAGAGATCCCTCTCTGAGAGTAGGAGGACTATATCCTGTAACTCTAAATATTGGTTCTGATGTTTCCTTGTCTTTTGATTTGCCAAACTATCAAAACATGGGACACCAACATAATGGCGATCATAGTGGGACCTACTGAGAATATAGTGGTTTGAAAACACTTCTTAAAACTCTTTAGGCCCTTAACTTGATAAAGAACACCTGTTTGACTTATCCCACCACTCACAACCAACATAATGGCGATCACGGTGGGACCCTGATTGAAATCTGTAAAAAAAAACACTCCACGTCCAAGTATAACATAAGTAACCTTCTTCAAGCACTACCTAACAAAAATGGTAATCAGGATAGGGCTTAATTGAATCAGTGACAAACTAAGTGACCCTTAGGATTCCCCGCAGCCCTTATCAAACCTTGAAGGAACCAGTTACCAAGCCATAAGAGTGAACTCTGTATGTTTAAACACCTTAGCTAAGTGTTAAATTAGATTTAGGACACTCTCTTAACCTATAAAGACCAAAATAACTCAGAAAAACCCAAAAAATCATTTCAGTTTGGCTTCATAATAAACATGGTGGTGGAACCATCTAATTTTTACCTTCATAGAAGCTAAATAGTTTCCACTTGGCGACTCCACTAGCCCCAGTAAGCCTATTACTCATCTATTTCACAGATCTCTTTAGGACTGTGTTAACCAGCTTTAAATAAGTCTAGAAGCCTAGTCCCATACTAGATAAAACATCGTGAGAGGTAAAAATTCCCAAAAAAAAAACAGTCCTTAAAACTTTAACCTCTCTCATTTTTGAAAAGAAGTCTGGCTTCACATAGGATCAACACTAGATCCCATCCAGACCCAAATCCTCCTTTAATCGTTGACAATCCAGAGAGAATTCTGTGGCAGACTTCTAAATCTGGAGAATCATCTACTAATAGAAGCCTCTTAAGAAAAAATTCTGTCCCTGAAAACCTTGTTGTCTTAGAGGATTCACACTTTGATTTGCATCATACAAGGAACATCTTTAGAACTATATCTCAAGGTGATTTAAACCAAGTTGATCTTGACATTGCAGATTTTCAACAAAGCTTCAGTCGAGAAGCCTCACCTTACACTCCTCCTGATTCCCAGCTTCTTCATCATTTTAGCCTTTTCCATAACAAGTCTACTCAAAATTAGTTTTCTAGCCCAAGTGTTTCTTCCACTCCAATCCATGCTACCATTGTGAAAAACACTCATGTTCAGCCCCCTTTCACTACTGTAAATCCACCTCTTGTAAATCCACCCTTATTTCCAGCCATGGCAACATGGTATGCCCCATTAGTGTTACCACAACCTCTACTTCCCTTACCAATTTATTACCAATCCAAAATCCCTCATTTCACTGGAAAATATTCTACAACAGCTCAACATCATGTAGATAGGATGGAATATGCATTCGATTACATGGAGATAGAAGAGGAAACTGTGAAGATGAGGATATTCGCCCAAATTCTAGGAGGAGATGCAAAGAAATGGTTTAATAACCTACCTCCTAATAGCATACATGATCTCCCTACTTTGCATCAAACATTCGTCAACAAATGGGAACTCAAAAATAACCCTCTCCAAATACTAGCAGAGTATAGAAGCCTCAAGAGAAATCAAGGGGAGACTGTTCATGACTACTCCACTAGGTTCAACAGCATTTACAATGCTCTTCCACCTCACATGAAACCTCCCCAATGCATGGCCTTGGTAAGGTATCCTAAAGGCCTTGATGCTTAAATGACTTATCAGTTAAGGGAGAGAGATTACTTAACCTTAGAAGACATGCAGAAAGAAGTTGTGAGCGTAGAAGCAAAAATAATTGAGAAAAGAAATAGGTTGAGATTAGAGAAGAGGGTAACTTATAAAGATGACCTACTACCCTCAACCTAAACCTCTGATACAAAAATTGATAACCTAGTGAAGGTGATGGAGAGGATGCTAGAGAAGATCAATTTAAATGATAGAGTGCCACCAAGGGAACCTCAAAATAACCAAAATAGAAATAGAAATCGGAATTATAGAAGAGAAAACAATCAAGATAAGAAAAAATAAAATGACCAACATATTAGGCCTCCCTTCCAACAGAACTATGTAGATCAATACGAGGAAGATAGGGAGATGGAAAGGTTGGGAGAATCTCATGTAAACTTGATTGGATCAAATAGTGGGGATGATTTTTTCCTCATTGAGGAAGAACAAGGTTTCTTCTTTGATCAAAGTAAAAACACCTATGAATATTCTGATGACTATAGATTGGGGTTTGAAAATGAAATCATGGAGGTACACAAACAATATGATCTTAGGAGAAAAGGGAATGTAGATAATTCAAAAGATAAGAACACTAGTACTGCTGTCAAGAAAAACATAGAAAGTCCGTCTAAGAAGGCAGAAGACAAACCCATCATTTTTGCTAAAATACCAGAGTTAAACAAAGAGAAAAACATCCAGCCAAATGTTGAACAAAGTACTCCTAGCACCTCAGCTAGTGGTCCTAACAAAACAATCCCAATTACGAGTCCAAACAAAGTTTAGCAAATTAAAACTGCTGAAAAGAATTCAATTGAAAATACAGATGTAAATATCAACAAATTAATTGTTCCTTTCAGCCTTGAGGGAGAGATTGCTAAGATAAAAATTAGCATCCCCCTAGCTGAACTAGTAACCCAAGAAGTGTACAAAAACCAAGTTTTAAAAGCTTTGAACTTAGGAAGTGATACTGACACCTTAAACTTGACAGATGAAAAACCTGAGTTGTTGTTTGGTCCAAAGGTTGAAGGAAAATATCAAGAAGAGTTTGTCCCTCCCTTCTATGTTAGTTTGAACATACATGAGAAAATTTTACACAACGCCATGCTAGATTCTGGAGCTTCACACAATTTAATTCCCAAGGTAGTGATGGAAAGCTTATGCTTAGAAATTACTAAACCATACAAATATTTGTATTCCTTTGACTCAATCAAAGTCAAATGTTTGGGTTTAATCAAATATTTATGTGTTAACTTAGCTCAAATCCTTGCTAAGAGTCTAGTAATAGACATAGTTGTAGTTGACATTCCCCATAAGTATGGCATGCTCTTATCAAGATCATGGGGAACCAAACTTTAGGGAAGCCTTCAAATGGACATGTCTTATGCCACCATCCCTGTTTTTAACCAAAACAGAAGACTATGCAGGGAATCTCACATGAAGTACATGGTGAGCAACATAGACAAACCAAACAACTCTCTAATATATTCTATTCAATCAAGTCTAGATTCCTTTATCTTGTGTAACGAAGATGAAATCACTCAACAAGATAAGGAAAACATAGACCCAATCAGTTCACCAGAACAATCAAATCTTCCCTCAAATCAAATTCAAAACATTGAAAATCAACAGCAACAAGAAAATGAAAATGAGGCAAACATACTTTGGACAATAAAATTTGATGGATCCTATAATAAAAAAAGTGTAGGGGCAGGTGTTTTAATTCAAAATACGAATCAGAGTTTTTCATATAAATTATATATCCCATGCACTAACAATATTTCTGAGTATGAAGCACTTCTCCTAGGATTACAATTTCTTAGACAATTAGAAGCCCAAAAGATATCCATCTTAGGAGATTCTGAACTTATCATAAGACAAATCAAAGGAGAATACTCAGCTAGAAATCCAAGGCTTAGGGAATATCGGAACGCTGCCCTTGATTTATTGAAAACTTTTTAAAAGCATGAACTTATTTTCATTCCTAGATCACTAAATCATCTAGCAAATAAACTCGCCTTCAATGCCAGCAACTGCCAAATACCTGAGATAAATGAATAGCTTAGCGTTAAGGTAAAACGCAGGCCTGCTGTGCCTGATAACGAGGATCACTGGCAAGTGTTTGATTCTGACAAACACATAAATGATTTCTTAAAATCAGAAATCGATTTCGACATACCAATATTAGAAACCAGCCATAAAGAAAACTATTTATATATTGAACAAATCCCAGAAGTTGAAATGACATATTCTGCTGATATAAATCACTATGAGAATCCTTTTGAATCAGAGATAATTAACAATGCAGTCCAAGAATACTTGGAAGTTTTACAATGCAAGAACGACAAAATTCCAAGAGGTCTCACACCTTTAGAACACCTTTTCGATTTTAACGATGTAGCCAAAGAACCAAGAATGGAGCCTGTGGAAACAAATGTAGAAGAGCATAACATAGGCAGTCTAGCAGAACTAAAGATGATTGAACTATCCAACACTCTCCCAAATCACATAAAATTGCAATAAATAGAGTTTTTCAAAGAGTTTAAAGATTTTTTTGCTTGGGGATACAAAGACTTGAAATCGTATGATACCAGCATCATTCAGCACAAAATTCCTCTCAAAGAAAATCAAAAGCATTTTAAACAAAATGTAAGGAGAATAAACCCTCTCTTACAACCTTTAGTTAAGGCAGAAATTGAAAAGATGCATGATGCTGGGATCATAGTACCTATTAGATATTTAGAATGGGTATGAAACTTAGTTTTTGTTAGAAAGAAAATAGGGGAAATCCGGCTCTGTATTGATTTCGGAAATTTAAATAGAGCCTCTTTAAAAGAAAACTACCCCTTACCCAAGATGGAACATATAATTCAAAGGGTAGTTGGTTCAAAAAGGATATCCCTCTTAGATGGTTTCTCAGGTTACAATCAGGTGTTAGTGCTCCCAAGTGATCAAATCAAAACCGCTTTTACCACACCTTGGGGCACCTTTATGTATGTCAAAATGCCTTTCGGATTGATGAATGCAGGGGCCAACTTCCAAAGGGCCATGGACATAGCCTTCTCTAAATATATTGGCTATTTCATAATCATTTACCTTCATGACATAACCGTTTTCTCAAAAACTGATGAAGAACATTTGAGTCACTTAAGAAAAGTTTTTGAGAAATGTAGGAAATTTGGCTTGTCATTGAATCTCAAGAAGACACTCTTTGGTCTCCAAGAAGGTAAACTTCTTGGCCATATAATTTCACAAGAGGGAATCAAAATAGATCCCACAAGGATAGATGGCATATTGCGGATCAGCCATCCAAGAAGCCTCAAAGAATTACAATCGTTCATTGGAAAGATTAAATTTCTGAGGAGGTTTATCCCCAATCTTGCTGAGCTATTAAAAAACATTACAAAGTTTCTAAAGAAAGATGTAGGTGTAAAATGGACTTTACCAGCTAAACAATCATTCGAACTGGTCAAAAAAGCTCTTACTCAAACACCAGTCCTGATTATTCCAGATTTTACCAAAGAATTTTATATCTTTTCTTTTTCATCTGAGCATACCATAGCTACAGTATTACTTCAAAAAAAAGACTTGGGGCAAGAACAACCAATATCCTTCTTTATTAGGGCCTTAAGAGATGCTCCTCTCAAATGTAACATCATGGAGAAGCAAGCCTTAGCATTAGTAAAAGATTTAAAGGACTTTAGAGTCTATATTTTACACTCTCCGATAATTGCTTTTGTTTCACATACTGTTGTCAAGGACATTCTAATTCAAGACCCTGATGGTCAAAGGGGAAAATGGATTGCAACTATTCTTGAGTATGACTTAGAAATCAGGCTCACCAAACTAGTTAAAGGGCAAGTATTAGCAAAACTTATGGCTGAGTCTAACTTCCAAGCACTAGACATAAATATGGTAGATGTGTTGGAAGAAATAGAAGAATCCACTGCTCCTTTCATTGAAGAAACATTTCTGAATTCTCCTTGGTATGTTGACATTATTTATGTGCTTTTATATTTGAATTCCCCTTCTTCTTTGTCTAAAACTAAAGATATATTTTTGAAACAAAAAGCTTTGGTTTACTGCATCTTAGATGGGGTATTATATTGGAAAAATGCTGTTGGAATTTTTCTTAAATTTTTACTTGAAGATGATGCAGGGAAAATCATGCATGAATTACATGATGGATAATGTGGAGGACACCTCTACTGGAAGGCCATAGCGAACAAAATTCTTCAATCTGGTTACTATTGGCCTACCCTTTTCCCAGACACTCAGAAGTTGGTCATGTCTTGCCATAAGTGTCAAATTTTTTATGGCAAAAGAAAACTTCTTCCCTTACCCTTACATCCTATCAGATTTGAGGCACCTTTTCAACAATGGGGTTTAGACTTCATTGGGGAAATTCACCCATCCTCATCAGCTCAACATAAGTGGATCCTCACAGCCACTGACTTCTTTACCAATTGGATAGAATCTATACCCTCCATGAATGCTAATGACTATGTCATTATCAAGTTCCTTGAAACAAATATCCTATCCAGATTTGGTTGTCCCGGAAAAATCATAACAGATAATGCTGCTACTTTTAAATCCAAGAAGATGGTTGATTTCTGTTACAAATACCACATAACCTTGGGCCATTCCACTGCTTACTATCCCCAAGGAAATGGATTAGATGAATCTTCCAACAAGAGCCTCATCAATATCATCAAAAAAATGTTAGAACAAAATAAAAAATCATGGCACAGTAAGTTGGTTCATGCCTTATGGGCCGATAGGTTTACTACAAAGAAGTCAATAAATATGTCCCCCTATCAGCTAGTCTATGGCATGGATGCAGTCTTTCCCACCTCATTAGGATTTCCAATCATGAAACTCCTTCAAGAAGTGCAGGTTGAAGAGAATGATATGCAAAAGAGAATCAATCAAACCATCCATTTACAGCAGACCAGAGAAGAAGTCTATGAAAGAACGCAGTTAGTCCAAGAAAATGTAAAGAAACTATTTGATAAGAGGAATAAGGTAAACAATTTCCAGGTTGGAAATGTTGTTCTTAAATTGGATTCAAGGAGAGAAGAGAAGGGAAAACATGGCAAGTTGGAGAACTTGTGGAAAGGTCCCTATATTGTTCATGCTGAGAGGGGTCACAATGCATTTTTCTTGAAAGAAGTGAATGGAGAAGATCTGTATGGAGGTCCTATCAATGGCAGGATGCTAGAGCATTACTTCTGCCAGGAATCACGAGTTTCAAATAATTTTATTTTTTCATTGTAAATGTCATAATTTGAACGTTGCATTCAAAGTTATAAAAATAAAAATACAAAAATAGTAAAAGAAAGAAAAGAGGGCAGATTGTAAAAACAATAAAGGTATAGCCCCATACCAAAAAAGAGAAACAAATCTGAAAGTGTGCAAGCTTAAATGCCACTCTTGAAGAACACACTTCTAGTTAGTCATACAGCCTAATCATGGCTAATTAGTTTTAAATTGACTGCTGATAGGTTAGTGAATTCGATTTGCCAAAAAGCTTAATCTTGGCTTATCAGTAGTTAGATTAGGTTAGAAATTAAAGGTTCAAACATGCTCAAAATCTGAACCTTAGTTCTCGAAGAAAATAATGACTCCAATATGTTTCAAAATATGAGTCAAAACAGAAGTAAAATTGGTTCAAATATGAACCAGAAAACAAGCAAAGAACAACTCAGACAGAAGTAAAAACAGAGCTGAAAAAATATGAAGGAAGTGCTTAAAATTTTAGATCTTAAGCCTTCCATTTTGATTTAATTTTCTACAAAATATTGTTTATGTGCAGCTTGTTATTTTATGTCGTAGATCAACAACAAGTTCGATTGTCCAATCCTGACTTGTATGCTTTTAAATTTCTGTTTTAGAAGTTAGTGAATACAAATCTGTTAGACTGCTTAATCCTAACAAATTAGTATATTAGGTAGAGAAGAATATGAACTCAATTGTTTAATCTGAGTTCATGGAGAAATAAGGATAGAAATAGAGTAGATTTTATGCTTTCAAAAGAATAAAATGTTGAGAGAGATTTTTCCAATCCAAGTGCACTCTAAAGAAGAAAAAATGTTAGATCAGTAGGATTGGGTAGGTAGAAAGCTTATGTTGATGAAAATCCATCATTTTTCATGGCTGCTTATATTTTTTAGAGCAAAAGAAGACCACCCAAATGAAGAAATACAACCCAATGGACTAGGCACTGATTAGCCTCCAGAGAATGCAAGTCTGAAATTCTTGATGCCTTCAAGAAGGCACCATCCCTAAGTGGAGCCACTGCTAGCCACCTATAAAATTCTAACATATCAACTGGTGGCTAAATCATTTTTGGACATCCTTCACGAAACAATTTTATTGATAAAATTGTTGGTGCTTAAAGTCTTTTGATTATATCCTATCCTTTGGATAATTGTCACTGTTGTTCCCCTTTTGAACTCAGAAATTCTGTTGTCATTCCATGAAGAAAAACTGCTGCAAAATCCCATTTTTTCCCCTCCTTCATTCAAAACTAACCTTCATTTTTTACCCCTTTATTCCCCATGAAATTCCTTTTTTTTCATGATTTCTTTTCTTCCCTTCATGAAAATCCCTTTTACAAAGTCTAAAACTCATTTTTAGACTTTACCGAAACCCCCAAATCTATCAAAAACGTTGAAAATATTAATAAAAAATAAGTTTGTTTAAACTATGGACTTAAGCCCCTTGGGCTAAGTCCTAACCACTTCCCCACATGTGCCCAGGCGTTAGAACCAAGCGCTAAGCCCTTTCGGCACTTATCGCATCAGAAAATTTAGAGCACGCAAGTCTTTGTGCCATGTTAAAACCTCTGATGTGATTAAACCCTGTGTTTATACCCTCGATCCTATTATCGCCTCATATAACACTTGTGCCCGCAATCGGGCGCTAAAACATTGTAATAATCCATTCTCAATTAATATTTTCCTTTGTAAAGTTCATAAAACCCACTTTCCTAAGTTTTTGTCTAAAGCTCACCGAGACCATGTTTTTAATGTAAAAAGGGTAGATTAAAAAGCCCTCATCAAAAGTTCCGATGCGATTGAAGCCCCTTTGTATAAACTCTGCCCCCTATGCTTCACTCCATATAAACTACACCTGGGACCAAGAATTCAAGTCCCAAAGTGCTAATCACATCGAAGAAAATAAAATGGTTAGATTGAAAAGCCCGCATCCGAAGTTCCGATGCGATTAGCCCTTGTGCATATCAAACCCCAGTCCCATTCATTTCCATACACCCAAGGCCCCGCTGACGGGCGCCAATCCACATATATATAAACCCGCCCTCGAAGTCAAAAAACTTTGTATTATATTTAAATCTTTTTTTTTCATGTGTTATAAAGGGCTTCTGCCGGTTTCATATTTGAAGGAATCTCCTCCATTGATCTTAGACTAAATCAACAGACTACGCCAAATCGCATTGGCACTTTTTCATCGAGCGCATTTTATTTCTCCCCCTTATTGAGATTCACCGATCCATTCTCCACCATCGATCTGATCTACAGATCGATGGCTCACAATCAATCACATCGTCACACTCCATGTTGTTTGCCCTGCCGATCGCCAAGCCATGATTGCATCTGGGTCGTCCACGTGTCTAGATCGGATGGTCCAAAATGTGTCTCCCGACTTTGGTTATATTTTATGTAGCTCTGCTCATAATTTTTTTTCGGCAAATTGCAGCCGTTGATCTCTGCAGATCAACGGCCTGTATTAACCCCTCTCTCTCCCATTGTATTATTTCATTTATTCCCTAGATGCAATCTTCGTCATTGATCCTCACATCCAACAGCCCATATTTAATCCGACAGGATGACCTCCTGTGGGTCCTACCTTCATACAGAACTAATCTCCATCATCGATCCCCTGATCCGACGATCCATGCTAAAACCACCATGCCTTTTATCCTTCGCACATCTAGTCCGTTTCGCGCTTGCTCTCCAACATTAGATCTAAGGGCCTAGATCTGACAGTCCACACTGATTTTCGTGCAACTTTCAGCGCGGAGGTTAATTTTCAAAAGTTATGTGATATAGGCTGTTTTCAAAAGATATGTGTCACCTTCCAAGGCATATCGTGTTCAAAAAGGTTAAACCACATTTCTCCCATTTCTCCATGCGATACTGCGCATTTTTCCCTCTGAAACCACTTTCCCTTGTTTTATTATGTTTTATCGCGTGGTATCTCCCACCGTTGATCTCTGCAGATCAATGGCTCATATTTAATCTGGCCATATGCTATCGCCCTCTGCCTTTCCTAAAGGGTTTCTTAGAGCGATCTCCATCGTTGATTTCGTGGGTGGATTTGATCCGACGGTCCACGATAATCCCGAAACCCCAAATTTCCTTTTTATGTTTTTCTCTTCACCAAAGGAAATTTCCTCATTTCCTTTGTATTTCTTATGTTTTCATCAAAAACCAGCCCTACCTCATTATGTCTCCCTGGTCGCTCCCCACCATCGATCTTTACAAAATCAACGGCTTTGATATAATATTCCACCGCTTATCCATCAACCGCCCCTTTTGATCTTCGCACGCAATTTCCACTGTTGGATGTTGTCATCCAACGGCCACGCTCCAAGCCAAAACCTCCAAAGAAATTTTTACCAAATATGCACGATTTCTTAATTGTTTTTGTATTTTGCAGGATTTTAAAGGGCTTTCAAATGTTTTAAAAAGAAATTAAAGACGAGGATGATGATCCTCCAAACTTTCGTTCATGGAAAGGAAAGCCATATACAGGGTTCAATTTCATGTTTCATCAATGACTCATGGGCATTGATGCCATGTGGACCTTGTACACACCTGCACATCAACAAGACACAAAGAATTAAAATTAAATCAAAGAGTATCAGTGTCGAAGACCCATACACAGCATAAATGAAGGGTTAAACATTGATTATACAGTTCAGTGGATTACGGCTAAAAATTGATTATCAAAAGCCCTGTCCTTTGAATTAAACACAGTTAAAGACAAATCAAGGATGTTTATTAGAGAGAGGATTCCTCCACTACCTCGTCAGAAGAAAATTGATTCCTCTCAGCTACCAGATTGCCACCTGTGCTTTCACAGCGTTTAAACAAAGGCCGAGTAATGACCAGAACAGAGCATATCTGCCCCTTATAGCTGAATAGATATTTCAAGTCAAAGAATCTAATATAAACTATCAGCAGAGTTATTGTAAAATATGACACGAGGCCTTAAAAGTCAACATAAGCTTCCAGCAAGCTGAAATAATTAATGTGAACCAATTAATACAGAAAAATATCTATAAACTTCTCCCTTGATCCTCTCAAAGGCCGAGAAGCATTAACTATATTAATTGAACTTAGAAGATATTTTCTCTCTTTCGACCTCCTCATTCCTCTATAAAAACTTGTTGATGAATCTATTGTAAATGTTGGTTGGTTGTTTGATTACTAGTTGTAATACCGAAACTCTCTAAAATAATACATAGTTTGTTGAAGTTGAAGAAGAAATTGAAGTCTTGGAAGCCCTGATGATGTTGTTGCATGCTTGTTCTTGAGAAGGCTCTATCATTGGATCCATGAGATTGGCTGTTGGTGAAGTATTCTGAACTGTTTAATGTTTTCCCCTGTTTTCATTTTGTTCCATAAATTATTACTACAGTAGGATGAAATTTTTAGGCTAAGAAATGACTCTTGGAAGCACCTTAGACTTGTTTATCCTTCACTGTTCTATGTTTTCTTCTGCTGAAGTATTTTAGAGTCTTTAATCTCTCTCTTTAGTCTTCATGCTTGTTTATTTCCTTAATAGTTTGAATAGTTGGTTTTAGCATGATTTATGGTTCTCCCTATTTGTCTGCTGCCACTTAAAGACTGTTATTGAAGTCTCCCTTTGAAGTTTCTTCGTTTACAGTGAGCCAAGGAGGCCTATTCTGATCTTACCCCTTGTCCTTGCTTGAGCAGCTGGCTTAAAGGTCGTTATAGTTGTGATCATAGATGTGTTTAGGTGTTCCCTCTTTTATGATCGTAATTATCAGTGAATCTTTTATGTTTTCTAAGTCATTTGAAATAAAATCTTTGAGGAACGAATCTTAGATTTCATTTTAAAAGCTGTTTTGAAATCATTATTTTCTTAAAGTGTGATTTGTAGAATTCATGGTTAGCCCTGTCTATCAAATAGCTCTTTATTGTTCAAGTTTTTCTTTCAAATTCCCTTTGTTGAGAATTAAACTTCTCTTTCCAAATCATTGATGTCCATCTCATTCCAAAACCAAAGGATTCTGCAGCCAAGTTAGATTTTCCCTTTGATATTCTATATCCATTGATAAGTTTTTCATGACCTCTTTTTGACTCCATTGCCCAATGAAGCTGGCATTTCCCCTTTCTATCTATCTTTCCTAGACCTTTCAGGTTCTGCTGTATCAATTCAACCAAAAAAACAAACAAATAAACACTTGCACTTAATAACTAGTCTAAAACCTATACTCAAAGCACACAAGATAAACCTTCGCAAAACAAACAATTTGAGAGATCCCTCTCTGAGAGAAGGAGGACTAGATCCTGTAACTCTAAAGATTAGTTCTGATGTTGCCTTGTATTTTGATTTTCCAAACTATCAAAACACGGGACACCAACACCCACTACCCTTAAAGATTCCATTGAAAGGGCTAGAGATCTTCAAGATGCCTTGCCAAAAGAAAAGGCAAAATTTCAGCATAAGCCCTCTTTTCCATACAAGGAAAAAGATGAGAAGGCTCCTCTTTCAAAAGAGTGCCAAAATAAAAAACCTCTTGATGATGATGTCTGAAGAGAATTGAGGAGGAGGAAGCTTTGCCTCACATGCCAAGAATATTGGGCACCCGAACATAAATGTGCACCAGGAAAGGCACACTACATAGAGGTCTTCTTAGATCATGAGGAGGAAGAAGAAGATGAACCAAGAATAGGTCACAGCATTGACACTGCAGGAGATGAACTAGCACCATCAAGAGATGGGAATGGGGAATTTTCTCCAATTGTAGGGGCTCTTGCATCATTGAGAGAAGTACCTAAGTACTTGACCTTGAGGGTTCAAGGTTCCATCTTAAATCAATGGGTTTCTATTTTGGTTGATAGTGGGACTACCCACAATTTTATTGATGCCCAACTCGTGCAAAGGAGGGAAATACCCCCTGATGCTTTTAAGGGATTTTCTGTTTTGGTCCCAAGAGATAGAAATATGCGATCAATGCATTATGTTCCATCCTTATCAGTCACCATGGGGACATATACATTGAATGATCACTTATTTTTGGTTGGCGTACCTCACACCAATGTGATATTGGGTGTGCAATGGTTGATTATTTTGGTGAAAGTCACCACTGATTGGGAGACTTTGCAGATGGAATGGGTGGATACAAAGAGTGGAAAAACTCAAATAATTAAAGGCATGCACACATATCCCTGACATACAACTTCCAAATAAAATACAGAGATGGATTTGTGCAGTGGAAGCAAGGACCTAACAGTCCCATCTATTATGCTTATGATATTACTTTATGGGACATTATTATCTTGTGGAAAACCACCTGATTGGCCATGTGATTCATATTTTTTGAGATATATCTCACAACATGATGCTCCAAGCATAGATCCAGAAGGTATGGGAGCATTAGAAGACCATGATACAACACTTAGATTCTTGGGTAGACTTAAGGAGGAGGTAGACATTCTCCCAACGTCATCAGTACCCACTCTCATTTCAGATTTTGCGTTGTGGGAGGAGAAGCATAGAAGGAATGACCTTCCAAAATATACCTTTGGCATGGGAGATTTAAAGGAGGAGAGAATATCTTTGTGATATATCATCATCATTGTCACTATGGAAGATTAGACCATATTGGAAATCCAAACTATTAGTGGATTATTCCAAGGATCGTTTCACATGCATGATACTTGATGACCAGCGACATGAAGAGGGCCATTCAGTCTAAGAAGGATTAATCTGCTATCATGGTATGATATTCTTATATAGAGCCTCCAAGATCAAGGAGAAGTTGCTACAAAGGGCTTATGAAGAGTTCTTCTTCAGCCATACTTATTCCATGAAGGCCTACAACACTATCATGGGGAGCTACACTTGGGAAGGCTTTTAAGAGGAACTATATCAGCATTTTCAAAGATGCATGAACCATGTGGAGTTGGAAGAGATACATGACTCAATGAAGGAGTTATTTCAGCCACCTCTTTCCTCTTTTGGAATGAGAGGGGATCCATATATGAGCCACTCCATTTGTATGAGGAGAACTTTTGGTAAAGAACATGCTTCTGTACATAATGTTTTATTTTATGAATTTATATGTATTCCTTTACCATGTATGTTAGTATGAATCTTTTGTCGAAGTGTACGAAAAAAGACCACTTTAGCTACACATAAATTATAGCCCTAACATCAAATATGACTGCTAATATCTTCAGATCTACAGTTAGTTGATCAAGACAAGTGCTGCAAAAAACCAGATCTATGCATAAAGAGACATTAAGAAGTAAAAAAAAGGTTTTTTTCCATATCCAATATACAAGACAAGAACAATATTTTTTGAAATAATTTTTTGTATTAAGGGCACCTGGGAGGAAAACAAGAAGGTGTTTCCAATTCTCCTCAATGGGATGGGTTCTTGGAAGTCCTTAGCACTTCAGATCTAGCATTTCTCTCTCCTGTTGGTGTAGAAAACCCAGACAAAGATAGAACTCAAAGGGAGCTCACACAGCAAATAATGGAAAATATGAAAATGATAATGGCTCAAAGTCAGACCAAGAGTTTAGATCCAGAGTGATCTAATAGGCAACAAAAGGTGAAGAATGATAGGAAAAACCCTCCTATTTATAACAAAATATTGGGTCATTCTAGATTTTGGTGCATGATTAAAATAACATTAACCAAATCTAGATCCACCTTTTATGGAATATTTTATTATATTTGTTGGAGGGAAAAAGTATTTGACTTGGGTCAAATCCCTTTATTTTTGAATAATAAATAAATAAATTATTTGTTTATCATTTTAAGGAAGTGGTTGAAGGATAATCAAATAAATAATGATTTATTTAATTATTTATGGGTGATTTAGTCATATTTAACAAGGAATATTATTTAAATAAGATTTAAATAATTATTCCTAGAAAATAATAAGATAAATAAAGATTTATCTAATTAATTTCTTTTTTTTGGGTTAAACATGACCAAGAATAATAATTAAAGTATTGTTTAATTAATTATTCCTTGAGGAAAATCAAACAAATATAGGTTTGTTTAATATTTCCTTTTGGGGTTTCCTGTTTAGACCATAAACAACCTAATAAATGTGTTTTATTAATTTAATTTACATATTGAAGGCAATTTTACTTAGGGTAAAATTGGTCTTACATGGTGTACTTGGGTCCATCTAATGATAGTAGGTTAGATGACCAAAAAATGGTGTAACAGATTTCCCCCCAGCGTGCGAGTGTTAGGAGCAAATCGTATGACCGAATTACGTTGTAATAACTCAATTACCAGACATCAAAAGGGAAGTCAGAGAGAGAAATGTGAGGTAGACTAATGTGCTGAAGAACTAGACCCTGAGGAGACGAGACTTACAGGTGCAACAAGTCTCTTTTTATGAGAGGGTACCTATGCTAAAGGCGGCGGGGGAGGCATACCTATGCCCGCTGAGACAAAGTACAAAAGAATAGTGTGTCTAGTAAACAAGGGACCGAACCATAAAGTACAGCCGGCATAAACATGAGCCAGATAACAATACAATGAGGGATCCCATATACATGTTGTGCCTGGGATAACAGCCAAGACTTATACAATAATATCTGAGTGCATGAGATACAAATACAACCCAAATGCCCCCTATAGGCGGGGAAGGCTCACAAAATCTGACTAATATATGCAAAGCAAAGAGGCGTTGCAAGCGGCTAAGGCCGACATCATCAAATATATGGAGCTGCATCGAAGGCTGCAATGAAGAGGTCATCCGAGCATGTGGGGGGCTACCTGCAGGGCCACCTCCTCATGAGGGCTGAGACATCTCACACACACCCGGGAATCACCAAAAGTGACTGCTGCATCACTGGACCATCAAGCATATGGATCTCGATCATGATGAAAGGAGCTGGAGTGGAGAAACAATCAAGTCAAAGGGAAATGAGAGATCCCTTTGCCTGATCCGAGGCACCGAACAAGAGTGGAAGCTGGAACCAAGGCACACCACCCTCTAGACCTATGTTTTGGAATGAAGGAGCTGATGTCGATAGAAGGAGGTCCGCCATAGGTGAGGCAATGAGAGATCCTCAACTAAGGCACGAGGGAAAATAGTACAGCGATTGATAGACGAATGCCAATGATGATGATGGAATGGAGGGGATTGAGTAGCAAATGGATGAATTCCCTTGCTAGAGCATAAAGGACATGAATGACATGGCAGCGACTGACACAGTATCATAAGGGATAGGCGACAGTGGGACTGATGGCCATAATGTGCAACACAAGAAAGAGACCAAGCAATGAAGGATGGAAGACTATAGCGGGGTACAAAGGGACTCGGGATAGACTCCATGAATGCGATGATGACTCAACTTGGATGCTCTAAACAAGGGCGACTCGATGGTGCTGCCACACAGAAAAGGTCCCATGGGGGACCATGAAAACATGAGTACAAGATGGTATCTCATGACGAAAATCAACACGAACAAAGACAAGTATGGAGGCAAAGTGGTGCCCCAAGTACAAGTGTTATAAGTGCGGAAATTCGATTTTGGGGAGGGTTATGGTTGAGGGGCATAGGTGCCCCCAAGCATGTTGTGGTCATGCCAAAATTTATTTAGAAAAATGGGAATCTAAACACATGTTAATGATGTGGTGTGCCATTTGTTTTCGTTGTGGTTATGTAGTTTGAGAAAGGAAATGGAGGATTACCAATCTCTTTTAGTATTGCATATATGAAGCAAATGGACTTTAAGTTTCTAGTTTGGCATACCTGGTGTCACTATCCCAAAGAGACGATTTGGATATAATGAACTGATGCTCTCCTAGAAATCTTGTAGGTTGGTCAACAACAATGTCGAAGAGACTGGGTTGTTGATGTAAGATGAGGGAACGATAAGGGGTATTGTCCCTAGAGTGATCTGAAGTGATATGGGACTCTAGAGGTTCTTCTAAATGTGGAAGAATAATGGTACTAGAATTGACACAACCAGATACATTAGGAGAGTTGTGGAGAATTTCTTCTCTTGGTCTCTCAAGTATGGGTGCCCCCTTACTCAAACATTGGGTATCAATGTAATGGCCACAAGGTGTATGTGGTTTAAACGCATGGGTTCGATGTAAGGGGGAATAGATAAAGTCAGGGGAGGTGAGTCCTTCCATAATGTTGTCATCATGATAGAATATGGGGTGACTGGTGGAAGAAAGACCACCTGACGCGGCGAAGCTAACTGACTCAGCATCATGAGAAGATGGATTCACATGTGGATCGTCACAACAGGTGACAAAAGAGTAAGCAGATAAAGGATCTACCGATGTTGAGCCCAGGGTGATCGCTGAAGAAAGGTCAAGCGAGACAACAGGGGAGGATTCAGAGGGAATGTTCCCAAAGGGTCTCATGGATGATGATAGGTAGAAAATGCTTCACGAAGGCTCCGTCATCTCGACATCAGGAGGGGGAATGTCAATGGGAGCGGTCATTTCTGGTAGTTCTGCCAAAGAAAAATGCACAAATAGGGGAGAGGTGGACTCATTGCGCTTGGCCTCGAATTGGCAGACCGCGGCGAGAGAGGTGCGGAAGTCCTCGAGGTGGGGAAAAAGGTGGGTGTAATGGCCATGGAGTTCACAAAAAGCATAGGAGTGGTTGGTGTGAATATTCTTGGGGTTCTTTGTCACGATCGCAGAAGGAATAGAGGCTTCCGGGACCATGGACTCAGGGAACGCGACATTAACCATGGGCTTGAGATGAAGCAATTCAGGACAGGTATGGGTGGCATGACCGACAACATCACACAAATCACACTGGATGGTATGCTTTGGAGGCTGAGGAGGGGCAGGGTTTTTCGGGGCAGCCTTGTCCTTTGATGCCCCCTTGCGAGCTTCACCCTTCTTACCCGAAGCGGTCGCAACAGTAGGTGGTTCCTGTTGAGGTGACTGAGGCACTGTTGCAATGGGAGAAGTCATGGGGACCGGTTGAACTGGGGTCAAAGCAATATAAGGTTTGGGTTGACTAGGTAGGGTTGTGGCTGGAGGATCATGGTACCAGACGGGAATCCCAAGGGTCAGGTTAGGAAGAGAGAGGGTGGCCATGATAGGTACCATGTACACTCCTAGTGGGGCAGCTAGGAACGGTATCTGACCAGAGGAGTAATGGCCAGGTGGGATGGCTCCTAAATGGCTAAGGCTTGGAGGAACCATTCCAGGAGGGTAAAGAGGCTCATGAATACAAGCTTCAGGTGAAGGGCTAGGAGCAGGTTACGGAGAGCACGGTTGCTGACTAGCCGAAGCAAGTTGCTTGAGAGCAGCTCGAGACGATTGCATCATGCAAACATTCGATGAGCTGGGGTCAGAGACAGGAGGAGGAGGAAGACCAGGGAAGGTTCCAAGCAAAGAGGAGTCTTTGTAGACGCCGGGAGAGACACTGGTCAAAGAATCGACAATTTTTTTATTGGCTACAGAAGATATGGTCGACTCAGGGGAGGCCTGAGATTTAGGCTCATGATACATCAACTAGTCAATGGTGACTATCTTTCCATTATGAGGGAAAAACATCTTGCGGTGGACCGCGGATGGGACAACAGACATAGCATAAGTGTAGCTACGCCCCAAAAGAATGTTATAATCAAGAGGGGCGTCGATTACTTCAACGTTAACGCAAACAGTCTTGTCCGCAAGAGTGATAGGACAATTACGGAATAAGCCAATGGGCTAGGAGGCATGGCCATCCCACACATGAAGGGTGATTGTGGAAGGGGCCAATTCAAGAGATCCGAGTTGTTTCCAAACCGAAGCGGACATCACACAGGTGGATTCCCCCTCATCAATGATACACTGAGAAACGTTAGCGTTCCATATTTTGACTGGGATTTGGAAGGCTATGGAAGTAGGAAGAGGATGATGCTCTGATTGATGGGCGTCGAAAACAATCAATTGGTCATCAGTAGGATCTACAGCGCCCATGGCAAATAGTAGAGCCTTCTTTTGGGAAGGGCACGACTAGAGGAGTTCCAATGTAGAAATGGCAGCAGGAGACTGCGCCAAATCATCTACTGTGCTATATGAATGAGCAGCTCGACCAGAAGCATCATTTCAGCGTAATGGTCCCTTATGAATCTGGGTATAAACCTCAAATTTGGGCTGAGGGATATGCAAGGGACCATTGGATGTCAAAAGAGGCTCTGTAGAACCTGAAGAAGGTGACTCGGGGACAGACGAAGCGGGAGGCTTGGGGTACTGAGGGGCCCGAGTTTGAAGGTTAAGGTCGACGGTTGGAGGTGGAGCAGAGTTCATCATGAGGATCTGGTAATTGGAGGAACCAGAAGGGGAGGGTTGAGTGGCCACCTGTCCGTCAGGTGGTTGGGTAGCCACGAATCCTTGTTGTGCATCCACCTGCTCTTGAGGGGGCGGTGACTACTGTTGCAGGGGTTGAGAAGGCCATGGAGGCAGAGGTGCTAATGCTGGAGGAGCTGGAGCACTAAACTGCAGATACGAATAATAAGGGGGTTGGGTAACAATATGGTGACCAGGAGGTTGGGCCAAAAGAGGAGGCATGTTGTATCCTGGATACGTGCTACCAGGAGGGGAACAAGTGCTAGAGGTGTTGGCCCCTCCCGGAGGGAGACCATAGCCCATAAGAGGTTGAGCATATGGATGAGAAAGGGCTCCAACGATACCGTCGACGGAATGAGATGCCCCCGGGGCGTTAGCGCCACCGGGCCTGGGGAGGTCAGGAAGGACGGTATAAACATAACCTATCTGAGCATAGATCAAGTCATATTTTAATGCCAGTTGGAGGGCGGCTTCTTTGGTTTGGGGGAAATGCGATGCGACATCTTTCCCGATAGGAGACAAGAGAGATCTAAGGAACCAGTCCATGTAGACACGGTCTTCAAAGGTAGGGGATTGACATAGGCTCTTTCTTCTCCGCCATTCCTGGACATGATCGGATAGGCGGGTCGCAGATGATTGACGGAAATAAGTCAAAAGTTCGATACCAATGTCATAACGAAGGCGAAGCTGGAAGTAAGATAAAAAATCTCGGGCAAGAGTCGCAAAGGTGGTATGAGAGGAAGGGGCCTGATCAACATACCACTTAGAAGCCGCGCCTGTAAGCATTCGTTGGAACAACCGAAGACGGAAAGAGTCATCGGTAATGGAGGTAGATGAACAGCACATGTGGAAAGATCGAACATGATTTGAAGGATCCTACACAGCAAGGCTTCAAACATTGGGATGTCGGAAGGGAGCTTTGTCGGCATAGCAGGCCAACTAGCGTCATGGTGTATAGGGTCGTTTATCAACCGATACAAATCAGGGGAGCAAGGGTGAAGTCGAGGTAGTTCCTATGGCGGTTCCGCTAGTAGTAGTCCCGACATTAGGGCCGGGATTACCGCTAGCATTAGGCCCTGGACCAGACATAGTGAAGGTGACAGGGAGAGAACCAGAATTAAAAGGAGAACCCAATGAATCAGAAGAGGAGTCGAAGTGCAGACTCGGAGGGGGACTAACTCGACAATGGCGGGAAGGAGTAGGTCGACTGACCAGAAACTGAGGGTGAAGGCCAAGAAGTCTCTGGGATGTGTGCCTTGGGGGCGCAATGGTGACAACACAAACACGGCACAAGGGGAAGAAGAACGACCAACAAAGGCAGGGAGGGGTAGAATCAAGTGATTACAATGTCTAAACAAGGGTAGAAAGGTGCAGTGTCAATTGATTTACAATGTTTTAAAGTCTTTGCCTGGTGGTGTTAACTAGGCTCTTCTTCGCTTAGGGTGAGTGTGTGTCGTGTGTTAATTTTAATTTTTAAACCCTGACGTTTTGAGAGAAAAATAAAAAGTGTGTTGTGTAACTGAAAATAAATCTACAGAGAATAGTATATAATGCTGAAATAACAGAAAATTAATAGCTAACAATGCATCGATCTAACCCAAAAAGGCGGGTCTCTCAAAACTAGTCTAATAAAGGGAAAAAATCTAGTCAAAACACACTAAAAAGAGGCCAATAGATCTAGGGTCGAGAGGGACAGGGATCTAAAGGAGAAATCTACTGAAAAGAGGTGCAGAACACAACCAAGAGGCAGAGGCAAGGTGGCTGGAAAAAAGGAGGAAATCAGTAAAAAGCAGAAGGGACAAGGAGGAGGCCCTAAAGGTAGATCCAAACAAAACTTCAGGAGGTGATTTGAAAGGGAGAAGAGTTGATTAAAGGGGATCTGAAAAGGAGGTATCAGATCTGAAAAAGGGGCAGCTGAAACTCTGAAAAAAAAGACACCTGAAACAGTTATAAATTTTCCACCAAAAGTGGAGGGTACTGAATCCCTAGAGGGCTGTGTTCCCACTTAGATGAGAAAAAAAGATCAGAAATAGGTCTAAACAGGCTAAGACAGAGGTTGGAAAACCCTGACAGAAGCTTCAGAAAAACCCAAAAAAATTGCAGAAAAATAGCAGAAAAACTGGTAGGTCGCAGGTTCTGATATGTTTTCTGTGTAGGTCACAGATAATGAGCTGAAAAGTGCGACCTGGAGGCCAGGTCACATTTTCTGGGCTGAAAAGTGCGACCTAAAGCTCCGGGTGTCTTGGCGGCAGATTTCCGAAAAATTTGTCATCTCAGTTGTGGCTGATGTCTGTCACCTGCGCAATAGGTCCAGAAACACTCATAATTTAGAAATTTTAATTTTTTAGGGTTTTATAGGTGAAAAACAACATAAAAATAGGAAAAAAAAAATCTGAAAAGAAACCCTAGGGTTTGAAGTAGCTGGATATGCAGGAATATGAAAAACGACAGCAGTAGTAATTGAAAACCGGTGTTGAGTCGCCAGTTGTTAGTATGAATCTTTTGTCGAAGTGTACGAAAAAATACCACTTTAGCTACACATAACTTATAGCCCTAACATCAAATATGACTGCCAATATCTTCAGATCTGCAGTTAGTTGATCAAGACAAGTGCTGCAAAAAAATAGATCTATGCATAAAGAGACATTAAGCAGTAAAAATAAGGTTTTTCTCCATACATCCAATAGACAAGACAAGAACAATATTTTTTGAAAGAATTTTTTGTATTAAGGGCACTTGGGAGGAAAACAAGAAGGTGTTTCCAATTCTCCTCAATGGGATGGATTCTTGGAAGTCCTCAGCACTTCAGATCTAGCATTTCTCTCTCCTGTTGGTGTAGAAAACCCAGACAAAGATAGAACTCAAAGGGAGCTCACACAGTAAATAATGGAAAATATGAAAATGATAATGGCTCAAAGTCAGACCAAGAGTTTAGATCCAGAGTGATCTAATAGGCAACAAAAGGTGAAGAATGGTAGGAAAAACCCTCCTATTTATAACAAAATATTGGGTCATTCTAGATCTTGGTGCATGATTAAAGTAATGTTAACCAAATCTAGATCCACCTTTTATGGAATATTTTATTATATTTGTTGGAGGGAAAAAGTATTTGACTTGGGTCAAATCCCTTTATTTGTGAGTAATAAATAAATAAATGATTTATTTATCATTTTAAGGAAGTGGTTGAAGGATAGTAATAAAAATAATGATTTATTTAATTATTTATGGGTGATTTAGTCATATTTAACAAGGAATATTATTTAAATAAGATTTAAATAATTATTCCTAGAAAATAATAAGATAAATAAAGATTTATCTAATTAATTTCTTTGTTTTGGGTTAAACATGACCAGGAATAATAATTAAATTATTATTTAATTAATTATTCCTTGAGGAAAATCAAACAAATATAGGTTTGTTTAATATTTCCTTTTGGGGTTTCCTGTTTAGACCATAAACAACCTAATAAATGTGTTTTATTAAGTTATTTTACATAGTGAAGGCAATTTTACTTAGGGAAAATTGGTCTTACATGGTGTACTTGGGTCCATCTAATGATAGTAGGTTAGATGACCAAAAAATGGTGTAACAATGTATATGAAATACATAGCTCCAAGCAGGATAATTATCCCATATAAACTTCATGGCCAACTTTGGGCCATAAACATTTCTTAACATGGCCACTCCCTTGGAGGACAAAGGGAGATTTTGTATCATTGTGGGTGCACTCCAAAGGAACCAAAAATATCTCACACTTTCAGCCATGGTGAGATGAATTGGGTAGCGAGTAAGTGGTGGGGAAACCACTTACCATATCATTATCTAATTCAGTCAAGATATTTACTGCATTGGTTCCACATGTGGGACTATGACCCACCTCCATTTGCACAAATGTATGTTTGCATGTACTTAGTTTTGATCCCATACATTGATGATGTACTTATACTTTTTACGGGAATGTTTGGAGGGAGGATGGGGGGACTGTATGTTCCCTATGGCAGAGATATTCTCCATGTTCTCTATGCTACATGTTTCCAGGAGAACCTTCGGCAAACCATGTTTGTTTCATTTGAAATATTGTCTCCTTGTGGGATGTATTATTTGAATCTCATGAGAAATTTGGAGGAGAAAATCATGGAGGGATGGATTGGTGGACACTCAGCTTATGAGGGAACCTTATCACATGTTGATGTCACCAATGATGGAGATTTGTAGCACTGACCTTGTCAGTTGCTTGAGGACAAGAAACATTTGGGAAGGGAGGATTGTAATATTCCCAATTAGCCATGAGCTACTTGGAATATTTTCTTTTTTTTGTTGCTTTGTCTAAGGAATAAGAGGAAAATGGAGGTCCATAATTCTCCTAAATAATGAATAAATTAATGCCAATGCGAAAGAGATAAACCTTGGCAACTTAATTGAGCACCCTTAGGTGTGAAAAGGGGCTGGAACACCTTGACTAGGTCAACCTTGACCAGATCAACAACGTTTTCATGGACGAGTGGTCGTCAATGAAAGACAACGTGATTTTATATGGATGTTATGAGGAATTATGGATTATGGATAAAACATTCTTCCCTAGATAGGTGCTTATCTAGAACAACAGATTAAAGACTTTGCGACTATTTTTCCTAATTGTAAATAGACACACATAACAGATTAAAGAACTTACTTGGAGTCCAATAGCTTCCTATTATTCTTCTTTCGCTCTTGCTGTAGCTTCAAATCCAAGCTAGATGTCCGAAAATATTTCCTGAAAATATGAACACTAAATAGAAAAACATGCCAATAATACATATGTCTATTCAAGTTATTTAGTTAAATCAATGAAACATAAACTATATACATCCAATAAGAATTCATAATATGGAAAACATGAGCTTATACAAATACATGTGTGGGAAAATAAGTAGAAATATTTTTTAATGGATATAAGGGGAGGCTACAACCCAGTGATTGATTTGATGTGACCATCTCCAACAGCATGCCAGCTTCATCACAATACAGATCTCTCTAGCAGCATGTTACACAAATAAACTCCTCAATTGAAAATCCACCAGCATTTCTCTACTCAAATTCTTCTTTCTCAAACACTGAGATCTATGCTCAATTTATATAGGAGATGAAGGTATTTTTAAAATAAATGACTTTATAATAATAGGCAAGGCATTTTCCCAATCTTTTATAGTTCAAATGGACACATGTGAACTTTTCTAGAAGGCATTGGCCAAGTACAGATTCCGGAACAATGAAAATTTCACTCCAAATGTGACCAACACACCTATGAGTGTCGGGAAGTGCTTTTTAGAGTGGCCTTGAATGGGGCTACCTGCATATGCAATGCACTTAGTCCCTTTAGAGGCAGCATTGGTGAGCTCTCATATGATATATTATATGTAATATCCCAAAATGGGAACTACTAGCAAGGCATGACTGGAAATTTTTTTTTCCAAGAATGGCTGCTACAGGATTTGAAACCAGGACTTGGAGCCCTTAGAAAAATATGTTAAAGTCCTAACTCCAAGAGGAGGCTCCAAAGAAATCCCTCTAGGTGGGTTAAACAAATCTCCACACCTAGTTGTCTTCAGAAAGTGCCCAATGAAGGGACTGCAACAATGTATGAACATACAATGGAACGACAGCGTTATTATTATGAGCTGTGCAACTTGAAGATACAAATAGCCTTCCCTTTGATATTATAGTAGCAAAGTATACAATTCTTTGAGGAATCAATCACTAAATTTAGGCAATGAGAGCCTCAACAGAACATGTACAAGAATTATGAGCAGACTGCTACACAGAAATTACATAAGGCTATATCAGCGTAGTTTAATGGAGACACTGCAACATACAAAATGGAAATAAAATGATATGGAAATATCAGCTCAAGGAATTTTGGGTAGAAGGCTCTCAACCCTGAAAATTACAATACAACAATCCTTAAGAGGATTGGATACAATATAGATACAGATGACAAATCTGTAGAAATGTCGGAGTAGCAATGTAGTAGCTACAACCCAAAACTAGAAATGGATAGAGATAGCCGAAGATGCTGCAACTAATGGCTGAATCTCATCCAATGGATCTCTAAGGTGAAAAAATGATCCAATCCCTGAAGATCTCACCCTCCAAACTAGTGGTACAATTCCCCACTACAAATACACTCTAAAATAACATAGTCAAGGAGCTGGACTGTGTTGTAGGAGATAGGAAGTGCTTGGCCTGATGCCAAAGATGTGAAATCAGCTTTGGAATCTCCCTCAATAACCTCTTGGAGGAATAGGAGCTCCCTTCTCTGAAATATGAGCCAAGGAGTGGTGTTGTTGAACCCTCCACTGCAACACCCTGCAACACTATGTTATACTTCAACAGAAATAACGCAGTGACTGAAGGAAGTGGCTTTGGCCTTGAGCCTAGATGTGGAGAAATGAAGTGAAATCCTTGAAGAGGCCTCTCAATAATAAGAATAATTCCTAAATAGGAATCCCTCGTGCTAAATAGCACTACAACTCAGCTGAACAGCCAGAGACTGTAAATAGTCTAAACAGAAAAGAAATTTATAATCATATGCATGAGAAACAATGGCTGCCTTGCCCTCCTTTTAAACACATGAGAGCTCCCTCTCCATGGGTCCCACTCTTGAGGGTTTCCTCCATCGAGGAAACTTCCCTCCTCTTTCTCTACATTTTCCCATAAGATGCTCTCCACCTCATACCTCTGCGCTGTTTGACTTGGTCAAACTTGACCTAGCCTCTTTGAAAATGTCTCCTTTCACACACGAGGGTGTGAAATATAGTTCCACCGATGATCCCCTTTCATACCAAGAGGGATATTGTCCATTTTTTTATTATGAATGGGACTTCTCACCCAATTATTCAACTCCTAAGTGAAAATAGCAAAATATAATATTCCAATTTATTGTAGGAAAATTTTGGAATATTATAGTCCTCCCCTCCCAAATGTTTCTTGTCCTCAAGCAACTGAAAGGATAGAACTTAGAAGTTGTCCCCAAGGCATGGAGACTGAAAAGTGTTGGGGAAACATCTTCCCCAAATGGATTCTCCATCCCCAAGAAATCATCCAAACAAAATGAGTCACCTCCCAACATGGTAACTCCTAAAAATATCCTTCCACCTCAAGCTCTAAAAATGAAGGTGGGCTGAAAATCTGAACATGGTAAGCATTATAGCCTACCCCATGCTATCCTTCTCTCCAATCATGATGAGTGTAGAGTATGTGTTGATCATGGGCTGCAAAAGTATTGCCCTCAAGTGGAAAATTGAAGAACAGTCCTCCAGAGATTCCTCTTCCAACATTGAAGAATAAGTTGATCCAAAATATTTCATCCATGATGAATAGGACATGATCATCATATAACATCCTAATGAGAATTTTTCTGAAGGTTTTACATTATTATAGATGATAAAAACAATGAATCAAAAGGACACAGCGTAGTCTCATCCACTGCAACTTCAGAAAATAGTATGGCAAATAACATACAAAATTCATCACATCTACTACTGAATAGTAAATGGTTGAATGTGTCAAAAATACAATATCAAATACTTTCACATGGTTATACAATGGATGGATATCAAGCTCATGGCCCACCTCAAAAGAAAGCAAATAGGTGGTTGTGGTGGTCATATCTCCTCTCATGCTCCCATTAGAAGATGTAGTGCAGAAAATGTGGGAATTCTCTCCCCTCAAAGACACATCCAACTTATGTGCCTCTCTCCTAATCATGCTTCCCATACAAATAAGATACATATCAGAAAATGGAGTCATGATCAGTAACAAAATGAGGAAAATTCTGAAGGTTTCATGTGGTGCAAGAAGTTACCAACAGTTTCCCCAATAGTGACAACGCAGTTTCCCAAACTGCTGCTTCAAAAAATTACATGGAAAAATGTTTCTTGATACATAGTTAATCATGCATGTCATCATATGGAAAATATTGGGATATAAAAAATGATCATACATGTAATGATAAAAAAATTTCCCAAGGCCATATAAAAGATGGCTGCCTCCATCATATAGTTTGGCCCAACAATGATCATGGAGCAAAGTGAAAAGTTTTCCCTCCTATGAAGAAATGCACTGCATGGTAATGGTAAGAGTATGCAAATCAATAGATGTAAAAACAGAATTATCACCATATGCCGAAATTAATATGTTACACAGATCCATTAATGATTCCTCCATAGTGTTTTGGCATGCTATGAAGATGAATGAACCATGTGCTGCAAGAAGAGCATCCTTCTCATGCTTGGAAACCCAAGTCAAGAAGAATGTACCATATTGATAGATGTCTATATCCACTACTCTATCATCATCACCTACTCCTTGTTCACCACGTGCATCCAATGTGAAGTGATCCTGGGGAAACTCCATCCATAATCCCAAGCTCTCAATTGACATCGTTTTTGGCCTCTGCAAATAAGTTTTTTCCAACTCATAGCTCCATTCTTTGACACGCTCCTTGTCAAAGGTATCTTCCAAAATGTTTCTACACATAAGAAGTTTCTCCCAAGGTGGAAGTACCTCTTGATCATCTAAGGCCAAAGAGATAATTCCATCTCCTCCTCCTGCAACATCAGGCAAAGTGTGAGAGAAAATATGCTCTTGCTCTCCCAAGAAAAAGAAAAGCAACAAAATATTTTGTTGCCTCCCCATACTTCCATCATAAAAATCATGTGATGAAAACATAATGAATGATATGAAGATCATACCAACACCATGCATCCATACTCTCTGCTTCTCAAAGATGCAAGTATCCTGCCACATACCCTTAGAAAGAGGATGATGACCAAACTCTTTCAAGAGTAACCAGCACAGCCAAGCCTCCTGTTGCCTAGTATCATAAATTTTCAAGAAGCCTCCCAGCTCCTTGCTCATCAACCACATCCACTGAATCACTTGTGGATTTATTCTTCTTCTCTTCATCTTGGTACTCCTCCCATCAGGGTTACCATCCTCCCAATTTAGATTCTTGTCTTTTCACTTCATGGGATTTTGAAATGAAATCTCTTCAAGGATCAATTTGATCCCATAAGGACCCAAATAGGTGGTAGGCAAAAACCTCCCATCATGATGTGTATGGCCCAAGAGGTGTCCAATAAAATCATGAGATTTTTTATCCATCCGAAGATGTCCTCCATCATCTATCTGCTCCTGTGAGAAGGGAAGAACCTCCTCAAATTGTTGAAGAATATTGCACTCCATGATGTGTGGGAGTTCACCTCTATTGAAATCTCTTCGGGAGATCTCCCTCGCAACAACAGTCCTCCAAAACCAATGAGGCCTTGGATTTTCTGAAGGTATAAGTTTCTCTTTGAGCTGAGAGGAGCTCATTGAGAAAGGTTCATCTAGAAAGGAGAAAGGGTTTCTCACTTCAAGATGTCTACTATTTCCATCTTTCCCTTCAAGTCTTCAAACCCCAACCTCAAATGTGACATGAAATCCGACAATGGATCATGAAGATGATGGTCTATTCCCTCCTTGAATGTTTCCATGTTGCACAATACAGTGCAATCTTGCTGGTCTAGATTAGCAGTGTGATTTGACCCTTGGTCATGCAAAAGAAAATCTCCACAAATTTCAAAATGATTTGCTACAACAATATATAGTGTAAATTTCTTCATACCTTGATGAGATTTGGCAACCTCTTGTAGGGCTGCAAGAGTTCCTTCCTCTAATGTGTTGGTTCCCCCAACTGTTGATGCATGCGGCTACTCCTACATGAGTGTGGCAGTGTTAGTACAAGGCTCCTCAAGTGGTGGTGTGATATTTTCCTCCTTTGTTCTTTCTCCGTCAAATGTTTTGATCAACCTTTGAGTGAACTCTGCAAAAGTTTTCACCCTTGCATGGCTCAAGTGGTTGAACCACCAAACATAGGCTCCACCCTCCAAGTGCGGTGCTGAGATTTCAACAGCTTCTTCCCTTGCCACAAGATGTAGTAGGAAAAATGCCTCCAACCTTCTCACCCAAGCTTTTTTTGTAGATGACCCATCAAAGGTAGACAACATAAATCTATTTCCTTTGATTTCTCTTCTGCTACATGGTCTCTTCTCTTCCTTCAACTGGATGAAATGTGGAAAATCTAGTGTCTCCTTGAAGGCTCTAGGTTAAAATTTGTACTCAAAAAGGTAATCACTTAGAAACTGATGATCCAAGTTTCCTTCATGCTCATTGCCTCCTTCTCGATGAGAATAGGAAGTGCATGGTCCTTCCTCTTCTATTTCTTCAATTTTATTGACCTCCTTGGAGAGGCTTTCTCTATATATAAAAATTGATGAGAGTAATCTCATCTTCTTCATCATTCTAATCTTGGGCTAAGACTCATAGGCTGAGCCAAGAAATTTTCTTTGATACCACTGTAATATCCCAAAATGGGAACTGCTAGCAAGGCATGACTTGAAAATGCATTTTCCAGGAATGGATGCTACAGGATTTGAAAACAGGACCTGGATCCCTTAGAAATATGTGTCTAAGTCCTAAATCCAAGAGGAGGCTCCAAAGAAATCCCTCTAGGTGGGTTAAACAGATCTCCCACACCTAGTTTTCTTCAGAAAGTGCCCGACGAAGGGACTGCAACAATGTCTGAGCATACAATGGAATGACGGTGTTATTATTATGAGCTGTGAGACATGAAGATACAAATAGCCTTCCCTTTTATATTATATCAGAAAAGTATATAATTATTTGAGGAATCAATCACTCAAGCTAGGCAATGAGAGCCTCAATAGAACATGTACAAGAATTATGAGCAGACTGCTACACAGAAATTACATAAGGCTATATCAGCGCAGTTTAATGGAGACACTACAACATAAAAGATAGAAATAAAAGTATATGGAAATATTAGCTCAATAAATTTGGGGAGCAAGCTCTCAACCCTTGAAAATAACAATACAACAATCCTTAAGAGGATTGGCTACAATATTGATACAAATGGAAAATCTGTAGAAATGTGGGAGTAGCAGGGTAGCAGCTGCAACTCAAAACTGGAAATGGATGGAGATAGTTGAAGATGCTGCAACTAATGGCTGAATCTCAACTAATGGATCTCTAAAGTGAAAGGCTGATCCAATACTTGAAGATCTCACCCTCCAAACTAGTGGTACAATTCCCCACTACAAATACACTCTAAAATAACATAGTCAAGGAGCTGGACTGTGCTGTAGGAGATAGGAAGTGCTTGGCCTGGTGCCAAATATGTGAAATCAGCTCTGGAATCTCCCTCACTAACCTCCTAGAGGAATAGGAGCTCCCTCCTCTGAAAGATGAGCCAACAAGTGGTGTTGTGGAACCCTCCACTGCAACACCCTACAACACTACGTTATACTTTAGCAGAAATAATGCAGTGACTGAAGGAAGTGGCTTTGGCCTTGAGCCTAGATGTGGAGAAATTAAGTGAAATCCTTCAAGAGGCCTCTCAAGAAGGAGAAGAATTCCTAAATAGGAATCCCTCATTCTAAACATCATTGCAACTCAACTGAACAACCAGAGACTGCAAATAGTCTAAACAGACAAGAAATCTAGAATCATATGCATGAGAAACAATGGCTTCCTTTCCCTCCTTTTAAACACATGAGAGCTACCTCTCCATGGGTCCCACTCTTTAGGGTTTCCTCCATCATGGAAAATTCCCTCCTCTTTCTCTGCATTGTCCCACAAGATGCTCTCTACCTCATACCTCTGCACTATTTGACTTGGTCAAAGTTGACCTAGCCTCTTTGCAAATGTCTCCTTTCACACATGAGGGTTTGAAATCTAGTTCCACCGATGATCCCCTTTCATACCAAGAGGGATTTTATCCATTTTTTTATTATGAATGGGCCTTCTCACCCAATTATTCAACTCCTAAGTGAAAATAGAAAAATTTAATGTTCCAATTTATTATAGTAAAATTTTGGAATATTACATTATAAACTTCAAATCTTGGAAACCTTTGCAAATAAAAGTCATGGATGATTTCTCTTGTTCTTTGTCTTAGGGCATGTAGCGACTGAAATGATAGGAGATGATAGACCCTATTCATTGGTCCTAGAGACGATTTCCAGTTAACCAGGTCATTGGGAATGATGCCCAAATTGACCTATAACAAATTTCCCCCTAAAGCATGAAGTCAAAATAATAATAACAATATTTTGATTGAGATGCTTTACACTGTGATGGGCTGGAGATGAAGCGGAGTGGCAACCTGCACCAATATTATAGTACATTACATAATGATATATCCTCTTGATCATAATTTTTGAGGGTAAGCATTCCCATGTTCAGCACATAAACAATCTAATAACATGTACATAATTCAGAAAGTCGTCTACATTGGAATGTTGCCCAATATATACATGCCTACATATATAGGCCCATGTTCGGATGACAGTATATATGTAAGGTCACCGTATAGATGATGTGTAAAACAATCCTGAAATCGCAGCCCAGATGGATGAAACTAGATCTGAGGTCTTCTTATCTCGTTCACTCGATCATTCGGGTACAAGTCTAGCCATGCAAATATATGATTTGTAGTCGAACATGGAAAGACATCGTTTGATTACTAGCCAATGATGTGAGTTTTTAACAAACACAAGAGAACCACCATTAATTTCAATGGCCCTCAAGGTACTACAGTACATTTCGTAAGGCGTGAATAAATGATTTGATGTCGAATTCCAAGAAAAATATTTCGGTCAAAAGTCCAGAAGCAATGATCTTGTTTATGCTTTAACAAGCCTCATGGTAGTGGAGTATAATGTTTCTAAGTGAACTTCCTGGATAATGATTTGTCGTCGACAAGAAGGCACCTTATTTTGAAACAGGAGTTACGAATTTCAGAGACAAAGGTATGACTTGATATAGGGATGTTCAGGGATGACTGTCATGAGAATTAAGGTTTATGAGTATTGCAGAAGGATGAGTATTCACTGGGTGACTTCTCTTAAACATATCGGAGACACTAAGATGAATTGGCAACATTGACCCGAAACCGAAGTGAAGGTATGATGAATGATATGTATGAATGAACCATCAAGAATATTACCCAACCCAAATAGTCATGGTGATGGAGTGAAGTATCATGTTCAAGAGCGACCTACTACCATAAAAAATTTTGTTCACTTCCCTAATTTTTCCTCGATCATTTTTTGACCAGTACCTATTTTTTTTTTTTAACAAGCTTGAGGAGGATAACATTTTCTTGATCTATAATTCAACCCTTTAGGCAAATAAAGTATAGCTATTTAATAATTTAACGATTCTAGAGATGAATGAAACTCGATTCTTTCCCTGATTGACAAGCCCTCTACTATTTTATGTTTTCATGAACTTAACGATACTGACAGTGATCCAGGTGGATATTGGTGGCCACCCGCCTATTCCACTTGGGGCCCCATCATTGTCTCTTTCATATTTTTTCACAACTTACTATTTTTAGCATTTTTCTAGGTCCTAAACTTTCGGAGCCATTTTGAAGCCCCAAACGGAGATAGTATGCCAAAGTTACATCCCCGGGAAGTTGAAACACCAATTTACCCAAACAGGGCCCATAGTTTTGGTGCTTCATCTTCTAGGGTTAGGTTTTTTTATGTTTAGAGTTATCCCTTGTTTCTCCATAATAAATAGGCCCTTGAGCCTCATTGTAACACAGCTAAGAGGTCTGTAGCCGCCACATCTCTTCTCAAATATTCGCTACCAGTACCCTAGCTATTTTATTTCCATCATGTTTGTAAGAATATTTCTGTGATTTGATATTAAAGAAATTAAGCCTTATTTTTGCTTTATTTCTATGTTTATGGTTAATTCTGTATTATGTTGCATTCCTACATAAATCTGGATCACTGGTATCCGAGCGGTCTGCTTTTTCTCGATCCTACTTTGGATGTCCCCAACGAGGTCGGGGTATAAGGAGTTAGGGCTCGATCTGGTGGAACCTTTGCAAGATCAGCCTCACAAACCCCGACGAACGCCCATGGGGAATGAAAAAAAATATGAGGGAGTAGGAGATCCTATCAAAATATTTCTCAAGGAGGCCCTCAAAAAACAAAGGAATGCAATGATGGATAACTTTTCCCAGATCTTTCAATGACTTCCCACCGGCGGCACATCTGCATCCAGTAGCCACTCTAGAGGCGCGACTTCCTTTAAGGTACAAGTAAACTTTGAAATTCCCATGTTTGAGGGTCAAATAAATGCAGATGTCATAGATAGATGGTTGAATCTATTAGAAGGATATTTCTCAGTTCATGACTTTTCCGACCAGGAGAAGATTATTTTTTCACTTCTCAAAGCTACCCCCTATGTCAAGAACTGGTGGGAAACCTACTGTGAAAAAAAGGATGAGACAGAACCCTCTTTGTTCTCAGCCGTACCCACTTGGAATTATTTCTGAGATGCCATCAAGGAACAATACTATCCCGTGGGGAGCTATGAGGACAATTACATACAATGGACCATGCTGCGGCAACAAAGGGATCAAGATGTGCATGAGCTAACGAATCTGTTCCATACCCTGTGCACAAAGTTGTGTATCAAATATTCAGAGAAAAATTTGGTGCTAAAGTATCACGGTTGTCTGCACAGATACATTCAGGAGGAAATGGAGTTCCTCGACATCTCCTCGCTTCATACGGAATACCGGTATGCTGCCAAGATTGAGAATAAATTCAAACAGAAGAAGTGAGACTTTGGATCTGTGAATCAAAATCAAGGGAAAGGTGCCCCCAAACCAAAAAAAAAAGGACAAAGCCACAGCATGGCGGCCCAAGAAAATCTACCAAAGACACAAGAAAAGAACAAAACCGTGAATCCAAATAAGGACATGAGAAAGTGGTCTGAGTTCCATAAGAGCTCCACTCACAACACAAGTGAGTGTCAGGCCAAGCGGTCATTGGTGGCCGAGATCAGGGCTTCTGAATCAGATGCATGCTTTGACTCTAAATCAGAACCTGAGAAGGTGAATGAAAAAGGGAAGCAAATTATTGATGCGAAGCCCAACACCACTGTTGCCACTACAAAGATCCAGAAGGAGGAACCAGAAGATCCAAAGGAGGTAGAGTATCTCTTCCACTCCTAGATGTGGGTAAAGGGTTCCCCGCTACGGTTCATTGTCGAAAATGGGAGCCAAAATAACCTTATTTTAGCAGATGTCATGAAGCGGTTGGGTTTGTCGACCATAGTTCACCCACAACCATACACCATCGGCTGTCTTCACCAATGACAAGATCTCCGCGTCAGCCAGCAGTGTTGCCTTCCCTATAGCATCAAGCCCTTCATGGATGAGGTATTGTGTGAAATTTCTCATATTGATGTTTCTGATGTATTACTAGGCCAACCATACTTGTTGAAGTGACATGCTATGTATGAGTCCCGACCTCGCGCTGTTATTGTTACTTTGGGAAATACATTGTACAGTATAAAAGAGGTACCTCCACCTCCCACTATCTCTTTGGTTACTGAAAAAAAACGCAGTAAGCTCATTTCCAAAACCAGGAAATTTGTTTTCTTGATTATCCACCCCCAGGGCAAGAAGAAGACTGTGGCCACGACCTCCAGGAATGGCTCCTCTGCACGACAACAACAAATGGACAAGGTTGTGGAGGAGTACAGGGACATATTCACCTCATCCACAGAGGTGCCTCTACACTGTCAGGTCAAGCACCCCATTGACCTGACCCCAGGTGTGCCGCTACCTAATGGACCGAACTATAGACGCTTTGTTCTGGAGAATGATGAAATCAAGAGGTAGATTCAGGAGCTGTTGTAGAAAGGTCACATCCGGCCAATTTCATCACCCTGTGGGAGCCTGATTGTGTTGGTACAGAAGAAGGATGGGACTTGGAGACTATGTATTGATTATCGGGCGCTGAACAAGATCACTATCCGGAATAGGTACCCGATCCCACGGATTGATGTCCATCTGGACCAACTCAAAGGGGAAAAATATTTCAGCAAGATCGACTTGAAGTCTAGGTATCACTGGGTACCAATCGAACCCTCTGATGTGTGGAAGACTACCTTCAAAGCCAAGGAGGGAATTTTTGAATGGCTTGTCATGCCTTTCGGATTGACAAATTCTCCTGCAACCTTCATGAGTTTGATGGATGACATCTTACATCCATTCACTAACTCATTTGTAGTGGTATACTTGGATGAAATTATGATCTTCAGCTAGACTTGGGAAGAGCACCTCCACTACATCTGAGAAGTCCTCCAAACACTACGACAACACAAGTTGTGTGCCAATTTGGAGAAGTACACTTTTGGCATGACCCAAGTTCAATATATGGGATACATTATTGATGAAAGGGGGGTGCATGTGGATCCAACCAAGATCCAAGTCATTCGGTATTGTCCAGCCCCAACCACCCTTGTTGGAAATATTGTCATTGATGGAAAAGGAAGTGGCAAAGGAATTGGCAACTGAAACAGTAACTAGGAACAGAGAAAAGACATGTAGCAGAGAAGAACAGAGAAAGAGTGCATCTATAGAGAGCAGTATCAGTTAAGAATAAAATTGAAGAAAGAGTGCATCTACAGAGAGCAGTATCAGTCAAGAAGTAAATTGAATTCAATAGGAAGGACATTTGAGTCCCATTTAGGTGTCAACATATGTATGCATCCTGATGGAGGATAGTTGAAATCTATGAGAAACCCTATGAGGGGATTAATGGTGCTTTGTATGTTGTTCGAGGAATCGATGTTAATACGGTCGACATTGTATCCAAACTGGTAGACAGTGGAATGTTATTGGTTGAACAAAATTATGGTTTTAAGCTTCACATGGAAGGGTCTACGCTATTAGTAAGGAGCTGACTGGCAGAAAGGAACAAGGAGTGAGAGCAAATCAGTTAAAACACGGAAGAACTAAAAAAAACTATTTGGCATTAAAATTTCAGTGGAACATAACAAAAGGAAGCCTGTGTATAACTAACTCTATCCTAATCGTAGTGAAAATCCCGTCGGAAGAGAACTACATTTTTTCGCTGTTTATTAGAAATCCTGCCAAAGATAGACCGGAGTTAACTAAGTAAGAAGGTTAGAGCAAACCAAAATTAACCTTGGTTAATTATTTTTCAAAACTTTGAGTGGATTGGCAAACCCGGTTTGCCCATATCGCACCACTTTTGCGGGTTGAGCGATATTCAAGAGGTTGGCTCCGATTCCATAGAACGGGAAACACGCGTCCCTGTACAACTCCACAAAACCGCTTGTCACTGCGCGCCATCGCGCGTTATTGTTCGACCCAGGATGCACATCGATATTTTTGAGTACCGTTGATCTGGGAAGGGGTCATCGGACGGTGATCATTTTCTATAGATGCGAAGCTTAACCAACGTATGGCGGCCATTGCACATTATTGTTTGTGCGTCTTCACCGAGCGATATCCATCCGATCAACTGAGGAGGCGTGACACGATAACAACCGTCGGATGGAAACGATCATTAACAACGGGCCCCAGTTTTAAATAATATTGATTAAGCCGTCGATTATGCATGTGGGGCCGAATGCAAAGGTCTATTTAAAAATCCATTTGATAAAAGAGTGGATTATTAATATAAAGTTCTATTATATATATTTAACTACCAAAGGTTGTGAATAATATTTATTTATCAAATTCCACGAATTTGATAAATAAATTTCCAATAAAAGAAAGAAAACCATCAGCGACATGTTAATGTTACTTAACCTTGGCTATAGTATTATTTGGCGGAGAAAAAGATTACCTTTGGGACAATTCGTGCATGGAAGAACGAAGATTGGATTTTCAATTTGGATTGATTTGAATTTTAATATGAATACCATTAGTAGTTGAGTGGTTTTCTACTCATGGTATTGATAAAGGAAAAACTATATAAGGAGAAGCGCATTATGGTTTAGAGTGTGCAGATGGAGGGTTGTTCATAGTTAAATCTCTTTAAGAGATATCTGCATACATGATGCACCTATGGATATGATCTAGAAATTATGAATCTCTACGATGATTGGAAAAAAGAAATGAGGAAGACGTGACAGAAGTATGATAAAGAAATTGAAGAAATCTGGTGAATCTGAGGGTTGAAGCCTTCTATATGAATGTGGAAGTATCCTGCCAGTAAAAGCTAGTGTTAAAATCAGGGGGTTGGAGCTCCCTTCCAGTAATGGCTGGAGAACGAGAAAAGGTTGTAGCCTTTCTGCAGGTGGTTTCCTGCGTGCTAGTATAAGTCTGCGCCATCATAAATTGTAAGAATTTTTCTTTATAATAAATATTGAAGACTGAGATAACAACAGCAGTGGTTTTCTCCCGAATTGGGTTTCCACCTTAAATACTGGTTTTCATATGTGTTTCTTATGTTTGATGGTTTGTTCTGTTATTTCTATTCATGCTTACTGCTTACTAAAAATCTAGTGAATGAATGATGCAATGATCTAAGTAAAGACATAATAAGGTCTCTGGACATACAAGTTGGATTCTGTAATGTAGCATATGGTTTTAAGAGAAAGGAAAACTAAAAAATTTAGGTGAAGCTCTCGTGCGGTTACCCCCCCCCCTCTCTCGGGTATTTTTTCAACAGGGTGGTATGGAAGCGGTCCTTGATTGACCACTAGAAGGAAGATCAAGAAAGATGAGAAATCAAGATGGAACAACATCTATCAGGCCTCCGCTCTTTAATGGAAACAATTTAATCTTCTGGAAAACAAGGATGAGATCCTATCTTCAGTCTCTGGGAGCAGATGTATGGGAAATTATTGAAGGAGGATATCAATATCCAGCTGCAATACCAACAAATCCGACGGAAAGAAAGAATTATGAAACAAATGCAAAAGAAGTCAATGCTCTATTGGGAAGTCTAATTAAATCAGAATTTGTCAAAGTCATGCAGCTGAATACAACAAAGGAAATATGGGACAAAATCATTCTAAGTGATGAAGGTGATGCAAAGGTAAAAAGTGCTAAACTCCAAACTCTCAGAATTCAATATGAGAAACTAAAAATGGATAATGAGGAGAGCATTGCCAATTTACTTTTACGTCTTTATGATATTGTAAATCGTATCAGAAATATGGGAGAAACAATAACTGAATCTACTTTGGTTGAGAAAATTTTAAGATCACTAACGGAAAAATTTGAGTCAAAAGTTTATGTTCTTGAAGAAAAGCAGGATCTTCATAATCTTACTGTGGTGCAACTTCATGGCATACTAACTGCATATGAAATGAGAAGAGGAGGACCATATCAAGTCAAATAAGCAGTCTTTAGAGCTTCTACAAAAGGGAAGGAAGTACAAAAAACAAAAGGATCAGGATATATCTCAGAAGAAGATGAGGTAAATTTTGTAAAGAAACTTCAACTTGGCACAGGACGGTTCAGAGGTAAGCTTCCTTTCAAATTTTTTGATTGTGGAAGAGTTGGTCATTATTCTACTAAGTGTCCTCATAAAGAAACACATAAAAAGGGGAAGGAAGTAGCAAGAAGGAATAAGAATCGTTTTAGCACTAGAAAAAAGTTACTATACTCATGAAGATAGTGATGGGTTATCTTATAGTGAGGAAAAATGTGAACAAGATCTTAGACTTCTCATGGAATTTGAAAAAGAATCTAGAGAAGAAAAGGATACTTTTGTGGATGCTCTAGAAGACAATGATTTTCTTGATGAAAACAATAAACTCAAAATTTTCTTAGAAGAGAGTAAAATAATCGTAGAAACTCTGAAAAGTCAACTTGAAGAAAAGGAGAAACACAATGAGAAATTAGAGTGTGAAGTAGTAAGTCTAAGAAAAGAACTTTAGAGTAGTAAGTAGATGAGATTATCAAGGTACAATGTTCTCCTCTTATAAAGATAGGTCTTGGATATATCGGAGAATCTTCTCAGGCTTCAGCACCAATTATCTAAAAGCAGCTACAAATGGTATACAACATGCTGCCACTCAGCAAGGGAATAAAGAATATTTACAGGTAAAGAATGATCATCTCAATTCAAAGAACACTAACAGGAATATCTTTCAAAGAAACACCAATCAACAGGTAAATTCAAGTAGAAGATTTCATGATCACAGAAATTTCTTCTTCAATGGACAATGTTTTTCATGTCACAATTTTGGTCATAAAGCTATTCAATGTGTTGCATATAAAACCATCATGACAAGAGAAGAAAGAAAGAAAAGGATTGATATTGAAACAAAGAATAATAATTATAACAACTTTTCTCCTCTTCAAAATGAAGTTGAATGTGCTTATTGCAATAATTTTGGCCATGAAGAATCTGAATGCAGGAGAAAAGTTCAGCCAAAAGAACATGTTCCTTCAAGCTCCAAAGTATGGAAAAAGAAGGAATTACAGGTTGAAAATTGTGGCATAGCATTATTTGTAGAAGATGAAGAAAACCAATGGTACATTGATAGTGGATGCTCAAGACACATGATAGGTGATAAAGACAAACTTCTTGCATATAGTGCTCTAGAAAAGGAGAAGAATGTTACATTTGGAAATGATACTCCTGCGGTAATTAAAGGTAAAGGGTCTGTTTTCCTAAAGGATAAGGTAAAAGCTAATGAAGTCATGTATGTGGATGGATTAAAGCATAACTTGTTAAGTGTAAGTCAAATGTGTGATAAAGGAACTGAAGTTGTCTTTAGTTCAAAAGAATGTGTGGTACGTGATCTTGATACAGGTAAAACAATTATAAAAGGAAAAAGAACTCCAAGCAACTTGTATGTATTGAAGAACTGCAAAGAACAATGTTACTTGAGTAAATCTTCAGAAAACTGGCTATGGCATAGAAGGTTGGGGCATCTGAGCTTCTCTCAAATCAACAAATCAAGCAGACTTAAAGTTGTTCGTGATCTTCCCAATATTACTCTACCAAAAAATATCATATGAAAATCTTGCCAATTCGGTAAGCAAACCATAGTACAATTTAATGCCAAGGAAGGATCATCAAGTAAGCCTCTTGAACTCATTCATACTAACATATGTGGACCTGTGAAGAAAAAGTCACCGCGAGGTGAACAATACTATATCTTATTTATTGATGATTTCTCTAGAATGTGTGGGATTGGGCTACTTAAACACAAAGATGAAGCTTTTAAGAAATTTCAGATCTTCAAAGCACTAGTTGAGAATGAATTAGATATAAAAATTAAGTGTCTCATATCTGATCGAGGAGGAGAATATACATCAGATGAATTCCTTGAATTTTGTGAACAACATGGCATAAAAAGATAGTTCTCTATAGCTGGCACTCCACAACAAAATGGTGTTGCAGAAAGAATGAATAGAACAGTTCAACAAATGGCTAGAGCTATTCTTGATGATTCCGGAACACCTGACACATTTTGGGGAGAAGCAGCACATACAGCAGTAAACATTCTCAACAAGGCACATGTTCGTGTAATTAGTGATAAAACTCCATATGAACTATGGTATGGTAATCCTCCCACTGTAAAGCATTTTAGAATTTTTGGAAGAAAATGCTTTATCAAGAATAATGATGAAAAACTTGGCAAGTTTGAACCCAGAGCAGATGAAGGAATACTTCTTGGTTACTCCTCTAGGAGTAGAGCATATAAATGTTACAATAAAATACTTCGAAGATTGTTGAATGTATTGATGTTGTTATTGATGAGTCTCATGCAGCTCCAAAAGAAGAAAAACAAACAACATATGAAGATGATGATGACATATATCCTTCTACATCAAATAGGAATGATATAGATAGTGAACCCAATGAAGAACCTGAAGATGATTTATCTAAAAAAGCTCCATCCAGATATGTTCAAAAGAATCATCCAGAATCTCAAATCTTGGGAGAAAAGGGATCAGGTGTACAAACAAGAAGGACTCTTGTGGGATCTTCTAGAAATCTGGCATTTCTGTCCACTATTGAACCTCACAATGTCAGTCAAGCTAGCAAAGATGAATGTTGGATTCAAGCCATGAATGAAGAGCTTGATCAAATTGAAAAGAATCACACTTGGGAATTAGTACCAAGACCTCATGAAAAAAATGGTATTGGAACTAAATGGATATTCAAAAACAAGTTAAATGAGAATGGGGATGTTATAAGAAATAAAGCTAGACTTGTTTGCAAGGGGTATGCTCAACAAGAAGGTATAGACTTTGAAGAAACTTTTTCTCCTGTAGCCAAACTTGAAGCCATAAGATTGTTTCTTGCTTTTTCAAGCTTCCAACAAATCAAAGTTTATCAAATGGATGTTAAATCTACTTTTCTCAATGGTGATCTAGAAGAAGAAGTTTATATAGAACAACCAGAAGGATTCATTTTGGGAAATGATGAAAAACTTGTTTGTAGACTTAAAAGGCTCTATATGGTCTCAAACAAGCTCCAAGGGCATGGTATTATCGTCTTGACAAATATCTTCATCAACAAGGATTTTCAAAGGGGTCTGCTGATAGCAACTTATACACAAAAACTGAAAATGATAAACTATTGATTGTGGTTGTATATGTTGATGATATCATTTTTGGAAGTAATGAAGAGTCTATGAGTTAGAAATTTGCTTCTGATATGCAGCAAGAATTTGAAATGTCTTTACTTGGGGAACTAACATTCTTTCTTGGCTTGCAAGTGCAACAAGCAACAAATGGCATATTCTTATCACAAGAAAAATACCTCAAGAAAATCCTGAAGAAGTATGGCATGGAAGATTGCAAACCTGTAAGTACACCAATGATAACCGGATGTAATCTCAGTTCTAATGATGATTTCCCCACAGTGAATCAACCAGAATATAGATCTATGATAAGAAGTCTAATTTATCTCACTGGGACAAGACCAGGCATTATGCATGCAGTTGGGATTGTTGGACGATTCCAAGCTAATCCAAAAGAGTCTCACCTTCAGGCTGTGAAAAGAATATTCAAATATCTACAAGGAACTCAAGACTTTGGACTATGGTATCCAAAGAATACTGATCTTACTCTTCATGCATACACTGATGCAGATTGGGATGAAAATGTTGATGATCGGAAAAGCACTAGTGGTGGTGCATTCTATATGGGGCCCCAGTTAGTATCTTGGTTTAGCAAGAAGCAAAGCTCTATTGCCTTATCTACAGTAGAAGCAGAATATGTGGCTGCCGCATCATGTTGCACTCAACTTCTCTGGATGATGCAAACCTTACAATACTTTCAAATCAAATTTTCACCTGCTATCTCCATTATGTGTGACAATACAAGTGCCATCAATATCTAAAAGAATCCTGTTATGCATTCCAAGACCAAGCACATTCCCATAAAATATCACTTCTTATGTGAACAAGTGCTTGAACAAAAGGTGAAATTGGGATATGTTCCCTCCAAAGAACAAGTTGCTAAATATATTTACCAAACCTCTACCCAGGGAAGCGTTCAAATATCTCAGACAGAAACTGGGAGTAGTCTCTACCATACAGAAGATCAGATCTACTTAAAAACAGAAGATTAAATTGGTTGTGAGGTGCTGTTGGGCATCTCTGAATGCACAGGCTAAGGGGGATCATTGGTCATATGAAGAGGATGCACTGTTGGAATTTATAAGTCATTTTGTTATATTATGTTTGAATATGCATCATGATCTCAGGGGGAGCATGGTATTGTCGGTTCAAAGGATCTTGATCAACTCTTTTCCATTGATGTCAAAGGGGGAGGAAAAGAAACAAAGGGCTTCTATAAGCCAATCAGAGGAAGAGTATTTCCATCAATGCCAAAGGGGGAGATTGTTGGAAATATTGTCATTGATGGCAAAGGAAGTGGCAAAGGAATTGGCATCTTAAACAGTAACTAGGAACAGAGAAAAGACATGTAGCAGAGAAGAACAGAGAAAGAGTGCATCTACAGAGAGCAGTATCAGTCAAGAAGAAAATTGAATTCAATAGGAAGGATATTTGAGTCCCATTCAGGTGTGAAAATATGTATGCATCCTGATGGAGGATAGTTGAAATCTGTGAGAAACCCTATGAGGGGATTAATGGTGCTCTGTATGTTGTTCGAGGAACCGATGCTAATACGGTCGACAGTGTATCCAAACTGGTAGACAGTGGAATGTTATTGGTTGAACAAAATTATGGTTTTAAGCTTCACATGGAAGGGTCTATACTATTATTAAGGAGCTGACTGGAAAAAAGGAACAAGGAGCGAGAGAAAATCAGTTAAAACACGGAAGAACTAAAACAAAGTATTTTGCATTAAACTTTCAGTGGAACATAACAAAAGGAAGCCTGCGTATAACTAACTCTATCCGGTTTTCCCATATCGCACCTCTTTTGCGGGTTGAGCGGTATTCAAGAGGTTGGCTCTGATTCCATAGAACTGGCAACACGCGTCCCTGTATGACTCCACAAAACCGCTTATCACTGCACGCCATCGCACGTTATTTTTCGACCCAGGATGCCCAGCGATATTGTTGAGCATTGTTGATCTGGGAAGGGGTCATCGGACGGTGATAATTTGCTATAGATGCGTGAAGTTTAACCAATGTACGGTGCCCATTGCACGTTATTTTTCGTGCATCTTCCCCGAGCGATATCCATCTGATCAAATGAGGCGGCGCGATGCGATAACAACCGTCGGATGGAAACGATCGTTAGCAACGGGCCCCAGTTTTAAATAATATTGATTAAGCCATCGAGTATGCATTTGGGGCCGGATCCAAAGGTCTATTTAAAAATTCATTTGATAAAAGCACAGATTATTAATATAAAGTTCTATTATATATATTTAATTACCAAAGGTTGTGAATAATATTTATTTATCAAATTCCACGAATTTGATAAATAAATTTCCAATAAAAGGAAGAAAACCATCAGCGGCACGTTAATGTTACTTAACCTTGGCTATAGTATTATTTGGTAGAGAAAAAGATTACCTTTGGGACAATTCGTGCATGGAAGAATGAATATTGGATTTTCAATTTGGATTGATTCGAATTTTAATATGAATACCATTAGTAGTTGAGTGTTTTTCTACTCATGGTATTGATAAAGGCAAAACTATATAAGGAGAAGCGCATTATGGTTTAGAGTGTGCATATGGAGGGTTGTTAATAAATAAATCTCTTTAATAGATATCTGCATACATGATGCACCTATGGATATGATCTAGAAATGATGAATCTCTACGATGATCGGCAAAAAGAAATGAGGAAGACCTGACAGAAGTCTGATAAAGAAATTGAAGAAATCTGGTGAATCTGAGGGTTGAAGCCTTCTCTATGAATGTGGAGATATCCTGCTAGTAAAATCTAGTGTTAAAATCAGGGGGTTGGAGCTCCCTTCTTATAGTGGCTGGAGAACGAGAAAAGGTTGTAGCCTTTCTGCAGGTGGGTGCCTGCGTGCTGGTATAAGTCTGCGCCAGCATAAATTGTAAGCAGATTTCTTTATAATAAATATTGAAGACTGAGATAACAGTAGCAGTGGTTTTCTCCCGAATTGGGTTTCCACCTTAAATACTGGTGTTCACATTTGTTTCTTATGTTTGATGGTTTGTTCTGTTATTTTTGTTCATGCTTACTGCTTACTAAACATCTGGTGAATGAATGATGCAATGATATAATTAAATACATAATAAGATCTCTGGACATACAAGTTTTATTCTGTAATGTAGCATATGGTTTTAAGAGAAAGGAAAACTGAAAAAATTCCAGTCAGCTCTAAATACTGATTCACCCCCCCCTCTTAGTATTTTTTCAACAAACAGAGCTTCACAACTTTCTGGGTCTTGCTAATTTCTAGCGCAGGTTTGTGTTGGGATTCTCTCATATAACTTGGCCCTTGAATCAAGTCACCAAGGGAGGAGAGAAAGTAAAATTCTGTTGGTCGGAATCTCAACAGAAGGAATTCATAGAATTGAAACATCGGCTCTGTTCTGCCCCAGTGCTTACATTACCAGACTTGCCACAACCATTTGAGATCGAGACAGATGCCTCTGACTATGCTATTGGGGTAGTTCTTACTCAACAGGGGCATCCAGTGGCATATCTTAGTGAGACACTGTCTGACACTGTTCGGAAGTATCCCACTTATGATAAAGAAATGTATTCCATTGTGTAGGCTTGTCGATAATGGAAGCATTACATTTTGGGGAAGGAGACAATCATCCACGCAAACCACCGACCCCAGTTCATACAGACACAAGGGAAGTTGCAGAACGATCGCCATTAGAAGTGGTCCACATATCTACAACAATTTCATTTGAACATCAACTAAAAGAAGGGTAGTACCATTAATAATGTTGCAGACTGCCTCAGCTGACCACCAATCATGGCCATAACCACCATTCTCATCTCTTGTGGGCATGAAGCTTCTGCCTAGCCACTTCTCTTCAAGAGCAATCCAGAATTCAGCTACACATACAAGTTTTTAGCCCCCTATAAATTTTTTGACAAGAAAAGCAAGGGGCTAAATTTTTTCTAAGCATTCAAGGAATGCATCTCCCCTGAAGACACATCATCCTTGAAGTCTCCTGTGCCTTTGCCTTTGATAAAATTCCCTCTGCTGACTCCCTTTGGAAGGTCTCATTGATTACAAAAAATTTGTGCCCCAAAGGCCTACATATTTCCCTTGTACCCTTGCAAATATCCCATTCTCAACCTTTTTTCCCCTTTGTTAAATTTCACCTTTTACCCTCTAAATCCTCCCAAACCTCCCCTTAAATCTTACAAGTTCCCCTTGTTTGGCCCGTTTCCCCATTTTTTCCCTACCATTACCCTTTCCCCACCTCAAGTTACATTAAAAATGGCCTAAAAAACCATATTCTCCATATATATGGGCTCAATACCTTTCGGCACTAACCCCCTCATCTTTTCCACCACGTGACCCCGGCGCTAGAACCAAGTGCCAAGGCGAGCAGCGCTTATCGGGCACATTTTGAACCGTCGATCTCTACAGATCAGACGGTCATCGCAGGCCCCACAGCGCCCGTGGCACAACCCTTTCACCGCTCGATTGAATATCAGTCGTCCGTTTAGCCGTTGATCCGACGGTCCAAAATACATCTGCCTCGGTGGTCCCCGCCCGCGCACTACTCAGAAACCGTCGGTTTTCATTGCACCACTTTTGAAGGGCGGGTGGTTTACCCCATTTCACAGTGATTCCACTCATCAAACGACACGTGGCAGCGACACTATTTCAAAAATTCCCGCTCATTGCACGTTATAGTTCGGCACAAGACACAGAGCGATATACATATTAGCCGTCCGATCTACGATCGCTTATCTAACGGTTGTCGCTCCACGAAGTTGCGTGGAGTTTAACCAGAGGCATCCATACCCCTGGCCCACTGTCCATCGCCTCCACCATGTCCCCAGCCATCGATCTCCTCCGATATCAGATGGTCCAGATCTAACCACACACCCGCCGTTAACCCCGTACCGCCACATCATCCTTCCACGTGTTTCCATCATATATTCGCCCATCCCTTCATATGTATTCCATTCCAAGGTCGATTTTTATGGTTCTCCTTTGGATTTTCCATCCATGCCACATTCCGACTATATTTCCCACTGTTTCCCTCACACTGCAAGTCCTCCACAGTATTTTTCGCCATCTCACCAGTCTGCATAGTCATTCTCGTTACCCCCGTCGCATCCACCACCTCCATACATAACGGTTTTTCATGTTTTGTAGGGTTATCAGAGGTTGAAAGCCACCATGATTTCACAGTCTATATTACAGCAGCAAGAACACAGGAAAGACCATTTGCAGGAGTTGGAATTATGAAGAAAGGGCCTAGGAAGGAGCCATGATAGGACTTGCATTAAAAGAACAGGGTTTGAATTCTGTAAAACTCTCCCAGAGCCATTAAAAGCACATTTTTCACCGACAGAGAAAGTATGGGAGCAGAAAAGAGTTTGAGGCATGAAATAAAGATCTTGGAGCCTTAATGCAGTGGTTTAGAGGCAAAGTACCAGAGCGAAGACATCATGGAGCACACAGAGGGTACAACACGTAGAAATTTATGTATGTCAGGGTTTTCACATCAGCAGAATATTCTCCCCATAAAGGAGAGAGTGCCCATGCAGATTTTATTCTATACCGTGTTCCTAGAGAATTTTCCACCCTGACAACAGTCCTACGCTATCAGAAGCATTAGTTTTACAGCATGGAAGAATTGAATCATTGATTTATTTTTGTTCAGTTCACCAGAAGTACTACAGAATGTTGCAGCAGAGAACATCAGAGACATACCTGGATTAAATGAGAACTTGACGAAGACCACTCTTTCACCCAAGAGTGCCACAAATTAATGCACAGAATTCATGCAGAGTGGGCTTCGACCTTCTTCCTCTTCTGAGTCTTTAATGCTGCATTTAGTTTTTCACCTACCTTCTCTGCTCCTCTGAAGCTATAAATTCATGAAGAAACTCATTGTATGGTGGTTGATCAGTTATCAGAGAATTGCAAGTAGCTTCTTTGAGACATAGTCTCTGTGTAAAGTTTTAATATAGGTTGAAGAATATGATTTCAGACTGAGTATCCAGCTATTGGCAATGTTGTACTTGACTGGTATTTATTTTTAATATGACAAGCACATTTCTATGGATCCTGATCTAAAGCAGCGGTGATGTTTTCCTATCTCTGTGTTTTAATTCATTTCATTTCGCTTCTACTGGCTTGCATCAGAATATTGGCATAGGATTTACCCTTTTTAGGTACCCTATGTTTCTGCTCTCCTCGCCTTCGATTTTTTCTTCTGAATCTGTTATCTAAGAATTGATTTTAGTTAATTTAACCAGTGTAGTGGATGTTATTGCCTGCTCTCTGATGTATGAATTAAATGAATCTGTTCTTAGATTTTCTTGTTAAGATTTAGCTGGAAGATTTGGGAACACTAGGGATTAGAGTTAGCCCTGTCCACTAGGATCCATGTGCGACCAGCTGGTCTTTAACTTTGTGTCCTGAATCTATGTTGCCTCCTCCTCTCCTATCATTCCATATCACACTATAATCTTTAAGATCCACTATTTTAGATGGCTAGCCCAACTGAAAGCCTGCATATTGATTAGAAAGAAAATCCTTTCCTGACTCCATTTCCCAATGGTCTTGAATGCTCCCTGGAATGCTTCACCTCTGCCTAAATTCTCTTTGCTCATTATTGTCTTACATTGAACCCTTCTTTCCTGATAACCAGCAACCAAGCAAACAATCAAAGAAACAAACCTTGTGCCTATAACTAGCCTAATACTTTAAACCTCTTGACCTTCAAAGACATTACCTTTGGCAATCATAGAGAGATCCCTCTCTGGGCCCAGGAGGGCTAGATCCTGGGGTCTGAAAGTGGTTTTGATGTTGTCTCATCTTTTGGTATTTCCAACCTTGCCAAAACATGGGAACCCAAACATAATGGAGACTCCACTGGGGAATTTGAGTATTTCTCACCTTACTACATCATAAGAACCTCATAAACCTATAATCTCTGGTTAGGTTGGTAGTTAAACACTCCTAGTCACACATCAACCTCTATACCACTTGTTGTGTTCTCCCACACTCTTAGACAGAGTCTGGAAAGGGCCAGGTAGCCTCCAGATCTCACACTCTTTCAGAGGTGACATATTGGTAAATGCCCTCCCAGTCAATCTCTGGTTAGATTTTTCTATGTTTGGAAGATATCCTTAAAAGGGGACATCTCATAAGCACTATGGTGGACAGTGTACCCTCCAAAACATCCTAAACCATCCACCTGGAGACTCCATAATTCCTAAATGATTTAAAGACTCCACTGGTGATCAGTAGGCCTGCTGATTATCTTGGTTCACATTAGACTCCACTGGGAGACCAAATCCATTACAACATTAGCCACAATAGAAGGAACAAGTAGGGTTAAGCTGCTTGGTTGAGAACAAAACTCTGGCTTTCAAAACCATTCACACAAGATCTTATCCTAACCCAGACCCACCTAAAATAGTTGACAACCCTGAGAGCATCCTCAAGGGATCTCCTACACATAAACAATCAACTATTTCCATCCACATCCATAGAGCTAACTCTACACCAGAAAACTTTACAGCTCTATCAGACCCGTTTTTTGACCTAAGCACTCAAAAAAGCTTACCAAGAACTAGGTCATTCAGGGTCCTAGACCAGCCAGACCTTGAGCTTCCTGGTTCACCACCTCAAAGTGGTAGACACCCTGGGAATAGACATACCCCTCCATCTACACCTCTTGATATCCACTTCATTCAAAACTTGGGGCTCAGTCATCCTATATCTGCTCATCAGTCTTCTGGTGGTCATAGCATCCCTGTCATCCATACACCAGTTTCCGAAGTCAACCCTTTACCTCATCAAAACATCATCATGGTAGCCTGGTATGCACCTCTGGTTTTACTTCAGCCTCTAGTACCCTTACCCAATGATTATCAATCAAATATCCCACACTTCACTGCAAAAGAGTCTACCACAGCCCAACACCATGTAGATATGATGGAAGATTCTTTTGACTACATGGAAATAGATGATGATACAGTCAAAATGAGAATCTTTGCCCAGAGCTTAGGAGGTGATGTGAATAAGTGGCTCAAAGGCATACCTCCTAATAGTATCCAAGATCTTATTGCTTTGTATCAGACCTTCATAAACAAATGGGAAGTTAAGTCCAATCCTCTCTAAATCCTAGCAGAATACAAGAACCTGAAAAGAAATGTAGGAGAGAGTGTCCAGGCCTACTCTACAAGGTTTAACAGCGTTTATAATGCTCTTCCTCCACACATGAAACCTCCCCTAGGTATGGTCCTAGTGAAATACCCTGAAGGCTTAGATTCTGACATGGCCTACCAGCTTAGGGACAGGGAGTAAAACACATTGGAAGACATGAAAAATGGAGCATTGAGTGTAGAGGAAAATCTGATTGAGAAAAAAGAAAGATTGAGAGCTGAGAAAAGGGTAACATATAGAGATGACAATGTAGCTTCCACATCTGATCCAAATTATGACTGTTTATCTAAAAATGTGGAAAAAATACAACAAATGATGGAAAAAATGATTGTCACAGTGAGTAACCAAAACATAAGTCAAAACCATAACTAGAACCAGAACTTTAGAAGAAACAACACCACTCCCAACAGACAAAGAGAATCAGATCAGCAAGTTATTCCCCCTTTCCAAGAGAAATTTTTAGATGAAGATGAGGGAATCATAGAAGAGTCTGAGGGGGGGAAAATAAACATGTTTGAAATAGAAAATTCAATCCACAACTGTTACACAGAAGAAGATCAGCCCTCACCCTCATATTGGGATGAGGAATGGTCAGAATCTGAGGATTATAGGTTAGGATTTGAAAATGCCATGATGCAGGTCAGAGAACAATATGAACTTAGAAGCAAAAAGAGCTTAGATTCTTCCAAACCAAAAGCTTCTAAGGTTACCATCAAGAAAAGACCTGAGAGATCTTCTAAATAAACTGCTAAAAGTAACAAATCAGCAGCTGAGAGTTCTGGAAAGAACAAAGAAAAAGACAACCAAAACACTGATACACAAGGTAAACCAACTAGCAGCACTAGCACTGCAGTTAGTGCTCCTAATAAAACTGTCACAAACACTATACATAACGATAATCAGCACGCTGAACATTCCAAAGAGTCAGTCCACTTTCAATTTAGAGAGTGAGATTGCAAAAATTAAAATCTCTGTCCCACTCTCTGAGCTGGCCACTTAGGATGTATATAAAGGCCAAATTTTGAAAGAATTAAATTTAGGTGAGAACAGTGACACTGTAAATCTGAGTGATGATCAACCTGCCCTTCTTTTTGGACCAAAGATAGAAGGAAAGTTTCAGGAAGGGGTAGTGCCACCTTTCTATATCAGTCTCAATATCCATGATAAGATTCTCCACAATACAATGCATGATTCTGGGGCATCACACAACCTTATGCCTAAAGTAGTGATGGAAATATTAGGCCTAGAGATAACCCGTCCCTATAAAGACCTATATTCATTTGACTCTAGCAGAGTAAAGTGTCTTGGCCTGATCAAAGAACTATGTGTGAGCCTTACCCAGATACCAGCAAAATGTATGGTCATGGATGTTGTGGTGGCAGATGTGCCGCCCAAGTATGGCATGTTATTGTCAAGATCATGGGGAGCCAAGATGCAAGGAACAATGCAGATGGATGGGGCTTATGCCACAATCCCAATCTTTGGCCAACTTATAAGATTGTATAGGGAGGCACAAATTAAATTCCTAGTTAGTAGCCCTAAAAAGCCTGAAAACTCCCCTTTATACTCTGTACATACAGACATTGACTCCTTCATCCTTTGTAATGATGAATCCTTAGAAGGGTCAGAGTCCAAAAACAGAGATACAGACAAGGAAACAGAGGCCATGGACTTTAACATAATGGCTACGCTAGACTCAGAGGAGAAAGACGTAGAAAACTCAGAACAATGCACTGAAACGAAAACTCAAAGTGAACCAGAAACAAAACCCAATCAGCCAACTAGTCACCTCTCTGACTTCCACACCCATGACGAAAAACAAAACAACCCATAGCCTATTACAGTTCCTATAATGAAACAAAAAATGAACCCTTGTGGGAGATGAATTTTGATGGGTCATGCACCAAGAGAACTGTCGGAGTAGGAGTGTGGATACATAACATAGAGAGTGATTACGTAGAGAGCCATGCCTGCAACCTGCTCTTCAAATGTACAAAAAATATTGCAGAATATGAGGCTCTTATCCTAGGCTTAACTCTGTTGAAGAAACTAGGAACCCGTAGGATAACGGTGTGTGGGGATTCTGAGCTGATTATCAAACAGGTGAATGGTGAATACACAGCGAAACATCCTAGATTGAGAGCTTACAAGAATGACACTATGGATTTATTGAAAACATTTTTTGAATACGAATTAGTGTTTGTTCCTAGGAGTAAAAATGTCATTGCAAACAGATTAGCTTGCCTAGCTAGTTCATACCCTAAGACTCCAAGCGACCAACAGATCATCATTCAGACCAAATTCAGACCTGCAGTGCCGGATAATGAAAAATATTGGAAAGTTTTTGAAGGAGATAAACAAATTGAGGATTTCCTAGTAGGCAGAAGTGAATTTGAATTTTCTAATTCCGACTCTAAATCTGACAGTAGCTGCCTAAGTGAAGAATCCTCAGATGAGGAAGAATCACCCTGTAACATAGAAATAAACACTTTAAACAAATAGATTGGAAATCCAAGCGAAGAATGTAAAAACGCAGGTAGTGAAGAAGTAGAGGTGCTACGGACCAAAGATAAGAACATACCTCGAGGACGGGCACCTTTAGAAGACCTTTTTGACTTTGATGATGTAGCAAAAAATCCCACTATAGAACATGCAGACTCGGATGTTGAGGAATGCAACATAGGCACTAAATATAAACCCAAGATGATCAAATTGGCTAAGTCCCTGCCTGCAAACATGAAAAAGAAATACATTGACCTATTCAAGGAATTCATTGATGTGTTTTCCTGGAGTTATGAAGATTTGAGGGCCTATGACACAAACATCATACAGCATAAAATACCCTTGAAAGAAAATTAGAAGCCCTTTAGACAAAAACTCCGTAGAATAAACCCAAAACAATTGCCTGCAGTGGAAAAAGAGATTAAGAAGATGTATGAGGAAGGTATAATTGTGCCTTGAGGTTCTCTGATTGGGTATCAAACCTAGTGGCTGTGAGAAAGAAAACAAGTGAGCTTAGATTATGCATTGATTTCAGGAATCTTAATAGAGCCTCACTCAAAGACAATTACACTTTACCAAAAATGGAACATATTCTTTAGAGAGTAGTAGGTTCTAAAAGGATCTCCCTGCTAGATGGCTTTTCAGGTTACAACCAAGTCTTAGTAATCCCAGAAGACCAACTCAAGACAGCCTTTACCACTCCATGGGGCACCTTTATGTATGTGAAGATGCCTTTTGGATTGATGAATGCTGGTGCAACCTTCCAAAGAGCAATGTACATAGCCTTTTCAGATGAAATAGGGAACTTCATTGTCATCTACCTGGATGACATAACAGTTTACTCCAAGACTGAAGAAGAACACCTAAAACATCTGAGAAAGGTCTTTGAAAAATGTAGAAGGTTTGGCCTGTCACTGAATCCTAAAAAAACTGTATTTGGGCTACAAGAAGGAAAACTTTTGGGCCATATCATATCCGAGAAAGGGATTAGGATAGACCCACAAAGTGTTGAGGGAATACTACAAATCACACACCCAAGAAACATCAAAGAGTTACAGTCCTTCATTGGGAAAAGAAACTTCCTCAGGAGGTTTATTCCCAACTTAGTTGAACACCTTAGGAATATGACTAACATGCTAAAGAAAGGTGTAGGAGTTAAGTGGACTGTTGAAGCTAGGAAGTCTTTTGAATCAGTTAAAATTGCTCTCACCCAGGCTCCTGTCTTAACCAGCCCAGATTTCTCAAAAGATTTCTTGGTTTTTTTATTTGCCTCCAAACATATAATAGTTGTAGTTCTACTGCAGAAGAATCCAGAGGGAATGGAACAACCCATTTCTTTCTTCAGCAAAGCACTCAGAGATGCGCCCTTGAAATACAACATAATGGAAAAACATGCCTATGCTCTGATTAAGGCCTTGAAGGACTTTAGGGTGTACATACTGCATTCCCACACCACAGCCTATGTGCCAAATATAGTGGTTAAAGACATATTGTCCCAAGACTCAGATGGGAAGAGTGGAAAATGGATTGCTGTGATTTTAGAATATGACCTTGAGATTAAAGCCACCAAACTAATCAAAGGACAGGGGCTTAGCTCAACTAATGGCTGAATCGAATCTACAAGCCCTAGACATTAACATGGTAGATGCCTTGGATGAGCAGCAGGGATTTCATGATCCCACTGTTGAGGAAAAGTTTCAGAGCTCCCCTTGGTATTCTGAAATTTTGTATTTGCTCACACACCTCAATGCCCCTCCTGAACTATCAAAGACCAAGACCAGATTCTTAAAGATAAAATCCAGGAGCTATTGCATAATGAATGAAGGTTTATACTGGACAAATCCAAATGTCCTATTGCTTAAATGTTTTCCTGAGTCTAAAGAAGAAAGGATTAAACAATAATTCCATGCAGGAGAGTGTGGAGGCCACCTGAACTGGAAGGCTACTGCAAACAAAATACTTAGAGCTAGCTACTATTGGCCTACACTCTTCAATGATGTCCATAAGATGATAATTCCCTGCCACAACTGCCAGATTTTTGAAGGCAAAAGAAAACTCCTCCCCTTACCTCTACAACCCATCACTGTTGAAGGTCCCTTTCTGCAATGGGGTCTAGATTTCATAGGGGAAATTCACCCTGCTTATTCTTCATAACACAAATGGGTCCTAACAGCCGCATACTACTTCACTAAGTGGATAGAGGCCATACCTACTAGGAATGCCATAGATTTAGTCTTCATTAGTTTCCTAGAAGGTCATATCCTCTCTCGGTTTGGCTGCCCAAGGGAAATAATTACTGATAATGCTGCTGCTTTCGGATCTAAGAAAATGGTTGATTTTTGTCATAGGTATCAAATAGCACTCAGTCATTCAACTGCCTATTACCTTCAATGTAATGGATTAGCTGAATCATCAAACAAGAGCCTGGTGACCATCATCAAAAAGCTGTTGGAAGAGAAAAAAAATTCATGGCATAACAAGTTAGTACATGCCCTGTGGGTTGATAGGCTTACAACAAAGAAATCCATTGGCATGTCACCATATCAGCTTGTCTATGGAACAGAAGCAGTGTTTCCCACCAGCCTTGGAATACCAGTGATTAAACTTGTTCAAGAGAGACAAACAAAAGAATATAGCATGGTGACAAGAATAAACCAGAAAATTCATCTCCAACAAACAAGGGAAGAGGTCTATAACAGAGCTATCAAGGTTCAGGAAAATATCAAGAAGTTATTTGACAAAAGAAATAAGGCCTCTGATTTCAAAATTGAAGATAAATTTCTAAAGTGGGACTCAAGGAGAGAGGACAAAGGAAAGCACAACAAGTTTGACAATTTGTGGCAAGGTCCCTACATCATCCAGGCCACTGTGGGTCCAAATGCCTTTTTTCTACAAGCGTTAGATGGTACAGAGCTTTTTGGGGGTCCTGTCAATGGAAAGATGCTCAAACACTACTACTCCTGATTTCCAATTTCCAGTTTCCATTTCCATTGTACATACCATTTCAGTGTTTTTTTTCAAAAAAAAAAAAAGAGAATGGCGAGGTTCAGACATGCTCAAAACATGAACCTCTGCAGTGAAAATATTGGTTCTAACATGATCAAAACCTGAGCCAAAGAAAATGAAGATAGCTAGTTCAAACACTCCCAAAACATGGACCAGCAAAGAAGGAAAAGAGTCAGCTCTAACAAGCCCAAAACCAGAGCTAAAATTTAAAAAAAAAAGGGAGAAAGTGACTCTAACAAGCTCAAACTTGAGTCACAAAAGAAAGAAGGATGCTTCAGACTTCAGATTTCAAGCCTTCAAGTTTTGTTTTCATTTTTATGCGAGTTTATGTCCATGTGCAACTGTCTTTATGCCTTGGATCCACAGCAAACTAGACTGTCTAATCCTAGTTTGACTGTTTTTAAATTTCTGTTGTAGAATATAGAGAAGAAATCTGCTGGACAGTTTAATCCGAGTAGATATTAGATTAGGTAGAGAAAAATGTGAGACCAACAGTTTAATCTGGTCTCATGGAGTAATAAGGGTAGAAATAGAATAGGCTAATTTTCTTGTTTGTAAAAAAATAAAGAGATGTAAAGGGTCTGCTAGCTCAAATGCACCCTAGAAGAAAAAATGCTAGGATTGTAGAATGGGTAGGTAGAATGATTGGGAAAGTTTTTCTGCTAAATTGATGTCTTCACAATTCTGGTAGCTGAAAATCAAAGAAGAAAGGTGGCTCAAGCAGTAGGCATATAGCCTACACCAAAGATTATTTTCTGAATTCTTGACTCCTTCAAGAAGAAGCCATCCCCATGTGGAGCCACTGTTAGCCCCCTATAAATTTTTTGACAAGAAAATCAAGGGGCTAAATTGTTTTTGAGCCTTCAAGGAATGCATCTCCCCTGAAGACACATCATCCTTGAAGTCTCCTGTGCCTTTGCCTTTGATAAAATTCCCTCTGCTGACTCTCTTTGGAAGGTCTCATTGATTACAAAAAAGTTGTGCCCCAAAGGCCTACATCTGTCCCTTTTACCCTTTCAAATATCCCATTCTCAACCTTTTTTCCCCTTTGTTAAAGTTCCCCTTTTACCCTCTAAATCCTCCCAAACCTCCCCTTAAATCCTACAAGTTCCCCTTGTTTGACCCGTTTCCCCATTTTTTCCCTACCGTTACCCTTTCCCGACCTTAAGTTGGATTAAAAATGGCCGAAAAAACCATATTCTCTATATATATGGGCTCAGCACCTTTCGGCACTAACCCCCTCATATTTTCCACCACGTGACCCTGGCGCTAGAACCAGGCGCCAAGGCGAACAACGCTTACCACAGTTGTATATCCGGCGCATTTTGAACCGTCGATCTCTATAGATCGGACACTCATCGCAGGCCCCACAACACCTGTGGCACAACCCTTTCACCGCCCGATTGAATATCAGCCGTCCATTTAGCCATTGATCCGACGGTCCAAAATGCATCTGCCCTGGTGGTCCCCACCCGCGCACTACTCAGAAACCGCTGGTTTTCATCACACCACTTTTGAAGGGCGAGTGGTTTTCCCCATTTCACAGTGATTCCACTCATTAAACAACGCGTGGAAGCGACACTATTTCAAAACCGCCCACTCATCGCGCGTTATCATTCGGCACAAGACACTGAGAGATATACATATTAGCCATCCGTTCTACAATCGCCCATCTAACGGTTGTCACTCCACGAAGTTGCGCGGAGTTTAACCAGAGGCATCCGTACCCCTAGCCCACTATCCATCACCCTCCGCCACGTCCCCATCCATTTATCGCCTCCGAGATCAAACGGTCCAGATCTGACCACATGCCCATCATTGACCCCGTACCGCCACGTCATCCTTCCACGTGTTTCCATCGTATATTCGCCTGTCCCTTCATATGTATTCCATTCCAAGGTCGATTTTTAAGGTTCTTCATTGGATTTTCCATCCGCGCTGTTAGCACCCTGTAATTAGCAAGATTGGAAAAGTCCAACTGCAGAGGTAACACCATACCACTTTGGGATTCAAGGATCTAGCCCTCCTGAATCCAGAGAGGGATCTCTCTATAAATGAGTTAAAAGATGTGATATTCAAAGGCTGCAATTGTGATATTAGGCTAGTTATGAAGAGCATGGGTTTGATTTGTTTGTTTTTGGTTGGGAAAAGACATGATGAAGATGAAAGGCAGTTCTAAATAAAGGGTGAAAATGTCTGCAATGAAGGAATGATTCAGTTGACAGAAAAGGACAAAGACAGTTTTAACCCATTGGGCTATGGAGTCATAGGAGGATTTAATTGGACAGCAAGATTCAAGAAGGATCCATGGGGCAAGTTACTTATATCAAAGGATCCTTTAAAGTGATTTTATGGAATGAAACAGATAAGAAGTGAAAGACCAAACAAAAGGAAGGACAAAGCACAGTCTAAGATCGAGTAAGTAGTTTTAAACTAGCTTGCTTTCAACATGTACTCAAGGGGAAACATAAAAATATTTCTGTTGATCAGGTAAGTTCTTTTAAACTAGCCTACATTGAAGTACTTTCAATCAAAAACATTTAAAAAAACAGCTCGAACTACTTAAGATCAGGTAAGTGCTTTTAAACTAGCCTGCTTTCAGCATATTCGATAAGGAAACACAAATGATAATCACAAAGAGCAATCTAGATCAGGGAAGTACTTTTAAACTAACCTGCATTAATATAATCTAAGGAAAACACAGGGAAGGCTCATTTTAAAGAGAAATCTAGATCAGGGAAGTACTTTTAAACTAACCTGCATTAATATACTCTTCAAAGAGAACATTCAAATGAAGAAAACATAGAAGTAAAGCTTTCAGTAAGAGTAGGGTACCGTGGAGAGTATATCCTAACTCTATGTTTGATGCTCTTTATCAGAGAAAGTGAACAGAGTGAAAACATTAAGCAAAATAACAATTAACAGTAAGGAGCACATCACCATTGACATAATTGAGGATTCCATGAATCAGTAGCTTGTATTGATGTTCAAACCAGTTACAATCTGCAAGCCCAGTGGGTCTCTACAGCTTTGAAATTCTCATATCAGCTTTTGTATCTTTCAGTTACAAGACAGGGCATCAGTAGCTTCAGAATAACCATTACATGCATTCAGATGTCCAGAGACTAATGTTTTCTCATCTTCTATAACAGTATTTATAGAAGAATGAAGAGGTGGGAGGATTTCCTAGGGGTCTAGTATTATCAATTATGCAATTAATGCAATTCCTGGCCTTTGGGAACCAGGCAAGGCATAAGGTGGGAATATAATCGTTTATAACTCTACTTCATAACTCTTTTTGTGTCATTCGAGGCCAAATGATTGAAAAGACCTGCTTCCTGACTGTTCTTCAACTTCCAGAATGGTTTTGCCGACAATTAGAGATAAGATTCTTTGATTTGCATTAATTGTTCGGCGATCTTTAATTTCTGCGAGGCTGTTGGTGTCTTTTGGAGCTATGGAGGGTTCAATTAGCCTCTTTTTATGGCGGTGGAGGCTTTCTCAGCTTGACAGATGTCTTCGTCGTTCCCAAAACACCTTTTAATTAACTTGAAATCTGTGTTTTGGTCTTCAAACGTCCTGTTTCTGGTATATTTTGTCTTCGACACTGATACTCTTTAACGGTGCCCAATTTAACTACATTTTCTGGTGTGCTGGGCTGCGCAGGGTTATATGGCATCAATGCCTCATGAAACACTGATGAAAACATGAATTTGCACCCTATGGCCGATTTTTAATTGATTGATCAGAGGCTGGAGGATCGTCACCCTCTGCTTCTGCATTCTTTTGAAAATAACGAAGAAACCTTCTTACCCTGCAAAAACAACAAACTATTACAAAATCCTGCATTATATAGGTTTCACTACATCGGAAGGCGTGTGGAGGAGCGTGGCCATTGGATCGTGGAGCGGGGGCGCAGATCGATGGCAGAGATGCAGCGGCGGGATGTAATGGGCAAAACCTTTGTAAAACACAAAATATATCATTTTCGACTTTACAAACGAAAAAAGCGTTTTTATATGAAAGGCAGGGGTATCATATGGTGGGCCCAGCGGGATCGATCGCAAATCGCAAAAGGTGGAAAATGCGATGGTAGATTTATACGATGGAGAGAAAATGCGATATTGCAATTTGCGATGAGCGCTGGGGAAAAATGCGATTGGAGCGGTCGCATCGCAAATATTTGCGATGCGATCAGATCGCATCACAAATATTTGCGATGGATCAAACTGTTTAAACAACGAAACATGCGATTAGCGCTATGCGATGGATCGCATCGTAGAAACTTGCGATGAGCTTTTTTAGATAAAACCGTGATTTGCGATCTGCGATGAGCGCTTCTAGAGTTAGTGCTTGGTTTTCTATGCATTTTTCATGGTTTTTCAATGGAAATGGGGGTTATGGCAAAGCTAAAGAGTGAGTCTTTTAACTTTGTAAAAGTGTTTTTTTATGAGGGAAAAAGAAGAAATCATGAAAACAAAGGGGATTTTATGGAGAGAAAGGGGAGCAGAAAAAGGTTTGACAAGGGGGAAAATGAAGGTCTTGCAGCAGTCTTTTTTATGAAATCAGCAAAATTTCTGAGTATAACAATGGGAATAGTAAATGAAGATTTGGGACAGAGGCATGAGGCCTTAAAGAGACTTCAAGAGCCAACAATTTTTAGTGATAAAATTTGTTTCTTGGAGGCTCCAAAAAGTTTTAGCCACCTTTTGGTATAACAAAATATTATAGGTGGCTAACATGCGCCACCTTCCGACTGTATTTCCCATTGTTTCCCTCACAATGCAAGTCTTCCACAGTATTTTTCGCCATCTCACCAGTCTGCATAGTCATTCTCGTTACCCCTGTTGCATCCACCACCTCCATACGTAACGGTTTTTCATGTTTTGCAGGGTTATCAGAGGGTGAAAGCCACCATGATTTCACAGTCTGTATTACAGCGGCATGAATGCAGGAAAGACCATTTGCAGGAGCTGGAATTATGAAGAAAGGGCCTGGGAAGGAGCCATGACAGGACTTGCATTAAAATAACAGGGTTTGAATTCTGTAAAACTCCCCCAGAGCCATTAAAAGCACAGTTTTCACCGACAAAGAAAGTACGGAAGTAGCAAAGAGTTTGAGGCACGAAATAAAGATCTTGGAGCCTTAATGCAGTGGTTTAGAGGCAAAGTACCAGAGCGAAGACATCATGGAGCACACAGAGGGTACAACACGCAAAAATTTATGTATGTCAGGGTTTGCACATCAGCAGAATGTTTTCCCCATAAAGGATAGAGTGCCCATGCAGCTTTATTCTATACCTTGTTCCTAGAGAATTTCCCACCCTGAAAACAGTCCTACGCTATCAGAAGCATTAGTTGCACAGCATGGCAGACTTGAATCATTGACTTATTTTTTTTTAGTTCACCAGAATTACTACAGAATGCTGTAGCAGAGTACATCAGAGACATACTTGGAGTAAATGAGAACCTGACGAAGACCACTCTTTCACCCAAGAGTGCCACAGATTAATGCACAAAATTCATATAGAGTGGGCTTCGACCTTCTTCCTCTTCTGAGTTTTTAATTCTGCATTTAGTTTTTCACCTACCTTCTCTATTCCTCTAGAGCTATAAATTCATGAAGAAACTCATTGTATGGTGGTCGATCAGTTATTAGAGAATTGCAAGTAGTTTCTTTGAGACATAGTCTCTGTGTAAAGTTGTAAGATAGGCTAAAGAATATGATTTCAGACTAAGTATCCAACTATTGGCAATGTTGTACTTGACTGGTATTTCCTTTTAATATGACAAGCACATTTCTTTGGATCCTGATCTAAAGCAGCGGTGATGTTTTCTTATCTCTGTGTTTTAATTCATTTCATTTCATTTCTACTGGCTTGCATCATAATATTGGCATAAGATTTACCCTTGTTAGGTACCCTATGTTTCTGCTCTCCTCGCCTTTGATGTTTTCTTCTGAATGTGTTATATAAGAATTGATTTTAGTTAATTTAACCATTGTAGTGGATGTTATTTCCTGCTCTCTGATGTATGAATTAAATGAATCTGTTCTTATATTTTCTTATTAATATTTAGCTAGAAGATTTGGGAAAACTGGGGATTAGAGTTAGCCCTGTCCACTAGGATCCTTGTGCGACCAACTGGTCTTTAACTTTGTGTCCTGAATCTGTGTTGCCTCCTCCTCTCCTATCATTCCATATCACACTATCATCTTTAAGATCCAATGTTTTAGATGACTAGCCCAACTGAAAGCCTGCATATTAATTAGCAAGCAAATCCTTTCCTAACTCCATTTCCCAATGGTCTTGAATGCTCCCTGGAGTGCTTCATCTCTACCTAAATTCTCTTTTCTCATTCTTGTCTTACATTGACCCCTTCTTTCCTGATAACCAGCAACCATGAAAACAATCAAACAAACAAACCCTGTGCCTATAACTAGCCTAATATCTTAAACCTGTTGACAATCAAAGACATTACCTTTGGCAATCATAGAGAGATCCCTCTCTAGACCCAGGAGGGCTAGATCCTGGGGTCTGAAATTGGTTTTGATGTTGTCTCATCTTTTTTTATTTCCAACCTTTCCAAAACATGGGAACCCCAACACAAGGCACTCTTGGGGGGTATGGAAGTTCTGAATTTTCACCTCCAAGATGCACTATTATGTCCCCTGGAACACCTTGTGTTCCTTCAAGCGAGCGTGCCAAGATGATATGGGAAGCGCACTACGGTCGATTCGTTGGGCATTTCTGGGTCGGGAAAATAGTGGTAGTACTGCAGAAGTATTTCTATTGGCCGAACCTTTGACAGGATGTCGGGAAGTACATCAGATCCTGCACTGCTTGCACCATTGGCAAACCAACCATCAAGAAGCAAGGGCTCTATACTCTGCTACCTACCCCTAGTTGACCTTGGGAATCCATCTTCATGGATTTCATGTCAGTCCTTCCTTCTACTAAGCATGGAAACAACTGTTTTTTTGTGGTCAACGGCAGATTCTCAAAGATGGCCATTATGGCGGCCTGCAAGAATAATATCACAGCAGAACCCACTGCTAAACTCTTCTTTGAACGAGTGTGGGTGCATTTTTGGATCCCACACTCTATCATATCAGATCACGACAACAGGTTCCTTAGCGCGTTTTGGTCCAGCCTCTAGTCAATGTTAGACACCAAGCTCACCAAGTCCACAACTTTCCATCCCCAACCTGATGGCCAGACATAGGTCGTTAATACGATGATTGTACACGTTCTGCGCATGTACAATTCAAATCATCCATGCACATGGGATGAGAGCCTTCCTTATGTACAACACAGTTATAACCAGGCTCTCCATAGCTCAATCGGAAACAACCCCTTTCAGGTGGGCTTGGGATTCCAGCCACTATGTCCCATCGACGTAGCCATGCCATTTGTAGCTACTTATGCCAATTTGGCTCATGTCCACTCTGAAGCTAACAAAGAAAATAACTTCATCAAGTGCATTCAGCACATATGCCAATAGGTTCATGACATATTGGACAGAGCCAATGCTAAGTACAAGCAACGACATGATCAACATTGGGTGCCACACAACTTCTAGGTGGCCGAAAAAGTGTGGCTACATTTGCAGAAGGAGCACCTCACTCGACCCCACCGCAAGATTTTCCCACTCCAATATGGACTGTTAGCACCCTGTAATTAGAAATATTGGCAAAATTCGAACTACAAGGAGAACATCAAACCGCTTTGGGATTCAAGGATGTAGCCCTCCTGAATCCAGAGAGGGATCTCTCTATGAATGAGTTTAAAGATGTGATCTTTAAAGCCTGAAATATGATATTAGGCTAGTTATGAAGAGCATGGGTTTTTTTTGTTTTTTTTTGTTGGGCAAGACATGATGAAGGTGAAGGCAGTTCAACATAAAGGGTGAGGATGTATGCAAATGAAGGGATGATTCGGCTGACAGAAAGGAAAAAACAGCTTCAACCCATTGGGCTATGGAGTAGTAGGAGGATTTTAATTGGATAGCAAGGTTCAAGAAGGATCCATGGGGCAAGTCACTTATGTCAAAGGATCTCTTAAAGTGATTTATGGAATGAAACAGATAGGAAATGGAGAAACAAACAAATGAAGAACAGTGAACAGCCTAAGATCAAATAAGTGCTTTCAAACTATTTTTCTTTCGGCATGTACTTAAGGAAAAACATAAAAGTATTTTGAGATCAGGTAAGTGCTTTTAAACCAGCCTCCATTGAAGTACTTTTAGTTGGAAAACATTTTTTAAAACAGTTGGAATAGCTTAATATCAGGTGATGGCTTTCAAACTAGCTTATTTTCAGCATATTCTATAAGAAAAACACAAATAACAGTCATAAAGAGAAATTTATATCAGGAAAGTGCTTTGAAACCAACCTGCTTTAATATACTCTTCAAAGAGAACGTTCGAATGAAGAAAACATAGAAACAAAGCTTTCAGTAAGAGTAGGGTACTGTTGAGAGTAAATCCTAGCTCTATGTTTGCTGCTCTTTATCAAAGAAAGTGGACAGAGTGAAAACATTTAATGAAAATAACAATTGACAGTGAGGAACACATCACCATTGACACAAATGAGGATCCCATAAATCAGCAGCTTGTATTAGATGTTCAAACCAGTTACAATCATCAAGCCCGGTGGGTCTCTACAACTTCGAACTTCTCATATCATCTTATGTATCTTCAAGTCGCAAACAGGGCATCAATAGCTTTAGAAACAATTACATGCATTCAGATGTCGAGAGACCAACATTGGCTCATCTTCTATAGAAGTATTTATATAAGAATGAGGAGGTGGGATCTAATAAACGATCTCGTGGTTCAATTAATACAGACTAATGACTCATCGGCCTTAGAGGGGCTCGATGAAGTAATTTATAGATGTTTATCTGCATTAATTGATTCAAATTTATGATTAAGCTCGGTGGGAGCCTTTGCTAACTTTTTGAGGCTTTGTGTCATGTTGAAGTAAGTCTTTTTCTGCTCCCTGAGGTCTAATGATCGAAAATATTTGCTTCTCCGCTGCTCTTAATCTTTAAAATAGTTTTTCCGACAATTAGAGATAAGATCTTTGATTTGTATTAATTGTTCAGTTGTCTTTAGGAAAAAACCTCTTGTTCTAGATAATGACTAAGCCTTCTTTGATTACTGTGAGGCTGCAGGTGCCTTTAGGAGCTAGAGAGCATTCAATTAGCCTCTACTTGGGGTGGTGGAAGCTTTCTCGGACGGACAGTTGTCTTTGTTTCTTCACAAAACACCTTTAAGTTACTTGAGATCTGTGTTTTAGATCTAATCAGGCTTATCCTGCGTCTTCCGGTCTTTATGACGCTTTAATCCGTGGAATTAGGCTTTTGATTTGTTGAATCTATGCCTTAATCCTTCAAACTGTGCTAGGAAATCTTCAAACACTGATACTCTTTGTTTATTTTATGCATTGATGTGTCTTGTTGATGTGCAGGCCGCGCAGGGCTCATATGGCATCAATCCCTCATGAAAAATTTACGAGTCGTGGAGTTTGAGCCCAGAAAATGGTTTTCTTTTATGAATCAAAGGCGCAAGAATCGTCGTTCCCAGCCTTCGACCTTTCTTCTTTATAATGGAAAAAGCATTCAAACCTGCAAAATACAAAACTAATTAAGAAATCCTGCATTTTGGATTATACTGCTGCAGAGGGCAAGGGGAAGAGCATAGCCATTGGATGGCATCATCCAACGGTTGGGATTCGTTTGAGAAGGTCAAAAGGAGAACAGAGGAAAAGAATAAATCAAATCTGTCGATCGTGCAGAGATAAATGGTGGGGATTAGTCAAAAAAACATAAGGTGGAGAGGCAATGGAATAATGCGGGAAAGATCTGGGTTGTTCGATCTGGACACGTTGGCGGTCCAGATTCAATTGGAGGATCACAATCGGCGGGGAGAGAATAGGGGTGTGATGGAAATCGCCGATGCGATTATGCGATGAGGGAGGGCGATGCGATTATGCGTTAACCGTTTATCTGAGGATCAGATCAATGGTGGGGAATGAATCATCGGGTTTTGAAGTGAAGGTAAGACTTGTGATCGGAAGGAATGAGGACCGTTGGATCACGGAAGGCAGAGAGGGGATTAATGGTGGACAACCAATCGGGGATCGACAATCGGGGGTGGCAAATAAACAATTTAAAATGCGCCTGATAAAACTTGCGATGCGATTGAGCGCGGGCCATTTGATCGGCCTTAGATCAACGGTTAATATTGTTTCAAAGTGTGCTCCGGCCGAAACCTTTTGAAACATGTGAAAAACCCAAATTTTCAATATAAACGAAGTTTTGTTGTCGGGCAGATTAATATATATACATGGAATGGTCCTGGCGCCCGATTGTGGGGCCTTTGGATGTATGGAATATGATGGGCCTGAGGCTTACATAACAAAGGGCCAATCGCATCGGAACTTTGGAGTAAGGCTTTTCGATCAACCCATTGTGAATTTCTCCGATGAAATTAAGTACTTCAGGACTTTAACACTTGGTCCCGGGGTGTAGGTTGCATGGAGTGAAGCGGAGGGGGTGGGGTTTTAATAAGGGGACTCAATCGCATCAGAACTTTTGATGCGGTCTTTCAATCAACCCATTATGAATTTCTCCGATGCGATTGCGCTTTCGGTCTTTTTAATCTAACCATTTCATTTAAAAATCATTGTATGGGCGCGTTAGACCAAGACTTTGGATAAATGGGTTTTTTGTATTTACAAAGGAAATAATGGATCGGATATGGATTTTCACAATGACTTAGTGCCTGATTGCGGGCCCAAAGGGTTATATGAGATAACAACATGATCGGGGGTTACGAACAAAGAGCTAATCGCATCGGGACCTTTGTTAGCACAATGAAATAGACTTGTGTGCTTTGGATTTTCTCCCATGCGATAAGCGCTGAAAGGTTTAGTGCTTGGTTCCAGCACCAAGGCACATGGTGGCGAAGTGGTTGAGACTTGGCCCAAAGGGGCTTAAATCTGTAATACAACAAAGGCATTTTTTATGGATTTTCCAAGGATTTTTAAAAGGTTTTGAGGGTTTTGATATAGTTTAAAAAGGAGTTTTAAACTATGCAAGCTGGATTATATGAAGGGGAAATGAGGAAAAATGGAAATCAGAGGAAAATTATGGGGAAAAAGAGAGTAAAAATGAAGGTTAGTTTCTGAGTGGGGGAGGGGAGACAAGGGGATTTTGCAGCAGTTCTTTCTCATAAAATTAGCAGAATTTCTGAGTGAAAAAATGAGCACCGCAGTGAAGATTTGGACAAAGGCATGAGGCCTTCAAGAGTATTCAAGAGCCAATACTTTTTAGCAGAATTTTTTTTTCCTTGAAGGATCTTAAAATTATTTAGCCACCTTTTGCTATAACAAATTTTATAGGTGGCTAACAGTGGCTCCACTTGGGGATGGTGCCTTCTTGAAGAAATCAAGAACTTCAGACTTGCATTCTATGGGAGGCTGATCAGTGCCTCATCCATTGGGTTGCCTTCTTTGCTTGGATGCTCTTCTTTTTTCTGAAAACATATTAGCAGCCATGAAAAACAATGGATCTTTCATCAACACAACTTTCTACCTACCCAATCCTACTGATCTAACATTTTTTCTTCATTAGAGTGCACTTGGACTCGAAAACTCTTTTACAACATTTATTCTTTTGAAAACAGGAAATATAATCTAATGCTACTCCTTATTTCTCCATGGACTCATATTAAACAATTGAGTGCATATAATTCTCTACCTAATCTACCATCTGTTGGGATTAAACTGTCCAACAAATTTTATTCTCTAAATTCTACAACCGAAATTTAAAAACAGTCAAGTCAAGATTAAGTTGTTTGACGTGCTGTGATCTATGGCATAAAAAAAAAGCTGCACATAGATATTTATTTTGCAGAAAATTTAAATCAAAATGGAAGGCTTAAGATCTTAAAGTTCAGGCACTTCCTTCACCTTTTTACAGCTCTGTTTTTTGCCTCTCTTTTTTTTTGAGCTGTTCTTTCTTTGTTGACTGGTTCAGATTTTGAGCTGATTAGAACCAGTTTTCCATCTTTTTTGACTTAGAATTTGAAACAGATTTGAGTCATTTATTTTTAGAAACTTAGGTTGATATTTTGAGCATGTTTGAACCTTTAATTTCTAGCCTAATCTACCTACTGATAAGCCAAGATTAAACAGTTTGGCAAATCGAATTCACTATCCTATCAACAGTAAATTTAAAACTAATTAGTCAAGATTAGGCTGTTTGACTAACTAGAAATGTGTTTTTCAGGAGTGGCATTTAGGCTTGCACACTTTCAAAATTTATTTCTCTTTTTTTGGTATGGGGTTGTACCTTTCTTATTTTCACAATCTGCCCTCTTTTCTTTCTTTTATTGTTTTTTTATTTTTCTTTTTCTTCGGAGACAAAAATCAACAGCTATTTAACTACTCAACACTGAGATTTATTGACATTCCTATCTAACCTATTCTAAACATGGAGTATTTACATATTCATATGATACAAAAGTGCCAATGCAGCCAGCTGATTAATGTCAAGAAGAAGACAAAACTCTGGCTGCTTGTCAAGGGTATCCATAGTACATTTTGAAGATTAATTTTCAAAATCAAGACAATCACAGGAGGTGACATCTTTTCATGTCTCTGGATCTTGCAAAGGATACATGCTTGATAATTTGAGCCAGTTGAGATTTCCACGCACTCTTCCATAGGATCAACAAAGAAAAGATGAAGATTCTCTTCTTTTTGGCCCTCCATGTCTGGTAGATTATTTGCTTCCAAGGCTTCAGCTTTGAGGAGTATATCTTCAGAAAGTTGCTTGGAAGATTCATCATTCTTAAGAGAAAAGGAAGAAGATTCTTCTTGAGAATATGGTATATCCTCAGTAGGACAGTCTTCTATTTCTTTCTCTCCCTCTTCTTCATCATCATCTGAACTGGAGGACTCATCATATTTGGCAGTGTTGTCCTCTTGTACCCCTGGTAAGCTCTGGTTTAGTGGATTGTACTCTATGAGGAGGTTATTATATTTTGGAGTAGGGGTATGTTCAATTGCTTCCTCTTTTTCAAGAGAAGGCTCATTGATTTCAACCTGCTCAAAATTTCTTTGTTTCTTTCCTCCTCATCCTTTGAGCCGAAAGTATGCTGAGTCCCAATAATATGGAAATTATTACTGATGATCTGAAATGAAGCAGAGCAAAGATCGAATGAATCTTCACTCACTTATAGGCTTTGAAAAAATTCATCATCAGTATCGTAAATAGTCTGCACCGGCTCACTACTTCTTTGAAGAAACCGATCTTCATCGCATAAATATGCTAATGATGATCCTGAAAAATTAATCTTTGTTTGGGAAGCATCATCACTAGGTAAATTAAAGTTAGGAGAATCACGAATATAAGTAATACTACCAATCAAACATACTGGGTTACTAGCAGGTCCTTCTTCATTCTGATCTACAAAAGAACTTTCTAAATCTGTACAACAAAGTTCTCTATGTGAATGGGCAGGAGTGCTTGTTTTGCAAAGAGTTTCAAAGACTGATTGTTTATAAATAGTCCGATCTATCTCTTTTTCTGTCAAAGGGAAGGATGTTTCTACGTTCCTTTGAACAGGAGTACATCAGCTCTCTCTCTCTTGCGAAGACTGATTTTGAGGCTAGATGTCTTCTTGAGCCTCGGCTATAAAGGATGATGAATCAATATTTGAGTTTTCAGGTATATCTTGAGGAATGTTCTTTACTTCTTGGATCATATCTTCCTCAACTGATTCATATATGTTCTTAAAATTTTTCAATAGGATATTAAACTCATGAATGACTGTTAAAAGATCTTCAGGATGCATCTCTTCCAAAGCTTCCTCATTATCTATAATGTGTTGGGTGATGTTTTGTGATGGATCATAATATATTGCACCCAATGATAATGATGTAGTGTTTTCCTTATAGTTCTCATAGAACACATATTCAAGGTCTCTTAAAGAAAACAAACTACTAGATCTCAAGCATTCAGACCAATCCCTAGCTTTTCCTTTTAATGTTAACATAAACATTTTCATTAGGTATTCTTCATGCCATTCAACTTTCAACCTCTATACATGTATATGAAATTTGATGAGATTTAATAGAGGGTCATCAAACTTTTCACCTTGAAAAACAGGCAGGTTGTCATCCCAATTCACTTGGGGCATCTTATGTGGAAACCCAGGGATATGATCTCTACTCATTGGGGCATACCTTCGTTGTATCCTTGGAATCATGTTTGTAAATCAAGAAAGAGGTCACTGTGTCTAGTCAATCAGTTTAGGGTCTTCTACCAGTGGAGTCATTTGGTCTTCTGGGAGTTTCAGAGTGTGGAGTCACCAGGTGGAAAATTTTTATCTCGTAAGGAGGTAAAATTTTTTATGGTTCCACCACCATGTGTTTCTTGTGGAGCTGCAAGATTTTCAAGAACTGAATTAGCTCTCAAGGGTGATCTGAAAACAGCTGATAATTTTATCGTAGGAGACTTCCTCAGGATACTTTCTGGGTTATCAACTATCTCAGGTGGATCAGGGTCAAGATGAGCTCTAGTGTGAATCTTTCTAGGAGCCACTATGTTGTGTTTTTCAGACCCAAAATAAACAAGAAACGTTCAACCGGGTATGAAAATATTTGAGAGGTTAACTAGTCTGTTTTACAAATTTAAATCCTATAGTCCTCTAACTGAGTTTGAATGATATTACGATGATAAGGGTTCTTGCCAGTGGAGTCTTAAGGTATGTTAAGGATTGCAGAGTCACCAAGTGGAATTTTTTAGCTCTTTTGGAGGTAAAAAGTTTTATGGTCCACCACCATGTTTATTGAATTCCAATATGAAATAATTTTGGGTTTTTCTGAGTTTTTGTGGTTGTATGCAAAACTAAAGAGTCTATAAAAGCTGGCCAAGCAACTATGAACTCAAAAAGTCCCCAGCAGAGTTGCCATTATGTTAGCACCCTGTAATTAGCAAGATTGGAAAAATTCCAATTACAGGGAGAACATCAAACCGCTTTGGGATTCAAGGATATAGCCCTCTTGAATCCAAAGAGGGATCTCTCTATGAATGAGTTTAAAGATGTGATCTTTAAAGCCTGAAATGTGATATTAGGCTAGTTATGAAGAGCATGGGTTTTTTTTGTTTGTTTTGGTTGGGCAATACATGATGAAGGTGAAGGGAGTTCAACATAAAGGGTGAGGATGTATGTAAATGAAGGGATGATTCAGCTGACAAAAAGGAAAAAATAGCTTCAACCCATTGGGCTATGGAGTAGTAGGAGGATTTTAATTGGACAACAAGGTTCAAGAAGGATCCATGGGGCAAGTCAATTATGTCAAAGGATCTCTTAAAGTGATTTATGGAATGAAACATATAGGAAATGGAGAAACAAACAAATGAAGAACAATGAACAGCCTAAGATCAAATAAGTGCTTTCAAACTATTTTGCTTTCGGCATGTACTTAAGGAAAAACATAAAAGTATTCTGAGATCAGGCAAGCACTTTTAAACTAGCCTGCATTGAAGTAATTTTAGTTGGAAAACATTTTTTAAAACAATTGGAATAGCTTAAGATCAAGTGAGTGCTTTCAAACTAGCATGATTTCAACATATTCTATAAGAAAAACACAGATAACAATCATAAAGAGAAATTTAGATCAAGCAAGTGCTTTGAAACCAACCTACTTTAATATACTCTTCAAAGAGAATGTTCGAATGAAGAAAACATAGAAATAAAGCTTTCAGTAAGAGTAGTGTACTGTTGAGAGTAAATCCTAGCTCTATGTTTGCTGCTCTTTATCAAAGAAAGTGGACAGAGTGAAAACATTTAAAGAAAATAACAATTGACAGTGAGGAACACATCACCATTGACACAAATCAGGATCCCATAAATCAGCAGCTTGTATTAGATGTTCAAACCAGTTACAATCAGTAAGCCCGGTGGGTCTCTACAACTTTGAACTTCTCATATCAGCTTATGTATCTTCAAGTCGCAAACAGGGCATCAGTAGCTTTAGAAACAATTACATGCATTCAGATGTCCAGAGACAAACATTGGCTCATCTTCTACAGAAGTATTTATATAAGAATGAGGAGGTGGGATCTGATAAACGATCTCATGGGTCAATTAATACAGACTAATGACTCCTCGGCCTTTGAGGGGCTCGATGAAGTAGTTTACAGATGTTTATCTTCATTAATTGATTCACATTTATGATTAAGCTCGGTGGGAGCCTTTGTTAACTTTTTGAGGCTTTGTGTCATGTTGAAGTAACTCTGTTGCTACTCCCCGAGGTCTAATGATCGAAAATATTTGCTTCTGGGTTGTTCTTAATATTTAAAATAGTTTTGCCGACAATTAGGGATAAGATATTTGATTTGTATTAATTGTTCAGTTGTCTTTAGGCAAACACCTCTTGTTTCGGATAATGAATAAGCCCTCTTTGATTATTGTGAGGCTACAGGTGCCTTTAGGAGCTGAAGAGGGTTCAATTATCCTCTGCTTGGGGCGGTGGAAGCTTTCTCGGACGGAAATTTGTCTTTGTTTCTTCCCAAAACACCTTTAAGTTACTTGAGATCTATGTTTTAGGTCTGATCAGGCTTATCCTATGTCTTCCGGTCTTTATGACGCTTTAATCCATGGACTTAAGCTTTTGATTTGCTGAATCTATACCTTAATCCTTCAAATTGTGTTAGGAAATCTTCAAACACTGATACTCTTTGTTTATTTCATGCATTGCTGTGTCTTGTTGATGTGCAGGCTGCGCAGGGCTCATATGGCATCAATGCTTCATGAAAAATTGACGATTCATGGATTTTGAGCCCAGCAAAGGGTTTCCTTTTATGAATCAAAGGTGCGAGAATCGTCGTTATCGGCCTTCGGCCTTTCTTCTTTATAATGGAAAAAACATTCAAACATGAAAAATAAAAAAACTAATTAAGAAACCCTACATTTTGGGTTATACTGCTGCAGAGGGTGAGGGAAGAGCGTAGCCGTTGGATGGCATCATCCAAAGGTCCGGATTCATTTGAGGAGGCCAAAAAGAGAACGGAGGAAAAGAATAAATCAGATCTGTCGATCGTGCGGAGGTCAACGGTGGGAATTAGTCAAAAAAAACATAAGGTGGAGAGGCATTGGAATAACGCGGGAAAGATCTGGGCCATCCGATCTGGACACGTGGGTGGTCTAGATTCAATCGAAGGATCGCAATCGGTGGGGAGAGAATAAGCGTGCGATGGAAATCGCCGATGCGATTATGCGATCGGGGAGGGTGATGTGATTGCACGTTAACCATTGATATGAGGATCACATCAATGGTGGGGAATGAATCGGCGGGTTTTGAAGTGGAGGTAAGACTTGTGATTGGAGGGAATGAGGACCGTTGGATCATAGAAGGCGGAGAGGGGATCAACGGTGGACAACCAATCTGGGATTGGCAATCGGGGGTGGCAAATAAACGATTTAAAATGTGCCTGATGAAGCTTGCGATGTGATTGAGCACGGGTCGTTTGATTAGCCTTAGATCAACGGTCAATATCATTTCAAAGTGTGCTCCAGCCGAAACCTTTTGAAACATGTGAAAAACCCAAATTTTCAATATAAAACAAAGTTTTGCTATCGGGTGGATTAATATATATACATGGAATGGTCATGGCGCTCGATTGCGGGGCCTTTGGATGTATGGAATATGATGGGCCCGGGGCTTACATAACAAAGGGCCAATCACATCGTAACTTCAGATTAAGTCTTTTCAATCAACCCATGGTGAATTTTTCCAATGCGATTAAGCGCTTCGGGACTTTAACACTTGGTCTCGGGGTGTAGGTTGCATGGAGTGAAGCGGAGGGGGCGAGGTTTTAATAAAGGGACTCAATCACATCGGAACTTTTGATGCAGTCTTTCAATCAACTCATTGTGAATTTCTTCGATGAGATTGCGCTTCGGGTCTTTTTAATCTAACCATTTCATTTAAAAATCATTGTATGGGCACGTTAGACCAAGACTTTGCATAAATGGGTTTTTTGTATTTACAAAGGAAATAATGGATCAGAGATGGATTTTCATAATGACTTAGCGCCCAATTGCAGGCCCAAAGGGTTATATGAGATAACAACATGATCGGGGGTTACGAATAGAGAGCTAATTGCATCGGGGCCTTTGTTAACACAGTGAAATAGACTTGCGTGCTTTGGATTTTCTCTGATGCAATAAGAGCTGAAAGGTTTAGTGCTTGGTTCCAGCACCAAGGTGCATGGTGGCGAAGTGGTTGAGACTTGGCCCAAAGGGGCTTAAATCTGTAATACAACAAAGGATTTTTTATGGATTTTCCAAGGATTTTTAAAAGGTTTTGAGGGTTTCGATATAGTTTAAAAAGGAGTTTTAAACTATGCAAGGTGGATTATATGAAGGGGTAATGAGGAAAAATGGAAATTAGAGGAAAATTATGGGGAAAAAGAGAGTAAAAATGAAGGTTAGTTTCTGAGTCGGGGAGGGGAGACGAGGGGATTTTGCAGCAGTTCTTTCTCATAAAATCAGCAGAATTTCTCAGTGAAAAAATGAGCACATCAGTGAATATTTGGATAGAGGCATGAGGCCTTCAAGAGTCTTCAAGAGCCAATACTTTTTAGCAGAAAAATTTGTTCCTTGAAGGCTCTTAAAATTATTTAGCCACCTTTTGGTATAAAAAATTTTATAGGTGGCTAACATGGACCGTATACCATCACCAAGGCTGTAGGGAACAATTCCTTCGAGCTTAGTATTCCACCATTCCTTGGTCTGCACCCAATATTCAATGTAGACCGCCTTCGTCCCTACTTCCCACCTCTATTGGACACCTCTGACATTATAGAAGAACTCACACCAAATTATTTAAACCCATACTGCATGGAATAGGCCACCAAAAACTGTATCATGGACATGCAAATCAAGAACACTCACCGACAGAAGATCCAACTGTATCAGGTTGTCAAAGCTAGCCAACTCCTGCACCAAGGCAAGTGGTTCACCAGGGACCAAGTTCAACAGAAGTTTCCTCATCTCATGGAGAAACTCAACGAAATGGGGACCATTTCTTCCTAAGGGGGGAGCAATGATCCAGGTGGATATTGGTTGCCACCCGCCTATTGCACTTGGGGCCCCACCATTGTCTCTTTCAATTTTTTTCACAACTTACTATTTTTAGCAGCAGGTCCTGAACTTTCAGAGCCGTTTTGAAGCCCCAAATAGAGATAGTATGCCGAAGTTATGTCCCCGGGAAGTTTAAACACCAATTTACCCAAGTGGGGCCCATAGTTTTGGTGCTTCATCTTCCAGGGTTATTTTTTTGGACGTTTAGAGTTCTCCATTATTTCTCCATAATAAATAGGCCCTCGAGCCTCATTGTAACACAGGTAAGAGGTCTATAGCCACCACATCTCTTCTCAAAGATTCGCTACCATCACCCTATCCTTATGGTTATTTCTGTATTCTATTTCGTTCCTACATAAATCTGGATCATACAGCTCGGTGCTTTTTCATATTTAGAGATTTTGAAAAAGAGGACGAAAGAAAACTCCATAAGTAATTTTTCCTAAAGTTGTCACTCAGATCTGAAAAAGTGTAAGATAATATCTGAGAGAACCTCTTTAGTCATGTTTGAGCGAGGTATTCCTTTTTCGTAAATAATCTATCTCAGTCCAGAAAATGGTTAAACTTATACTAAGTAGATATCGATTCATTTACTTTTACAAGCTCGAAAAGACAAGTTCTTGGCAATATTTTCATGTTATCAGAGTATGAAAAGAGCTAAAAGAAGACTCCAGGGGTTCCTTTTTCATTCTTATCGAAGCTCGAAAAAGAGATACAAGTGTGCTTCAAGTCCTTTTTAATTTTTAACAAAGCTCGAAAAATAAGGAGAAAAAGTATGCTTTGTGGTTAAATCATTCTTGAAATAAATCTGCACGACTGATCTGTTCATCAGTTGTAAAACTTGTTCTGAGCAACATCAAATGGATTAAAAATACATGTTTCATGATAAAAAATATATAATAAGACCATAGTTATAGCAATAAATATTCATTGCAAACAATAAAATGACTAAATGAAAAGAGTTTTACTATTCATTTTTACCATTTGAAAGTTACTACTTTCATTTTGGAGCTTTGAACCTATTTTTACCCCCGAATTTCAGCATTGGATTGGGTGCAATAGGTAAGAATGTTTTTAATTCCCCTTGCAATAGCACATTTAAAATGCCCCCTGCAAGAGTACATGTCTAATTCCCCATGCAAGAGTAGTTTTCCCCCAAGCTTCATTTCATTCACCTAAGTATATTACTGGTTACTGATAGCTGGATGGAATGAAGGTTCATTATAGGGGAGGATTTGTTTCATTTTTTAATGATCTTGACACAGGAAAATAACTATGTTCATGACCTATTTCATTTTTTAATGAGGTTGACACAGTAAAAGAACTATCCTCATAGGCACTTGTTCATTTTTTAACGAGGTTGACACAAGAAAAAATAACTATCCTTATAGGTACATGTTTCATTTTTTAACGAGGTTGACACAAGAAAAAATAACTATCCTCAAAGCCTATTTCATTTTTTAACGAGGTTGACACAGTAAAAGAACCATCCTCATAAATCTATTTCATTTTTTAACGAGGTTGACATAGAAAAAGAACCATCCCCATAAATTTGTTTCATTTTTTAACAAGGTTGATATAGAAAAAGAACCATCCTCGTAAATCTGTTTCATTTTTTAACGAGGTTGACATAGAAAAAGAACCATCCTCATTACCTGTTTCATTTTTTAACGAGATTGACACAGTAAAAGAACCATCGTCATAACCTGTTTAATTTTTTAACGAGGTTGACACAGTAAAATAACCATCATCATAAATAAATTTCATTTTTTAATGAGGTTGATATAGAAAAAGAACCATCCTCGTATGCAGTTGGACTAGTGAGTGTGTGCTAGAAAAGATTTAGTCTAATGGAGTCATAATTTAAGGAGTTTTATGAGAACCACAAATGACAATTTATAACATGCGTTGAAGAGTCTTCTCCAAGGTTTTCATTAAATTTTGGAATTTCAAAGGGTAATTTCTGTGAAATCACCGGCCACCAAGGAGAATAACTGATGGGACCAGCCTGATATTGCACTGAAGATGTGAATAAAGGATCAAGTCATTTAGTACTCATAAGGGAGGAACCAGATAGGATTCCAAATGATGAAATTGGTGAATTCAATGGACAAAACATCGAATATGAAGTAACAGTAGATGATGTCATAGCTGAAATAGATGGTTCAGGTATAGATGTTATCTTAGCCATGGTAAAATGACCCAATGTATACCCTATAGAATCTATGGGAACTCGAAGTGAAACAGGATCAACAAAAGCATAGGAAGGTGATTGAGGGAAAGACTCGTACAGGTAAAGCTCCTACCGAAAATGAGTTGGAGTTAATGGTGTCTCGTCTTGTGATATTTCTTCAATCGAAATCAAACCAAGTGGAATAACTTCGTCGTCAGGCCCGAAGTATATCTCAGATGGTTGAATGCATGATATGGGAGACTCAATGGGTACAATAGATTTTGGAGTGATCAAAACAGGAACAACTTCCAGTTGTTGGAATTCAGGATCAATATTTTCTCCACTTAGGGAATATAGTTGTTAACATTGTAAAATCGTACAACAAAATATGACATTAATTAATGTCAATCATAAGGATTTACAGGGTAGGAACACATTATGGAATCAAGAAAGTATTTAAAATCTCTAAGGTTTTGAGAAAATCAGATTTGAACTAGTCTTAAATGCTAAAATGTGAACTTAATCCTTCGAGAAGAGCGCCTTCTGTGTGCCTTTTTGCCCGATAAGCACACATTCATGGAAATGAAAAAATGTCACTTTCCGGGACCACACCAAGAAAAGAAAAGTTACTCCTTATATGAAGCCGCCTAAGGACAGCCACCAACGCCTCCTTAGACACTATGTGGCACACAAAGGAATATTTGGAGCACACAATGGAATCATACCTCTCCCTTGGGTCACCATTCATCATGTACCAAGGGAGGGAAGGAGGATTTGAAACTCCCCTATATAAAGCGACCAAGAGATCAAGAAAGGGTGTTCACATTGTTATGCTAGCCAAAGTTTCCCAAGCAACACTAGCAGTGTGTGACACAGAGCTAGAACTGAAGAGGACTCGATCGTTGGCCACCCAACAATCCTAATCCACCATGGCAAAGAGAGAGGGAGACTGCATCAGAGCTAGAGCTTGGAAGGCAACATCCTTGTGTCAGGACCTAGAGCCATTGCCTAGGTGCCCTTTTGATCAGGAGATCAAGTCTCTTGATGAAAAATGCTTAAAAATGAAAGTGCTCAGAATAGCTCCGAAACAGATCGAATGGATAGTGCTCGTCTTCCTGATTCCGGCGCTGCGAACAGTTTGAAAAATGGTCTCCGTATGCAGAAGTTATTCAGCTTCAAAGTTTTGTCAATTTCATTAAAAAAATGGCAAATTGGACTTTGGGAAAAATTTTATTAAAAAAAGAATATTCCACAGAATATTCCGTGGAATATTCCGCAGAATATTTTGAGGAATATTCTGTGGCAGCCAATCAGAGGGTGCCACGTGGCCCCAAGGCCGAGTGGAATTGGCGTTTTAAAATTTTTGGTTAGCTCGCAGGATTCGAACCCGCGACCTGTGGGAAATCATTGCAACGGTTTTACCAACATACCATAGCTATGTGACTTGAAATATGTGCGGAAGAAGGTTGTATTTAAACGGAGTTTTGTTTTGGGCGGTGCCCGAAGGGGGCCAGCCCCGGAGGGCCAGCCCCCCTTCCCACACGACCCGCCGGCCGGAACCACAGGCTATCTCATTGGCGCGCTCGGCGGAATTTACACTTTGGATATGTATTAAGTGGGTTTGTTATTTGTGATATGGTTAAACGTTTATGTTTAATACCAAAACCGTTAACATTTATACAAACCGACGGTTCCGCCACCATATGAACACGATAACTCACATTTATTGCTAATTTAACTGCGCGCCATATTTGGCGGAGTCCGCCCAGTTTTGGCGCCACCTCCCCATGTGGCGGCCTTAACTGTACTTCCTCCACATTTAGTGGAGTTTCCTAAGGAGTAAGAGGCAGTTCAGTAAATGGGCCATAACTTTTGATAGGAGAGGCCTTTGAAGACGAATTTTTTTTCGATTTTGGGTGTAGAGAGCATTATGGAGCTGTTGGAGGGGTCTGCAGAGCCATCAGGGCATTTTATCTGCGAATTTTACAGCGCTTTTGACAGTGACTCCATCAGAGCTAAGGGGAAAGATTGCTGCATTGGGCTACCTTCCTCCAATGGAGGTGAATTTGTAGTCTATTTATACTGATTTGGATGTTCTGAGTCTGTTTTAGCAGTCTGTTTTCTCATTGGAAAACTTTATACAGATGTAATTTTATTTGAAGCATTTTATCAAAAGAGGACTGAGCCTAATTAGAGGCTTTTGGACCAGCGGAGGTAGCCCAAGAGAGGGGTGAACCGCTTAAACAAATATCTGCTGTTCATCTGTGTTTTATGGCTGTTTATTTCCAGATTTTGATAGTTTAAACAGTAAAATTTCATAAGCAGGCATTTCTAAAACAAGTTTATACAGGAATTAAAACTTGTTGTTTTAACTTCAAACCTCTTCACACAAATTGCAGAACTTATATTCTTGCTTATTCACACTTAAAACAGATCAATGAACACTCTGAATTCAAAAACAAAAGACTTTCATTGATCTTGTTATTTGTGCTTATATATTATTTCCTTAGACAGAGTCTGTAGAGGGCCAGGTAGCCTCTGGAACTCATCCTCTCTTTAGAGGTGACATGTCCAGTGAATGCCCCTACAGTCCATCTCTGTATGGGAAATAGTTTATTCTCACAATTTCAGATCATTTGAAATATTGGAAAATGGATACCTTGCACAATTAAACAATTACATTCCATTTTCAGATCACCTTTGGCATGTGGGTAAAATTTCTTCTCCATTTCAAATGTTTAATAAGAAGAGGCCTTTGAGCCATCGTTGGTATTATTATCATTTTGACTCTCTTTGATAGCATCTATATATTTGTGTTTTAGTTTTAGTTTACTTTGAGCATACATTCGCATACTTTTTTCACTGAATTGTGTGCTTTTGAGCTCCACCATTTTCTACCTATTACCAATAGTTTAAAGAGTAGACCACACTCTTTAAACTAGTGCGATTTCGTACACCTATGTGACTAATCGACCACAACAGGATTGGAAGCTCCACTAATGTGTTCCAAGTTTATGTGGTTGTTCAATCTTTTGTAGGAGACCCTTTGTCTATGCTGGAGTGGAGCTAACAGTCCTCTGACCCATCTTATAGTCCCTAGATTCACTGAAGTGACAGACTGAAGAAGGCAGCTCCTAATTTTTTTTTACTTGTAGGATTTCTGCGCGCAGTATTTCCTCACAAACGCATAGGGAACGCGTTCAGCTCTGACTTGCACACAAGAAGGCGCACTTGTCAAGGATTTTTGTGCGCAAATGGCAGAATGAGATTTTTCTCCCTATATTCTGTAGTTTTATGCTTGTAGTGTGTTGGGCAGCCCCTAATGTATCTTCCAGCACTTGTGCTGATACCCCATAGCTTCTAATAAATCACTTTTTGCTGCTTTCTATAGGCATAGAGTTAGTTTCTCTTTAACTTGATTTTTGAAAAAATATTCACATAGTTTAAGTAGGGGGCAAATTAACCATTGCATTCCGAACAATTTATGTTTTGCAAAAATTTGGTATTCACACTTACATTAACTAGTCCAAGTAAGTGGCCCAAGACCACACATGCATAAGCTAGTGTAGAAATTGTTTAGCTTAATTCAATTTTTGCATTTAGGAAATTGCGGGACTAGGATTAAATCACCGATTAGAGAAAGTAATATATGCTTCCTTTGCACCCTTCGGTGATCCTAGCAAGCATATGAATGCTCTATTTTTTCAATTCGCCATCTCCCTTTAGTTAGTCACATATATTAACTATGAATATTTGAAAGCTGCCCATTATCTGCAGACGTTTTCCATTTTGAGCCAGGAACAAGATAACGTAGTTTAACTAGGGGTTTTTTGTAAAGGATCATCGATATCCAAATGTTCAAACTATGAGATTTTTCACCTTATTCTCACACACACTCACTCACTAAGAAAATAAATCGACCTAAAACTAACTTAAACAAACTCACTAAACTCTTCACACAAGGGCCATAAGAGAATTTATAGACTAAGTTAGGATCAAGGGGGTAGGCATTCCATAAGCTGCCTTGATCACACTTCATATTGAAACATATAATTTGTTTATTTAGGGAGCTTCAAAATCCACCTATTAGCCCATGGAAAATAAAACCCAATCGCACGAGAGACCTAATTCATAGGGGTTTATGCTTAGGCGTTGTGCGTGCGGTATCAGTTGGGGCTACCTAACCCAGTTGATACTCAGTACTGTTATCTGTCTACCAAGAAGCCCAAGACTTGAATGCTCACGTGGGATGGTGGTTCTTAGTGGCCAAAAACTAAGGCATCCTTTACCCTATAGGTGACGGTGTAGGCAAGCGCCAAACCCTCTACCCTTACCTTGGTGGATTCTCTTCAGTTGACTGGTGGCGTCGCTAGCTCTTACGGGACGTTGTGCCAGCACTCACAAGAAATATTCTTAAGGCCCAGTTACTTTTGAATGTGTGAGGATGCATAGGTCTTCTAGGATTTTGAGTATCATGCGCAAAACAAACGAAAAACCATTTTTTTTCTTGATTGATCACATAAATTAAGTTAAAAGGAAAAATCATTTTATTTTCACTTTGTTTTATGTATGTGGCCATAATTTTTATTTGACATAGACTCTATCCCCTTAAATTTTTCCAAAACCTAACCTGGTCGACACCCAAACGGTCCCAACAGAACCTCATCGATCCAGGCATCTTTTGGACCTCCCCCCATTACAGGAATGGGTTCCAAGTATTTCGCCATTTAGGCGTCAAAGACAGAACGCTGCCACCATCAATGGTTCATCCTTCATTGGAGAAACCATAGTTGGGAATCCTAGTCAGTCTCCCAACACCACACAGGACACTACTCCCCCCTTAACCCGTAGGGGACAGAGGAGCGCATCCCATTCGGGAGCCAATTGAACGTACATCAGGGTACATCACAGACTAACCCTCGTTCTAACTAGAACTTCGTGTCTTCACATGTTGCCATGGCGTCAACCTCCTAGTCACCCTTCTTAGCTACATTAAATCTACCTGATTTAACGAAGCTCACAAATGACCCCATCGCACACAATCCTTCATGGCCTCCCATGCCCGCGAAGCTCCCTTTGGATATACCAAAGTTCAAAGGCAAGCAAGCGGAAGACCCAGGTAATCATATAATGACCTTTCACCTGTGGTGCTCATCGAATAGTAGCATCGATGGCACTATTCGATTGAGGCTATTTCAATGCACTCTTATGGGAGTAGCTGTGAAATGGTACGTGGAGAAACCTCCTACTTCACATGGAACCTTTAGCGCCCCCACTATCACATTCCTCACTTATTTTCAGATACCCATTCACCATGATTTGGGAATGGAGTTATTGACTCATTTTAGACAAACCCCCGCCATCCATATCTCTGACCATCTTCATCAGTGGAGGCGGCATCGCAGTTTATGCAAAGCTAAACTTGACGATTGGGTCCTCTTAGATTTATTCTTGAAAACTCTGACGGTAGAGATTTCAAAGGATGTGGCGCAACAATACCCCACATCCGAAGAGGATGCAATCAGTAAATCCAAGAAGCTTGAACTGATTTATACGCAGTCAGGATACATTTACAATATCCTACCTAATGCCCTGCGCCTACAAAATTATCAAGAATTTCAAGGTGCATCCAAATCTGCAGACGGACTAATTGGGTCAACAACCCAAGGGCACCTAGGCAGTAGTAGTCACAATCCTAGTTGTTGGGGTTCCTGTGTTTTGGCCAGATTGGCAAAACCAAAAGACAATACAACATCAAACTAATTTGGGATCCTAGGATCTAGCCCTTTTAGATCCAGAGAGGGATCTCTCTATAAATGTAAAGAATGATATATATTTAAGGTTAGTTTATGGTATTAGGCTAGGTATGAAGCACAGGGGTTTGGTTTGTTTGTTTGGTTGGAGATCATTAACTGAGAAGGTTAAGTGAAGTGAAGAAGGGAATAAGTAGAAGGATGTTTCAGCATGGGAAGATAGGTCAAGAGAAGTGCGAATCCATTGGGCTATGGAGTCACAAAAGTGTTTACTCGCATAAAAACCATCCAAGGGTTTCCATAGGGCAAGTCATCTATACTAAAGGATATTTTTAGATACATGGTGAGATGGAACATTAATAAGTGAGGTGAAAGAAAGAAACCAAAGAGTAGCCTAAGATCAAGAAAGGAATTTTAACCTATCCTAGTTTCAGCATACTCTCAAGGAAAACAATCCAGCAGTCCTCATAACCACTTTCAGACATTAGAAACATTTAAGATTAAACACAGAGCAGGGCCTAAGATTAGAGAAAGACTTTTAACCTTCTCTGCTTTTGACACCAACTCACAGGGAAAATTTCAAGACAAACTATTGGATAAGAAACTAGAGGACAGGGATAACCATAGACTTCCCTAGTTCAATATTTACTTAGCATGAAATGAAAATGTCATTTAAGAACAATGTTTCAAGTTGTACTCAGCAAGACATGGGCTCACCAACATTTCTTAACCTGTTATAATTTATAGAATTATCCTTAAAATCCACAATCAAGGGAAAACATAAAGATAAATATTATCAGTGAGATTTAGGGTACTTCCAATAGTATGTCCTAATCTATACTTGCTGTTCTTTATCAAATAATAATGGACAGTATGAAAAAACATGAAAGGAGACAATTACAGTAAGGAAAACATCACCGATAATATAGACCAGGATCCTATGAATCTGATTGTTCAATTGATGTGAAAAACCAGTCACATAATTTGAGTCTAATGGCTTTTTACAGTCCAAACTTCTCTTCCCAACCTACTATATTAAAAACTACTCAGCTACTTCCCCTTAATAACAGTTCAAACAGTCAATAAAATCCCAACCAACCAACCTCTTCAATGTATTTTTTCACATGTTCTCATAGGAGAATCAGTGATATTAGTGGTACATAGGATTTAAATGATTCATTAAAACAGAGGGAGAAATGTCTTCAAAGCCCATTTTGTTTAATATATTTACATTAACTTTTAGTACCCTTTAGTTGATTTAGAAGTCTTTATCAGGTTGACAATAACTTCTAGGGTGTGCTCTTGATGTACTTTCCTGGCTGAGATGTCTTGTTCATACTCTGAGACAAGTAAGGTGAAGATTTTTCTTCCAAGTCTTCCATGCTTTATAATTAATGCACTAACAGTTTTAAGGACTTTTGTCAGAGTAATAATTTTTCTGGTCATAGAGATTTAGAGGGTTTGGGAAATAGAGATTGCGAAGAGGTATCGGCGCTTGGTCATACCGCGGGTCGTGTGTAGAAGGGGGCTAAGGGATTTTAAGCCCTTGGGGCTTAAGACCTATAGAGTGTGGAAGACTGATTTTTAGGCCAAAATAAGGATTTTTAAGGCTTAAATAGGGGTTTCGGTAGAGGGAAGAAAGGGTCTTTAAACCGTATAAGGTTTAAGGAGGATTTTGACACTTTTAGGGATCCGATGAAAGGAAGGAAGGAGTTATAAGGGGAAAAAGGAGTGATATGAGGATAATGATGAAAATGTAAACGGAGGGGTAAACTGAGGGGAATGGAGCTATGAAAAGAATTTTTCCTTTATAAACAACAGGGATTTAAAGACTCTTTGATGGAAACAGCAGTGAAGACAATTCTGAAGGATAGAAAACACATGGAGGCTTCAAGAATGATATATTTTCAAAGGAAATGTTTCTCTTGAAGGCTCAGAAACATATTTAGCCACCTGTTTGCTTTGAAAAATTATTATAGGTGGCTAACAGTGGCTCCACATGGGGATGGCATCTTCTTGAAGGTGTCAAGAATCTCAGATATAATCTTTGGGTGTAGGCCAGAGTCTGGTCTTTGACCATCTTTCTCTTCTTTGATCAGCTGCTACATAAGTGAAAAGCATTATATCAGCAGCAAAACTTCTCCAAACAACTAACTACCCATCTTACTATCCTAAAAAAATTTCTTGAAGGTGCATTTAAACTTGCAGACCTTTCATATCATCATTTTTTATTGAAAGAAAACTGATATAATTCTATCCTTATTCCTCCATGAGACCAAATTAAGCAGTTGGACTCATAGCTTCTCTACCTAAACTAATATCTGCCAGGATTAAACTATCTAGAAGATTTTCATTCTCTATATTCTAAAATAGAAATTGAAACACAGCCAAACCAGGATTAGACTATCTAATTTTCTATGGGTCCATGGCACAAAGACAAGCTACACATGAACTGAAACTTTGCAGAAATTCAAAAACCAAAATTTCGAAGGCTTGAAATTCTGAAAATTAAGAGCATCCTTCCTTCTTCTTGTGACTCAGGTTTTGAGCTTTTTAGATTCACCTTTCTATCTTCATTCCAGGTCTAGTTTTGATCTTGTTAGAGTTGTTTCTTCTTATTTTCTTTGTTGGTTCAAGTTTTGAGCATGTTAGAACCAGCCTTTCACTTTCTTTGGCTCAGGTTTTGATCTAATTGTTACACCATTTTTTGGTCATCTAACCTATTATCATTAGATGGACCCAAGTACACCTTGTAAGACCAATTTTACCCTAAGTAAAATTTCTTTCACTATGTGGAATAACTTAGTAAAACACCTTTATTAAGTTGTTTATGGTCTAAACAGGAAACCCCAAAAGGAAATAATAAGAAAATCTATATTTGTTTATATTTCCTCAAGGAATAATTAGTTAAACATCAATTTAATTATTATTCCTAGTCATATTTAACCCAAAACAAGGAAATCAATTAAATAAATCCTTATTTATTTGATTATTTCCTAGGAATAAGTTATTTAATCCTTATTTAAATAATATTCCTAGTTAAATTTCACTAAATCATTTATAAATAATTAAATAAATCATCATTTATTTAATTATATTTCCACCATTTCCTTAAAATAATAAATAAATCATTTATTTATTTATTAATAAAAGAATTGACCCAAGTCAAAAATCATTTCCCCTCCAACAAATATAATAAAATATTCCTAAAAGGTGGTTCTATAATTTGATTAATAATATTTTATTCATGCACCAAGTTCTAGACTGCCCTAATATTTTGTTATAAATAGAAGGGTTTTCCCATTCATTGGTCACCTTTCATTTGCATTAGATCACTCTAGATCTATACTCCTTCTCTGAATTTGAACCATTATCATTGTCACATTCTCCATTATTTGTTTTGTGAGCTCCCTTTGAGTTCTAGATTTGTATGGTTTTTCTACACCAACAAGAGAGAGAAATTTTATATCTGAAATGTTGAGGACTTTCAAGAACCCATCCCATTGAGGAGAATTGGAAACACCTTTCTTATTTTCCTCTCAGGTGCCCCTTTAATATAAAAAATCTTTCAAACATATTGTTCTTGTTTTATCTATTGGATGCATGGAGCAACATTTCATTTTCACTGCTTAATGTTTTTTTATGCATAGATCTGGATTTGTGCAGCTTTTTTTGGATCAACTAACTACAAATTTGAAGATATTGGTAGCCATAATTGATGTTAGGGCTATTTTTTATGCGTAGCTAAAGTGGTCCTTTTTCTGACAAAAGATTCATACTAACACTAATTAGAGCCATTCTCTTTTGATGCTTCATAGGTTCAAGATTTGAGCTTGTATGAACCTTTCTTTTCTAATGTTTTTGTATTTTTTGAATTTTTCTTCAAAGTAAAATCAACAACTAACTAAATTCTCATAGGCTGAGATTTATTGAGATTCCTACCTACCCTATTATAACTTGAGATATTTACATGTCTAGCTGACAAACTCTCTTTTCCAATACATCCAATCAATCAGATGATCCCATGACTAGTTTCTTCTCATCTCTTTGAACATGCTGGACAGGAAGGGCCACTCCCATTCTCTCTTTTTTTTAACAGCAGCTTCTAAAATGTTTCTTGCTGTCTGCAAAAAGCTTCTCTTGATGACCTTTTATCCTTCTCTAAATGTCTGCAGGAAATGAGCATAAGGATCTTGAAATAATACCTGGTTGTGAGTATTTGACAAGTAGGTTTCAACCAAGATTACCTCCTCTTCCACTGGATCAAGGAACAAATTCTTTTGAGAAATAAACTCTTCCTCATATTCATCCTTTTCTGAACTAGAGGACTCACCATATACTGAAGTGTTGTCCTCTTGTAGCTCTGAGATATTCTGATTTGGTGGGCTAAGCTCTATGAAAAGATCAATGTATTCTTGAGTAGGGGGGCTGTTCCATTGCTTCTTATTTCTCAAGAGAAGGCTCCTTGGTTTCAACCTGCTAAAAAATTTCTTCATTGTTTTCCTCTTCACCCTTTGAGATGAAAGGTTGTTGATTTCCAATCACATGGCAGCTATTACTGATGAGTTGTAATGAAGTGGGGAAAAGATCTAGAGATCCTTCACCCTCTTCTACACTTTTAAAGCTTTCTTCATCAGTGTCATAAATATCTTGCATGGGCTCATTACTTTCTTAGAGTTGATGGAATTGATCTTCCTCCCACAAATCTACTAATGATGGTCCTGGAAGATCAAATTCTGTTTGGAGAACATCAGATAGATCAAAATTAGGAAAATCATTAAAGTAAGTAATGCTACCAATCAAACATACTGGATTATCAGCAGATCTTTCTTCATTCTGATTTACAGGGGAGCTTTCTAAATCTATACAAAAAATCTCAATAGATGAAGGGGAAAGAGTGTTTGTTTTATAAAAAAATTTAGAGGCTGGTTGTTTATTGATGATTTGATCTATTTCTTCTACTGTCAAAGGGGGATATGCTCTTGTGTTTCTTTGAGCAGAAGTGCAGCAGCTCTCAGTTTCTTGTGAAGGCTGAGTTTGAGGCTGGATGTCTTCTTGGGCCTCAGCTACAAGGGATGATAAATCAGTGTTTGGGTTTTCAGGGATATCTTGAGGGGTGTCTTTTATTTCTTGACTGATTTCTTCCTCAACTAATCTATCTAGGTTCTTGTGATAGTTAGGATGCATATGAAACTCTTGAATGGCTTCTAACAGATCTTCAAGATGCATGTCTACCAAATTCTCATCAATATCTAACAGGTATTGTATGACGTTCTGATATTGGTCACAAAAGTTTGCAATCCATGGTATGGATGAGGGGTTTTCTTTGTATTTCTCATAAACTACCTGGTGCATGTATTTCAAAGAAAAGAAACTCCTAGGTTCTAACCATTCATACCAGTCCCTTGCCTTTCCTTCTAATGTTAACATGAACATTTTCATAAGGCATTATTCATGCCATTCAGTCTTTACCTTCCATACATGTATGTGAAATTTGATGAGATGTAGAAGTGGGTCCTCAAAATCTTCACCTTGAAAAACAGGAAGGTTATCATCCCAAAACACCTGGGGCATATTATGTGGAAACCCAGGGATATGTTCTCTACTCATTGGGGCATATCTTTGTTGTATTCTTGGAATCATGTTTGTAAAACAGAAAAGAGGTCACTGTGTATATTCATCCAGTTCAGAGTCTTCTACCAATGGAGTCATTTGGTATTATGGGAGTTGTGGAGTCGTCAGGTGGAGGATTCCCAATGTTTTAATGAGGGTTGTTGTCCAACATCAACAGTTGAATATCAATCTAATATTTTTTGGGTCTTCTCAGCTCTTGAGGATGTCTAAGATGAAGCTTACTCAGAAGTTCCCCAGTGGAGTCGCTATTATGTTGGTGACTCAACTGGTTAACACACCAAATGTTCTTGAATCAAGGGAATTCTAAGTTCCCAAGAGTGTATCAAGTATAACCTACTCAAAATATCCCCAGTGGAGTCGCCATTATGTTGGGGTTCCTGTGTTTTGGCCAGATTGGAAAAACCAAAATACAAGACAACATCAAACCACTTTGGGATCCTAGGATCTAGCTCTCCTAGATCCAGAGAGGGATCTCTCTATAAATGTAAAGAATGATATATCTTTAAGGTCAGTTTATGGTATTAGGCTAGGTATGAAGCACGGGGGTTTGGTTTTTTTGTTTGGTTGGAGATCATTAACTAAGAAGGTTAAGTGAAGTGAAGAAGGGAATAAGTAGAAGGATGTTTCAGCATGGGAAGATAGGTCAAGAGAAGTGCCAATCCATTGGGCTATGGAGTCACAAAAGGGTTTACTCACATAACAACTATCCAAGTGTTTCCATAGGGCAAGTCATCTATACCAAAGGATATTTTTAGATAGATGGTGAGATGGAACATTAATAAGTGAGGTGAAAGAAAGAAACCAAAGAGCAGCCTAAGATCAGATAAGGACTTTTAACCTATCCTTCTTTCAGCATACTCTCAAGGAAAACAATCCAGCAGTCCTCATAACCGCTTTCAGATAGTAGAAAACATTTAAGGTTAAACACAGAGCAGGGCCTAAGATCAGAGAAATACTTTTAACCTTCTCTGCTTTTGACACCAGCTCACAGGGAAACTTTCAAGAAAAATTGTTGGAGAAGAAACTAGAGGACAGGGCTAACCATAGACTTCCCTAGTTCAATATTTACTTAGAATGAAATGAAAATATCATTTAAGAACAATGTTTCAAGTTGTACTCAGCAAGACATGGGCTCACCAACATTTCTTGACTGGTTATACTTTATAGAATTATCCTTAAAATGCACAATCAGAGGAAAACATAAAGATAAAGCTTATCAATGAGATTTAGGGTACTTCAAACAGTATGTCCTAATCTATACCTGTTGTTCTTTATCAAAGAATAATGGACAGTATGAAAAAAAATGAAAGGATACAATTACGGTAAGGAAAAAATCACAATAATATATACCAGGATCGTGTGAATCTCCTTGTTCAATTGATGTGAAAAACCAGTCACATGCTTTGAGTCCAGTGGCTTTTTACATCCTAAACTTCTCTTCCCATCCTACTATATTACAAACTACACAGCTACTTCCCCTTAATAACAGTTAAATCAGTCAATAAAATCCCAACCAACCAACCTCTTAAACGTATTTTTCATGGGTTCTTATAGGAGAATCAGTGATAGTAGTGGTATATATGATTTAAATGATTCATTAAAATAGAGGAGAAATGTCTTCGAAGCCCATTCTGTTTACTATCTTTACATTAACTTTCAGTACCCTTTAGTTGATTTAGAAGTCTTTTTCAGGTTGACAATAACTTCTAGGGTGTGCTCTTGAAGTACTTTCCTAGTTGAGATGTCTTGTTCATACTCTGAGACAAGTAAGGTGAAGATTTATCTTCCAGGAATTCCATGCTTTATAACTAATTCACTGACATTTTTAAGGACTTCTGTCAGAGTAATAACTATTCTGGTGCTTGATGAGGAATGGATTAGGTCGTGTGGCTAGTCCTTTCTTGGAGAAAGAACATTCTGCTGATATTAAATCACTGATATGTATTTGATCTGTGCTTTAAACTTCATTGAGCCTCCTTGATTATATTTATGGCCTTCGAACTGCATCATTGTCTTGTAACTATGGATTATAGATTAAATCTTTAATATTAGTCATTAATCTTCCTAATCTTTTCTGATACTCTTTGTTATTTCTTCTTCACAGCTGTCCATGGTTTCTGCTGATCTGGAGGGTTAATGATCCTGATCTTCGATGAAATATGACATTAAATATTCTTACTGATGCCTTCCTCTGCGATCTTTGGCTCTGTGATAGTATTTCTATGCTAATGTGTCACCATGAATGTGACTGTGGACACAGTATAAATTCATCACCCTTTGAAACCTGCAAAAAATGACAATCACGTTATAAAAACCTGTGAGAGTGGGAATGACTGCTTCAAAAGCTCGTGAGGATGGAAGAGAAGTGAGGAAAAATGTGGATGCAGCGGAAAAATTGGAGGAAAACCTTAGCCGAGCAGCTAACCAAGTGCAAATGGAGGTTTGGGCGCGACGGTGAATAGGGGCCATTGGATTAGGACAATCAACACTCAAGATTACTCAGTGAAATATTTCGAGAGAAAGTTAGGTGTAAAATGAATGGGGGCGAGATTAAATTAGGACCTTCCAATCTCAGAGATTCACGACTGGGATTAAAAATGAAGGCAACGTTGTGAGGGGCAGCGGTATGGCGGAAACCCGAGGATGGTTTTCGCAAAATGAAATGGGGGGAGGTGGTTTTGAGTGAGTGGAATGCAATTCCATACATTGGCCAACACGTGGATTCTCAAAACCGTCCATTTCACAAAATTTTGAAACGTTAACTCTTGGGCACAAAAATTTTGTGAAACGTAGTTTAAGCCATTGGATCACTTGGTATTGATCGGATGGTGTGGGTTGCGTGAGATAGCGGAAATGTGTGCGGGCAGAGAAAATAGTGGGCCATGTGATGACATGATCTCTTTTGTCGCGGAGCGGAATGCAGGGTGGTGGTTGGGATATGCGAAAGTCGTTGGATCTGCATGAGCAGACGGCTGAGATCGCTCCGGAGACAAAATGAAGAGGTTTTGGGAAATAGAGATTGTGAAGAGGTCTCAGTGCTTGGTCATAGTGCGGGTTGTGTGTAGAAGGGGGCTAAGGGATTTTAAGCCCTTGGGGCTTAAGACCTATAGAGTGTGGAAGACTGATTTTTAGGCTAAAATAAGTATTTTTAAGGCCGAAATAGGGGTTTCGGTAGAGGGAAGAAAGGGTCTTTAAACCGAATAAGGGGGAGTTATAAGGTTTAAGGAGGATTTTGACACTTTTAGGGATCCGATGAAAGGAAGGAAGGAGTTATAAGGGGAAAAAGGAGTGATATGAGGGTAATGATGAAAATGTAAATAGAGGGGTAAACTGAGGGGAATGGAGCTATGAAAAGAAGTTTTCCTTTATAAACAATAGGGCTTTAAAGACTCTTTGATGGAAACATCAGTGAAGACAATTTTGAAGGATAGAAACACATGGAGGCTTCAAGAATGATAGATTTCCAAAGGAAATGTTTCTCTTGAAGGCTTAGAAGCATATTTAGCCACCTGTTTGCTTTGAAAAATTATTATAGGTGGCTAACACCGGTTATGCACATAATTCTACCCAAAACATGTCTCAACCCGTATTTCAAAGTCATCACATGCCTCAATAAGATCTGACTAGTAGGGAGCAAGCATATCACCAAGGAGGACCCTATCCTCTAGCTAAGGGGACCCAGTACGTAGGAAGAAACACTAATGGAAGAGGTCCCCCCCAACGGCCAGGTGTAAACAAAGGACAGCGCTATGCTCAGTCCCAAGAACATGACACACCTACACAAACCAATTCACAGGTGAACTTTGTGCAGCCATCCCAAAATCAACCACACTAGTATAACCATGAGAACTACCATCCTAACGTGGTTAAGAAAAAAATCAAAAAACAAGCCCAAAGGGAACCTTGGACAGGGGGGCAGCAACCAATAGCGCCCACCGCGATCCTAGCCTGGAGGAAACTCTAGCAAGAATCAAAACCAGGATCCAAGCAATGCCCAATAGCAAGGAAAAAGGCCACCTCTGTGAACAAACCATTATTGTTCAATAAGTGGTGAGTACAAGCACTATACTCACCACTGTCCCGATCTACCTGAGCTAAAAAATAAGCCTGTTGTTGTGCAAGAACCTTTTCCCCACCAAAGGATAGTCAACACTTAGCAACGAAACCCAGATGTTTCCGGGAAAAATAAGTTAGAGATCAAAGGCATATGCAATATAATGATTCAAAACAAGCTTAATCTAATGATTAAGGAGATTCAAAATTGAAATAATCTTAATGAATACATAAAGGAACATAAATCACAATCATTTCAATAAGACAATACAATGACAAAAAGGATTCATTTTTATTAATTCAAAGATAAAAGAATAGTATTACAACCATGCGTGATGTCGTGAGGTTCCTCCCAAATGTCTCAAAAATTATCCTTGGATGATAAGCTTCCCAATATATATTCACCAACATAAGATGAGATTTTGTTAACTTCCATAACCCTCTAGCCTCTACTCAATTTATAGGACAAATAGAGGAGGTTTCAGATCCACAAAAGAGGGATGAGATCCATTAATAGTGGGATTAGGGTTCCTTGATCAAATGGAACTAGCTCCATGTTCTGAGGGGTTTCTCTCGAATAGATATGGCAAAGAATCTTCTAGTTGGGATATATTTTCCCAACAAAGATTCTAGATGATCCGGAATTTATGCGGAACACAACATAATACACATATAACCATAAGCACAGAGATGTAGTGGAAATAATTATTCATTTTATTAATAAAATAATGACTGAAATAAGCTTTCTAACATAATGGAAACAAGCTTGGGCGCTGGTAGCGTATCTCTAAGAAGAGATGTAGCATACCCAGGCTTCTGAACTATGTTACATTGAGGCTCGAAGGCCTATTATAGACATAATGGAAATAGATGAGCTAGGGTACTGGAAGCATCCCTGAGAAGAGATGTGATGGCTACCAGCCCTTGAACTATGTTACAATGAGGCTTGAAGGCCTATTTATTGTTTAGAAACAATTTAAAACCCGAAACGTCCAAAAATCTAACCCTAGTAGATGAAGCACCAAAACTGTGGGCCCCATTTGGGTAAAATGGTGTTTCAACTTCCCAGAGATGTAAATTTGGCATCTGATCTCTATTTGATGTGCTCAATAGCTCGTTAGAAAGATCTGTCCAAGGACTACAACTTTTGGTGTGAGCAATATCAGTCTATGGACCCATGTTGCTCCCGATTTTCCCAAAAAACGTTGTTTGGGGCCTCAAAACAGCTCCAGAAGTTCAGGACTCGAAAAATTGCTACATATATAAGTTGTGCTAAAACTTAAAAATGGAAAGAACTGATGGCGGGGGTTCTGTTAGCCACCTATAAAAAATTTTCATATCAAATGGTGGCTAGATCATTTTCAAGCCTTTAAGACACAATTTTATGGTCAAATTTCTAGTTCTTAAAGTCTTATGAAGATAACTAATCCTTTAGTTAATCTTCACTGTTGTTTCCCTAATTAATCCTGAAAAATTTTCTGTTTACCCAAAGAAGACTGCTCAAAATCCCATTTTCCCATCATTTTTACCCCTCCTTTCACTCACAAGAAAACTCCATTTTCATCCCCTTTTCCTCCACAAAATCCCTCAAAAACCCTTCATCTAACCTCTAAACCATTCCAAAACCCTTTTTAAACCTTATATTCCCCTTTGTTTGGTTTAAAAACCCTTTTTTACCCTTATCGGAACTCTCAAAATCCTTCAAAAATCCTCAAAAATCCTTTAAAAACTCCATTTTTTGCTTTAAAGCCTTAAGCCCCTTTGGCCTAAGCCCCAGCTCCTTTTCTCCGCATAAAACCCAGAGCCATGACTTGGATTTAACCCCCATCGTGCAATCACAATCGGGGTTTTCTATCTCCTTATTTCCTTTTACTTTGAAAACTCCGATTGCGATTAGCCTTTTTTTTTTAACCCCCGATCTCCTCATCCTTTTCACAGGACCACAGCCCCGCAATTGGGTGCTAAAAACATTAAAAAATCTTTCCCCGAATACCTTTTTCCTTTGGTTTTTCATAAGCCCGACAGTATAATTCTTCGGTGAAGATCCACCGTTGATCTTTGCATATCGACGGTCCACATCACGCCCAATCTCTGCCCGATTCCCTGCCTCACATTTCCTTCATCTCCTTGATTGAATCTTAGCCGTCGAATCCACAAAAATTTATGGCTACGATTTCGTCACACTCTGCCTATAACTTTTCTCGTTTACCCCTCCGATTGAGTATTGACCATCGATCTTACTCCCAGATCTGACGGCCAGCGCTTAATCGCATTGTGTCAGTCTCAAATTGACGTCCCATTGCCTCCGCTGATTTGTGATCCTCGATTAAATCTTGACCATGCATTCAGAAATATCTAACGACCAACACTTAATCGCATCGCGCTCAACCGTCGCATAGCCCTCCACCATCCCGACCTCCGATTAAATCCCTGTTGTTGATTTCCTCTAATCCAACGGTCCACATTTCTTCCGCTTTCAAACCCCACCCTTTTCATTTGTCCCCCATCGACAGATCTTAACCATCTATTCCCAAGATCTAATGGTCAGGATCTAAACCGCCACTGACTCTACCCACCTCTTTCGCCCGTGCATCTTGCTCTCCATTGTGTGCAATCTGCACCATTGGATCTGCTGCCCCTCATCCGATGGTTGAAACTCTATATCGCGTAATTTTTCACCTGAATGTTAATGCCAAAAAATTACGTGAAATGGGCGGTATTAAAAATATGTGTGTCATCCAGCGAAGCATATCGTGTTTTTTTGGCCAATTTTCCAAAAAGCCTCAGAGCTACGTGAATACCACCAACGGTTTTCTGCCTTACCACCCTTTTCCGCAGTGTGTTTTTTCGTTTGATCTTGGCCATTGATCCATTTGATTGGACGGCTCTGACTTAACGTGATCACAATTAATTTCTCTCTTCCCCTTTTCTCCTGAAAGCTTCATTTGAAGATCTTAGCCATCCCCCACCTAAATCGAACGGCTCATATTGCATTTAAACCCCAAGTCTCTGCTCCTCATTTTCTTTCCCGAGCATTTCACCAAGGTTTTTCCACCGTCAATATCCGTAGATCGACGGTCTTGATTAAATCTCCCCCCCATTGCATTTCCCCACCATCTGAAATCCCGATCATTCCATTACATGATCTTGACCATTCATTTATCTAGATCGATGGTTCTGATTGAATTTCCCCACCAACTCATCGCCTTTTCCCCTTTGCTCCCAATTTTTTTACCGATTGATCTCAGCCGTTGATCAATCTAGATCAATGGCCCGTACTTAATCTTCCATCCATTTACCCAACTACCCCCAAATTGACCCCAGAAAGAAATCTTGGTCTTTGGTTGATTTCATCCAATGGTCACGATTTAATCTCGTGCCCAGAGCTGTCTAAACCTATTTTCACCGGGGTTTTCTTAATGTTTGTTCATTTTTTGTAGGTTTTTAAGGTTTCTCCATAGTTTTAAAAGAAAATCAAGGGCCAGGGATGACAATCCCTAAAGCCAATATCAATGAAGAAGGAAAATTTGCAAGGTTCCAAATATGGTTTTATTATGCCTCATGAGCACCGATAACATTATAAAACCCTATGCGCGCTTGCACAACAACAAAACATAGTAAACCTTAATCAGACAAAGAGTATGAGTGTTACAGCATTAGATCAAAGCAGAACTGAAGGATCAAAGGTTTTTAACATAGTTTTGAGGGACTAAGGCATAAGTTCGACTATCAAAGGCCTAATCCACACATTTAAAGACATTATGAAGACTTGAAGACAAAGATTAAGCCTAATCAGGCCTAAAACACAGATCAAAAGCAAATTAATAGTGTTTTAGGGAAAAACAATGAAATCTATCAGTCCGAGAAGCCTCCACTGCAACATCAAAGGCTAATTAAATCCTCTCCAGCTACCAAAAGCCACCTACAGCCTCAAAGGAATCACAGAAGGCATAATTATTTCCTTTTTCAAAGGTATTTGCCTAACGACAGTTGAACAGTTAATTCAGCCAAAGAGACTTATTACAAACTATTAGTAGAGTTATTATAAAGATAAGAAGCAGCCCTGAAGTCAATCTTCTTGTCCATTAGGCCTCAAAAAGCAGAAACAGAGTTATAGGAAGAATGCATTCCTGCCTTATGCCTTGCATGGTTTTCAAGGCTAGGAACTTCATTTATTATGAAATTAATGATACTTGAACCCTAGAAACTATTCCACTTCCTCATTCTCTTATAAAATCTCCTCGAGGAGCACATTGAAAAAGGTTGGTCGCTGAATATCTGATGCATGTAAATAGTTTATTGAAGCTGCCGTAAGCTATCTTTGTAATTTAAGATACCTAAGTTGAGATGAGAAGTTTGAAGCTGTAGAGACCCACTGGGCTTGATGATTGTAACTGGTTTGAGCATCAAATACACGCTGATTTATGGGATCCTGGTCTATGTCAATGGTGATGTTTTTCTTATTGTAAATTTTTATTTTCTTTTGTTTCCATTCTTTCCATCTTCTCTGATGAAGAACAACAAATATAGAGCTAGGATTTACTATTACCAGTACCGTACTCTCACTGATAAGCTTTATCTTTATGTTTTCCTCCTTTATTTGTTTGAGAATGATTTAATACAGTCCAAGCAGTTAAGGAATTTTGGTGTTCCCATGTCTTACTGTCTAAACTTTAAACATTGTTCTTGAATGTTATTTCCAGTTTATGCTAAGTAAAGTTGAACTATGGAAATCTATGGTTAGCCCTGTCCTCTAGTTTTATCTCCAAAGGTTGTCTGAAAGTTTCCCTAAGAATATGTCAAAATCAGGATAGGTTCAAAGTCCTTACTTGATCTTAGACTATTCTTTGTTATCTTAAGTGTTGTCTTGAAAAGTTTGCTAATTAAAGAATGAACTAGGGAAGTCTATGGTTAGCCCTGTCCTCTAGATTCTTCTCCAATAGTTGCTTTGAAGAGTTTCCCTTTGAATATGCTGAAATCAGGCTAAGTTGAATGTCTTTACTTGATCTTAAGCTATTCTTTTTTTTTGTTTTAAATTTTTTCTATTGAAAGTGCATCAAAAGCAGGCTAGTTTCAAAGTACTTACCTAATCTTAGATTACTTTTATGTTTTTCTCAAGTGCATGCCAAAAGAAGGATCGTTTCAAAGTACTTACTTGATCTTAGGCTGCTCTTTGTTCTTCATCTGTTTGATCTTCATTTCTTATTGTTTTCATTCCATAAAATCAACTTAAAGAGATCCTTTGACATAGATGACTTGCCCCATGGACCACTCTTGAACCTTGTTGGTTCAATTAAATCCTATTATGACTCCATAGCCCAATGAATTGAAGCTGCTTTTTACCTATCGTATTAGCTGAATCATTCCTTCACTTTCATACACCTTCACCCTTCATTTAAGACTTCCTTCACCTTCATTTATCTTTTCCCAACCAAAAAAAAACAAAAACCTTGTTCTTCATAACTAGCCTAATATCACACCTAAAATCCTTAAAGATAAATCAATCTTTGAACTTATAAGAGAGATCCCTCTCGGATTCAAGAGGGCTAGATCCTAGAATCCCAAAGTGGTTCAAATGTTGTCTTTGAAGCTTTAGTCTTGCTAATATGCTAAAATTACAGGGAACTAACAGGTTCAAATGGAATAGGTGGGTGGCCACCAATATCCACCTGGATCATTAATGCCCCAAAATAGCTTTGTGCGTGCAGGACCCGAAAACCTACTAAAACAAGTAAGTTGTTGGAAGCGAAAAGCTACAAGAATTGATGTTGCAAGTCCAAATGGAATAGGTGGGTGGCCACCGATATCCACCTCAATCATTCCTCCCTCCTTAGGAAGCAATGGTATCCATTGTGTTAAGTTCCTCCTTGGGGGGGGGAATTCTGCTGAACTTGGTATTGGATTTGTCCAGGATGTCGCGAACCTATTGGTGGACATGCTAGATGTAGATGTGCCGCCAGTGGGCAGCTGTTGAAGGATATGGGAAAAGTTATCCATCGTCGCATTCCTCTATTTCTCAAGGTCCTCCTTAAACAAGATTTTGATAGGATCTTGTGCTCCCTCATTTTTCTTTCCTTCCGCCATGGGGGGTCGTCGAGGTTTGCAAGGCTGACCTTGGAAGGGTGCAATCAGATTGAGCCCAAACTCCTTATACCCTGACCATGTTGGGGACATGCCAAGAAAAACTAAGAAAGAGAAAACCCACTTTGATACCATTGATCAAGATTTTATGTAGGAACACAACAGAATACATATATAACCATAAGCACAGAGATGCAATGAAAATAGTTCTTCATTTTATTAATAAAAGAATGACTAAAATAAGCTTGCAAAAATAATGGAAACAAGCTAGGGCACTGATAGTGTATCTCTGAGAAGTGATGTGGCATACGCAAGCCTCTGAACTGTGTTGCATTGAGGCTCGAAGACCTATTATAGACATAATGGAAATAGATGAGCTAGGGTACTGGCAACGTATCCCTGAGAAGATATGTGATAACTACTAGCCCTTGAACCATGTTACAATAAGGCTCAAAGGCCTATTTATTGTTGAGAAACAATGTAGAACTTGAAACATATAAAAAACCTAACCCTAGGAGATGAAGCGCCAAAATTGTGGGCCCCATTTGGGTAAATTGGTGTTTCAACTTCCCAGGGATGTAACTTTGGCATCCGATCTCTGTTTGATGTGCTCAATAGCTTGTTAGAAATATCTGTTTGAGGAATTCTATGTGACTTCATTTCCCCTCTACACGTATTCTCAAATGGACTCCATTTAATAGGAGTGTAGCATTTCCTATTACACAAGCTTCTCAAAAAAATTGCATCCTTAATTATCAGTTGATGATAGCATGTCCTTAAGTGAATCTTTGAAAAGATAGTGGCTCCTCCCACTTACTCAAATAAATCATCTATTCTGGGTATAGGATATCTATTCTTTATAGTCAGTTTATTCAGTTGTCTATAGACTATACACATTCTAAATGTGCCATCTTTCTTTTTAACAAACAACACAGGTGCTCCCCATGGAGACACACTTGGCCAGATACAACCTCTATCTAATAACTGTTGTAATTGAAGCTTTAATTTTATCAACTATGGGGTACTCATTTTGTATGGTGCTTTAGAGACAGGTGTAGCTCCAGTTATTAATTCAATTGCAAAATTTAATTTCTCTTTTAGGGGGTAGTTTAGAAATTTCATCTGGAAACACACCTTTGAATTCTCTTCTTACTGTTAACTTTTCTACAGTTTATTTTTTGGTTTGCAGTCCCAATTCCTCCACATGTATAGCATATACTTGACATCCTTTCATTTTTGTCCTTTTTTAACTGTAGTGCTGAAATTTGTCTTATTGATATTGGTCTGGTTTTTCCTTTGACTATCACTGGTTTTCCCTCACCATCTATACAATGAACTGTTTTATCTAAGAAATTAACTGTTGCTTTCTATTTTTCTAACCAATCCATTCCTACTAATACATAATAGCAACCTAAAGGTGAAATATTTAAATTTAATTCAGTTTCATACCCATTTAAATTTGCAGCAATCTTTGGTAACTTATGGGTCACTTTTCTTTTTGTTCTAGTAGCTAATTGAACTAACCAAGCTTGCTGAAATTTTTTCCTGATGTTAATTTGCACTTTCCCTCCATCTGCGAACTTATATAGTTTAAATTTTCTCTGAATTTATCAAACAGAAATAGGTTGTTCAACAATCATACCTTCGATTTCAATTTCTTTCCAGCCTCTTCTTTCCTACTATCAAATTATATCATTCTACTGGTAGAATGTTTTAATTAGAATTATGTTTCATATTCCTCAATTTTTTTACCGTGGTTGCAATATTTTTGCGTGTCTCTTTTCCTATGGTTACTATACTAACCATGGTTGGCTAAATTTTTGTTTACTATTTACTAATATTTGTAAACTTCCTTAACCAAATTTCATTCCTAGATTTATTAAATCAGAAACAATTTGTTTAGAATTCACACCTTCCACTTTTATTATGATTGATTGGGTATTTAGTCGGTTGATTTTCTAAGGCAGCACTGAGCCCCAACATTTTTCGAGCCTTGTCGTTTACTGTCTCTAGAACCGCTTAATTGTTCTGAATTTTCCTATGTGGATAGTCTGGTGAGATTCCCCAACACCTCGACACTTTAATGGTTGTTTTGTTTCCTTGATTTATCATTATTACCTCTATAATTCAAGTATATAAACTTGAACTTTGATTGAGATTCTTCTTAATTTAGTGGTTTTTCCATTCCACACTTGTATAACTCTAGTTTCTTCCCACCATGATTAGCCTTACCCTACAATTGGTAGATTTTAAAATTTTTATTTTCACATTATTTTCATTTAGTAACCCGAAGGTGTTTTTCTAAGTTCAGGAGCCAGTAGTCCTCATCCTTCTCCTTTTTATTTTTGGGATCACGTCTAGAGGCTTTACCATCCTCAGACCCTTATGAGTGGTTTTAGCTTAATTCTTTTCTCTTTCTTCAGGTCTTCACTTTCATGACTAGACCTTGAGGTTAATTCCTTAATCAACCTCCCTTGATCTTTGCTACCTTGTATAAATCGTTCATGACTAGTTCTCAGATGAACCAATTCTTGTTGCATTTCCCGAAACATATCTAGAAACTAAACATTTTGATCTGGTGGATTTCCCTCGCCACCCATATCTACATACAACTCATCCCCTTTGTTCATAGTTTCAGTTGTACTTTTCTGTACTAATTCATTGTACACATAAAATGAAATTAGTCTAAAAATTTTCAATAAAAAAAAAAAAATAATAATTTACAACAACATTATCCTGGACTTTTTTATTTCTAGTGTGAGGACACATATACGCCCAGAGTTTCAACATGGGCTCTGATATCATCTTTAACAACTCCACTTACCACCAATTTTTATTTTATTTTATTTTATTTTATTTATTTATCTATTTATTTTTAGTATGACTACATACTTTAGATGCATTAATTTCTATCTTCGTCAATAGTTGAAGAATTTTGTTCGTATTCCTTCATCAATATTGCGTCACCTTTCGACGAACTTCTTTTTATACTATCATCCTACTTAGATAATTCTCTGGCTATACGTTTTGTACTTTATAATTTCAAAGTCATGTATTTGTGAAAGCACTTCTTCTTGTTTTCATTCTATGACATTTCTCCTCATATAATTTAGATTCAACTTATCCTCTATACAAACTTAATGGTGAATAATTTTTGTAATAGAATTTCCTCCCTATTACGTTTATTCTATTATTTTAACCTCGTATATTTATTTATTAATACTCTTAGTTGCATAATTCTAGAATTGATTTTAGTCTATCCAAAGGAATTCTTTTCCTTATTTTAATAGACTATACCCTAATGACATTTATGAATTTTATGAATTGTAAGACATTATAACATCTAAGAGGAATTAATTCTAATTCCTCTTAGTATAATTTGGACTTACAATCTAATATTAAAGTTATATAATTTTTGTTATTACAATCTTAATTTGGGCCACCCTTTATTAGATTTCCTTCGAAGCATATTATATGATTTACATTACATATGAAACAATTTGAATATTATACTCCTTGGTTACGAATACTATATCAATATTTATGTAATTCCACAATGCATCATTAATGCTATCAACCATATGTTAAGTAGTTGCAATATTCGAATCTACCTTACCTTGCATTGGGATTTGTTGACTTATCACATATTATTTCATAATTAAATGATATCTCTTCCATACGTTAATGATGCAAGGATCGTATACAGGGATTATGGTTTGAAATTGAATTTTCTTATCTATACTGGTACTTACCATAAAACCTTGGGATTTCACCAATTTTCTGGTATTTCTATGTTATTGCATTCACATGGATCCTCAACCTTCTCCCGTCTGATTCCCTCCATGTCGATGGTGTGAATTGATTCATATTCTTTGGAGGGATTTACACTTATGCAACCCTAACTCTGCTCTGTTGGTTTCCATTTGACAATTTTGGGTTCGGCTCTGCAACTCGGCCTGCACCACGCAGCTTGCGTTTAATTTTTCATTACAGAGATTTATGCAGAGGATATTAAGACACCACGCTCACTATGCAATATCCGTTATCCTTCTTAACAAGAGGCTTTGTCTCAAGTAAGGTCAAAGCTTCTTCTACGCTTACATTAACCAACAACTTTCGATTATGGGTTTGACTGTAACTCCTTTATCTTTTATGTTGTGTTATTCTCCTTCTAGTTAATATTACTATGATATTAATTTTTTTATTATTGATATCTCTTGTAGGTTTAATGGGAATCGACATGGATCTCTATCCATTGGTTTTCCACATTCTACAGGTAATAAATTTGCTTTATTAAGCCATTACAACCCCAATTTCCTTTGTTGGTTTGGTTTTCGTATTTCCCCTCTTATGACGTTAACGAATTTGATATTTCGTTAAAGGTTAATGAAAGCTGAAGTGGGTTCTTCTGCCATTGATTGAAAATTCTGCCCAGGTAAAACGTTTATGATTTCCACATCATTTTCCATTTATTCATGGTTCACCTCTTCTGTCATTTTGAACCTGCATAATGGAACCATGTATTACCCTAGTATTTGCATTTAAATCCTATATTGAAAAAATGATAGTTGACCCCACTCCTTCCTACATTATTTTTCAATTTGTTATTACATTTTATCATGGTTAATACTTCTCTGCATTTTCCAACATTTCGCGTTTTATTCCTCTTTTGTCACCCAAGAAAATTTGTAATTGTAGTAGTGGTAATTCTATGGTCTGCTACCTTTAAATTTTAGAGTCTATATCTGATAATTGGATTTTATATCATTAAATCTGTTTCTTAGTTTAAATTAAACACTGCTGAAATATTCTTAGTATTTTGGTTTGGTTTCTCAGGGTTTGGAGAATAATCTCCTTGTGAAGTTGTATCATTTTTATGAGAATTCTTTCACCAGTCAATTTGATTCAACATCGCAACATTGTATTATGATTCCACTTAATTGGGATAATTTTCCTCACAGAGTCTAACTTGACTTAGAGAATTATCATTTCTTCAATTTTGTTTTTCTCATTTCAATTGGAAAATATAATTGTGGAATTGGTTAATATTTTCTTCCCAAATGTGTGTTAACGACCCTCCTCAGTTTTCCACATACTTCTATCTCAAATTTATGAATAGATAAGTACAGAGTGTAATACAGAGAGGTAAAGTTTGAATATTATGTATTTACTATTACGTATAATTTACACCTGTTTTGTTATTTCCCATATTTAAACCATTCCTTTAACATTATGAAATTGGATTTATAGAATAAATTATATTTCTTCCTTCAGGAAGTACTAAAAATTTCAATTAGTTCCCTCAACTAATAAAATGGTTTATTTTGCAGGCTCTCCTTTTAATATTCTAAACCCCATCATGGAGGTTCATGTTTTCACTTTGTCGTAATACAGGTAAATCCACTTCCAAGATTTTCTATACAATTAATTATTTCCAGTGTATCCACTTTTATATGCTTGTCTTTGGAGTTTAATTTATTTCTGATTTGACCAGGAATTATCATGGAATTTCTCCTTGAATACTAAGGTAATTTAATACTTAATTTCATATTATTCCTTCCTCAGATTTCATATAATTAATTTAATTATCCTCATAATTATATTCTAACCATTTGTATTATGGTTTATTATATAGGTATTGTACCCTACACCATTTATTTCTCATCAATCTGTGCCTTCCTCCCACAAGCATTGATAGTCGATTTTATTCCCTCTATGTACAGGTTGGTCGATAACCTACTAGAATTCAATCCAGTGAATTCTAGGACAATTATTCCTATGTAAAATTTTTACTTGATATACAAAATATTTTTCTTCATTTAATGCACTATGGACAGTATATCATAATACATTTTGTCAATACTTTCTACAAAATTCCCTTCCTATGTTTGGATAATGAGAATTTCTCTTTACATGAATCTTGTATACATATTTGTAAAATCTTATAGTTCTAAAATATATATATGATATTTAGTTTCTTGTTTGTACATATAAATGAATATATATAACTATATGTGAAATGAAAGTAAAATAGAGATATACGATCATGTTTCTTTCTAGATTGTCTGTCATCTCTGGGTGCATCTAGGTTTCTATTTCCTTTTAAATTTGCAGAATAATTATGTTAATTAATTATGTTATTATCTATTCTAATTCACATAATGTATTTCCTGAATTGAACATATAATTTCTCACAACCTAAAAACAGATTTAAACCCTCATAATTGGGTTTAGAAATTTTGTCTGTTGGTTTACTAACTTAATCTATCTATGTAACTATACAAAACTAAACTATTTTCACAATCGTTATGTTCTATTAAATACATTAGACTATAAACTGTAAAACTAATACAATTCACTCAGAATATATAACCTTTCACTTATATTTCTACATAAACATCAGTTCTCGAATTTATCATTCTAATCATAAAAATAGAATAATAATCCATAATTAAATTAACTGTGCATACCACTGAAGGTAACACTATTTTCCACCCAACCTTGAGCTTTAACCCCACATCTCCCCCCGAGCAAAGACCAATTCCTCCAAGGTATAGACATCCTCTTGTCTACCCAGGTATGGCTTATTTAAGCCTGCTTTCCCATTGGCTTGTTTCCATAACTACGTCCAGTTAATCAGGATGTTGTTTTCCTTTTTTCCTAGGCTTTCCTTTTGTTTTTTCCACAAAAGTACTTTAAAACTAGCTTTTTCCTCTTTCTAGTTTTATTCCACCTCTTCTTAGTAACTTCCAACTTCACTAAGGTATATTTTAGATTTTTTTATCTCCAATCTAATATTTTAAATTTAGGTTATTTTCTCCAAGGTTTTTTGGAGAATCTGGGAAAGTCTTTGGAATCTTATTCATCCTCATGGACTTGAATTACTGATCTCTATTTACTCTAGTCTTTCAATAATGATTAATTTTCACTGTTATTAAATTCAATTTTAATTTATGTCCACATATAACTTTCCTATAGGTCCATTTGACCTTTAGAACTTTTAATTGCCTAAAATAAAAGCAACAAAATAGGGATATTACATATTCCCCCTCTAAAATAGAACATCGTCCTCGGTGTTGTAAAATACTTTGTTGATTTATCAACTAGGGATGGATGTTCCTCCTTCATCTCATCCTCTTTCTCCCAGTAGTTTCCTCAGAGGTAAAGTGCATCCACCACACTTTTACCCCGCTTAATGTTATACTCCGGAGCTTGATTTCTTCTTGCTTCTATATAAGAAGTATATCTGGAAGATATTTTCATTCATGTTTCCACCTGTTCACACATCATATCAATTCACATGAGTAGAGTCACCTATATACATTTATAATAACAAATTATGATAATACTCTGAACCTTAATATGCCTCAGTAGATTCACTTTGTAGCAAGACTCTTAATGGTTCATAGTAGTATAATGTTGATTTAGCACAACTACCAGCATACAGTGTACTTTTGCGACGCTTACTCTTCAAGTACACATGGTCGCCCATTTGGAATTCTCTGTGAATTATTTTCCCTTCTGATTCTATGTAATAATAAGTTTTAATTTGGGTGAATATGAAGAAAAATTAGGGGCTATAACGTTTGAAGGAGAATCGAGTTCTGAAACATCAGACTCGAGTTCAGAAATTTCTCGCTCAATTAACTATGTGTCTGAGACTTCACCAGTAACATATTCTATCGTAATAGTTTCAATAATTTATGGTTCAGTTTGTTCTAAGTTTGTTACAAATCCCTGAGTTTGATTCACTTCAGCTTCATATTGTACCACAATAGATGTTTTAGGTTGATCTGAAGATCTAGATCTCATTGATATTTCCCCTTAAACATTAATTTTCTCTAATTGAATTGATGTATACTCAAGGGGTTTACCTTGCATTCTCCATGAATGTCTTGGTATTTCAGCCATGATGAATTTTAATTAAGAAATCACAAAATATCAAGAAATCACACCCAAAGCCTCGAAAAATTAAAAACAAGCAAATTAACACGCTCTAGAAAATCTAGGAGTCAAACCACACAAACAATATTTTCATAGCGAAATCACTAGTGGGTGATGAAATCCAATGTCGCAAAATCAATGTGAAAATATATAGATAAAGTAGATGGAACTCGTTACCCTAGCAACCTACTTAATGAAACAGTCTGGTGCAAGTAACTTATTCCATATCGAGTGAATATTACACTTCAAAAAGTCCAAGTGAGTGTTGTCATTGTATTTTCAAGGTATAGTAGAGACCTTCCCTCTACCGTCACCTCGGGAAAAATCCCTAATATTATGGTCACTAAGGTTACCAACTATAACAATTCAACCTATGGGGACAGTCACAGGTGTGACATACATGCAAGGGCAGAGTAACAAAGCTCAATCCCCTTGAAAGCTCCTCAACATGGTAAATCCAAGGTTTACTTCCAAGTGAACCCAAGTACCTTTATATGTCGTTTTTAATGCGTTCAAATCTTCTATTGTAACCAATGAAGAAGGTACGATTACTTCATCGGGTTTGATATGACCTCGTGCTTAACTCTCGTGTAAGAAGAGCTTCCTAGAGAAAAATTGTAATAAATAGATTTACACCCTACCGCAAGATTTTATTGTTTGTTTAAAGATTTGGAAAGTTTACTCACTTCCCTGTTCCAAAGCAGTAACCTGATCTATGATGGTGGAATGAGCCCTAAAAATGTAAAAAATCTAGATTAATTTTAACTAACACTGTGTTATTTGGTTGTTACTTACTCAAAGGGTTATGGACGTGAAACTGGTGATATTTTGACCCACTCAAAATAATATAATGCATTAAAAAATGAAATTTCAATATTTTCCTTTCGATGAATTCCTACTTAAGGGAGAGTGAGAGGTTCTTTGATTTTTCAAAAGAAATGCAAAACTCAAAATCCAATAACATTCTTTTTCACAAAATTCCAACTACACTTTGAAAACTATTCTATTGTAGAAATTAAATGAAAATTTCAGTTCAAATAAACATACAAAGTCTCTTTCAGAAACAATCACTCACAATTCTTCAAATTTTGTGGAGAAACCAATAAAACTCTAAAAAGTGAAAATTTTGTAAGGAATGCTCCTTATTAATGATGTGTATGAGTGCTATTATGAAAAATTCAAACTGAAAAGGAATAATTATCTTTTAACATTCATCAAATGGAAGCACTCTTTCACAAAAACATTAATACTTTCAGAAAACCCTAACTTCACTAATCTAGAAGATCCTTCACAAATAAGGAAAGTATTCCACTCAAATAAGTAATAATAAAAAATATGGTGTATTTAACAGAAAAAAGACAGGGAGACAATGATATTGAACAAAAACCTATCCCTTTTTGTTGAATCAACAAAAAATCTAGATGAAACCCTAATAAAAAATGTGAACATGATGAATTCTCAACAAGACTTCACTATGGCATTCAATCAAACTTACAAAAGATTTTGAAGATAAAAAGAAACAAAATGACCATTCATAAATTAAAATATAGACTCTTACCAGAATAGAAGTTAATTTTTCAAAAATTTCAAAGTATTACTCAGGTAGATAGTTAAGTCCAGTGTTCATGTGCACTGTTGTTGAAAGAAAATTGCACAAATCTGCGCTTTGTTGCTGAAATGAAACCATGCAGGTCAAGGAAATTTCAAGAAAAAATAAAATCAATGCAATTAACCCAAAGGATCTAAAATGTCATAATTTTTCCAATACTCTGATACAGTCAGACAAGAAATATTGGAAAGAAAAACCAAGGAAAAGGGATAGAACTAAGACTTTCCCCAGTGGAGTCACTAATTAGTTGAGTGGCCAAATCCCTCTTGTGGACAAAAGTGGTCTCCCTGGATTCTTAAAGGAAATATAGAAACAAACAGACAGTTAAATGTTTCTTTCCCTATGCTAACTTCATTTAAATCATCAAAAAAAGAGAAGGAGAGTGGTGCCCTTACCTATTTTTGAAATTCTTGATGGAGATCCCTGATCCGTCCTGTTGCAACTCCTTAATGCTTTGATAAGACCTGTAATAAAATACATAAAAGAGATAAGAGGCATATGCAATATAATGATTCAAAACAAGCTTAATCTAATGATCAAGGAGATTATAAATTGAAATCATTTTAATGAATACATAAAGGAACATAAATCATGATAACTTCAATAAGACAATACAATGAGAAAAAGTGATTCATTTGTATTAATTAAGAGATAAAAAAAGAGCCTTACAACCACGCCATGATTTCATGAGGTTCCTTCCAAATGCCTCAAATCCTCTACTTGGATGATATGCTTCCCAATCTAGATTCACCAGCATAAGACTACCTTTTGTGAACTCCCCTAATCCTCTAGCCTCTACTCAATTTATAGGACAAATAAAGGAGGTTTCAGATCCACAAAATAGGGATGAGATCCATTAATAGTGGGATTAGGGTTCCTTGATAAAAGGGAATTAGCTCCATGTTCTAAGGGGTGTTATACAATATTTTTTCACACTCCTAGTCTCATATCCTGAAGTGCCGCACTTTGTGTTGTCGATGCCACAAGTGTCAAAAAATGATGAAATATGTTGCAAACAATGTTTTCACCATGAAACATGTTTAGAACATCACTAAATAAAAGGAAGAAAAATTTCCTTGAAAATATTTTGAAGATCTTGTTAAAACCTTAATTTGAAATCCCAACGTGTTTCCCATAATTGATGTCTCACGCTAGTAACCTTTGGCATTCCACATGTCTAGCACTGCCAGTGCGCATGTTATCAGGAAAATCCATGTTGTTCCTATTCAGGAAGTTTTTCACAAAATGGAGGAGAAAATTCTCTTACTAGAAAGCTCAAGAACGACGATGTGGTTTCTGGTAGTTGATGATTGGGATGAGACCTCCCATTCCTGGCCCTATATCCTCCTTTTATGGATATCTCCCTTTAGATTTGGAACTCCTCCTTATTTTCATAGATCCTCAACTCCCTCTCCTTACCTATAATGAAATTCCCACCATCCACTCTTGGCTGGTTTCCATCCTAGTACTGAATTGTGCCCCAATGCTGCCCATTTGCAAAGGAGAAAAGATGTTTGAAGGTTAAATCTTGGACTTGGAATCTCACCTAAAGGAGGCTTCCAACATCAAGGCTTCATTGGTTGTAATGATCCCTTTTCCATCTATTAAAAATACAATATATTTTTTCTATCCATAAATGTGTCAATTATTGTCCATTTATTGTAATTCTCCTTGATTTGTTACATAATTTGCATTAGAAAATGTTATTCTTTGCATAATTTTGTTGTCTCCACTTGATCTTTCTTGTAGGCACTCATCTACACCAACGAAGAGGAGATAGTGAGCTTAGAAGCCAAAGAGTCAAGGTCGACATCATGAGTATTAGCATCAGAGAGAGGTAGGAGGTCTATCCTCCTTTTCATTTTATAATATAAATTAGGAAAGATCACATGTGATTGTCCTTGTTTGTTGCTAGATCCCCCCGTAGGATTAGAGGGATCGTTTTTGTCAGCAAAAAGTATTGTCTGCACAACAAAACAGTGACTCCGCTGGGGACTACATGACCCTTCAAACCTAGTTTTGTTTTTGGTCCCTTTTGTTAAGTTTGGTAAACCTCCTATTGATCTGTAACTTTGATTGATTATGGATTTGCATTCTGAGTGGTGTGTTGTTTAGAGTGTCAAATCTGGATCTATGTACAATTTTTTTTATTTTTTCCTAATTTTTTCTCACCCACCACATTTTCTTTGAGAAATAGAGCGATGTCAATGTGGATTTGGATGAATAAAGTCGTGCTTAATACCTTGTCTTTCACTATCTTCTAGCGCTAGTTTCTTTCTGAAAAACTAGAGCGTTGTCAACACGGATTTTGCTGATTACAGTCACGCTTAAGACCCTGTCTTCCATTGTTTGCCAGTGCTTTTCCAAAAATTGAAAATTTATAAGGTTTTTTCCAGAATATATAGAATGTATTGATCTCTAAATTTTTTCTCCTACTTTGTTTGCATGAAAATGTTTCATCTACGTCTAGGGTTATTTTGTGTGAAAATTGGAATTCCCTAGTGTGAAATTGCATTTTTTTTCTTTCATTTTTTATTTTTGGAATTTTCACCCAATTTCAATTTGAGTCATGTGTACATGAAATTTCAGATTACATTTGATTTCATTGGAATCCTCTTGTGTTTTATTCGAATGATTCTCTTGCATATATTACATTTGAATAGTTAGAATTCTCATTTTCACAGCAGGAAAGGAAATTGTGCATAGATTACATTTGAATAGTTTTTAGAGGAATCGTGCATAGATTACATTGCATGGTTTGGCATATTTTAATCCTTTGAATTGAATTAGAATATTGAAATTGAAAGATATAGTTAGGAATATCTTGTTTGTTGCATATTTGATTGTTGCATCATTGTTTGCACCTCTTCCCTACACTAGATAGCTTTCATCGAAAATGGAAACAATTATTTTTTTCATGTTAGTTGCATCATAGTTATGTTCAAGTGACATTGAGGTTTTAGCCTTGAAACTGAAACATAATTCAGGATCAAATTTAAAATTCATCTCAACTAACCTAAGGAGCATTTGGAACATTAACAGAAACATCTAGAGGTCTAGGCTAGAGATGTGTTCCAACATTGCATCATGGAGGTGATATCTTGTTCAACATGTGGAAGTGTATAGGATCACTCTCCACATACCTTCAGGTATATCAGACGACACTCCATGCATGAAAAGTATATGGGAATGCTCTCATCAAATGGTTACGCATTAGAAAACACTACTACAGACTGCAATCCCACGTACCATCAAGTATATTTTGGGAGTCTCCTATAGGTCACTATCCATCCATAGGTAACCGAGTCTGCTGCCTTGTATACCATGATACACAGAACATGAAATTTAGGGAGATTGGCTGTCATACGTGTTGGAAATATGTTTCTGGTATCCTATTATATTGAATTGATTGTCCTTGATGGAAACTCTCTGAAAGAGGATAACCCGGTGTTGGGTATGATGGTGCTCTGTATATAGTTAGAGGTACCAATGTCAAGACGGTCGACTATGTATCCCAACTGATAGACAATAAACCATCGCATGATAACCCTCTGTATTATGAAGTAAGGTGTTCATCTATGTTCTGAATGGTGGATTGAATGCACGCAGAGAACCGAGTCAAACAGTTCGTAAGGATTTCACTGGAGCTATATAACAGTATTGTGGTTGTATGATCTAATAACGCGAAGAAATGAGTTAGCGAAAATACGCAGACAAAACTTGGAGTAGAGGGGCGGAACCTTGTGAATGAACAGTGAACGCGGTTTAAGGTTAGAAGTGGTTTTTATTGCACCACCTTTGAAGCAAAAGTGGTATTTGAGAATCAGGAGCGATTCCATAGAACAATCGACATGTGGCGTCGGGCGAAGTTTCAAAACCGCCATCACTGCGCGCCATCGCACGTTAACGATCAAACAAGGAGGTCGCGCGATATTAATGAGCGCCATCGATCTGGAGGGAAGCCATCGGACAGCAGTCGTATGAAGAAAATATGCGAAGGTTAACCAAAGTATGGCGTGGGAATTTGATTGGACTATTGATCATATACGTGGGGCCCGGAGTCAAATGTTTATTAACCTTGGCTATAAAATTATATGGCGAAGATAAAAATTACCTTTGGGTCGCTTCGTGTTATGAATATGCATTAGTGTATATGGAAGAACGTAGGCTGGGGTTCCAATTTGGATTTTTTTTTTTTAAATACATGGGTTGATATTAAAAGAGAATTTTTGTATGCCTTAGGAAGGTCTTTACTAAACAAGAAAGTTGGATTAATATCTCAATCTCAGATTGAGATATTAATAAGCCTTACATTAATTATAAAATTTCCAAAACCAAGAAAATAGATCAATGAGAAATTGTTTGGACCCCGCTGGATTATCTATTGATCCCGTCTAGGAATACCATCAGCGGTTGGGTGGTTTTGACTCATGGTATTAATAAAGGATATAAGGAGAAGAGGACTATAGTACAAGGTGTGTATGCAGAGGGGATGTTAATGAATAAATCTCTTTAAGAGATATCTGCATGATTGAACTCTGATAAAACTGAATTTATGATGCACTTATGGAGGTGATAAAGGTGAAAGATCTCTAGATCTAGAAGTGATGAATCTCTAGGAATATCTGCAAAGAAATAATGAAGACCTGACGTAAGTCTGATGAAGAAATTGAAGAAATTTGTTGGATATGAGGGTTGAATTCTTTTGCATGAAAGTGGAAGCTTTCTGTCAGTACAAGATGGTGTCAAAATCAGGGGGTTGGAGCTCCCTTCCAGTAGTGACTCGAGAATGAGAAAAGGTTGTAGCCTTCTGAGGTTGTATCCTTCTGCAGGTGGGTGCCTGCGTGCTGGTATAAGTCTACGCCAACACACAAATTGTAAGAAGTTTTCTGTATAATAAATATTGAAGACAGAGACGACAGCAGCGGTGGTTTTCTCCCAAATTGGGTTTCCACCTTAAATACTGGTGTTCATGTGTGTTTCTTATGTGTGATGGCTTATTCTGTTATTTACTGCACATGCTTAATGCTTATTAAAATTATGATAAATAAATGATGCAATAATCTAAGTAAAGAATTAATTGCATAATTTTTCAGTTAGATCTAAATACTGATTCACCCCCCCCCCCCCCTCTCAGTATTTTTCCCAACAATTGGTATCAGAGCAGGTCCTTCTGAAAAGCTTAGCCGCTAGAAGGAAGATCGATCAAGATGAGCAATCAAGATGGAATAGCATCTATCAGGCCTCCGCTCTTCAACGGAAACAATTTAATCTTCTAGAAAAAAAGGATGAGATCTTATCTTCAGTCTCTGGGTGCAGACGTATGGGCTATTGTTGAAGTAGGATATCAATATCCAGCCATAGTACCAACAGATCCAACGGAAAGAAATAATTATGAAAAAAATGCAAAGGCAGTTAATGCTCTATTGGGAAGTCTAACTGAATTAGAATTTTTCTAAGTCATGCAGCTGAATACAGCAAAGGAAATATGGGAAAAAATCATTCTAAGCTATGAAGGTGATGCAAAGGTAAAAAGTGCTAAACTCCAAACTCTCAGAATTCAATATGAGAACCTAAAAATGCATAATGAGGAGAGCATTGCTAATTTATTTTTACGACTTGATGATATTGTAAATCGTATGAGAAATCTGGGAGAAACAATAACCTAATCTACTTTGGTTGAGAAATTTTTAAGATCACTAACGACAAAATTTGAGTCAAAATTTTCTGCTCTTGAAGAAAAGCAGGATCTTCAAAATCTTACTGTGGTGCAACTTCATGGCATACTAACTGCATATGAAAAAAGAAGAGGAGGACCATCTGAAGTCAAAGAAGTCGTCTTTAGAGCTTCTACAAAAGGGAAAGAAGTACAAGAGACAGAAGGATCAGGGTATATCTCAGAAGAAGATGAGGTAAATTTTGTAAAGAAACTCCAACTTGGTGCAGGACGGTTCAGAGGTAAGCTTCCTTTCAAATGTTTTGCTTGCGGAAGTGTTGGTCATTATGCTGCTAAATGTCCTCACAAAGAAACACATGAAAAAGAAAAGGAAGTACCAAGAAGGAATAAGAATCGGTTTAGCACTAGAAAAATTTACTATACTCATGAAGACAGTGATGGGTTATCAGACAGTGAGGAAGAATGTGAACAAGATCTTAGACTTCTCATGGCATTTGAAAAGGAGTTTAGAGAAGAAAATGATACTTTTATGGATGCATTAGAGGAAAATGATTTTCTTGATGAAATCAATCAACTCAAAATATGCTTAGAAGAAAATAAAATAACCATAGAGACTCTAAAAAACCAACTTCAAGAAAAGGAGAAACATAATGAGAAATTAGAATGTGAAATAGTAAGTCTAAGAAAATAAATTGAGAAAGTAAAGACTTTGAATCTTAGATTTTCTAAAGGATCTAAAACCTTAGATGAAATTATCAAGATACAACATTCTCCTCTTCTAAAGACAAGTCTTGGATATATCGGAGAATCTTCTCAGGCTTCAGCACCAAATTATCTAAAAGTAGCTACAGCCAGTACACAACATTCTGCCCCTCAGCAAGGAAATAAAGAATCTTTACAGATAAAGCATGACCATCTCAATTCAAAGAACACTAACAAGAGTAACTTTCAAAGAAACACCAAACAACAGGTAAATTCAAGTAGAAGGTTTCATGATCGCAGAAATTTCTTCTTCAATGGATAATGTTTTTCATGTCACAATTTTGGTCATAAAGTTGTTCAATGTGTTGCATATAAAACCATCATGACAAGAGAAACAAGAAAGAAAAGGATTGATATTGGAACAAAGAATAATACATATAACAACTTTTCTCCTCTTCAAAATGAAGTTGAATGTGCTTATTGCAATAACTTTGGCCATGAAGAATCTGAATGCAGGAGAAAAGTCCAGCCAAAAGAGCATCTTCCTTCAAGCTCCAAAGTATGGAAAAAGAAGGAATTACAGGTTGAAAATTGTGGCATAGATTTATTTGCATAAGGAGAAGAAAATCAATGGTACATTGATAGTGGATGCTCAAAACACATGACAGGTGACAAAAACAAACTTCTTGCATATAGTGCTCTAGAAAAGGAAAATAATGTTACATTTGGAAATGATACTCCTGTTGTCATTAAGGGAAAAGGATCTGTTTTTCTAAAAGAAAAGGTGAAAGATAATAATTTCTTGTATGTGGATGGATTAAAGCATAACCTGTTAAGTGTAAGTCAAATGTGTGATCAAGGAACTAAAGTTGTCTTTAGTTCAGAAGAATGTGTGGTACGAGATCTTGATACAGGTAAAACAATTATAAAATGAAACAGAACTCCAAGCAACCTGTATGTATTAAATAACTGCAAAGAACAATGTTACATGAGTAAATCTTCAGAAAAATAGCTATGGCATAGAAGGTTGGGGCATCTGAGCTTCTCTCAAATCAAAAAATCAAGCAGACTTAAAGTTGTTCGTGATCTTCCCAATATTACACCACCTGAAAGTATCATATGAAAATCTTGCCAATTCGGTAAGCAAAATAGAGTGAAATTTAATGCCAAGGAAGGTTCATCAACTAAGCCTCTTGAACTCATTCATACTGACATATGTGGACCTGTGAAGAAAAATTCACCACGTAGTGAACAATGATATATCTTATTTATTGATGATTTCTCTAGAATGTGTTGGATTGGGTTGATTAAACACAAAGATGAAGCATTTGAGAAATTTCAAATTTTCAAAGCACTGGTTGAAAATGAATTAGATCTAAAAATCAAGTGTCTTAGATCTGGTCGACGAGGAGAATATACATCAGATGAATTAGCTGAATTTTGTGAACAACATGGCATAAAAAGACAGTTTTCTGTAGCTGGCACTCCACAACAAAATGGCATAGTAGAAAGAATGAATAGAACAGATCAACAAATGGCTAGAGCTATGCTTCATGATTCTGGAACACTTGACACATTTTGGGGAGAAGCAGCACATATGGCGGTAAATATTCTTAACAAGGCATATTTTCTTGTAAATAGTGATAAAACTCCATATGAACTATGGTATGGTAATTCCCCCACTGTGAAGCACTTTAGAGTCTTTGGGAGAAAATGCTTTATCAAAAATAATGATGAAAAACTTGGCAAGTTTGAACCCAGAGCAGATGAAGGAATATTTCTTGGTTACTCCTCTAGGAGTAGGGCATATAAATGTTACAATAAAAGACTTCGAAAGATTGTCGAATTTATTGATGTTATTATTGATGAGTCTCCTGCACCTCCAAAAGAAGAAAAAAAAACAACAAATGAAGACAAAGATGACATATATCCCTCTACATCAAATAGGAATGATATAGACAGTGAACCCAATGAAGAACCTGAAGATGATTTATTTGAAAAAGCTCCATCCAGATATGTTCAAAATAATCATCCAGAATCTCAAATTTTGGGAGAAAAGGGATCAGGTGTACAAACAAGAAGGACTCTTGTGGGATCTTCTAGCTATCTGGCATTTCTATCCACTATTGAACCACAAAATGTCAATCAAGCCAACAAAGATGAATGTTGGATTCAAGCCATGAATGAAGAGCTTGATCAAATTGAAAATAATCACACTTGGGAATTAGTACCAAGACCTCATGACAAAAATGTCATTGGAACTAAATGGATATTCCAAAATAAGTTAAATGAGAATGGGGATGTTATAAGAAATAAAGCTAGACTTGTTTGCAAGGGGTATGCTCAACAAGAAGGTATAGACTTTGAAGAAAAATTTTCCCCTGTAACTAGACTTGAATCCATAAGAATGTTTCTTTCTTTTTCAAGATTCCAACAAATCAAAGTTTATCAAATGGATGTTAAATCTGCTTTTCTCAATGGTGATCTAGAAGAAGAAGTTTATATAGAACAACCAGAATGATTCATTTTGGCAAATGATGAAAAACTTGTTTATAGACTTAAAAAGGCTCTATATGGTCTCAAACAAGCTCCAAGGGCATGGTACTATCGTCTTGAAAAATATATTCATCAATAAGGATTTTCTAAGGGGTCTACTGATAACAACTTATACACAAAAACTGAAAATAATAAACTATTGATTGTGGTTTTATATGTTGATGATATCATTTTTGGAAGTAATGAAGAGTCTATGAGTCAGAAATTTTCTTCTGATATGCAACAAGAATTTGAAATTTCTTTACTTGGGGAACTAACATTCTTTCTTGGCTTGCAAGTGCAACAAGCAACAGATGGCATATTCTTATCACAAGAAAAATATCTTAAGCAAATCTTGAAGAAGTATGGCATGGAAGATTGCAAACCTGTAAGTACACCAATGATAACTAGATGTAATCTCAGTTCTAATGATGATTCTCCCACGGTGAATCAACCAAAATACAGATCTATGATAGGAAGTCTACTTTATCTCACTGGGACAAGACCAGACATTATGCATGTAGTTGGGATTGTTGGATGATTCCAAGCTAATCCAAAAGAGTCTCACCTTCAGGCTGTGAAAAGAATATTCAAATATCTACAAGGAACTCAAGACTTTGGACTATGGTATCCAAAGAATGCTGATCTTACTCTTCATGCTTACACTGATGCATATTGGGCTGGAAATGTTGATGATTGGCACTAGTGGTGGTGCATTCTATATGGGGCCCCGGTTAGTATCTTGGTTCAGCAAGAAGCAAAGCTCTTTTTCCTTATCTACAGCAGAAGCAGAATATGTGGCTGCCGCATCATGTTGCACTCAACTTCTTTGGATGATGCAAACCTTACAAGACATTCAAATCAAATGTTCACCTCCTATCTCCATTATGTGTGATAATACAAGTGCCATCAGTATTTCAAAAAATCCTGTTATGCATTCCAAGACCAAGCACATTCCCGTCAAGTATCACTTCTTACGAGAACAAGTGCTTGAACAAAAGGTGAAGTTGGAGTATGTTCCCTCCAAAGAAAAAGTGGATAATATATTTACCAAACCTTTACCCAGGGAAGCATTCGAATATCTCAGACAAAAGCTGGGAGTAGTCTCAGCCATGCAAAAGATCAGATCTGGTTAAATTCAGAAGATTAAATTGGATACGCTCCCGTTGAAAGTATTCAGGATGCACAGGCTAAGGGGGAGAATTAGTCATAGGGCAAGGATGCATTGTTGAAGTCTGATCTCATATTTGAGAATCTGTTTTCTTGAGTGTATAAGTCATTTCTGTTATTTCATTAAATATTATTAAAGATGCAGCATGATCTTAGGGGGAGCATGGTATTGTCGGTACAAAGGACCCTGATCTATCCTTTGCCCTTGATGTCAAAGGGGGAGAATATTGCTGAATGTATTTCTGGTCATGGTTTCCATCAAGTCCAAAGGGGCAGATTGTTGGCAATATGTTTTTGGTATCCTATTATATTGAATTGATTTTCCTTGATGGAAACTCTCTGACAAAGGATAACCGAGTGTTGGGTATGATGGTGCTCTGTATACAGTTAGAGGTACCAATGTCAAGATGGTCGATTATGTATCCCGACTGCTAGATAATAAACCATCACGTGATAAACCTCTGTATTATGGAGTAAGGTGTTTATCTATGTTCCGAATGGTGGATCGAATGCACGTAGATAACCGAGTCGAACAGTTCGTAAGGATTTCATCGGAGCTATATAACAGTATTGTGGTTGTATGATCTAATAATGCGAAGAAACGAGTTGGCGAAAATACGCAAACGGAACCTAGAGTAGAGGGGCCGAACCTTGCGAATGAACAGTGAACACGGTTTAAGGCTAGAAGTGGTTTTTATCGCACCACCTTTGCAGCAAAAGTGGTATTTGAGAATCGGGAGTGATTCCATAGAACAGTCGACACATGGGGCGAAGTTCCAAAACCACCATCACTGCGCGCCATCGCATGTTAACGATCGACCAAGGAGGCCGCGCGATATTAATGAGCGCCATCGATCTGGAGGGAAGCCATCGGACGGCAGTCGTATGAAGAAAATGCGTGAAGGTTAACCAAAGTATGGTGTGGGAATTTGATTGGACTATTGATCATATACGTGGGGCCCGGAGTCAAATGTTTATTAACCTTGGCTATACAATTATACGACGAAGATAAAAATTACCTTTGGGTCGCTTCGTGTTATGAATATGCATTAGTGTATATGGAAGAACGTAGGTTGGGGTTCCAATTTGGATTAATTTTTTTTAAATACGTGGGTTGATATTAAAAGAGAATTTTTGTATGCCTTATGAAGGTCTTTACTAAAGAATAAAGTTGGATTAATATCTCAATCTCAGATTGAGATATTAATAAGCCTTAGATTAATTATCTAATTGCCAAAACCAAGAAAATAGATCAATGAGAAATTGTTTGGTCCCCGCTGGATTATCTATTGATCCTGTCCAGGAATACCATCAGCGGTTGGGTGGTTTTGACTCATGGTATTAATAAAGGATATAAGGATAAGAGGACTATAGTACGAGGTGTGTGTGCAGAGGGGTTGTTAATGAATAAATCTCTTTAAGAGATATCTGCATGATTGGACTCTGATAAAACTAAATTTATGATGCACCTATGGAGGTGATAAAGGTGAAATATCTCTAGATCTAGAAGTGATAAATCTCTAGGAAGATCTGCAAAGAAATAATGAAGACCTGACGTAAGTCTGATGAAGAAATTGAAGAAATTTGTTGGATCTGAGGGTTGAAGTCTTCTGCATGAAAGTGGAAGCTTTCTGTCATTACACGATGGTGTCAAAATCAGGGGGTTGGAGCTCCCTTCCAGTAGTGACTGGAGAATGAGAAAAGGTCATAGCCTTCTGCAGGTGGGTGCTTGCATACTGGTATAAGTCTGCGCCAGCACACAAATTGTAAGAAGTTTTCTGTATAATCAATATTGAAGAAAGAGACGACAACAGCGGTGGTTTTCTCCCAAATTGGGTTTCCACCTTAAATACTGGTGTTCATGTGTGTTGCTTATGTGTGATGGCTTATTCTGTTATTACTTCACATTCTTAATGATTATTAAACTTCTGATAAATAAATGATGCAATAATCTAAGTAAAGAATTAATTGCATAATTTTTCAGTCAGATCTGAATGCTGGTTCACTCCCCCCCCCCCCCTCTCAGTATTTTTCCTAAGAGTACGTTAAGTCCTTGCCTCACCAAGGTGTATATTGCAGTTCACGGTTGCTTGGTAAACCTTTATGCCTAGATTCCCCTCTTTGATTTATTTTTTTTGTTAATTTATAAAATTAATTAATTGACCGCGGATTGACATCCTCTTGACGGAACACCTCCTTAGTTGATATTATGTTGATACTAATGGAAACGTTTCCTGAGTATACCAATCAAGGAAACCGATTTGATGGAATCCTAGTCCTTTTCCTCCCTTCTGAAATATCGATGCTCCTTATACGGCAACATTGTCCCTTCCGGGAATTACCATTGGTTTGCTAGTTTGGTTATTTTTGACCCCTATGGTTCCGAATGTTCAAACTGCTTGTCAACTGAGTTCTCCTCCACCTGAACAATAACAACCTCATGTTGATCCTAAATTTAACCCTTTTCCTTCTACACCCATTGTTTCTTCGTCCCTTTATTCCTCCTCACCTGGTGAAAGTCTTGATTCTAGTAACGAGGAAGCTAAGAAGAAGAAGAAAAATAAGCAAGGGGCCAACCAAGAAACCATTGTTACAGATGAAACTAATGTGGGAAAACCTTCCAATCAACCTCGAAAATTGAAGTCCCCTTGTAGGCTATGTAAGCGTGACCACCTTCTTAGATATTATCCTGGTATTCCCAAGGTATTAGAAGTGTGGTCCATAGGCTTCAATCACCCTTTGTCATTGGTCTTTGGATATTTTGCTGGTGATAAACCCTCAACTAGCGATAATAAGGTCCATGGTAAAAAGGGTAAAATAAAATTTCCCTGTAAGTTATGTGAAGGGAATCATCCCATTCACCTTTGTCCTTATATGGATGAAGCCTCAAAAGTGTTGGAAAACCTTACAACTTCTCATCTATGTCTTTCGGATGGTTACTAGAAGCTTTCCCCTGATCCTCCGATAGTTGATGAATTGAATGAACAGGATTCATCTCCAGTCAATATCACTCTCTCTGAAAGTGAATCGCATGATTTCGTTCTCGACTAATCATTGGTTTTGAAAATTGTTGACCTGATTCCACCTTAAGTTGATTATACTTTCCCCGTAGAGAGTGAACTTCATACCACTCATGTTCTTCTTATTTCTTCATATTTGAATGAACTAGAGGGAAATCCTCATGTTCCCAAGGTGTGGGGGCATCTTCCCATTCCTGTAACATAAGGGGAAGTTATCCCATTCCCACAACACCCCCTCCAAGTAGTATAGTCAGTTATTTTGATTGGATTCGACTAGAAAGATATAATATTCCTTCTTATGTGCCCTTTCAGATCACATTAAAGTCTTATAATATACATGTACCTCGCAGAATCATAGATGAAGGCACATCTTTTAATATTCTATCCTCAAATACTTGAAAATATTTAGGTTCTCCACATCTTGTGCCAATTATGCAGAATCTATTGGCTTTTAATAGAGGAACCAGTCAACCATTAGGGATCCTTCCTAAGTTTCCCCTTACTTTGGGAGAAAAAATCGTATATATTGATGTAAAGGTTGTTATAGGACTTTTGGATTTTAATTTACTCCTTAGGCGTGACTATGTTTATGTCATGGGAAGTTTTATCTCTTCTCTCTTTCGAGTGATGTGTTTCCCGCATTAAGGAAGAATCATGACCTTTGATCAACTTTCATTCATTGGTCCTAATTTGACTCCCAATCAAAAATCACCCCTAAAAGGTCCTTATATGCAATGTGGTATCTTCCCCACCACAAGTTAATTATGTGGAAACTTGTTCCATGCCTGTGTCTACTTTTGATCTAGTCAGTGATATAGTGCATCATGTACTCGGGGCATTGGACCATGAGATTTCCATTAGATCCCTTGTTATTTATCCATTCCATAGTGTTTTTCTCCCATCTGATGAGAACCTCTTGAGAGACATGACATCTTATGGACCATGATCAAAGTGTTGGATCAAATTTACTTTTCTTGTGTCAAGCTCCTTAAAATATGAAACAAGGTGTCATAGCATAGTTCCTATTCTTGTTTAAAGCTCCTTAAAAAATGAAACAAGGTCTTCAAAGAAGAGTTAATTTTCTTGTGTCAATCTCATTAAAAAATGAAACAAGATCTTCGAAGCAAAGTTCCTTTTCTTATGTCAATCTCGTTAAAAAATTAAACAATGTGTTAGAGCATAGTTCCTTGTCTTGTGTCAAGATCGTTAAAAAATGAAACGACGTCTTCGGAGAAGAGTTCCTTTTCTTGTGTTAATATCCTTAAAAAATGAAATAACGTCCCAGGGAAAAGTTCCTTTTCTTGTGTCAAGCTTGTTAAAAAATGAAACAAGGTGTTGGAGTAAGTTCATTTTCTTGTGTCAAGCTTCTTTAAAAATTAAACAAGGTGTTGAAGCAGAGTTCCTTTTCTTGTGTCAAGCTCATTAAAAAATGAAACAAGGTGTCATATCAAAGTTCCTTTTCTTGTGTCATGCTCATTAAAAAATCAAACAAGGCCTCCAAAGCAGAGTTCTTTTTCTTGTGTCAAGCTTGTTAAAAAATGAAACAAGGTGTCATGAGGATACTTGTTTTACTGTGTCAACCTCGTTAAAAAATGAAACAAGTTCTTATGAGGATAGTTATTTTACTATCTCAACCTCATTAAAAGATGAAATAGGTACCTATGTGCATAGTTCTTTTACTATGTCAAGATTATTAAAAAATGAAACAAATACCCTTTCAATTCGATTCTTTGATTAGATCTCGTAAATTACTAGTCGAGACTTTCACTCAATCTCGTAAATGAACCCTCATTCCATACACTCGTTAGTAACCAATAGTCTAATTAGGTGACTGAAATGAATCTTGGGGGGCATGTACCTCGAATTGAGTCATTATGCTGGGGGCATGCAAACTTATCTCAAGCATATTTTGTCTTTGTTTCAAGATTTTCTGAAAATGAAACCACTCTCAAGCATAGTTTGTCTCCATTTCAAGCTTGTGTAAAAATGAAACCACTCTCAAGAATATTTTTTCCTCATGTTTCAAGCTTGTGAAAAAATGAAACAGATTTCAAGCATAGATTGTCTCTGTTTCAATCTTGTGTAAAAATGAAACCATCTTCAAGGGTTCTCAAGCATACTTTCCCATGTTTCAATCTTTTGTAAAAATGAAACCATTCTCATCCTTCATCTCGTGATTTACTTTTTATCAGCCTCTTCTACCAGACGAACCTTGGTTTTATCATTCTAGCCTCACCATCTGTTTGGCCGATCATACGCTTTAACTTGCTTATTTTACCCTTTCCTACGATACCACTGTGATGTGTGGTCTTATTAGCCAACCTGTTGAACTGTACGTGTTTTGAGCATTTCCATCATCACCAAAACTAGTTGCTACCCTTTATACCATTCTTTCCTCTAGGAGGAGTCCTCTTTTAGCTCTTTTCAGACTCCCAAAATATGAAAAAATTGTCGCGCACTTATCCTTTTGAGCTCGTAAAAGTAAATGAAAAGATGTTTACTTAGTATAATTTTAACCCTTTTCTGGAGTGACAACCATGAAATTTACATGACTGGGGAGAATTTTTTTTTCGAAACATGGAATTGCAGTTACGACACCCCACCAGACTCCACTACGTCAAGGGCTAGTACTAGTGTGCTGACTGCACTTTTGACCATTTCAAAGATGCCTATAGAACCATTTCCAAAGATGGAAAAGGGACCTAATAAACGAGCAGGTAACTACTCCAAAGAGGCCCATAATTATAGCATCGTGGACGATTTAGCTCAATCACTCGCTTCTATGTCTACGTTGGAAGTACTGCAGTCATGCCTAAAGCAACGAAAATCCCTACTTTTCGCATTAGGTGCTATCGACCCTGTTGATATGTGCATGATGGCTTTTGATTTAGACAAAGCCACCCCTAGGCTTCCTTCCATGGTCACATTCCAGATACCAGTATCGATATAGAATATCGCTATTCACCTATGTGTCATTGACAAGGGTGCATCGACATGCATCATGTCAAAAAATGTTTGGAAGAATTTGGGTTCTCCCGAACTAAAACCCTCGGTCATAATGCTTAAAGCCTATGATGATCGTCCCTCGACCCCCGTCGGCCTCTACCAAAATGTCCCGGTTTTTTTAGCCAGCAAGGCGGTCCACGTAGACATTGAAGTCTTGAATGCTCACTTGGATTATGATATACTCCTTGGGCAGAGTTATATGTACACCATGCCTGCTATAGCCTCCTCCATCTTCCGCATTATGATGTTCTCCCACAAGGATCGAATCATTACTATCGACCAACTGACGCATAGTGAGAAGCATCCCCTAACCAATACGGATGTAATTCTACCCTATGTAGATACAGTCGCAGATGGTCTTTCACGGTACCAAGAATATGGCCCTGGCTAATTCAAACTGTCATCCGTCCTAGGGTCATTCCTAGGATATCCTCCCATTATCCCTGAGGTATCACCCGACACCATAGGGGCCTCAATGTGCATGATGTCCACATTAAGCACCGAGGTCAGTCAGGACAAGGACTCAAGTAGTAACGACACGAAGGCATCAGCCACGGTAGCCTCTCTAGCCTACGCTGCCTCCCAAACCCCTTTCCTCTACCCTCCATCTAGCTTCGTTTCCCAGCAAGTTTTGGCAACATTGGTGTTACCCAACATATCGTTTGTGTTGTTAGGAAATTATATATAACAAAGCAATGAAACACATAAAATATGTGGAAAACACAAGCACACAAAACACATAAAACTAGAGAGACACAGATATACGCAGTTCACCCAGTTTGGGCTACGTCCACCCCGAATAGCCATTCCTTACTTTCTATTATCCATCAAACTGAAGAGACACAACCTACAGTAGATCCACTATAATATCCTCTATTCTCTCTCATAGTCTCCCTATCTGTTTCTCACTCCGAAAATACACATACAATACACAGCCACAATACAATACCCTCATACAAATGAGGGGTTGCCTTCTAGGGAAAAAAACCCTAAACTAAAAATAACTTCTACTATCAGATCATCCTCCTAATGAATGGCCCAGATTGACTAGAAATTACTATACTTTTACAAGGCAATTTTACATCTGTTTTTAGCTTCGGGGGTGCTGCCCCCGAAACCCCCCACTAGGGTGGGGCTCCATAAAGTTGCAGCTGGCACCCCTTGGACTCCCCAGGCAACATTTAATTACGGGTGGCGTTGCCACCCCCATTAAGGTACAGGGGTCCAATTTTGTGATACAAAATAAACAAGATAATCAAGTTCCACACCCAACAATCTCCCACTTGGAGACTGATTGTAGCAACTCTACTGCTGCTTCATTTGCTGGAAAATGACTTCTCTTTGGACCTGGTTGTTTCTCATCTTCATCATCATCCTTGAAGACCAATTGAACCTAAGCACGTTCTCAGTTTCTCCCTAGTTACAACTTTTGTTAGCATATCTATAGGATTCTGGCTAGTATGTATATTTTCCAGCTTCAGGTGTCCATCTTCCAATACTGACCGTATGAAATGGTACTTGAGTTGTATGTGTTTAGTCCTGGAATGGAATGTTGAGTTATTTGAAAGATGAATGGCACTTTTTCTATCACTACATAATGTGCCCATATCATGCTTCTTACCCAATTCATCCATAAACCTTTGTAACCAAATCATTTCCTTACTAGCCTCTGTAGCAGCAACATATTCTACTTCTGTTGTTGAAAGTGCAACAACACTTTGGATTTTTGAAACCCAACTAACAGTTTTCCCACCTACAGTAAATACATATCCTATAGTGCTCCTCCTGTTATCTCTTTCACCATCCATATTTGCATCAACATATCCCTGTTGATCAATGTTTGAACCACCAAAGCATAATGCTTGATTTGTGGTACCTCTCAAATATCTGAGAATCCATTTCACTGCCATCCAATGTTCTTTTCTTGGATTTTTCATGTACCTACTTACAACTCCCACTTCATGTGCAATATTAGGCCTTGTGCAGACCATTGCATACATTAAGCTTCCAACTACTAATGCATATGGAACTTTAGACATGTAGTCCATTTCTTCTTGGGTCTTGGGGCACATCTCCTTACTAAGTTTCAAATGGCCAGCAAAAGGTGTACTAACTGCTTTTTCATTCTGCATATTAAATATTTTCAACACCTTTTGTATGTACTCATTCTGAGACAGTGTTAATTTGCGATTTTTCCTGTCTCTAGTTATTCTCATACCAAGGATTTGTTTTGCAGCTCCCAAATCCTTCATTGCAAATGAATTTTCCAATTTTATTTTGAGCACATTTATTTCCTGTATGTTAGACCCTACAACAAGCATGTCATCTACATATAATAACAATATAATATAGCTACCATCATTTTTCTATTTCAAGTAAACATAATGATCAGAGTGACATCTAGTATAACCTTGTTTAGACATGAACTTGTCAAATTTTAGATACCACTGCCTTGGAGCTTTTTTTAAGCCATACAAGCTCTTCTTTAACCTGAATACTAATTTTTCTTTCCCTTTGACCTCATATCCTTCTGGTTGCTCCATATAGATCTCTTCCTCCAAGTCGCCATGGAGAAATGTTGTCTTTACATCTAACTGTTCAAGATGTAAATCTCCCGCTGCTGCAAGACTTAAAATAGTTCTGATTGAAGTCATCTTAGCAACAGGAGAAAATATTTCATCAAAATAAATACCTTTCTTTTGTCCAAACCCCTTCACCACAAGTCTAGCTTTGTACCTCTGTTTTCCTCCATCTTCTTCCTTCAGCCTATAAACCCATTTATTCTATAATGTAGTTTTACCTGTAGGCAACCTGACTAAGTCCCAAGTCTGGTTATGCATTAAGGAGTCCATCTCTTCTTCCATGGCTAGCTCCCACTTCTTCCTGATTTCAACCTGCATTTCTTCTTCATAACATTTATGTTTACTAGAATCAATCAGCAATAAATAATATAATGAAGGAGAGTATCGTTCAGGGGGTCTAATTATCCTGGTAGATCTTCTAACACCACTTTTAGGTGTTTGAGGTGCCTGTTGCTGTTGTGGTGGTTGTTGTTATTGTGGCTCTTGATTATTATTATTTTCATGCACCTTTAACTTTTCTGTGATCTCATCAAGAATTTTGTATTCTTTGTTTTCTTTTTTCCTGTTTCTTTTCCTGCAACTGATTCTTATACAATACCTTTTCATTGAATATTACATCTATGCTCCTAATGATTTTGTGATTTTCATAATCATATAAGAGATAACCAAAATCATTAACACCATATCCAATAAAGGTACATTTCTTTGATTTTTCCTCAAGATTTGTTCTATTTTCTTTATTAATATGGACAAAGGCCTCACAACCAAAAGGCTTTAAAAAAGAGTAGTTTACCTTTTTACCTGTCCATGCTTCCTCTGGAATACCACCATCCAAGGAACTTGAAGGCCCTCTGTTTATTAGATAAACAACAGTATCTACAACATCTGCCCAAAATTGTAAAGGCAATCCTACATGCAATCTCATGCACCTTGCACGCTCCATGATTGTTCTATTCATCCTTTTTGACACACCATTTTCTTGTGGTGTTCTTCGAACTGTCTTCTCTCTGCAAATTCCATGCTTTGAACAGTACCTATCAAACTCTTTGCTGCAATATTCACCTCCATTGTCTGATCTGAGACACTTCAACTTCTTTCCTGTCTCAATCTCAACCAAAGATTTCCATTTCTTGAAAGTATCAAATACATCAGATTTATTCCGAATACAATAAATCCAAGTTTTTCTAGTTGCATCATCAATAAAAGTAACATAATAAAGAGAGCCACCGAGATATGATACTTGAGCAGGTCCCCATACATCTGTATGCACAAGCTCTAATTTTTCGCTCTTATTTTCTTTCCCAACTCTGAGAAATCTTACTGTCTTATGTTTTCCATATATGCAATTCTCACAGAAATCCAAATCAACATTCTTCAAACCCGACAAAAAATTTCTTGAGTGAAAAATCTTCATCCCCTTCTCACTCATGTGTCTGAGCCTATGATTCCATAATTCTGCATCTTCTCCTTTGGAAGTTAAAGCATTAACAGAGTTATAAATACCATTGCATAAATACAACGTACCAACCTTTTCACCTTTTTCTATTACCAAGGTTCCTTTGGTGACCTTCCAAGTTTTATCTCTGAAAGTTGTCACACAACCTTCACCGTCTAACTGCCCTGTTGAAATCAAATTTTTCTTCAGATCTGGAACATGCCTTTACCTCCTTTAATAGCCATTGGTTTCCATTCTGTTGTTTTACAAGAACTTTACCCATTCCAACAATTTTACAGGGTTTAGCATCACCCAAACGAACTTGTCCAAAATCTCCTTGAACATAGTCATGAAAATATTTCTTATCAGGTGTGGCATGGAATGAGGCCCCTGAATCTACAACCCAAGAAACAGTAACATTTTCGAAAGAAAGAAACAAAGCATATTGTAACACATAACCTGTCACATTTACTTCATGATTGTTTTCTTGTTGTGAATCTCCTTCTTTTCCCTTCCAAGATCTATAGTATTTCTTCAGGTGTCATTTCTTTCTGCATTTCCAGCACACTATCCCTGATTTGGACTTGGATCTTCCTTTCCTTGATTTACTGTGATATCCTGAGCTCTTTCCTCTTTCCATTTTTTTTCCCCTAGACTCTGCACTCAAAGCATTACCCGATGTCTCACTGGAGGTTTCCGTCACATTTCCTCGCTAAGGATAGCACCGAAAACATCCTCAAACTTTAAAGTACTAGATCCAGAGACAGAGTTACTAATGGCCATAACTAAACCATTCCAAATTTCTAGCAATGAGCACAGAAATAAAAGAGCCCTAACTTCATCATCAAAGTTTACCCCTATAGAACTTAATTGACTGGTAACTGTATTAAAATCATTTAAATGGTCTGCAACAAATCCACCTTCCGACATCTTCATATTAAATAAATGTTTCATGAGAAATACCTTGTTTGAGGTCGACGGTTTTTCATATGATTTCGCTAATGCCTTAATCAAACCCTCTGTTGTTGTTTCCTTCGAAATATTGAAGGCTACCAACACCGCGAGGCACAACCGTACTATTCTAAGTGCCTTTCTATCGATAATCTCCCATTCTACGTCTGTCATAGCCATCGACTTCTTTGTTTTTCCGCTCAATGGTAGGTACAGATATTTCTGATACAGATAATCTTCCATCTACATCTTCCATAGAGAGAAGTTTTGGTCGTTAAATTTCTCGACCCTAAACTTACCATCTTCCGCCATTTCTCCCACTCGAACCAGGAACCCTTCTTTCCTGTGAGTTTATCAGCCAAATAGATCTTCGGCTCTGATACCAGTTGTTAGGAAATTATATATAACAGATAAATGAAACACATAAAATATGCGGAAAACACAAGCACAGAAAAAAAAAAAAACCAGAGAGACACAGATATACGTGGTTCACCCAGTTTGGGCTATGTCCACCCCGAACAGCCAATCCTTCCTTTCTATTATCCAGCAAAATGAAGAGACAAAACCTACAGCAGATCTGTTGTAATATCTTCTATTCTCTCTCACAGTCTCCCTATATTTTTCTCACTCCAAGAATACACATACAATACACAGCTGCAATACAATACCCTCATACAAGCGATGGGTTTCCTTCTAGGGAAAAAAACCCTAAACTAAACATAACTTCTACCGTCAGATCATCCGCATAATAAATGGCCAAGATTGACTAGAAATTACTATACTTTTACAAGGAAATTTTACATCTATTTTTAGCTTCGGGGGTGCTGCCCCGAAAACCCCCGCCAGGGGGGGCTCCATAAAGTCGCAGCCGCCACCCCCTGGACCCCCCAGGTAGCATTTAATTACATGTGGTGTTTCCGCCCCCATTAAGGTACACGGGTCCAATGATGTGATACAAAATAAACAAGATAATCAAGCTCCACACCCAACAGGAGTTCCCAGTTTGGTACCTCATTCCTCCTTCTGGAACAAGAGCCACCAACGTCACTGCCATAGGGTTAAAGCCCCTCAGTTCCAAGGAGCCCGCACCAACACAAGAAATGGCCGAGACCGCCCCCGCAAAGGAAGTTCCCATTACTAAACCAGTTATCACAACCAATAAAACCATAAATAGAGGAAAGAATATTGTGACCCCCATCATTAAAAGGGAATCACCATTCTGCGCCGTATGCGATGTTATAGGCCATCCTACCCACATATGTCCAAAGCTAGATGAGTTAAAACCACTCCTGAGCTTCGAAGCAGAAACCTTGACGCCAAGTTCCCATAAAAAGGAGCCTACCACCAAAGGTAAATGCAAACCACTACGTACCAATCACACATGCTCTCTCTGCGGCACCTATGGGCACTATACCCACCATTTCCCAGAGATACCACAATATAGGGATGCCTTACATGCGGTCAAGCGATCCTATCAAGAGGATCCCTCCATCTAGTCAGTCAATGATGAGCCTCGTACCATCCTATACTTACAAGAGGAACATAGGATTGTAGAACAGCCCCAGTAATGCCAATTATACATTGTACGCTATGCGATGAATGTGGCCACTACCTCGAAGAGTGCGCAGACTTGGAACTCATTCACATATGGTATCCAATCGAAAATTTTTACTACATGGGGCTACGGGCAGTGCAATTCACATGCCCGTTATGCATCGACAACCACCTTTTGGAGGATTGTCACTACATACTTCGCTTCCAGCTAGCCCTTGCTAGCCTTTGCTCAGCCATAGTCTACCTTTCCCAAGAAAACGATATGGACGCTGAGTCCACTGGCAGCTCCATGACACAAGCAGATGACATGAGTGGATCTATCATGTTCTTGAGAGCCGAAGAACATCCTAGAAGGGAACCCCTAGTTACCCCTAACAACACTTCGTAGTAACGAACAACATGTATGTCATGCAAATAGATGGACCATGTAGTCATCCATTTCCCCGATTTAGCAGCCTTCCAGTGCTAGTTCCCCATCAGACCTCGAACTGAAGTAGATGAAACCTTCATATCAAGTATATTTTTCCTGATATGTCAGGGTAATCATTACGAGTGACATTGAAATTATGCCTCGCAAACTCGTCCCACTATTGAAATTATTAATGCAATAGAGAAGAGACACGACGATCTCTGGGAATGGCATAAAAATTACATCGCTGAATCAATGTCCCCACCCCCGCAATGGTGTGTCAATCCTGACAAGACAACACACCACCAAATAGTAACCTTAGCCAAGCCTAGGATAAAATGCAGCCTATGTGATCTAAATGACCACCGAGTCAACTAATGTAGAGAAATCAAGCCCCTAGCAAATAGTCTCCGCGTAGTCTCTTCTCTCCCCCAGAAACTTCTCTCCAATAAAGAGAATATCACATGCACTTATTGTCGAATTTTCTCACACGTTCACCATACGTTTAAGTGTATACATCTCCCCAAGCTGAGAGCGGCACAAGCTGCGTTAATTCTACACTTCACTAAAGAGGAAGACAAGTCTAAGCCAACGATAAGGAAATGGAGACATAAAAAAAAATCATCTACGTTTTCCCGTTTCCAAGCATCGACATAAGGAACAACGAGTAGCATAGAATCACACAATATCTACTCCATTGGCTCAGTAACACCATGCACCATCTACATTGGCATGAATCATGCACCAGAGATGTGCCCGCTAATGGAAACATTTAGGCACCTCTGTGGCAGGCACAATTTCCACCTACCGAAAATCGACTATCCTGGTGGGGAACCTAATTTTGAGCCCATAAAAAATCCCATTACGGAGATTATTTCCCCACCAAATGCTGATGATACAATCCACCATATACGATTTGTATCCACTCATATTAGTGATAGGATTACTGCCTCAACCTCGTTCCAGGATTTCCATCATAGTCCTGTCACAAAAAACAAAGGTACCTTGCGCTTTTGCATTGATTTCCACAAAATCCAAAATCAACATGCTGCCATCGAACTCCTTGATGACACCCAGTCTCTAGAACAACGCCTAGTACAACTAGAGCTAGTTGAAGAAAGTCTGCAACAATCTCCGCAGCACAACGAGGCCCATAATAAAAGGGTGAAAGCATCATTCGACTGTAAAATCAACCCTCGCTCATTTACTGAGGGATAATTATTCATTTGCTACGATTTCACAAAAGAGGCCCTAGGGCCAGGAAAGTTCGAAACACTGTTGAAAGGGCCCTACATCATCAAACACTGCCTCCGACAGGGGGCATACATCTTGACGGAACCGGATGGGACTGGCCTCACTAACCCCATCAACGGCCTTTACCTCAATAATTTATACCCATAAGGGCCCCAAAGGCCCTTCCCCTAGAGTGAAAGAACACAAAACCCAATCACCAAAATATTTTTGACCCGAAGACTTATGTAAAAAACATGCTCAAAGTGCCAACATGGATCACCAAAATGAACCATATTTCCGATTTGCTGATGGAGCATCACAATGGTCTCAAAACTTAGCTACAGCTACGTGGTTAATCTACCACCCCAATCGATCACTGCTATGTTCAAACAACGTGGGCATCGGATCAGCAACAAAAAATCAGGAAGAATATGACGTCGTCGTTGGACTTATGTGCGACGCCCTCCATCGAGGCATTCGCCGTATGCATATCTACCTTGAATCCCATTTAGTAGTATCACAGCTAAACCAAACATTTGAGACCAGAGACACACACCTATTTAGAAAATATTTTTGTGCCAAAATATTAATCAGACAATTTGATTACATTACATTTTCACATGTATCAAGGAATCAAAACCAAATAGTTGATCGCATAGCTAACAATATCCTAGACCGGAATGTATCTCGAATAAACCATCATCCATAAAAAAAAAAAAACATAGATATCCATCATCATAACATAAAATATATAAACTGAAATAAATAGCACACCATGTAGAGCCACAAAAATATCTCTCATATGTATATCAAAAAATATGTGTATCTGAGTACAAAAAATAGTATCGCTAGCCCACAAGCCAGCCCGAAGATACAAAATTTGTCAAAAATAAGGGAAGCATCTTCATAATGGGTGTTTTCCCTGTGTACAAAACTACTCTAGGGTGGTGTCGTCCCAAGAGGAGCACCTGGACCCACCACCGCTCTTGGTGCCACCACCAGAGCTGTTGTTGCCACTGTGATCGCTACCCAAAGTAGAGTGGGCCAATAATCCCTCTCGTGGGCCATCACTGTCTCTAACCAAACCTCCTCAAAGTCATCCATAAAACCTCGAGCAAGTATGCCCTGGGTCAAGCAGTCCACTCAACCCCAGAAGTCCTTAAGAGCAATCACCTGAGCCGTAAGTACTACAATGCATGCCCCAGCCGCATCTACATGAGCTCGCTCGGCTGCAACCTTTGCTGCAGCCGAGCTGCTGCCCTCACTAGAAGGGCCAGCACCATCTCCACCAAGTCTATTGGCACCACCACCTGGTCCACCTACATCACCCCCTCCTTGACCACCTCAAGGTCGTAGTGGAGGGTCGTGACCTACCAGTTAGGCCATTGGGAGACCTACCTTGCCAACATCTACACAAGTAACCAAAATAATGTCAGTGTCAAGAACAAAACACACAAGAACATAAATACTCGAAAAAATGCAGAAAAAAGATAACACATACCTACAGGCCCCCAAACATAACCAAAAGGGAGACACATTTTTGGGTCATCCTAGAAGCCCATCCCTACATACGGGTATGGCAAGAACATATGTGCTTTGGCCTCAAACCAGGTCTTTTTCATGGCATTCCAGTAATGCCCGACCATGCCACTACCACCCCCCGACATCACTGGAGCCCACCTCCTCATCCGTGGCTCTTGTGGCCCCCCAATGGGCACTGCCAACACCAGCCTTAGTAGCACCACTCTCTCATACATAATTTTATATAGGATGCTAGCATACGCAAATAAATTAGATCCACATTGGACCTTTTCAATTGCAACACCATTCCATCAAAACAAAAGCGGGCGAAATCGAAAAAGTGCCCGCCCCTCAATCGGTGTAAAACTCCAACCTGCGGGCCAAATGCCCGATGTGGAGCAAACAACCCCGCCAGTCGCACAATAACTGCTAGAGGACGTCGCTCTGCCACATCTGTCACTGATTCAATGTTGATGCACCCCTCAGTAAGAGGTGCACCACCACAATGCCGCCTCCAGAATTTGTCTAGGTTCACTCTCCCAACAGAGAGTGGGTACCTCAAAGCCTCACCCTGAGGTAGTAACCCAATCACAAAGTAAATATCCGTCTCAGAATGGATCACCAGGTTCGTCCCCCACATTATGAACATATTGCACCTCTGGCGCCAATGCTATATAATATAACGTAGTAGTCGGTCCTGAGACCGGAGGAACTCGTTTTCAACAAAATTCATAAGGCCCCATGCGGCCAAATGATGGCGCACCCTAGCATCAACAGCTAGAGCGGTATAGATCTCAAGCCAATCCCTCTCTCTCCACACTAACCTGCCAAGCAACACAAGCACCCATCAGCACAGAGAAAAACCAAAGACAGATAAGAAACCAAAATTTTCTGTCACTATGGCCTTTGTGCGCCTGTCCCTCAAACAGGCGTGCCCTCGCACACCTGTCTTCTTCACAGGCACGCCTTTGTGCGTAAAAATTAGGGAACATCATGCCCTCATGCGCCTTTCCCTCAAAATTACATGCAAGCAAGGTGCTCTTTTCCGAGATCTCCCGCAAAATCTAGGTAAAAAATTTCTCAGAGGCTGCAAAAACCTAATTTATACGGCCCCCGGCACCATCAAACTGAATAAATTATAATGCAGGACGTCATGAAAGTTACCTTGGCATAATATCGCTAATCCCTGGTACACGGGCTAACCGCAACGGCAAGAAAGGCTCTGCAAAGCACCTCTGGTCTCCCAAAACTCAGCAAGTATAAATGAATAGGATTAGGGCCATAATCACATATTTATCGCCCTTTTCTAGAACTCAGAGGACCATAACAGGAGATCAGAAGGTCCATTCCGTAAACCATAAGTTGCACCATCATCAGTATGCCATGACGAACGAAAGTGATGTCACGCATTCTCTTTCCACAAAAAATCATTTTCCAGTGCCGGAAGGTATGCACCCTCCCATCTTCCTTTTTAAAGCTCATGCCTTTCAATAATGTTTTGATGAAAATAATATTCTTTCACTTGAGGTAGTTGTTTTTGTAGGAATAGCCCACAAAATTATTACAACAACATACACTAAAGGTCTCGGAGCAAGTATCATTCTACCCCCAGCATGATAGAGTCTGTAATGTTCCTTTTTTGGGAATTTCTATAGTATGGTCCAAAGGGACATTGTATAAGGAAGAAAATGCAAAAATAATATGAAAGGGTACTTGTATCCATCATTTAACACATCATACATTACACTTCCAGAATTTTAGCTCAAAGAAATCCCTCAAGGTGGGTTAAACAGATCTCCCACACCTTGGTATCTTAGAAAAGTTCTCAAAGAGAGCTACAACAATACATGAAAATAATCATTAAACTCTGCAAATATGAACATGTCAATAAAGGGAATATAATTCAGCCATCATTTTCATTAATATATCAGCAATAATACACAAGAAAATCATTAGGGGCAAGCCATTCAAGCTATTGGAACCAATCTCCAATGATCAAACTATGAAATACATGAGATGCTGCAACTGCACAAAATGATGGAGAGCAGTGACTGCGTAGTCTCTATGAGAGTAGAAGCTGTTGAATACATAGAAAATGATAATGAGGCTGAAGGATACAAATAAATTCCCAAGAATAGAAGAATGGGCTCCAATACAAGATTTCTAGCCAATCTAGGAGAGATTACTAGAAATGTCGGAGAATGTACAATGTGAAAATTAACTTGTCACTGCAACTGAATCAAAATAGGAAATGAGGGTGTAGTAGATATGAAATGATGATGCCTTCCTCTGATAGTGAATCTAAGAAAAAGGCTGATCCCTTTACTCAGAAACAACTCCTCCTGATGAGCTCTAATGACCCTCCCAGCAACTTCCTGCAAAATAACGTAGATCTAGATGGAGACTACACTGTGAGGGAAGATGGATGGTTGGCCTGATTCCAATGATATGGAAATCTTCCTGGGAGTCCTCCTCATTGATCCCCCAATGAATAGCTAAGCCCTCCACTGAAAAGCAAGACAAGGAACAACTCAAGAGATCCTCTATTGCTGCACCCTGCAACACAAAGTTATCCTGCTCTAGGAATAACATTGTGACTGAAGGAGGTAGATTTGGCCAAATGCCGGAATGAGGAAATGCAGCTCTAGAAACTCTCCTTCCCTAAGGATGAGGTAGGGATTCCCAACCGGAAACAACCTAGTGCTATGCAGCACTGCACTCTTGCTAAACAGAAAGAGGAGTGTAGTCTCAACAGACCAAAGAAAATAATAATCAAGCATGCCTAACAATGGCTCTCCTCCTCTCCAATATAGCAAGTGCTCCTCTCCACCATGGGTTCCATCCACATGTGCCTTCCAACTCATGCAATTGATCCTCCTCTAAAACTGCGTAGTCCGTCAAGGAGATACATTGTATCTAGACAGTGCATGTGGACTTGGTCAAAATGTCTAGATCAAGCATTATCCAATCATGTTCACACCATGTGGTGCTAAAGTCAGCTGCTTTATTATTCCTCCTTTCACACAAGGAGTTTTATTTCTCCATCGAAGGGGGTTAAGGTGTCTCCTTACCCATTTTATTCAACAAAATGAAAATATGCAAACTATAATGTTCCTTTTAGCTTGAGGCTAAAATTTGGGAACATTACAATCCTCCCCTCCCACATGTTGCTTGTCCTCAAGAAACTACATAGAGAGAACAAAGTTTCTCCCCCTTTCTCTTTTTTGGCCTCCTCATAAAAAATCTCCACCATTGCTCAAGATATCCTGCAACAAATCTTTCCTCCAATGCTTCCTCCCAAGTATGCAAATTGAAATGGTGCACATCATGGAAAGATAGAAGGTGTAGGTGGAAACCTTCTTGCTGTGCTATGGCCTCCTCAAGGTAGGAGTGATGACATGCATAGGAAAGTTTTTTCCCCAATTATTATCCTCTCATCCATGTTATCATCCAAATAAAAATCTCAACCCCTGGTTTATGCAATGTGTTGGGGCTGAATGGAGAGTTTGGATTTTGGTTCCCAAGGCATTTCTCCCTCCATTTGTGGTACATATGGGGCTGCCTCCGTCCTTGGGCTGAAATGGTATGGCCTCAAAGAATGGCCCAAGATTTCCCATCAAGAAAATCAGCCATGAGATGCCCCCTCAAATTCTCCAAGTGGTTTTTCCCACAAGAAGAGAAAAGTAGCAATGTGCCAATCATGGTATGCCCATGTTGTCTCCTGCAATTTAAAACATGTACAATGGGGAGAATCATGCTCCCAATGGGCTGTCTCGATACCTCCAACACTCTCCAAATAATTCTCCCCATGAACATAAACATATCATGAATTTCAAAAGACCATGAAAACAAGCTACCAAATGACAACCAGAGAGTGAATCATAGTTCCACCAATGGAACCAACGCAGTGTCCTCCTTTCCTGCATCAAAACAAGTAATAAAAATTTCCTTACCAGTCACTTGTTTGCTGCCACAGTCATCCCATAAGATGTGAACATGAATGTACAATATGGTGTCAATGGTGCACACTGAGAAGTATGTGGCTTCCCCCACAAACCACCATAAAGGTAGCCAAAATCAATGTTACAAGTAGCTACAAGTACATCATACAATATGAAAGAATGGGTGTTCCCTCTTTGTACAATATGTTGCTCATATAAAGTAAATAATTACAAAGCACAATGTGAATTATACCTTCTCTATTATGTACTTGAGGCCTTGAGCTGAAATGGCTGAACTGAAAAAGCTCCCTCACTCCCAATGAGTAGGAAGGTGGTTGTGCTATCCTCTCAATAACCATCTAGGCTATGCATCTCTCCATATGTTGACATATGTCCTGTTGAATTACCTCCCAAGTGAACTCCCTTAGAAAATCAAAATATGCATCAAAGTGCATAGCTAGAAAGCCCTCATGTGCTGCATGTAGCAGCTTCTTCTTGAGCTCAGAATCTTTGGTCAAGAAAATTATTTGATATGAATAGATGACCACATCATTACTGTATATCTATCATATTTTCCTGGGTCATCAATAATCATGCATGCATCTATATCCTTGGAGTACTCTACTACGAGTTGAAACCTTCAATCTTGATCTATCCTCCTCAGAGACAGCGCTGGTAATCTGCAATGTGGTGCTCCCCTCATGCTACTGCCTACTAATTTTACATTCCCCATGCTAAATTCATCCTCCAAAATGCTTCCATACCCATCATGCAGCTGCTCATGCATCAATAGTAATGGTGACCTTTGGAATTTGGCCTCCCATGAGAAGCTATCATCCAAAAGGAATCCCCCAAGATGGGCCAAAGTAGGCATGAGTGGCCTCCATCCACTCCCATGTGTGAAAGAGTCCTTCCTCAAAGGAAGTATCCTATGTCTCTCCAAATCTATGGAGCAGTCATCCTGCATCATGAAGATGATATCCTCCATCCCTGCAGCAATCTCTGTCAGCGCAGTATGGGTAATGAGAGTGGGTGATGCTGAAAATGGGAGAGTGTCTCCCTCCTCCTTGAGTCTATCCCAAGCTCTTTGCACTGTGCTCGACTCCTCCAAAGTCTTCACCTCTCTGAAATCCAAGAGTGGTGGACTATATGACAAGATGTCCCTAATCAACTCTAGATCATAGGCCTCCCAGGTAGAATGCCTCCATATATTGAGACATCCAGTTCAGAAGTGGACTGTATATATGAGTGGACTGATTTTCCCCCCTCTTCACTGTGCTGTACAGTCTCCTTCTCTTGTGCAAAAAAAATCCAGAATAGATAAGGGTGTATCGTCCAATGATGCTGATCCTTCTCTTCCTCCCCCATCTCACAATCCCCAAAAACTACTGCATATGGCTCCGGAATTTTTCCTTGGTTCCCACATGTTGAATCATTTTGAACTACTTGAAAGACACAAGGGCTCCCCTAATGGAATAAATGGCTCCCTTTTCACCTCCATGTGGTGATGGACCTCCTCCCAAAGGGATAGTGCTGTTAGATCTCTTATGCTCATCCTCCCCATCAATAATTGATAATACCTCATCATCAAGGAGAGACCCTAGATCTCGGTCATCCTTTGGAAGAAGTACCTCCATGCCTTCATAAATGGAAGAGGGCCCTTCACACAATGGGGATCTTGCCCTTAGCAAGCCATCATACATTTTTTTCATCCCCTTCAGAAATATGGAATGGAGTTTTTTTCATGGTTCCCTCCAATGCATGCAAAGTGTTTGAAGTTTTGATAAATGATGTTTCACAGCGATTTTTTTCAAATTCCCTCACCAATCCCTTAGCGAATTCATCATATGTTTTTACATGATAATATGAAACATAATTTTCAAACCACCAACCATGAGCCATACCTTTGAGTTGCAGCACTGCTCCTCTAATGGCCTCATCTTCTTCCTTCATTCTTCCTATAGTGCAAGTGGGCAATGAACTGCACTGTGGATCTGCATGTGTGGCTGAATTTCCACACCCATCATGATAATAGCTCTGGATTGCTTCATATTCAAACCCTCTCAAAAAATTTCTACAATTCTCCCTTTCTATCTCCTTAAGATCTTCTATGATAGCTTCCATAGTTTGGAAAAGAAGCAGGGAGATCACCTCTTCTGTCATTTCTCTTTTCTTGTTTCCTTTGTAAAACTCCTCTCCTGTGTGAGGATTTTATCCTTCTAATGGCATATTATCTTGGATGAACAGGCTGAGCCAAGATTGATGCTTTGATACCACTGTAATGTTGCTTTTTCGGGAATTTATGCAGTATGGTCCAAAGGGATGTTGTGTAAGGAAGACAATGAAAAAATAAGGTGAAAGGGTACTTGGATCCCTTATTTAAAACATCATACATTACACTTCCAGAATTTTAGCTCAAGGAAATCCCTCATGGTGGGTTAAACAGATCTCCCACACCTTGGTATCCTAGAAAAGTGCTCAAAGAGAGCTACAACAATACATGAACATAATCATTAAAATCTGCAATTATGAACATGTCAATAAAGGGAATATACTGCATCCATCATGTTCATTAATATATCAGCAATAATACACAAGAAAATCATGAGGGACAAGCCACTCAAGCTATTGGAACCAATCTCCAATGATCAAACTATGAAATACATGAGATGCTGCAACTGCAAAAAATGCTGGAGAGCAGTGACTGCATAGAGAGTAGCAGCTGTTGAATACATAGAAAATGATAATGAGGCTGAAGGATACAAAGAAATGCCCAATAATAGAAGAATGGGCTCCAATACAAGATTTCTAGCCAATCTAGGAGAGATTACTATAAATGTCAGAGAATGTACAATGTGACAATTAACTTGTCACTACCACTAAATCAAAATAGGAAATGAGGGTGTAGCATATCTGAAATGATGATGCCTTCCTATGATAGTGAATCTAAGAAAAAGGTTGATCCCTTTACTTAGAAGCAAATCCTCCTGATGAGCTCTAATGACCCTCCCAGCAACTGCCTGCAAAATAACGCAGATTTAGCTAGAGACTGCGTTGTGAGGGAAGATGGATGGTTGGCCTGATGCCAATGATATGGAAATATTCCTAGGAGTCATCCTCACTGATCCTCCAATGAATAGCTAAGCCCTCCGCTGAAAAACAAGCCAAGGAACAACTCAAGATATCCTCTGTTGCTGCACCCTATAGCACAAAGTTATCCTGCTCTAGGAATACGTTGTGATTGAAGGAGGTAGCTTTGGCCAAATGCCAGAATGAGTAAATGCAGCTCTATAACCTCTCCTTCCTTGAGGATGAGGTAGGGATTCCTGACCGGGAACACCCTAGTTCTATGCAGCACTGCAATCCTGCTAAACAGCAAGAGGATCATAGTCTCAATAGACCAAAGAAAATAATAATCAAGCATGCCTAAAAATGGCTATCCTCCTCTCCATATATAGCAAATGCTCCTCTCCACCATGGGTCCCATCCACATGTGCCTTCCGACTCATGCAAGTGATACACCTCTAAAACTGCGTAGTCCATCAAGGAGATACATTGTATCTAGATAGTGCATGTGGACTTGATCAAAATGTCTAGATCAAGCATGATCCAATCTTGTTCACACCATGTGGTGCTCAAATCATCTGCTTTATTATTCCTCCTTTCACACAAGGTGTGTTATTTCTCCATCTAATGGGGTTAAGGTGTCTCCTTACCCATTTTATTCAAAAAAATGAAAATATGCAAACTATAATGTTCCTTTTAGCTTGAGGCTAAAATTTGGGAACATTAAAGAGTCCCGGAAAAATTTGCATATCCTGACATCATTTCTCCATCAGAAATAAACCATAGGGTCCTCATACCCGACCTTGTTTATCATCAACTCCCCCTGCACATGATACACATCCACGTTGGTCGGTATAGCCTCCCCTCCATGGCGCTCGTCACCCAAAGTAGACCATATATCATAGCACAGGTGATTCCATTGCCATACCACTTCAATCCGGGAAGCACCTCATGCCCATCCATTCATCATGCATAAGGTCAAGTTTACCATTCAAACTCAAACCCCCTTCCCGGATGATCAGGTTGTACAAGTAGATTGAAAGCGCACCTACGCACACCGCATTTGGCCCACCATACCTCCATCAACATAATCCCATCTGTAACACTTCTTCATTCGCTTCATCAACCCTGCACATGAGACCAACCAATGGGAGCCCCACCCCTATAAAAACACCGTCCTCACAACTTCAGTGAGTGAACCCTTTCATGTTTTAGGGTACCCATCTCTGTGTTTTGTACAAACCAAACCTCATTATTTTATTCTTTCGATAAGTGTTCAAAGACCGCAAATGATGCCCTTCCCCTATTTGCCCTCATATTTCATCTTTTCCCCCATGGAAGCAGTCCATTTTCCCCTTGGTCAGATTATTTCACCCACACACACGCACCATCACAACATTCATAGCCGGTTGTAATATTCCCAAATTTTCACATCATATTTGGAATATTAGAGTCCTTTTGTTTTCTTAGTAAATTAAGTAAATAAGAGGGTGGAGGGACCCACAATCCTCAATATGAATAAATATCCACTTTTATGTGTGTGAATGTGGATTAATTTAGCCTAGATCTGCATAACAAGGTAGTTGAGCAACTACTAATGTTAATGAAATTGGAGAACCTATCTCATTAATGAGATAGATCATGGAGGTTGATTTGGTCAACTAAGATATTGAGAGGATCAAATAGAGATGACTCAGTCAAATAAGATCTTTAAGATGTCAAACATCATGGGACATTCATGATAAAGTGATGGAGGACGTTGTGCCAACAAGGCACACTTGATGGAAGGTGTACATTGCACCTAGACATGATGGTTGATTTGGTCAAATAGTGCAGTCCCACTTGGAGGATCTTGTCCACATACACTGCGCATTCTAGATGAGGGCCAAGGCTTGGGAAGGCTCAAATATTATTTAAAGAAGATGAAGGCAAGGATGAGAGGATGCTGATTATTTCTTGATGTAAGATCTTTTCAGATCTTGGATTGTCATGTGAAATTCCACTGCTTTCTTGGGTTGTTTAGCAGAGATTGCAGGTGTTGTTTAGCACAAGGTGTTCCTGGTCGGGATTCCCACCTCTTTCTTAGAGCAGCTCTAGAAAGAGGATTGTACTTCATTATACATTAGGCTTTAAGTGCAATCTCCTTTTCCTACTTTTGTAGAACACTCATATTCATAAATTGCAGATTTTTGAAGATCAGTTTAGAAGGAGGATGTTGTCTTCAGTACTTCATCTGGAGAACTGGTGAGGGATTATTCCTATCACCTTGGGCTTAAAGATCGTCTTCCCAGAGATTCATTGCAGATTTTGTATCAAGCCAAAATTTATTGACCTCCTATCAACAGTATTCCCTTCAAGAATAACGTTGTTCATTTTGTAGATCTAAAAGGAGGAAGGAAGTTTCTAGTATTTCAGCTAGAAATCCTGTGAGGATCATTCCCTCACATTGCCGTCAATATTTCCATCATACTGGAGCTTATTGTATCATTTTTCAGTAGGAATAAGGCCTCTCTTTCCCTCACAATGTATTTTCTAGAGGCATTTGTGTTGCAGCAGCTGCAACCATCATTGGAGGATTGAGAAGATAGATCTAGAGCTTCTAGCTCATAGATATGAAGAAGGGATCAACCCTTCAAGCATAGATCTGATCTGATATCATATTTCAGCCATCTATTTGTCAGATCTAGATTCAGATCTCTATTTCCCAGTAGATCAAGGATCAAATCCTAGGGAGGTAATTTTCCAAAGTTGGAGATCTGGAAAATTCTTTCTGGGTTATCTTGGGAATCCATCACATTGGCCAGATCTTGAATATCAGCATCATCTGAGATCTAGATTTGAGTAGATCTACATTTTCATTTTCAGCCTACAGTTATATGTTCATATTCTGCTGAAGGGACAATGCAGTATTTGCTTTAGTACCTCTCCAGTTACGATGTACATATTGCAGCCTGTTTTCTAAGTGATTCTAGACCAACGTTTTGGCTAGATCTATTCACATTTTGTACATTGTGTAACTGATTCTTATCCAATATAATAAAATGGCTCACCTTCTCTGTAAATTTTGATGCTACCCTAATATTTATTATTTATCTTGTTGTAATTTCTTATATTGTGTGAATTATTACTGCATTCTCCCTTTTGGGATATTACAGTGGTATCAGAGCATGATCTTTGGCTCAGCTTGTGGACACTTCATCTTTTGCATCTAAGAAGAATCAGATAGATGAGATCTACTATGGAGGAAGAAAATTCTGCCACTCATTTCTATTGATCTATGCAAGATCCCTCCAAGGAGGTCTATCAAATGAAAGAGGAAAGGTAGAAAGAACATCCAAGAAGAATATATGATAAGGGAGGCCCCAGCACTTCCTATCAGCAAAGAAGAAAATTGGAGAATCCTAAATCTCCTCATAGGTCCACTATGCCCACTTTCTCTGAAGAAGGTGAAGGGTGTAGAGATGAAGGAAGGAATGAACCTGAGACACATGATACTCTCAACCTATATCTTGAAGAGTACAAATCATAGTCTAGAGCATTCAAGGAGAAGCTAACTCTCCAAAAATTCTTCAAAATCAAAGAAGAAAGAGGATCCTATAGCAAAAATAGAAGAAAGAGCCATAACAGATTATATTTGCCTACATTTGATGGATCTTCCTCAAGCATTGTTAAGGCTTGGAGGAGAGACTTAGATGCATTTTTCAGACTACATCCTGTAGCTGAAGAAGAGGTTGTTCAAATTGCAGCACTTCATCTTTTAGATGAAACCAATGATTGGTGGTTTTGTCACATGGAACATGCAAGGGTGACTAAATATTCAGATTTCTTTCACAAGTTGAGAAAGAATTTTGATGTGAATAAGATAGAGATGTGATACAAACATACATCTCCCAAGGAGGAGGATGTCAATCTTTTCACTCTGGAAAATAAGTCACTACATTCACCACCAGCTGCAAAAATACTTACATCCGGAGAAGAGACACTTGCATATTCTCTAGATAGTCTTGAGCTCTTGACACATGGAGGCCCATGCATGATTCTTGAGATGCATGAGGAGGAGGAGGAGAATTCCAGTGCTGGTACACTTGGAGAAGAGCAGCCATCACTCTTACCAGTAGTTGGAGACACTATTGTCTCGGTTGGAGGAACTCTTGCGTTCTGTCAAGAGGCTCCCACATATCAGTTGATCCAAGGTATGCATACACATTCATCACCTATTTTTTCAGTAAACCTTATTGAAACTTATGGTGACATGCCATCAGGGCCAATGCATAACCAAGAGTTATAACATACTACTGATTTGAAGCAGCAACATATCACAGTGTAGAGGACCCTTGATCTAATCAAGGAGGATATGAAAAGCTATCTCAATTTGTTATGGATGAGCTACATTAAACCTCTTGAGTTGAAGTGTAGAATTTTAGAAGAAGGGATGAGCATAATCCTTTGTACAATGACTGGTTGTGAGATCAACATTGTACCTTTCTTTGAGACAGTTTATGTATCATTTTGTATATATACAACATTGTCACTTAGAAGCAGTGATAATGTTGAGGCCCCATTATTCTTGGAGAATTTTGAAGGTAGCTTTACTCATGAAGCAATGGAAGACAAGATGATGAATGGTAGACATCTATATATGAGAAATATTTTCTCCTTTCTTGATGACACTTTCTCAATGAGCACCTCACAGCTCAAAGAGAAAATTCTACCTACAACAGATCCAAGACCTCATTGGTTTTGGAAGGCCATGGATGAGAAGAAGGTCTCATTAAGATATCTCTTTGGAGGTGCACTTCAACATTTCATGGAGTGAAAATTTCTCCATCAGTTTGGGGCAGATGGTATTCTAAAAAGGGAGGATACCATGATTATGTAGCACATCACTCATCTTCCATATTGGGGTGAGTGGATGAGGAGGATAAGTAATGGGTTGCATGACCACTTGCATATTTACATGGGCCAGCAAGCTTGGTTACGTTGGTTTCCCTTGGGAGGTTCTTGTCACTGCCCAAATGCTCCTATTTCTTTGATCCATGCCTTGAAGAACACTTATGAAATGAAGAAGGAGGCATGGCTATGCTAGATGATCTTGGGTGAGTATGATTACCACCCAATAGCTTATATTTTTATGATTCATGCCTTGTGTGTTAATGAAAGAATGCAGCAAAAGAAGGCATGTTCATTTTCACTTGAGAGAGATTGGCCACCACATGACATCTCCTATGTCTATGTGTTTTGTCTTGGGAAAATATTGGCATGATGCGCTCATGATGTGCATTGATGATGTTTCCATGTATTGGGCTGATGTGAAATTCCATATGTCCATTAGTATGCTTTTGCTTCATGATGCACATGAGGAGGAGAGGAAGCAGCAAGATCTCTTGTTGCTTTGGTTGCTTTTGGGGGTGTTTGGCTTGTCCATCTTACATGGAGGAGATGGAGGATGGCAGCAAAGGGCCTTACTCCGGTGGTTACTCTTAGGAGAATATGGTTTGACATATTTGTCCACCCATATAGCTCCTTTCCTTCTTTTTTTTCCTAACATTGAAATGATTCTTGTATCCAACAAGGCCAACAGGGCTAATTATGAGAGCATATCAATGCTCAATCTAATTCATGAAACATGGGATGGAGACATGTATTGTGTGATGGAGATTTTCCTTTGTGAAGAGAACCACCTTATTTTGTGCACCTCATTTATTGATGATGATGTTGGATATCATATGGTTGTCACTTGGTACTCCATGATGGAAGGAGGACATCTAACCAAACATTTGGAGGTCATTCTTTATGTTTTTAAAAGACAAATTTGGAACCAAACATGCATAACCAATTGCATCAAATGGAGGAAGCCTTCTTTATGTGGATGCCATTTGGAGGGGGATAGATGGCTTTGCATCTACTTTTGGAGTTGCTTGAGGACAAACAACATTTTCCGAGGAGGATCGTAATATTCCCAAATTTTCACATCATATTTGGAATATTAGAGTCCTTGGTTTTCTTAATAAATTAAGTAAATAAGAGGGTGGAGGGACCCAAAATCATCAATATGAATAAATATCCCCTTTTTTCTGTGTGAATGTGGATTAATTTACCCTAGATCTGCATAACAAGGTAGTTGATCAACTATTAATGTGAATGAAATTGGAGAACTTGTCTCATTAATGAGATAGATCATGGAGGTTGATTTGGTCAGCTAAGATCTTGAGAGGATAAAATAGAGATAATTTAGTCAAATAAGATCTTGAAGATTTCAAATATCATGGGACATTCATGATAAAGTGATGGAGGACGTTCTGCCAACAAGGCACACTTGATGGAAGGTGTACATTGCACCTAGACATGATGGTTGATTTGGTCAAACATCACAGTCCCACTTGGAGGATATTGTCCACATACACTGGGCATTCTAGATGAGGGCCAAGGCTTGGGAAGACTCAAATTTGATTTAAAGAAGATGAAGGCAAGGATGATAGGATGCTTATTATTTCTTGATGTAAGATCTTTTTAGATATGGGATTTTCATGTGACATTCCACTACTTTCTTAGGTTGTTTAGCAGAGATTGTAGGTGCTATTTAGCACAGCATGTTCCTGGTCAGGAATCCCACCTCTTTCTTAGAGAAGCTCTAGAAAGAGTATTGTACTTCATTATACATCAGGATTTAAGTGCAATCTCCTTTTCCTACTTCTGCAGAACACTCATATTCAGAAATTGCATATTTCTGAAGATCAATTTGGAAGGAGGAAGTTGTCTTCAATACTTCAGCTGGAGAAATGGTGAGGGATTATTCCTATCACCTTGGGCTTAAAGATTAGCTTCTCAGAGCTTCATTGCAGATCTGGCATCAGGCCGAAAGTTATTGACCTCATATCAGCAATATTCCCTTCAGGAATAACACTGTTCATTTTGCAGATCTAAAAGGAGGAAGGAAGTTGCTAGTATTTTAGCTAGAAATCCTGTGAGGGATCATCCCCTCACATTTCCATCAATATTTCCATCAACCTAGAGCTTATTGTATCATTTTTCAGTAGGAATAAGGCCTCGCTTTCCCTCACAGCATAGTTTCTAGACACATTTGTGTTGCAGTAGCTGCAACCATCATTGGAGGATTGAGAAGCTAGATCTAGAGCTTCTAGCTCATAGATCTGAAGAAGGGATCAGCCCTTCAAGCATAGATCTGATCTAATATTTTATTTCAGCAATCTATTTGTCAGATCTAGCTTCAGATCTATATTTCCCAGCAGATCAAGGGTCAAATCCTAGGGAGGTGATTTTCCAAAGTTATAGATCTAGAAAATCCTTTCTGGGTTATCTTGGGAATCCATCACATTGGCCAGGTCTTGAATCTCACCATCATCTGAGCTCCAGATTTGAGTAGATATAGATTTTCCTTTTCAGCCTGTAGCTATATGTTAATATTTTGCTGAAGGGACAATGCAATATTTGCTTTAGTACCTTTCCAGTTACGTTGTACCTATTGCAACCTGTTTTCTGAGTGATTATAGACCAAATTTTTGGCTAGATATACTCACATTTTGTACATTGTGTAACTAATTCTTCTCCAATATAATAAAATGGCTCAGCTTCTCTGTAAATTCTGATGTTGCCTTAAGATTTATTGGTTATCTTGTTGTAAGTTCTTATATTTTGTGAAGTATTACTGCATTTTCCCTTTTGGGATATTACACCGGTTCACACCCGCCTTGGAGGTCCTACCGACTCTAGGGATTTTTCCTTCAGAAATACCTATGACTGCAGCCAAGCTGCTAAAGTATGCTCTGACCTCGCGCCACTAAATCCCCATCATCCTTTTTCAGTCACCTCTCACCAACATGCCTATGTTAAACCCATCACATCAAGGTCCTCAACCCCTTAGGTCGGTGACCCATGGTTTGGTTAAGACTTCCCTTTTATCGACCTCGACAACTATTTTCCAAAAAGGAAGCGGTACCTTCGATCACCCCTCCCCATGAAAAGGGGTATCTTCGGGTGGCGCTGTGGGAGACATCATTGTCCACAGATGTCATCGATCCTCCTGAAATTCGGCTACAGCAAAATCTTTCATGTCATGATGGTATCATACCTTACAACCATTGCACTTTGATCAGATCCGTCAAAGACCTGTGCCTCCATAAGTGTCTCTATCAACAATGCTTACACGGGAAGGTTCCATCCAGTACATATGTGTACATTGCGTAGATAGATGCCATACCAAGTTTATGCATATGGGTACCACATTCCACCTATCGTCAAAAAAAAAACGCCCCTGAGGGCGTCAGCAGTTGTCATCAACAACCGCCAACATCACTACCATAGTAGTGACACAGATAGCACATGTATCTATCAATTTTGTTTAACTAGCCATAGCATCACGAGCATGGGACTTGCTCGCCTCGTTGAAATTTTGTATATATATTGTATATTTTATTTGCTTGCAGGGGTCCCTTAGGCCATGGTAATCTCAGAAACAGTGCAAAGTGTTGTCTATTCCAAGATTCATGCAGGCCTCTCTCCCTCTCTGTGCATGATACAAAAAAGAAAATATAATGTATTTCAGCTATATAGTTCTTCCTAGACCTCACACATTGGAGGGAAACTATTAACACTCAAAAATCGTACAGCAGAAGATGACATTAATTAATGTCAATCCTACGGATTTATAGGGCAGGAACACATTATGGAATCAAGAAAGTATTTAAAATCTCTAATGTTTTGAGAAAATCAGATTTGAACTAGTCTTAAATGCTAAAATGCGTGCTTAATCCTGTTAGGGTCCTATAAGTATATGATTCATAATTTGGAATTGACTTATGATAGTCTTGTAAAATATGTACATACCTTGCTTTCTGCAATTTGTTTTCCCATATTTTGTAAAAAATAAAAAATAAAAAATAGAAAATCAAAAAGACGGTAAAAGTCCTAAAAGAAAGATCAAAGGACTCAAAAAATATAAACCCCAAAAGACAAAAGATGAAAATAAAACATGAAAGTGTGCAAGTCCAAATGCCACTAATTTTTATTTTTTTCAAATGATTATGGAAAAGTGTCAATAAATTCCATAATCCATGATGAGTTAAACTGTTTAAACTTGACTTGTCATATTTTCAATTTCCAAGTTTTAGATAGTGAATAAAGTTTTGTTAGACAGTTTAATCCTGAAAAATCAGTAGATAGGTAGAGAATAATCATGATATGATCAGTTTAATCTGAGCCCTCGGATGAAATAAGGTAGAATTAGATAGTTTTTATGCTTTCAAAGGAATAAAATGTTTCAAGGTAGCAAGCTTAAATGCACCTACAAAAAAGAAGAAAAATTGTTAGAGTAATGTTGGGTAGGTAGAAAGAAGTGGGAAAAATCATGTAATATTCATCACCAGGTAGAAAATCACTAATTTCCCTTCCCTTGTAAGTCTTCAATATTCTACACTTCCAATCAAAGAGGCTTAGAGCATTTCTCTAACTTCTGTTGGGACTGGACCCAAGGCTAAATGACTAGATAGTGGAAAATGTTGAATTCTTATAATAAACTCCCCTTGACCAATATTCATTCAGCATTCATACATTTAATTAATTTTCTTAAGTAAAAAATCATTTTTTCCTCAATGATACATAAAAGCCCATTTGATTAACTCCCTTCATTCATAAAGCATACAAACCCTCAAAAAACACTCTATCCCGAGTAAAAGTGGTGAACTTATGAAATAATAATCTTTGCTTTAAAAATATTCACTTTACTTAGTCATATAAGTGTATTTTTGTGCATTCCTTTCCCCTTGTCATATTAATTTCCAACTTATATTAAATCCCTAAAATTTCCTTATCCTACCTATATAATTCCCTTTATGTAAATATCACCCTAAAACCCACTATTATATAATTTTTATACCAAAGTTAATATGAAGATGCCAAATTAAAATCCCAAGTTATACCCCCTTTGGTCTAAAACTAACATTAATCAAATAACCCACCTCCTATAGTTATTAAACCCGCCATGGTTTAAAATAACTATATAATATAATAAAACAAAAAATATATACGAAAACTTTTTCGGGCGTATCCTATGTATTTGAAAATAAAACATACTCCATGCCTATTATAAAGTTTAGTTTAAACCAAACTTTAAACCCAAAAGCCTTTGCAATATGTATATTAACCCCACTCACATACTTTTAAACTGTTTTTTTTAGCCCCGCTTATATATAAACCCTTGTTGATATAAAACTTTGGTTATACTGTATACAATACAAAGCTTTTATTACATTATCAATAACCCAGTGCATAAGTAACCCGATCCCACATCCATTCGACCGCAACTTCCCAGCAAATCTTAGTCGTTCACTCCATTCCCGATGATCTAACAGTGCAAGATCCATATCACGCCTGTAAACCAAACGTCTGCCCAAAGCCAAAATGGACGTGAAATAGGTGGTTTTCCCATTTTTGCCTCCTTCGACGTGGTGCAAAACTATTCGATCGCATTCATTTGGAGCAAAACAACTCACCACCATTTTCGAATGCAAAAACCACTGCTGTTTTCACATTTCATAACCAAAACTGCCTCCTTCCTTTGGAATAGACCCGCATTTAATACGTTTAATAAATATTCATATCAAAGGTTAAAACCTTTGTTATGTTATTTTCAGTGTTATTTGTGCATTCTGACTATTAAAAAAAGTCACTCAAAATCGACCACAAACATCTCAGAACCCTTCCAATAGTCAAATGCCTACCATTTGAGGTATTTTTTGATATACATACTTGCAAATTCAAATTTAAATCCTTGATAAGTAAGCCAAGCCATCAAATTAAGAGAATTCACAGAAAAGAAATTTCCCAAAAATGCACTAAAATAGGCCAAACCCTTGCAAATTTTCCCCAGAAATTGATGTGTCCATAAAAACCCTTATAAAAACTAATTTTCCTCAGCTTACGACCTCTGAAGATCAATTCTTACACTAGAAAAGGGTTTTAGGCATATATATCTCTTGAATACACCTCTTTTCAGTCAAAGTCATTCAGAAACCCCTCGTTTTTTGTCTTAAACCAGTTTTCATATCTCAGATACCTAATTGAGAAATAAGAAGCAACCAATACTATATTTTGCCTATAAATTGCTAAGTTTATCCTCTGTCTAAAGAAAAAAACTTTTGCAAACAGTTTAATCTTGCATTAGTTATTCAAAAATGACTAAGAAATAGATGAAAGCCAAAGCTGGGGGTTTATGGTGAAGTATATTCCACTGTAGTAACAAAAGCTATGAGTGCCACTAAGTTGCAGAATACCATAATCAACATGCAGGATCAAATGAAGCTTGAAAAAGGCTCTTTGTATGCTAAAGACGTAAGGATTAAAGCCTTAGAGGATTTGATTTTACAGGTGGGACATGATCCCTCTAATGTGCAGGGAGTTGAATTGTTGATTAAAAAGAAGAATGAAGATATTGTAGCTTTGAGGAAACAAATTAAGCTTCCTCAAAGTGAGCACCCACAGACTAAAGAAATACTTCAAGATCAAACAGAAAAAGAAGCGATGATGTAGTTGATCCTCAAACTAACTGCTCAGATTAAAAATGGAGACTAAAATGGATGAACTTGTTAAGGAGAAAGAAACTGTGAAAGACACTATAAAGGAAAGTAATGCCCCAATTATTCCTACAGTTATACCAATAATTACCTCAGTTGTGGTTTCTACTTTGGGAGAAAAATTAGCACCTAATGAGCCATTGGAAATTGCAGTGCCAGCGCATTCAGCTACTGCATCAGCCACAGATTCTTCAAAAACACAGGTACAGCATACAGATGGAGCGGGTCAAATTGTGAATGCTATGGAGGAAATGTCCTTGAAAAATAATGAAATCAACAGCCTAAAGAAAATAATTGAAAATCTTGAATCCACAAGTAAGTTAGCTCAAATAAATGCTAAAACCCATGAGCAGAAAGCAATTAGACTTGGAGAACCAATTAAGGAATTGCAGAAAGAGCTAACATTCACTTAACAAATTGAATTTGTCAAGAATCATTTATGGAAAAATATTATTGAAGCCATACATTCTCAATGGCCTTCAATTCAGGTCCTCTATGAATAGAGAGACTTATTGTTAGCATCCCAAACTAAGATTCAGAAAACCAAATATGAGTTAACTGATAAGCCAGCTCGGGCTTTAAAACTCATCACTTTTCTTAACAGCAAGAATAGAGAAGAGTTGGAAGAGTTACAGATATTGGATAGAAAAGAGACCATTTTTCAGATTAAAAAGGTAGTAACAAAGAAAAATTTGATGAACTACCTAGAAAACAAGTGTGAAGCAATGAATATTGCCATAACAAGGTTTATGGTGAAGTATACAAACTTGAGAAAGAAGGGTCTGCCAGATATTCATGTCATTAATGAGAAATTAATGGTCCAAAAATATTATGATAACAAAATCAGAGAATTTTCCAAGGAGAAAGTAAGTAAACCTTTGCCACAAGGCACTCCTACTGGTAAAGTCCTCCTCCAACACTTTGAAGATTTGTTTTTTCTTCAACATGAGATCAAACATCATGTTTTGGTTAAGCCCAATTTTGCTAAATACACAGAGGCAGATGAAAATTTTAGAAAGCTGAAGAATATAAAAATTCCTAGTGAAGAACAATGGCAGGCATTTACAGATTTGATGTGGAAAACAGAGGTAAGAGAGTGAAGAAAAATGTACTAAAAAAAGTCAAACAGAAACAGTGAAATAAAGAGAGAGTCAGCTGATTTTTTTACTATAGTAAGACATATTTTTCAGCAGTAAAGAGTGAAATATTAGTCAAAGTGTATCAGTGTTTAAAGAAGCAGCATTAAAGAGTATCAAAGGAAAGTGTGTCAACCAGGGCAACTCAAACAAATATATTTTCTAAATAGCCAGAAAAGCAAGACAGTAAATCATTCAAAGCTACTTGATTAGATAAGGTAGTTCTATATATTTTGGATAAAGAGGATAACTTGTTGATTTTTTAAGCAGCTATCCCTCTTATTTTGTAAAGATATTTTATATTTCCTAAAGATATTCCTACATTTCTCTAGGATATTTGTAAACAACATTTTGTATAAATACTTCACTCTTTGAAGTATTTTATTGTGGAATAAAATTGCTAAGATTACTATAGACTTTTGTTGATACATTGGAGACTCTCATGTGTTTAATTCAAAGTAGCAGACTCGACAAAGCTAAAGGTGGTATCATAATTCATGATTCTTGCGATAAGTCAAAGAGTGAAGTACATCTCTTCTTGTCATTGTCTTTTTTCTGAGTTTCATGCAATTCATTATTTTTTGATCTATCTTAATGTGTAACTAGGAATATTACTAAAGGATTAGCCTTTTTCTCCCTGTTTTTAACTAAGTTACCATTTAAATGTTTTCTGCTGATTTCTGGTGTTAGGAATCCTTTATTGCTCCTACTCTCGTTTGACCTCTGCCTCCTTCTTCCATTTTCTGGATCAAAGGATCCTTCATTGCCCTTTATCCCGATCATACCATTTCATCAAAAACCTTTCCCCAAATCTCTGAGGGTTATCTACCTTGCCCTGAATACATTTTTACCCCTTTGGCCTTGCCTTCTAGTACTTCTATCTAGACTTAGACTCCATAGCCCAATTGAAAAGTAGATCTCTCTCTAGTTTAACTGTAAGTGATTTTTTCCCACAAAAAAATTTAAAAACAAAACCAATTGTTCTATCATAACTAGCCTAAAAACGTAAATCAAAACAAAGATAAATCTTAAAGAGAGAGCCCTCTCTAAATTCTAGGAAAGCTAGATCCTAGGATTTGAAGTAGGTTTTTGGTTACCCCTAGTATTCTTAGACTAAAAACTCAAATACCACAACTTAAGAAATTATTAGGGTGATAACATACTGGCAACCATACTGGGGAACTAACCAATCTCCAGTCTTAAATTTAGTCTTAAAGGAAGATCTTTCATTTATCTTTTTACTTTAAGATTATTTTTTAAAGGTTGTGGGTATTCAAAACAGACATTCTAGCTTCTAGGAAAACCTACTATACCAGGTCTAACCCAGATCCTAAGCCTGTAGTTATAGTAGATAACCCAGAATAGATTGGAAAAAGGAAAAAATAAACTGTCAATTTAGAGACTGAATTACCATTAAGAAAATCCAATTCTTTACCCAAAGAATTAGTGAGTTTGAATGATATTGATTTTGATATAAAATTTGAATATTCATTGTTTAAAACTAAATCTGAAACTGATTTGAAAATACTGTTATAGATCCTGTTTTCATTTCATTTTTTAATGCAAAATATAAAAATATATCAGTAGGAACAAATTCAAGTAAATCTGAATATCAAAATACAGTTGAAAGAATTAATATTTCATTGATTAAAGATATTAATGAAGCTATTGAGTTAGCCCATTTTTTGTCTTACATAAAACCTCCAATTTCTCAACTACACACAACAACAATACCAACAGTAGACTCATATTTATATGCTATCACTTCATTTATAGATAATTCTGCAAGTTTATCTACAAACCATTTCATTCCTAAGTTGCCTTTGCAGCCTAGGATATTATTTCCTTCATCCACTACTTTGAAATCAGATTTTATAAGCACCACATCTTTATTTCCTAGCAATTCCATTTACATACCATCTACATTTCCCATCTCTTCAACTACAATTGTTAATCCATCAGCTACCATAACAAGCAATGCCCATATCCTTACTGTTATACCTCCCAGCTCAGCATATCTTCAAGCCATGGTGGCCAGGTATACTCCCCTTGTTTTACCCCAAAACCTCCATCCCATGCCTCAAGACTACCAAAACAATGTACCACTGTTTGATGGCCTTTCAAAATATACTGCTCAACAACATGTAACTAAAATGACAAATTACTGTGAAATTTATGAGATTGATGATTCAGATGTCCAGATTAGGTTATTTGCCCAAACTTTGACAAGAGAAGTCAAAAAATGGTTCAAAAATTTAACAGCTGGTAGTGTAGCTAATTTAGCTGCATTTCATAGAATATTTTTAAATAAATGGGAAAGAAAAAAGAACCCCCTTCAAATTCTATCTGAGTTTGATTCTTTGTAAATATCTCCTACTAAGTCTGTACAAGATTACTGCACTAGGTATAACAGTGTTTATAATGCTATTCCTGCAGCTCTTAAACCAACACCTTACTTTGTATTACTCAAATTCCCTAATGGATTTGATATAGATATGGCAAATCAATTAAGAGGAAGAGATGCTAAAACCTTAGAAAATATGCAATTAGATGTTGTTAGTGTAGAAATTAACATCCTAGCTAGGAAAGCCAGACTTAGGAATGAAAGAAGAGTTACAATTAAAGAAGAAAGTTCAAATTCAGAGGTTAAATTAGATTTTGTTGCTAAAACTTTAGAAAGGGTGGTTGAAAGATTAGATAATTTAGCTAGAAAACCTCAATGGGATAATCAACCTCAGATCAAAAATCCCAATTTTAGAAAAAATAATAACCCTAGAAAAGCTAAAAAAGTTGCTCCATACCAAAACGTTAGGCCCCCATTTCAAGAGAACTATGCTGAAAGTTCTCAAACTAATGATGAATATGAGGATGACATCAATCATCTAATGGGAATAAATGAAAATAACACCATTTTCCTCACTCAGGAAGATCTGGAACTATTTGAGCTTCAACAACTCAAATTAAATTCCAGTGAATCCTTTAACTATAAACAGGGTTATGACTTTTCCATTAATGAAATACATAGTCAGTATAACCTTAGAAATAAGAAAAATAATGAATCTTCTATGAAAACAAATTCCCAAAATCAAACTAAAAAGAATGTAAAAGCCCGAAAAACAAAATTTTTGAAAATTCTCCCAAGGGAAAACAAGAAAAATTCCAATCCTTCCAGTCCTAAAAAACCAACAAATCCCAATATTGTTGATATTACTGATGAAGTAGTTCAATATTCCAAAGATGCACCAAAAGCTAATAATACAAAAGCCTCTAATTCAGTAAAAAGAACAATTCCTGATCCTAAAAAGAGTCCTGTTGATTCTAAATCAGCAAATCCTAAAACTTATAATACGAAAACAGCTTTTGAAAATTCAAAGTCTGATAGAACATCTGCTGCCACACAAACTGTCCCTAAAAAAAGAATTAAAAACAACAAAAGTCAAGAAACTCAGACAGAGAATATTAGAACAACTGAAAATAAAAGTACATCTATTGAAAATCAAGAAAAACCAACTCAAATAACAGTTACAAAAGATGAATTACTTCAGATTAGTAAGTCTCAACCCTCATTCAACATTTAGACTAAAATAGCTAAGCTAAAAATACCAATTTCTTTAACCGAATTGGTAAAGAATGACTTATATAAATCAACAATTATTGAAACTTTGAATATGAATGATGGTGAAGATGCCATTAATTTGAATGATGATCAACCAAAGTTCATTTTTGGCCCTGATGTAAATGGTAAGAATTCATATGGATCAGTCCCTCCTTTCTATATCAACCTTACTATTCACGATCAGATTTTACACAATGCTATGTTAGATTCAGGAGCTTCCCATAACTTAATGCCAAAATCCATCATGGAAACTCTTAATCTAGAAATAACCAGGCCTTATAAAGATTTGTTCTCATTTGATTCTAACAAAGTTAAGTGCATAGGGTTGATTAAAAAATTATGTGTGAATTTGGTTGAGTACCCTAGTAAAAGCATGGTTATGGATATTGTAGTAGCTGACATCCCACTAAAGTATGGTATGCTTGTTTCTCACTCATGGGGAGAAAATTTGTAGGGATCTCTACAATTAGACATGAGCTATGCTACCATATCAGTATTTGGACAGCACAAGAAACTTTATAGGGAAACTTTAATGAAATCCATGGTCAGTAGTGTAGAAATATCCATAAATTACCCCATTTATTCAACACTAACTGACCTTGATTCCTTCATTTTATATAACTCTGATCACAATGAAATCCAAAACAGAACTAATATATATAAATCCAAACCCAAACAATGACAATATTTTTCATGAATCCCTTTGGCATTTAGAATTTGATGGCTCTGTGAACAAAACAGGAGCAAGAGCTGGAATATGGATCACAAACATTGAGACAGGTCATTCAGAAGGACATGCCTTTAGACTCAACTTCAAATGTGCTAATAACATGGCAGAGTATGAGGCACTTATCTTAGGCCTCCAAATCATCAGAAATTTAGGAGGTAAAATAATTTTAATCATGGGAGATTCGGAATTAGTCATAAAACAAATAAATGCAGAGTATTCTATTCATAATCCTGGATTAGCCAGATATAGAGATACAACAATTGATTTATGCAAAGATTTGTTGGAATGTAAGTTTGCTAATATACCTCGAAAACAGAACATTCAAGCACATTGTTTAGAAAAATTTTCTAGCACATGTAACTTACCTTTTCAACCAACACATAGGTATACTACTGAAGTTAAATATAGAGCCATTGTCCCAGACAATGTCAAATACTGGCAGATTTTCTCTGAAGATGAACAAATTTACCATTTTTTGAGAAATGAGGAAGAATTTCAAAATTGTAAGATAGATTCAGATTTTAATTTTGAAATAGATAACATAGATGTACATAAATTTAACAAACCCACTGTATTTACTCAATCTGACATAGATAACTTTGAGAAATTAGATATAGAGGAAATCATTGAAGAAGAAATTGACATGTTAGATCTTAAAGATAATTTTTTTCCTAAAGATTTAACTCCTTTGGAGGACCTTTTTTATTCCAATGATGTGCCTAAAAAGCCAAAAATGGAACCAATCAGGTCTGACATTGAATAATTTAACATTGGGACATAATTAAAGCCAATATTAATTAAACTGTCAAAATCTTTACTTCCTCAAGAAAAAGAAAAATACATTGAACTTTTAAAGGAATATCAAGATGTGTTTGAATGGAGCTATGAAGATCTCAAAGCTTATGATACAAACATAATTCAACATAAGATTCCAATAAAAGATGACCATAAACCATTTAAACAAAAAATGAGGAGGATTAATCTTGTCTTCTTACCTTTGATAGAAAAAGAATTAAAACGCATGTATGATGCCCAAATCATTGCACCAATCAGATATTCTGATTGGGTTTTAAACTTAGTACCTACCAGAAAGAAAACAAGTGAAATCAGATTATGTGTATACTTTAGGAATCTCAATAAAGTATCTTTGAAGGATAATTACCCTTTACCCAAGATGGATCATAGTTTACAAAGGGTAGTTGGTTCTTCGAGGATATCTTTTTTGTATGGTTTTTCGGGATACAACCAAATTCTTGTTCAAAAGGAAGACCAAGCTAAAAGAAATTTTACCACCCCTTGGGGCACTTTCTTGTATGTGAAAATGCTTTTTGGTTTGATGAATGTTGGAGCTATCTTTTAGAGGGATATGGACATAGCCTTTTCAATGGAAATACGTGACTTCTTGGTTATTTATTTAGATGATATTACTGTATTTTCTAAGTCAGATAATGAACACTTGGATCATTTGAGACAATTTTTTATTAAATGTAGAAAATTTGGTATATCTTTAAACCCTAAGAAGAATCTTTTTGGATTAGAAGAAGGTAAGTTACTAGGACACAATTTCAAAAGAAGGTATTAGGATAGACCCTACAAGAATAGAGGCCATTCTGAACATTCATCCATCTAGAAATATCAAAGAGTTACAAGCATTTTTAGGTAAAATTATTTTTTTAAGGATATTTATTTCTAACTTAGCAGAAATCATCAAAGAACTGAATAACATGCTTAAAAAGGACACGGTTTTAAAATGGACAGTTGAAGCAAAATAATCATTTGACTCTATTAAACAAGCTTTAACTAAAACACCAGTCTTAATCAATCCATATTTTAAAAAAGACTTTATAATTTTTTCATTTTCCTTAGAGCATACTATTACTGCAGTTCTACTGCAGAAGAATAATCAAGGTTTTTGTAGAAATTATATAACTTATGTGTTATATGTCCAATATTATCCTAATCTCACACTATTTTAACTTCATACAAAATACAGAATCTATTCCACCATTGATCATTTGCGAATATTAATCAAGATTGCAATGCACACATGAAACCATAAAAATTCACACACATTAACACAGTTGTTTAACGGGAAAACCTGAATTTGAAAAACCAAAATATCTGTATATAATATATGTCATAGATATCATGTAAAAATCCTCATAAAAATATGATCATATCAAGCTCTCAATACAATACAATCACTACACACTAATCAGGCCCGATCCTGCAAATCCATGCACCGATCTTTGCCACCTGCTAGCCTACCTCTACTGCGCAATCCCTCCTGAATAATGGCTCTGAATGAACTCGAATCCACCAAGATTGCACTGTGAAATCCTCATTGGCATCTCCACTGAGTTTTGTATGCAATCAATGCATCATTATAGTCACAACTGATAGTCACACTTTCTCTTTCACCTATCTCTCCACGAGTCTCCACTGAAACTGCCATGCACTGTAGTTAACTGATGTATTCTTCAGTTGATTAATGAGTTATTATTTAGTGAATTAATTAACCAATTAATTCACACCACTCTCACTAGTGTATCAATCAGTTAGACTAGATAGAACTAGCTCAACTGAGTCTAACTGAGTTAAACTAAATACAGCTCCACCAACTACTTCTATAACTCCACCAAACTTTGCCACATGAGTTCTAATTGAAGTCCTCATGCATTAGCTCCATTAAACCCTCAGGAATAGCGTAATTCCTTCTGTCAGTTGTTGTGCCACATCTATGCACTTAACTGAAGTGCTCCAAGAGAATAAGATAATGTTTAGAGTCCAAATATTATTAAGAGCTAATAATATTCGACATATCTATTTTTAGACCGGCAATCTAAAAATAAATTCCGCCCAATATGTCTAAAAATAGAAGTCCATATATTTTTCCAACTTGACCAACCATCCACAAATAGCATCCTGCAACTCATAGAATATGATCGACATGTCTAAAAATAGACATAGTCTAAAAATAGACTTTTCGCCAAAAATAGCCTTTGGGCCCACTTAGTGAAGGTGACTCTTTTCACTAAGCTCATCATCTTTTTGAATCTCAACACTCCCTCTTAACAAGATAGGGATTATCTTCCACCCCTATCCTGTCTCTATGGTATTCAAATTTTCTCTTGGTGAGTGCCTTCGTCAAAATATCTACATCCTAATCCTCCGTAGGAATGTAAGAAAGCATCATGATCTTCCGCTGCACACAATCTCTGATATGATGATACTAGATGTCAATATGTTTAGATCTATCATGAAAGACTGGATTAACTAAGAGTTTAATGTAACTTTGATTATCACAATATATCATCGTAGCATCTAAGTGTGAACCGAACAATCCAACAAGGATCTTCCTCACCCATATAACCTCGCATGTAGCCAAACTTGTTGCCATGTACTCAGCCTCTGCTGAACTGAGTGCCACGGATCTTTGTTTCCTACTGTACCAAGAAACTGTTGTAGACCCAATACTAAAAATCCCTCCAGATGTGATCTTTCTGTCTATTGGGCTTCCTGCCCAATCTGCATCCTTGAAGCCATGCAGCTTCAACTCATCCGACAGTCTATACCATAATCCATATCTAGATGTGCCCATGAGATACCTCAGGACATGCTTTCCTACCTTCCAAAAGAGCTTGGTAGGCTTAACCATAGCTTGTGAAAGCTGGTTCATAGCATAGCATATGTCTGGTTGTGTATTGACTAGATACATGAGCGAACCAACCAAATGTTGATAAACAGTGGCATCTACTACCTCTACCAATGTAGCATCCTCTTTCCTCCAACCACCAAGAATAGGAGTGTCGATAGGCTTGCAGCCTTGCATGTGAAACTTCTCCAGTATCTCCCGGGCATACTTGCCTTGAGACACAAACAGTCCACCCTTCTGCTGCCAAATTTCCAATCCCAAGAAATAATGAAGGAGGCCCAAGTCCTTCATCTCAAACTCCTTTGCAAGATCTGCCTTGCATGAGTGTATCAACAGTTCATCACCTGTTAGTGTTAAATCGTCTACATAAAGTACAATTATCAACAACTTACCCTCTACCACAATCTGGTTTAGGTTCGGATCCGCCTCACTCTTGGCGAAACCAAGTCTGGTGAAATAACTGTCAATCCGTGTGTACCAAGCACGATGTGCTTGTTTCAGCCCATACAGCACTCTTTGGAGCCTGCACACATGCGACTCACTGCTGAAGATTTCAAATCCTTCAAGTTGCTCAATGTACACCTCATCCTCAATGACTCTATTGAGGAACGCAGTCTTCACATCCATCTGATGAATGTGCCAACCCATCTGCGCTGAGAGAGCAAGGATGGTCTGTATGGAAGAATACCTTGCAACAAGTGAAAAGGTTTCCTCATAGTCAATCCCCTCAATCTGTGAGAAGCCCCGGGAAACAAATATTTCCTTATACTTCTCAACGCTCCCATCAGCAACTTGCTTCACTTTGTAGATCCATCTCGAACCTACCACTGATTTCCCTTCCGGCCTTGGGACAATCTCCCATGCACTGTTTCTGACAAACGAATCATACTCTTCCACCATGGCATCTACCCATGCGGGATCCTCCACAGCTTCCTCGAAAGAGGATGGTTTTTTCACGATACACTTTCTCATCAGAGCCATGTATCCAGTAAATCAGTCAGGTGACTGTCTCTATCTGCGCTGTGATGTAGGTGCTCCTACATTTTGTGCTGCATCAAGATTTAGTCTCTCAGCTTTTGTAGTGTGCTTCCGCCCTCTGATGTTTGGCGCTGCATGAGTGGTTTCTTCCACTCCATGAACCTCCTCTTCTGGCTGATCCACATCCTGAGGCTCATCTTTAGGAACAAGTAGCTCCTCATCTACATGCAATTGTAGCTCCCTCTCAAGCGACAACTTCATGGCTTTCTCCTCATGAAATTTGATATCCCATCGCACAAAAGTCATCCGACTGTCTGGAAAATACACATGATAATTGTGGGGTGTTTCTGTGTACCCCACAAATATCCCAACCTCTGCGGTCGGCTCTAGCTTCTTCCTGGCATCCTTCGTCACATGAATTTAAACAAGTGAGCCAAAAATTTTCAAATGAGAAATATCAGGCTTCATACTAGAAAATGCCTCTCTGAGTGTACTCATGCCAAGTACTCTATGAGGATAACGGTTTTGCACATAAACCGCAGTGTTGCATGCCTCAGTTGACAAGTTTATGGGAAGGCCCTGATCATGAAACATCGCCTGTGCAACACCCACGATCATTCTGTTCTTTCTCTCCATGACCCGATTCTGCTGTGGGTTATGAGGTGCTATAAGTTCTCTTCGAATTCCTTCTGCGCTACAGAAGTTTTTGAATTCACCAGAGATGTATTCACCACCATTATCGCTCCTTAGAGCTTTCACCTACTTCCCTGACTCTTTCTCAACCAGCGCCTTCAACTCATATAACTTTGAGTATGTCTCACTCTTCTTCTGCATGAAGAAGATCCAGCACTTATGAGAAAATTCGTCAACAAATATCACATAATACCTATGCTTTGTTGTTGAAGCAGCCGAGAAAGGTCCACACACGTCTGTGTGAATTCTCTCAAGGATCGTCGTGGCGCGACTATCCTTCTCATGAAAAGTGGTCTTCACAAATTTTCCCAAAGCACATCCTTTGCCTTGATCTGACTGTGCAAGTGTACCTTTGGGAAGCCCGGTAAAATTTGCTGCAAAATTTTCAAAGCACCATATTGAAGATGGCCTAATCTCCTATACCACAATTCGCCCTCATCCCGACTCACCACTCCTTCTGCTTTGCCTTCCATTGATACACAGCCATCTACCTACAATTGATAAATATTATTAACTCGAATCCCTATCCTCCTGGTTTGACTAGTTGTTTTACTGTGCGGGAAGGCTTTTCCCTCACTAAAAGAAACATTATAACCCTTGTCTTCCAACATCGCCACAGAGATCAGATTCTTCTTCAATCCTGGAACATGCATGACATCATTCAAGATGAAAGTTTTTCCAAACTCCCTCTCAAAGGAAATGGTCCTGATACCAGTCGCACTGTATCTACCATCATCGCCCATCTCGATGTGCACTCCAAGATCCTTTTGATCCAGATCACTGAACAAATATTTGTCTCTGGTCATATGGAAAGACGCACCATTATCAAGAAACCACACTGATACCATCACACTTGAAGCCAAGCATGCGATCGGAGAAAAATCTAACTCAAACTGCGAGGCTAAGGCCTCTCCAGCTGCAGATCTAGTGGCCTGCTTATTTTTCCTCTTCTGTCGACAATTAGTGGCGTAATGTCCATGCTAGTGATAGTGAAAGAACTTCACCTTGGACAAGTCCTACTTCTTGCCTTTTGCACTGGATTGAGAAGGATTTTTCTTCCCCTTCCCTTTCCTTGCTTTTTCAGCCAAAGCGCAATTTTCTTCATCTTCATTCTTCGATGACGATCCATTCTTGGTACCCCGCCTTATCTCCTCCTGCACAAGATCCAACCAAATTCGCTCCCATCCTGGCAGTTTCTCCCGACCATTGATAGAGTCCTCGTAGCTATGCCAACTCTTCGAAAGCCCAAGGAGAGCCAAGCTCACCAAGTCCTCTTCATCTACAGTAACCCCCACACTTCCCAGCTCATCCTTGCAATGGACAAACTTCGTGAGGTATGTTGGTACACTGTCGCCTTTCTCCATTTCTATTTTTCTGAGCTTGTCTTTAAGCACCAACTTCCTCTAGTCGCTTCTGCTTTGGAACAAGTCTGTCAAATCTTTCCACATTAAGAATGGAGTAGCTTTACTGTGAAGGCTGGACACAATGTGATCCTTCACAGCTTCCAACAGAATTCTTCGACACTTCTCTACCTTCTTTTGACATGCGTCAAGTGCGTCTGCATCACTAGAACCAGGCTTTGGAATATCAGTATCTATGAACTCCTTAAACCCATTAGCATCCAGCACCACCTCTGTTAGCCACCCATATTTTTCCTATCATATCAGCTGGTGGCTAAATATTCTTTGCAGCCTTCAAGAAACAAATTCAGTCCTAAATTGTTGGTGCTTGAAGTCTTTTGGTGAAACTCATGTTGCTGGTTAAATCTTCATACCTGTTTCCTTCTCCAAACCCCTGATATCCTGCAAAAATCCAAGTCAAATAATGCAGTATTTCCCCTTTTTTCCTCTTCCTTTTCCTTCCAACTACCTCATTCTCCATTTTCCTTTTATTCATAAAAACCCCACAAAAACATATGTTTTCCCTTTATCCCTTCAAAAAATCCGTTCCCTAAGGTTAAGAACTCACTTTTTGACCTTGTCTAAACCTTGATTTCCCTTTGAAAACATTGCAAAGAACCATGAAAAATGCATAATTTTAATGAAAAAGGTCTTTAGCCCCCACGGGCCAAGCCCCTGGCTTTTTCCCCCATATAACCGAGCGTCGGGACCAACTGCTCAGTCCTTAGGCGCTAAACCGAAAACACAACCTTTCTCCGTCCATTTTCCCTTTGAAAACCCGAAAAAAACCCATTTTATAAAGTTTAAAAGGAATAATTAAAATCACATGTTTTATTTCGAGATCAACCTGGACCGTCGATCTGCTCCACAGATCCGACGAAGCGGAACGCAACTGCCTGCAAGCCCTGTCCCGAGTCCGTTTCCCCAGTCCCACCCGGCCCCCCTTCCGTGACCACTCCCCGCGGCGCGTCTCTCTCCCGCGGCCAGCGGATCGGCGCGCGCGCGCGCACGGCCCCCACCACACTCTGTCCCCGCGCACCCTCCCTCATTTCGCACGTTAAACTTCACACCCGTCTGCACCATGGCGCGAATCTCACCCCCACCGTTCGATCTCGGAGACTTCCATCCGACGGCCGCGTATCGCCCTCACTTGCCTTCCGAGTCCTTCCAACCCGGACATGTACGTCAGCAACTCTATCCATCGCGCGTCCAAGATTCACCTTCCACCGTCGATCTCCCCGCAGATCCGCGGCTATTCGTCCCCCGATTCCATCGTTCTCGGTCAAACATTTTCCCACCCCACCTTGTTCTAGATTCCACCGGCCATTTCGTATCACTACCTGACACCTTTTCAACCTTTTCCATGACTGTCCAGATTTGATCTCGGCCGTTGGATGATGCCATCCAACGGTCCGTGTTCCTCCGCACATTCCCCAAAGCATATTGACCTATAAATTGGATTTTTTACGTGTTTTTTGTATTTTGCAGGGTTAAGGTCATTTTTTTGTGTTTTAAAAGGAAATTTCAGACCAGGAGGGTGACGATCCTCTACGTTTTGATTTCTCCAAGGAAATCACTTAAAGAGTTAGTTTTCACGTCTCTTCAATGTTTCCACAGGCATTGATGCCTTTCCCTACCTGCGTAGCCCTGCACAACAGAGAAAACCATCAAAATCAATGCAGAAAAAGAGTATCAGAGATTGAAGACAACAATGAACCAGAACAGCAGATTAGTGGAAAGATTTGTGGGGATTAAGGCTAAGATAGTTATCAAATGCCTAATCCCCGGATCTAAAATGCAGATTAAAGGAAAATCTAAAGTGTTTTATCTGACAAAACCTCCACCCCCACAAATGGAGGCGAATTGATTCCTCCTGTTATCACTCAGGTTTTCCTAGAAGTTGTGTAAGAGGAAAGTATACCCGAGGTAACCACAAACCAACCTTTTAGATGCAGAATCTAGCCACTCTGCATCCAGAGAGGGCTCTCTCTTTATGATTTATCTTTGTTTTTGAAAGGTTTTAGGCTAGTTATAGATTCAAAGTTTGTTTTGGGAAAATGGTGGAATCCACAAACTAAGGGCAAGGTTGAGGGCTTTCAGTCCATTGGGCTATGGAGTCTAAGGATGGCTTTACTGGATTTCTTTTCTAAACACAAGATGGTATTACAGGGCAAGATAGCTAGACAGAGAACAATCCTTAAAATTTAAAGTGGATGGATGGTCTTGAAGGGATGAAAGGCAACTAAGAATCTTTCACCATATTCAAGGGGAAGAAGAGAAATGACTACAAGCAAAGAGCAATGAAGGATTCTTTGTTACAGTAATCAACAATGTTGAAATCAGCAAAACATGAGCAATTAAGAATTCATGCTTATAACTAATCCAGAAGAAAACATTAAGAATAATCACATTTGAAAACAGAGTACAATTAAGCAAATTCTGTTTCAATCTTTTATGTAAACTATTCAGACACGGATATGATGATAGCATAAACTAATATAAAATTTAAACACAAGGGTTGGAAAACTTATTGAACTGAAGTCCAACACATGAATCCTGCAACAAGTCCAGGGCTTCAAAACGTCATCCAGTAAGCCACAAGTAAATTTGTCCAAAAGCTTTTTATTCCGAAAACCTCAATGTTACAGCAGAGTAATAGAATCCACCCAAATGCTTCCAAGAGTGGAGTATTTATACAAATTCTAAACTAAAATATCTTGAAACAAATAAAAAAATTGGTTCACAAATCTCTCCAACTATTTACATAAATAGAACTAAAGTAAAGGACACTCAAACTATTTGGCACTATTTTTGATGGATAAGTGATGACAAAGAGGAGAATTCGAATTTGATCCAAATCTTATTTGATGATGAGGCATCCAAGTCACTAACTGCTTCCTTTCTTTGTGCAATCTACTCCAACAATTCTGCAAACTTGGGGTCCAATGATATCTTCGTATTTCTCAATCCGTAATAGATATGTAAAAAGTGAAAGAGGTTATTGTGGATAAATATGTTGGTGAGATAAACCTCTTTCACTTTCCTAAAATTCCTCTCCAGCTGTGCATAATATTCTCTGTAAAAAATATGTGTAAAACAGAGTTTTACAGAGTCTGAAAAATGGCCTGTAAAGATGCGCATGTATCTCTAATTATAAAACCACTGTGAAAAAACTGAGATAGTTTTTTGTAGATGGGTCTCTTAGGAACAAAAACCTCCTTCAGTTTTGTGAAATGTATTTCTAATTGGCCACAATATTCTCTGCAAAATGATGACTTGACTGTAATTTTCTGCAAAAAGTGCTTTTCAACATTGTTTAATATTTCCAAAACCATAATAGCTGTTAGAAACGTGAGAGAGGTTTTTGTAGATGGTCCTCTTAAGAACATAAACCTCCTTCAGTTTTGTAAAATTCATTTTTTATTGATCACAATAGTTTCTGCAAAACTATGACTAAAATATGCAATTTCTGCAAAAATGTTCCTTCTTGTTGTATTTTTCATCTTTTCACTTTTTTGTTCCTTTGACTGTTTTACTTTCACTTTAGATAAACTTCAATGTTGGTGAAATTATTTTCATCTCTTTTTACCATTTTACTGCCTCTGTAATTACTTTTTTACTGTTTACCTTTGACTGCTCTGTAACTTCATTTTTACTGTTTACCTTTGACTGCTCTGTAACTTTGTTTTGACTTTTCACTCTGACTTTTACCTGATACACTTTATCCACTGATACTCTTTGATTTTGATACGCTTTGACTTGGGGATAAAACTGCTTTCTAATTTGGATCATAATTGGCATGATAGCAGTGGATAATTTCTGGGAAAATAAGGACTGAGGGGATGAGATATCTCGGGAAATTGGATTCCCACAACCCTGTAAGATCTTGCCCCTTTGAGTATTCGTCTCTGCAGCGACAGAAGCTCAAACGGGGAATTTCATCAAAATGCAGGTCTTTTATTTGGAAATCTTCATCTATCAGAGGTAAATAGTTCAATTCACGGTGAGGAGCATTCAATGGAGTGATATTTAGAGCTGCTGGGATCTCCATTTTGGTTCTTGTGGATTCAAAATGGAGGTTTTCGTTTTTCTTACAGACCGGACGGGATTTATGAAAAAGGAAGAAATTGGAACAATTTGCAGGTTTTGGGGGGCAATTTCACAGGTTTAAAATCTTCAGGGAGGACTCAGCAATGATTTTTAACCACTTTTTCAGAGAAAAAACAAAGGAAACTAAGCTTGACTTGCAGTCGGGGCGCGAAATGATAAATACCTGTTTTTAGATGGAAACTGGTTCTTTCACAGGTAATGAACAATGGCGGGGACGTTCTTCAACACGGGCGCAGCTGAATTTCGGAGTAAATTGGTGTATTTGCAGTGGAATTTGAAATTGCAGCGGGAGCTCTGTCTCTTTCAGAAACTAAAAATAACTGAAAAAACACGAAAATGGCTTATTTACAAGTCAAAAAGGGTTTTTGTCTTTTTCGAGGTGATGACGTCATTGACGTACGGGGTGACGTAGGAAAGTGGGGCCGGCGGTATGCGGTAAGCGGTAAGCCCGCACCGCTTATGGACGAAGGCGGTAAAGGACGCGGGGGGAGCGATTCCATAGTTTTAACGCCACGTGGAATGCTGACTTTTCAAAAACCGCCCATCCCCCGCTGGTTAACATGCTGGCAAGGGATGGGCAGCGGGATTAATGATCACCGTTGATCAACGAACAAATGATCCGACGGCTGAAAGGGATGGGAACTTGTGCGACTTCAAAGGTGGGTCCGTCGGGGTTTAAAAAGGTTTTAACGTGTAATCTAATCACCCCGGGGAAAGGTTAATAGGCGGCAATGGTTGTTAATTAGTCCAAATGATTAATTAACCCCGTGACATTATGAAATGGATTGCGGCGGTAGTTTGGCCAGGTGGAATGCTACGTGGACAGAACACTATGGCACAGGACTCCGTCGCATTTCATTCTTGTTTTTGGTGTTAAACACATATATTCCATGTCTAACGCTTTTTTGTATATATTTTATTATACGATGAATTAATTAATACACAACTAATTCACCATAGGGCGGGGATTATGTATAAGGCTATAGTTTTAACCAAAGGGCTTTATAAAGCGGGGTATTTATTTTAAACGAGCGGGAATATATACTTTGGTAAAACATTATAATAAGAGGGTTTTTGGGGATATTTATTAGAAAAGGGAGTTATATACTTAGGAAAATGGATTCCACTAGGGATTTAATATAATAGAGTTAAATGTTAATATGATAAAGGACAAGGAAAATCAAAACATCTTTGTACATCTAATAAAGTGATAACTTATGAAGTAAATTGCAACATTTTATCTTCAACACTTAAACTTAGAATAACAAGTTGTTTCGAGGAATTTTATGGAATATTGCATCAGTTTCCTAAGTAAAATAGGATTTTACTTAGGAAAAAGTTAAAGATGGAAGATAATCAATGATGGATTATTTCAAGTGCTTAGGTCTTTTGATCATTATGCCGAGGGTCCGGTCCCTCCAGAAGTCAAGGAAATGCCTTGAGCCCCTTTGATCTCCAATTACCTTAGTACTTTTGGGGAAATTAGTAAAACTCTTGAGGGGGAAAAATGATGGGGGAGGTTAATGAATTTGACTTTGCTTGCTGTGATTTTCCAGTGTATTTTCTGCTTCAGTACTTTTGATGAAAGTAAATGATTAACTAACATGTAGCAGCACCATTCATCAGATAACACTTTGCAGTACCATCTACCTACCCTATCTACTTAACACTACCACTTTGTCTTCTTTATTAGGGTGCATTTAGACTTGCAAACCCTTTTCAATCTTTTTCTTTTTACATGATAAATCTATCTATTTCTACCCTTATTACATCCAAGGGCTCAGATTAAACTGTTGAGCACCTTTTATTCACTCTACCTATCTACCTATCTGCCAAGATTAAATTGTTTGGTCAGATATTTATTCTCTAATCTATAACATGAAATTGAAATATGAGTAAGCCAAGTTTAAACAGTTTGACTTATTCATAAATTGTGGCAAAAGTTTGACAAGCCGCACACAATTGATTTATTACAAAAATGAAATAGCAGTGGCATTTGGATTTGCACACTTTCCTTGGTCTATTTTTACTTGGGGTTCATTTCTTTCACTTTTTTGACCATTTAATTCTTTTTACCCTTTGATATTTCTTTTAGGGTATACCCTCTTTACATTTTTTAACTTTTTTGATTTTTTTGTTTTTTAAGAATATGGAACACCTTTGCTTCAAGTAAGAAGGTTTGAACATATTCCATAATTCAATCAAGACAATCATGAAAGATGAAACCTATTGGTATAGGAGGCTAACACTGGCTCCACTTGGGGATGGCTTTTCCTTGTGAAAAGTCAAGAACAGCAGGTCAGATGCCTCAAAATGTCTTCAAACTGAAAGTATGAAATCTTCCTTCTTCTGGTAGCTTTATTTTACATATGATAGTGCAACTTCTGAAGCTTAGGGCCTTCACTTCGGGCTTCAACTTCAGCAATTCACCATCCATTCAAAACTTAAAACTTTGTTTCCCAGTTGGAAATCTTCTGCCTTGTTCCAATCCCAAACATGCATTTGCTGTGGTTGAAAATCTTGAATTGAATATAGTCCTTTTTCTGCAACCTGAAATCTGATCTGAAACTAAAACAACACACAAAAATTTTCAAACCAACTTAATGAAAAACTAGCTGAAAATTGACAACTAAAAAAATGCTCAAAATTATGAGCTTATTAGCACTCATTTACCTACTCTAATCTACTAAAAGTCTTATTGAATCAGGTAATACAAAAATGCCAATGAAGCCAATCAAGTAGTTGTAAAAATAAATGGATAACTTGATTGCTTGTGATCAAAATTGGAAGTATGTTATGATCATGTGCCTTTATAATAAATGATATGATGTGTAAAGGCCACTTTTGATGTATTTGATCCTTATAGAGAAAACATGTTTGCAGATTTTGGCTCAAAAGATTCTCCATATAATCTGATATAGGATCAATAAAAGCATGATGTATGTTATTTACTTCTAGGCCTTCAATGACTAATTGTTCAATTGAATTATGAATATTAGACCATGAACTTATTTCTTCAGTCTTGTGTTTGAAAGAATAATCATCCTCAATATGCAAGTCAAAAGATAATACAATTTCCTCTTGCTTTGGAGGAGGAAGATTTTCAAAGAATTCTTTAGGATTTCGGAAATGGTATGACTGAATTTGAGAATGCAAAAGTTTGATTTCATTTTCATAATTTTCAGAAATTATATCAAGAAGCCATTTTTTAACTCGAGGGGAACATTTTCTTGATTTAAAAAGAAGAAAGAAATCTCTTAGAAAATCCTCATCAAACTGAAGTTTTGATAACTCATCCCTGAATTCATTTAAAATTTCATCAAATGAAAGATTTTCCACAAACCCTGTCATCCAGTATCATTATTAATGCTTTGGACTATGGATTATTTGGTTGTGGAATTTCTCTGAAACTTGAAGCTCTGGATCTCTGATCTACAGTGTCTTGATTGGAAAATGATATCAAAAAGTCAGAAGAATGATGCTCAAATATGCATGGAGATTTTATATTTACAATTTTCAAAAGAGATAAATTTAAAACTACTCTAAGATCTTCTCTAAAATACAATATACATTGGAAAACCATATCAATTTAGAAAGAACATAATGTCTTGGATAACAATCCAAGTTGAAAGCCTGATCTTCCCATATTGTTCTTCTAGGTTCATTCCTCCAGTGGAGTCTTAGTAGTGAAATTGATTTTGGAGTCGCCAGATGGATGATTTTAACCTTTGTGTGTCTGATCCCTGTCCACCATCATAGATCAGATCTAAACCTGTAAAACAATTCTGAAGAAAAAGTTAGTTCTTCAGGAAACCAAATTTTGAATATTTTATGATTATTTTATTTTTTTGTGAATTTTCAAAACAACTTCTATGATTTCTTTAAGAAATTTAAGATTTTTAATTAAAATTTTCTCAAAGATTTATTAAACTAGAGAGTCTGATTGAATGTTTGAAACTAAGGTTCAATGTATAAGCTAAATCAGAGATAGACTGAAGCAGCTTTTATTTACTTTTGCAATTGCAGAGCAAAAGCAATTTCAAAGGCTACCTGGCTGATCTTCAGACTCTGTCCATAGCTTATAAATCAAACAATACCTCCCAGTGACTACAGCGCCACCTGTGCCTCAAAGGATTCAATCAAGAACTGAATTTATTGATCAAATTTAGGTATTTTGCCTTAAAAGCAGCCAAAGAGTTATCTCTATGAAGGATTTAATAAGAATAGGTCGGCAGAGTAACTCTATCATCACACAGAGCCACAAACGTCAACAAAGCTCCCTTCGAGCTTAATTCATAAGTGTAAATCAGTTAATGCAGTGAAACACCTGTATAGTCTCTTCATTTGAGCCCCCAAAGGCCAAGAAGACATTAATTCTGCATTAATTGTATTTGATATCTTTTCATCAGATCTCACCTCCTCATCTTTCTATAAATACTTTGGTAGAAGATGAGTGAGGGGTTGGTTGTTAATGTAAATTGCTGAAACATTGTATTAAATCGAGTCACACTTGATTGTAGACGGACCCCAACGTCCTGGAGAGCCTTCCGCTTGTAACAAGGTCACAAGAAGCTGAAGAGAGATGGATTAAAACACTGGATTTGAAGATTGTAACTGGTTTGAAGCATCAATACAAGCTGATTTATGGGATCCTGGTCTATGCTGATGGTGATGTTATTCTCACTGTAACTTGTATTTTGTTTATTTTTTCAATTTGTTTCATTTTCCACTATAAAGAATAGTTTAAATAGGGTTAGGACCTACTGTATATCAGTAACCTTCTCTGGTTGAAAAATATTTATTTAAATTTTTTCTCTCAACTGTGTTATTTGAAAATGATTTGATTCAGTTTAAGTACAGGGATGTTGGCGTTCCCTTGTCTTGTTGTCTTAGCTGGATGTTATTTTTAAATGTTACTTTCAATATATGTTGTGTGAAGATGAACTGAGGAAATTAAGGTTAGTCCTAAGTCCCTTTCTTATTTGCTCAACTATTTGATTGTTTCCGTTAGGATGTGTTAAAAGCTGACTAGTTTCAAAGTACTTATCAGATCTTAGACCATTCTGTGTTATCTTTGAGTTTCCCTTTTGTTTTTTATATTTTTTTCTATCAAAAGTGTATCAAAGGCTGGATAGTTTCAAAGTACTTACCAGATCCTAGTTTGCTTCTATGTTTTTCTTAAGTGCCTGGTCAAAGGCTGGCTAGTTTCAAAGTACTTACCAGATCCTGGGCTGCTCTTTGTTCTGCATCTGTTATTTCCCTTTCTTATTGTATCACTCCATTCCATAAATCAAACTCTAAAGAGATCCTTAGACATAGATGACTTGCCCCATGGACCACTCTTGCCTCTTGCTGTTCCAATTAAATCCTATTATGACTCCATAGCCCAATAGACTGAAAGCTTGCCATCATCTTTCATCTTAACTAAAGCTTATTCTGGTTACTTGCAACTTCTCACTTTTGAACCTATTTGCATATAGATCTTTCCGCCTCAGACAGCAACTATGTTCAACCATCCAAAAAACCAAACAAACCCTTGGACTTCATAACTAGCCTAATATTATTACCCCAAACTTCAAAGAAAAATCCATCTTTGTACATATTGGAGAGATCCCTCTCCGGATTCAGGAGGGCTAGATCCTAGAATCCCAAAGTTGGTTGAAATGATGTTAACTCTGTGATCGGACTTTTGCCAATCTTGCTTATTATAGAGACCTAACATTTTTGGCGACTCCGCTGGGGAACTGAGTGTTTGTATAAGACCTTAGAGACCCCAGAAAACCTTTTTATTCAAGAAAACCTTGAGAGTAAAAGCAGCCTTTTCAAGCACTACCAAGAAATGGTAATCATGATGAGATTTGTTTGAATCAGTGACAAACTAGGTCAATCCTAGGATTCTCTTAAGTTTTTTTCTAACCTTGGAAAATCAGCTGGCTTATCCATAAGAGTAGAATATCTTTGTCTCACAACCATAGCTAAGTTTTGAAGAAAAGGTAGCTTATTCTTAGAAACCACAAATAAAAACAATTCAAAAATTACCAAAAAGAATTTCAGATTGGTAGTAAAACACTAGTTTTTGATATCTTGTCTACACCTTTTGATGTGTTTTACCCTATACTCTTAGACAGAGTCTGGAAAGGGCTAGGTAACCTTTGGATCTCATCCTCTTTTAGAGGTGACATATCTAGTGAATGCCCTCCCAGTCAATCTCTGGTTAGAGTTTGTTGTGTTTTGGGATAGCCTTGAAAAGGGATGTCTCACAAGCACTGTGGTGGACAGTGTACTTCTTTGGACACACTCTAAACGTTCCACCTGGCGACTCCACAATCTTAAACAGACCTTAAGACTCCACTGGAAAGAACCCTCATCATTATAATATCCTTTAAACTCAGTTAGAAGGATGTAGGATTAAAATTTTGAAAACAGATTAGTTAACCCCTCAAAGATTTTCATATCTGGTTGAACTTTTCTTGTTTATTTGGGTCTAAAAACATAGCATAGTGGCTCCTAGAAAGATTCGCACTAGAGCCCATCCTGACCGTGATCCACCTGAGATATTTGATAACCCAGAAAGAATCCTTAGGAAGTCTCCTAAGATTCGATCTTCAACTGTTTTCAGATCATCCCTAAGAGCTAATTCAATCCCTGAAAATCTTTCAACTCTACAACAATCACAAGTTGATTTAGTCAATCCATTTAGGACTAGGTCATTTGGTGATTTAGATCAGCTAGATTCTGAGTCTTCACATTCATCTCCGGAAACAAGTGAACACCTTGGGAGTAGAGAATCAACACCTCCTGATTTACATGCTCTTCTTAACTTAGGTGTCTCTCATCCAAGATCAGCTCAGCAATCTACTGTTGTCCCATCCACTTCTGTGCATCCTTCATCCACTATTCAAACCACTTCATTTCAGCCCACCCCACCTCTTGTCAATCCACGTATCATGGCAGCATGGTATGCTCCCTTATTCCTTCCTGTGCCATTAGTCAATCTTCCACAGGACTATCAGTCCAAAATCCCATTGTATGATGCTAGCAATACTACAACAACATCACAACATGTGGACAAGATGAATGACTACTTTGACAGAAATGAAATTGATGATGATTCTGTCAAGCTTAGACTATTTGCTCAAAGTCTGGGGGGAGAAGCAAGAAAATGGTTCAAAGGCTTAGCCCCCCATAGTATTAATGATCTTCAAGGTTTCCATCAAACATTCTTAAACAAATGGGAAGTAAAGAAGAACCCTCTCCAAGTTCTTGTTGACTATAACAATCTCCATAGAAACCCAGGGGAAAGTGTACAGGCTTATTGTACCATATTTAACAGTGTGTATAATGCATTTTCTCCTGAACTAAAACCTCCACAGGGCTCAGCTTTAAACAATTTTCCTGAAGGGTTTGATGCTGACATGACCTATTCACTCAGAGAAAGAGTTTTTGCAACCCTTGAAGATATGCAAAGAGGTGATCTTTCTGTGGAAGTAAACTTAATGGAGAAGAGAGCAAGAATGAAAGCTGAAAAGAGAGTATCTTTCAGAGAGGAATCCACCCCTACTACTTCAAGCTCAAAAATGGAAAGAATGATGGAAGAAATTATGAAGAAAATGAGCATTCTAGAGAGAGCGCAAGAAAGTCTAAATCAAAACGCTCCTCAAAACAGAAACCAAAACCAAAATCAGAATGTTAGAAGGAATCAACCTCCAAACAGACCCAGGGAAGATGATTAACAGATCACTCCTCCCTTTCATCAAAACTATGTAAGTGAGGTTGAGGAAACAGATCAAATAACCGAGGAGGATGATATAAACTTATTTGGGGTAGATGATGATGACTTCGAGGTTCATTATGATAGGAAACAAGGTCTTTATACACCTTACGATGACAAAAGAGATGATAATGAAAATTATTATCAAAACATGGAAAATGTTGTCATAGAGCCTTCAAAGGAATATGAACTCATAAGTAAATCTAATCAACAAACCCCCAACAACAAAACCTCTGACAAATCCTCTCAAAGCAGCACTGCAACCAAGCCTAAAATAGTCAAAAAAAAAGACAAAACAGTGGCTGATAATTCTGGTAAAGGTAAAGAGAAAGACACTCAAAATCTGGAAAAATAGAGTGCAAACATCAGTAGTACTAACACTTCAGCTAGTACTCCTATTATAACCGCTGTTTCAACTGTAGATAAAAAAAATCAGCAAGCAGTTGTTGCTAATAAAGTGGCAGTAAACAAGGCTGAAGCCAACACCTTAAAGAATCAAATTCCTTTCAGTCTGGAACAGGAAATCTCAAAGATTAAAATTTATGTTCCTTTGACTGAGTTAGCTGCCCAACATGTATATAGGTCCAAAATTTTGAAGGCTTTGAACCTAGAAGAAAATGAGGATACACTCAATCTTAATGACGACCAGCCAGAGCTTATTTTTGGTCCAAAGATTGAAGGTAAGTTTCAAGAGGGACCTGTCCCTCCCTTCTATGTAAGTTTGAACGTTCATGACAAAATTTTTCACAATGCTATGCATGACTCAGGCGCTTCCCATAATTTAATGCCAAAAGCTGTGATGGAAAGCCTGGGTCTTGAAATTACCAGACCTTATAAAGACCTGTACTCCTTTGACTCAAGTAGAGTTAAATGTCTAGGATTGATCAAGGACCTCTGTGTTAATTTAGCCCAAATTCCAGCCAAGTGTTTGGTCATGGATGTTGTTGTGGCTGATGTACCCCCAAAGTATGGAATGCTTTTATCAAGATCTTGGGGGGCTAAGTTACAGGGGACCATGCAAATGGACATGACCTATGCGACTATCCCTATTTTCAATCAGACTAGAAGACTTTACAGGGAGTCCCACATGCAATACACAGTTACAAGTCAAGACAGGCCTCAAAACTCTCCTCTGTATGTTGTAAGTACGAGCCTTGATTCTTTTATCATGTTTAATGATGAAGCCCTCACAGAACAAATCACTTTACCAGGGTTGATAGCTAAAAAGGAGGAAGAGGAGTACAACGCTCAACTGTCAAGACAGTTTACTGTATCTGAAAATCCTAGCAAACCAAACACAGGTCTTGAACTACGAATCATCAATCCATTAAACTTAAAGCTTGATAGTCAAGAGAGCAATCCTCAACCCGATGAAAAACTTGAGGAGTCAAATCATACAAAGGACATGCACCGAACTGATAAAACTGAAAATGATCCTCTCTGGACTATGTATTTTGATGGGTCATGCACTAGAAAAAATGTTGGTGCAGGTGTCTAGATTACTAACACTGAAAACAATCATACAGAATGTATTTCATGTAAATTAAACTTTCAATGTTCCAACAATATAGCAAAATACGAATCCCTTCTCTTAGGCTTGCATCTCTTGAAAAAGCTAGGTGCCAAGAGAATCAATGTGTATGGGGATTCTGAGTTAATAATTAAGCAAGTCAATAGGGAGTATAATGCAAATCATCCCAGACTTAGGGCCTACAGGAATGATGTCACGGATCTTTTAAAAACATTTGAGGAATCCAACTTAAGTTTTGTCCCAAGGAAAAGAAACATTGCAGCCCACAATTTAGCCTTTGCTACTAGAACCTACCCAATGCTATATGATGACACATCTCAGATTAAATTCAGACCAGTTGTCTCGGATAACAAGAAATATTGGCAGGTGTTTAATGGAGATAAACAAATAGAATACTTCATGCAATTCAGAAATGAGTTTGAACTCCATAGCTCAGATTCAGACTATGATACAGACTGCAGTGAAGAAAATTTTCTTGGTGAAGAAGAACTATCTCCTGAGCTTGTAGATATTAACCTTCAGACTAGCAAACTGAGAAACCAAACAGAGTTGAGTGCAGAATTTGAAACAGAGGAGTTGGAAACTCTGCATTCTAAGGATGATAGTTTGCCCAAGGGTTTGGCCCCTCTAGAAGAATTGTTTGATTTTAATGATGTGGCCAATAAACCTAAACTAAAACCTGTAGAAACTGAAGTGGAGGAATGTAATATAGGTAGTGAGGAAAATCCGAAAATGATCAAACTGTCCAAAAATTTTCCAGCTCACATTAAACTCAAATACATAGAGCTGTTCAAAGAATTTTCTGATGTTTTTGCATGGAGTTACGAAGATCTTAAGTCCTATGACACTGAAATAATACAGCACAAAATCCCTCTTAAAGAAAACCAAAAACCATTCAAACAGAAACTGCGCAGAATAAACCCTGTCTAGTTACCATTGGTGAAGAAGGAAATCATGAAGATGCACGATGCTGGTATTATTGTCCCTATTAGGTATTCTGAGTGGGTTTCTAATCTAGTGTCTGTTAGGAAGAAAACTGGAGAAATCAGGCTTTGTATAGACTTTAGAAATTTAAACAAAGCTTCATTAAAAGACAACTACCCTTTGCCCAAGATGGATCATATTTTACATAGGGTGGTGGGGTCTAAAAGAATTTCTTTGCTAGATGGCTATTCGGGGTATAATCAAGTCTTAGTCCACCCTAATGATCGATTAAAGACAACTTTTACTACACCCTGGGGCACCTTCATGTATGTGAAAATTCCTTTTGGTCTAATGAATGCTGGAGCAACTTTCCAGAGAGCCATGGACATAGCCTTCTCTGAGGAACTAGGCTTCTTCATCATTATATACCTTGATGATGTCATGGTGTTTTCAAAAACGGATGAAGAGCACTTAGAGCATTTAAGAAAAAATTTCGAGAAGTGCAGAAAGTTTGGAATATCTTTGAACCCTAAGAAGATTTTATTTGGTCTCCAAGAAGGTAAACTTCTTGGGCACATTATTTCAGAGGAGGGTATAAAGATAGATCCAAAGAGGATAGAGGCCATATTGCGAATCTCTCATCCTCGAAACATCAAAGAGTTACAGTATTTCATTGGAAAGATCAACTTTTTGAGAAGGTTCATCCCCAACTTCGCTGAGCTCCTTAGGAATATCACAAGTATGTTGAAGAAGGAGCAAGGGGTGAAATGGACCTTGGAAGAAAAGACATCCTTGTCAAGAAACAAGCACGACCAAAACACCCAAGCTCAGTAAGTCCCGATTTTTCAAGGGATTTTTATATCTTCTCATTTGCATCGTAACATACTATATTGATGTCCTTTTACAGTAAAAATCCACAAGGACGAGAGCAGCCCATTGCATTCCTTAATGTTGTGCATTAAGGGATTCCCTTGAATTATAACATTATGGAGAAGCTGGAAGCTTGCTTTGGTCAAAGCATTGAAAGACTTCAGAGTATACATCCTTCACTCACACATTATTGCCTTTGTCCCAAATTCAGTTGTTAAAGACATTATAACACATGACCCAGATGGTAAGAGAGGTAAGTGGATTGCTGTTATTCTTGAATATGATTTAGAGATAAAACCCACTAAGCTCATCAAAGGCCAAGGCCTAGCTAGATTAATGGATGAATCAAATTGTGAAGTTCTTGATATTAACATGATTAATTCTTTGGATAACCAAGAAGAATTCTTAACTCCCATTGTTGAAGACCATTTCATGAATTCTCCTTGGTATGCCGATATTGTCTATGTTTTGCTTAATTTAAATGCACCTCCTGGTTTATCAAAAACAAAGGCAAGATTTCTAGAAATGAAAGAAGTAAGCTATTGCATTATTGATAAATGTCTTTATTGGAATAATGCTAGTGGTATATTGCTTAAATTTTTGCCTGAGTTGGATGCAGATAAGGTTAAGCAGGAATTCCATGAAGGAGAGTGTGGAGGTCATTTATACTGGAAGGCAATAGCCAACAAAATTTTGAGGGCTGGTTTCTATTGGCCTACCCTTTTCCCTGATGTACACAAGATGACCACTACTTGCCATAAATGCCAACTATTTGAGGGCAAAAGAAAGCTGCTACCCCTTCCTCTACATCCAATCACTGTTGAAGCTCCTTTCCAACAGTGGGGACTTGACTTCATAGGAGAAATCCATCCACCATCCTCTGCCCAGCATAGGTGGATTCTTACAGCCACAGACTATTTCACTAAGTGGATAGAAGCCATCCCTTGTAGGCAGGCCAATGATTCAACATTTATGCCTTAGATTAAACATCCTCTCCAGATTTGGCTGTCCTACCAAGATCATCACAGACAATGCAGCAGCATTTGGATCAAAGAAAATGGTCGAGTTCTGTCACAAGTATCAGATAACATTGGGACATTCCACAGCCTATTAACCTCAGGGTAATGGACTTGCAGAATCTTCCAACAAAAGCTTAGTGAACATAATCAAGAAACTGTTGGAGGACAATACAAATTCTTGGCACACAAAGCTGATCCATGCACTTTGGGCTGACAGATTAACTTTAAAGAAATCTATTGGTATGTCACACTTCTAGCTTGTGTATGGTACAGATGCAATTTTTCCTAACAGCCTTGGTGTACCCGTTATGAAGTTAATTCAAGAGTTGCAGAATGAAGAAAATGACATAATCAGAAGAATAAATCAAACCATTCATCTTCAGTAAACCAGAGAGGAAGTATATAACAAAGCATTATAGAAACACGATAGTATCAAGAAGATATTTGATAGAAGAACAAAGGCCAGCAATTTCAAGATTGGGGACAAAGTTTTGAAGTGGGATTCAAGGAGGGAAGACAAGGGAAAGCATGGAAAATTTGACAATCTATGGCTTGGCCCTTATTCTATTCATTTAGTTGTTGGAAACAATGCATTTTTCTTACAAGAACTGGATGGAACCGAATTTTTTAGGGGTCCTATCAATGGCAGGATGCTTAAGCATTACTTCTCTTGATCCATTTTATGTTTTGAAGCCTTTTTATCTTTTTTCCATTATGAATAGTCCATCCACCATTGCATTCAAAGTTATGAAAAATCAAAAAATACAAAAACAGAGAAAAAATGAAAAGAGGGCAGGAATGAAAACAAGAAAGGCAAGGCCCCATGCCAAAAAAAAAGAAAAGAGAGAAACAAATCTGAAAGTGTGCAAGCTCAAATGCCACTCCTCAAAACACACTTCTAGTTAGTCAAACTCTTTAATCTTGACTAATTATCTTTTGAATTTTTTCTGCTGATAGGATAGCGAATTTGATTTTCCAAACTGTTCAATTTTGGCTTGTTAGTAGATAGATTAGGTTATAAATTGAAGGTTCAAACAAACTCAAAATCTGAACCAGAAGAAAAGCAAAGACAACTCAAAGAAAAAGAAAAAACAGAGCTGTGAAGAAAGGAGAAGGCCATGATGAGAAACTTTCAGATCTTAAGCCTTCCATTTTGTTTCTATTTTTTCTGCAAATAATAATCTATGTGCAGCTTGTTTTTATGCCATATATCACAGTTAGTCAAACAGCTTAATCTTGACTAAGTTTTTTTTAAAATTCTGCTTTAGAATTTAGAGAATGAAAGTCTGTTGGACAGTTTAATCCCAACAGAAAGTAGATTAGGTAGAGAAATATTTGAGCTCAACTGTTTAATCTGAGTTCAAGGAGAAATAAGGGATAGAAGTAGATTAGTTTTTATTCTTTCAAAAGAATAAAAATGTTGTGAAAAGAGTTTGCCAATCCAAGTGCACTCTGATGAAGAAAAAATGTTATATCAGTAGGATTGGGTAGGTAGAAGTTGTATTGATGAAGTTCATATTTCTTTCATGACTGATGTTACTTTTTAGAACAAAGCCGCAGGGCAACAATGACTTTCAAAGAAGTTCAAGATCCCGAGAAAATCAAGTCCGAATTTTTGATGCCTTCAGTGAAGGCACCATCCTCATGGAGCTGCGCACACCATATTATTCCTATCATAATAGCTGGTGGCGAATATCTTTGTAATTTTCACAAAACAACTGAGTTCCAATTTTTGGTGCTGAAGTTCGTGAAACCCCATGTTGGCTGTTGGGTCTCATACCTCGTTTCCTTCTTCAAACCTCCGATATCCTACAAAAATCCAAGTCAAATACTGCTGCATTCCCCTTTTTTCCCTTCCCTTTCTTCCAACTTACCTCATTCTCCATTTTCCTTTTATTCATAAAATCCCCAAAAAAACATAGGTTTTCCCTTTATCCCTTCATAAAATCCATTCCCTAAGGTTAAAAACTCACTTTTTGACCTTATCCGAACCTTGATTCCCCCTTTGAAAACATTGGAAATCCTATAAAATGCACATTCTATATGATGTTAAGGCTTTTAGCCCCCTCGAGTTAAGCCCCTGGCCGTTTTCCTCCATATACCCAAGCGCCAGGACTGACCGCTCAATTCTTAGGCACTAAACCGAAAACACAACCTTTCTCCGTCCGTTTTTCCTTTGAAAACCTGAAAAAACCCATTTTTATAAAGTTTAACAGGGAATAATTAAAATCACATGTTTTATTTCGCAATCAACCTGGACCGCCGATCTGCTCCCCAGATCCGACGGAGTGGAGCACATCTCACCAGGTGGACCCCCCCTTCCCCCACGTCGTTTGTCAAGAAACCACCGGTTTCCATTTCGCACCACCTTCTGAGCCACGGTGGTTTTCTCCCGTCGGCCAACGATTCCATAGGCTGGCCGACACGTGTCCCCGCCACTATTTCAAAACCGTTGTGTTATCACCTCATTTCGCGCGTTAAACTTCACACCATAACCATGCAGCGGAATTCGCCCCCACCGTTTGATCTGGGACTTCCCATCCGACGGCTGCCGATCGCCTCACTTGCTCGACCTTTAACGGACATGCACACCCGTTAAACCATCTATCGCACGTCCAATATTCAATGTCTTTTGTCGATCTCTGCAGATCGACGGCTATTATTCATCCTCATGATTCCGTTGCCCAGTCAAACTATTCGCGCCGCTGACTTCTCTAAATCACTCCCGACCGTCGATCACAGTGCGATCGACGGCTCCGATCGCCCGCGTTCCTCCGCACATTCCCCAAAGCAGATTGACCTATAAACTGGATTTTTTACGTGTTTTTTGTATTTTGCATGGTTAAGGTCATTTGTTCGTGTTTTAAAAGGAAATTTCAGACCAGGAGGGTGACGATCCTCTACGTTTCGATTTCTCCAAGGAAATCACTTACAAAGTTAGTTTTCATGTCTCTTCAATGTTTCTAGAGGCATTGATGCCTTTCCCTACCTGTGCAGCCCTGCACAACAGAGAAAATCGTCAAAATCAATGCAGAAAAAGAGTATCAGAGATTAAAGACCAAAAATGAACCAGAACAACAGATTAGTGGACATATTTGTGGGGATTAAGGCTAAGACAATTATCAAACACCTAATCCCCAGATCTAAAACGCAGATTAAGAAAAATCTAAAGTGTTTTATCAGAAAAACCCTCCACCGCCACAAATGGAGGCGAGTTGATTTCTCCCAGCGACTACAGCGCTACCTGTGCCTCAAAGGATTCAATCAAGAACCGAATTTATTGATCAAAGTCAGATATTTTTCCTCGACACAGCCAAAGGAGTTATTTCTTCCAGGAAATTAATGAAAAAAGGTCGGCAGAGCAACCCTATTGATGCACAGAGCCTCAAAGGTAAAATGAAGCTCCCTCCGAGCTTAATTCACAAGTGTAAACCAATTAATGCAGTGAAACACCTGTATGGTTTCTTCATTGAGCCCCCAAAGGCCAAGAAGACATTAATTCTGCATTAATTGTATTTGAGATCTTTTCATAAGATCTCACCTCTTCATCTTTCTATAAATACTTCAGTAGAAGATGAGTGAGGGGTTGGTTGTTAATGTAAATTGCTGAAGCATTGTATTGTAACTGAGCTTAAAACTCTTGATTGTAGATAGGATTTCACTGGCTCTTGGAGCTCTGCTTGTAACATATAGGTTAGGTTGTGAAGAGAGATGGATTAAAACACTGAATCTGAAGATTGTAACTGGTTTGAAGCATCAATACAAGCTGATTTATGGGATCCTGGTCTATGCTGATGGTGATGTTATTCTCACTGTAACTTGTATTTTGTTTCTGTTTTCAATTTGTTTCATTTTCCACTATAAAGAATAGTTTAAACAGGGTTAGGACCTACTCTATATCAGTAACCTTCTCTAGCTGAAAAATATTTATTTAAATGTTATCTCTCAACTGTGTTATTTTAAAATGATTTGATTTAGTTTAAGTACATGGATGTTGGCGTTCCCTCGTCTTGTTGTCTTAGCTGAATATTATTTTTAAATTTTACTTTCAATATATGTTGTGTGAAGATGAACTGAGTAAATTAAGGTTAGCCCTGAGTCCCTTTCTTATTTTCTCAACTATTTGATTGTTTCCCTTAGGATGTGTTAAAAGCTGACTAGTTTCAAAGTACTTATCAGATCTTAGACCATTCTTTGTTATATTTGAGTTTCCCTTTTGTTTTTTATACGTTTTTCTATCAGAAGTGTATCAAAGGCTGGATAGTTTCAAAGTACTTACCAGATCCTAATTTGCTTCTATGTTTTTCTTAAGTGCCTGGTCAAAGGATGGCTAGTTTCAAAGTAGTTACCAGATCCTGGGCTGCTCTTTGTTCTGCATCTGTCATTTCCCTTTCTTATTGTATCACTCCATTCCATAAATCAAACTTTAAAGAAATCCTTAGGCATAGATGACTTGCCCCATAGACCACTCTTGAACCTGATTGTTTCAATTAAATCCTCTTATGACTCCATAGCCCAATGGACTGAAAACCTGCCATCGTCTTTCTTCTTGATCAAAGCTTACTCTTTTTGCTTGCAACTTCTCACTTTTGAACCTATTTGCATATAGATATTTCCGCCTCAGACAGCAACTATGTTCAACCATCCAAAAAACCAAACAAACCCTTGGTCTTCATAACTAGCCTAATATCATTACCCTAAACTTCAAAGACAAATCCATCTTTGTACACATTGGAGAGATCCCTCTCCAAATTCAGGAGGGCTAGATCCTAGAATCCCAAAGTTGGTTGAAATGATGTTAACTCTGTGATCGGACTTTTTCCAATCTTGCTTATTACAGAGACCTAACAACCTCCATCTTGTCCTTCCATGCAATATAATTCAAGCTTCCATCAAGGGCATACTCCAATCACAATCCGTTGAAAGACAATTCAATGAATGTTAACCTTCGACACAAACAAAACACTGCAGCAAATTCGAATTCCACCAGCACAAAACTCAATCGCTTCAATAATTGAAATCTCCTATGATCAATACTGCTCTGATACCATGTATAAATTATATAATTTATGTGTTATATTTCCAAGATTATCCTGATCTCACACTATTTTAACTTCATGCAAAATACAGAATCTATTCCACCATTGATCATTTGCAGAAATTAATTAAGGTTGCAATGCACACATGAAACCATAAAAATTCACACACATTAACACAATTGTTTAATAAGAAAGCCTGAAGCTAAAAACCCCAACTATCTGTATATAATATATTTCATAGAGATCATGTAACAATCCCCATACAAATCTGATCATATCAAGCTCTCAGTACAATACAATCGCTACATACTAATCAGGCCCGATCTTGAAAATCCATGCACCGATCTTTGCCACCTGCTAGCCTACCTCTATAGCGCAATCCCTGCTGAAGAATGGCTCTGAATGAACTTGAATCCACCAATATTGCACTGCGCAATCCTCATTGGCATCTCCACTGAGTGTTGGATGCAATCAATGCATCATTATAGTCACAACTGATAGTCACACTTGCTCTTTCACCTATCTCTCCACTGGTCTCCACTAAAACTGCCATGCACTGTAGTTAAGTGATGTATTCTTCAGTTGATTAATGAGTTATTATTTAGTGAATTAATTAACTAATTAATTCACACCACTCTCACTAGTGTATCAATCAGTTAGACTAGATACAACTAGCTCAACTGAGTCTAACCGAGTTAAACTAAATACAACTCCACCAACTACTTCTATAACTCCACCAAACTCTATCACATGAGTTCTAACTGAATTCCTCATGCATTAGCTCCAGTAAACCCTCAGGAATAGCGTAATTCCTTCTGTCAGCTGCTGTGCCACATCTGTGCACTTAACTGAAGTGCTCCAAGAGAATAAGATAATGTTTAGAGTCCAAATATTATTAAGAGCTAATAATATTCGACATATCTATTTTTAGACTGGAAATCTAAAAATAGATTCCGCCCAATATGTCTAAAAATATAATTCCATCTATTTTTCCAACTTGACCAACCATCCACAAATAGCATCCTGCAACTCATAGAATATGATCGACATGTCTAAAAATACACTTTGTACCAAAAATAGCCTGTGAGCCCACTTAGTGAAGGCGACTCCTTTCACTAAGCTCATCATCTTGTTGAATCTCAACAGTTTTGAACAGCCTATAGCCTTTTTTAGTAAAACTCTTAGAGATGCACCAATGAAATATAACATAATGGAGAAACAAGCTTTAGCCTTGGTTAAAGTTATAAAAGATTTCAGAGTTTACATTCTTTACTCCCACATTATTTCCTATGTCCCTAATTCTTTATTAAAAGACATTCTTACTCAAGATGGTCCTGATGGAAGAAGAGGAAAGTGGATTTCCACTATCCTAGAATATGACATAGATATTAAACCAACTAAACTCATTAAAGGACAAGGATTAGCCAGATTGATTGCTAAATCCAATTGCAATGCATTGGATATAAATTTTATTGCTCAGGTTGATAACCAGGAAGAGATGGAAACTCCATTGATCAGTGAAGCCTTTCTAGATTCACCATGGTACTCAGATATTATCTATGTACTTACACACTTACAAGCTCCTCCTGGATTAACAAGGACTAAACCCAAATTTATTAAACTTAAAGAAATGAGATTTTGTATTTTGGATAGTGTACTTTTTTGGAAAGAACAAAGTGGGATATTACTGAATTGTTTACTAAAATCATAAGCTAACAAAATTTTTGAAGAATTTCATGCAGGTGACTGTGGAGGACACTTATATTGGAAAAAGTATTGCAGATAAGATTCTTAGAGCTAGTTTTTACTGGCCTACCTTATTTTCCGATGTTAAGAAATTTGTTACTTCATGTCACAAATGTCAAATTTTTGAAGGAAAAAAGAAGTTGTTACCTTTACCCCTAAAGCCAATTTCAACTGAGATTCCATTTCAACAATGGGGTTTAGACTTCAATGGAGAAATTCACCCTCCATCCTCTGGCCAACACAAGTGGATTTTCACTGCCACAGATTACTTTACTAACTGGATTAAAGCCATTCCTACAAGACAAGCCACTGACTCAGTCATTATCTCTTTCATAGAAAACAACCTTTTATCTAGATTTGTATGCCCACAGAAAATAATTACTGATAATGCAGTAGCATTTAAATATAATAAAATGATTGCCTTCTGTCACAAGTACCATATTACCTTAGGCCACCCTACTTCTTATTATCCTCAGGGTAATGGCCTAGCTGAATCTTCAAATAAAAGCCTTGTGAATATCATTAAAAAACTACTTGAAGATAACAAGAAAACTTGGAATAAAAAGTTAGTCTATGCCTTATGGGAAGATAGACTTACTACCAAAAAGTCAATTGGAACTTCTCCTTACCAAATTTTATATGGGATGGATGCATTTTTCCCATCATCTTTAGGTGTTCCAATAATGAAGATCATTCAAGAATCACAAGTGGAGCTAAATGACATACAAAGGAGGATAATGTGATATTCCTTAATTAGCATGCAACTAATAGGAATATTAATTTTTCCTTTAAAATCAAGTTGAATGAATAAATGAGCAAGGGGGCTCATTAGTTGCTTAATAAGGAATAAAAATCCCTCACAGTGTGAAAAGGGACCATGAAATAGCCAGATTAAGCATCCACATGTGTGAAAAAGGTCTAAACAATGTGGACAAGGTCAATTTTGACCAAGTCAATAGAATTTATCCTCAAAGAGTGGATCCTAAATAAAGACAGCTTAATGTGAATAAAGATCAATCTAGCTAGTCAGAATAAAGACACCTTGAGTGTGAAAGGAGACAAGGCATGAAGATTCAATCAAGGATGATCCCATCAAGATTGATCCAGTCAAGCTTGACTAAATCAAATTGTGTTGTAAAGGGATGATCCTCACTAATGAAGACAACGTGATTTTGGTGGAGGAGCCCTTGCATGGAAGAAACCTCCTAATGAGGTGGGACCCTTGGTGAGGGAGCTCCTCAACTATATAATGGAAGAGATGGCAAGAAAAGGAGGTTAGATTGGAGATTATATTTCATATGGTCTGTTTAGACTTCCTGCATACTTTTGTTGTTTAGATAAGTTTGTTGCACTACTTAGTGCAAGGGTTTTCCTGGGTGGGGATTCCCTAATATTTCTTGGAGATCGTGTCTAAGAGATCTAAGAGGAGATTCAGAGCTACATTTTCCACTACCTAGTGCTGGACCAAGCATTTACCTTCAGCAAAAATGTATTCCCTTCAGAAAACTGCTTCATTTCTTAAGGTGTGCAGTGGGAGGGGTCAACACCCCATTTTTATGAGCTAGTTTCCCAAGAGAAGGATCAGCCTTTTCTCTGAAGAACCAAAGGAAGAACCTACTTCCATTTCTTTTCATTTTCAGCCATTTTTATGTAGAGCTTCAGCCACACTGTAATGTTCCAAATCTGGAACAGCTAGCTAGGCATGACTGGAAAACTCATTTTCTAGTAATGGCAGATACAGGATTTGAAACCAGGACCTGGATCCCTTAGATCAATGCATATAAGACCTAAATCCAAGAGAAGGCTCCAAATAAATCCTTCTAGAGTGGTTAAATAGATCTCCCACTACTATATGTCCTCTGAAAGTGCCCGATGAGGGACTGTAACAATTCTTGAGCAAGAAATGGAAATACAACGTTATATTACAACCGTGAACACATGAATAACTGAATATCCAACAAATATATTATATAGCAACAAAAGAGTACAATTTCTTGAGGAAACATCCACTCAAGAAAGGCAATGAAAGCCTCAACAAGACAGGTACATGAAAATGGAAGAACATTGTTATTTCTGCATAAACCCAGGCTCAGAGGACGTAGTTTATTAAAGATACTTCTCCATATTACATAATAACTGAAATATATGACAATATATGGCTCAAATACAATATGTTAGAAAAACTCTAACCCTTAGAAACAATAATACATCAATCCTTCGAAGGATTGGCTGAAATATACAAAATGGAAAAAATGTCGGAGTTGTTGGGTAGCAGCTGCAACTCAAATCTGTAACTGAATAGAGAAGGCTAAAGATGATAAGAAATCTGAAGTAGACCTTCTCCAATGGATCTCCTAAATGGAAGGTTGGTCCTTACTCTTGAGATCTCACCCTCCAATCAACACTGCAAACCCTCACTACAAGTGCTCCATGAAAATTTTTTGTGCTCAACCTAGTCTCCTAAATTGAGTTCATTAATTGTCAACCAAGGTTGGTAAACTGCTGAAGTGTGGTGCACTATATGTGCCTAGGTATTTTTTTCTCACCACGTTTTGTTTAGTGTTTTCTAATGTTTTTGGTTTTATGGTTTTATGTTTTGAAAGGGAAAGAACTAAATGTTGATGGAAAGATGCTACTGGTTAAAAACAGAGTGAAGCCTACATTATGGATGACAAATAACAAATGAAAATACTGAAACAAAACAAAGCCTAAAATATGGCTAGCAAATTACAAAGCTTGATAATGACTTCAAGAAAATAAATCACAACATGAGCTTAACTTGTCCAATTCATTCATTAAAGATGTTTTGGAAGAGCTCGAGAAATGGGCAGCTAAGTGTAAATGAAATTCTCCTAACTAAACAATCAAACAATCAACTTACAATGTTACAACATCTCATCCATGATTAAAGGTCTATTAAAATATATTTGGAAAAGAACATTTTTATCACCATAAGATTTCTATTCTAAACTAGCTTCTAACTTTGTTCTGCAACTCAATCTAGTACCACTAGGCCTCATACAAAAGTTATAGATTTCCTTTTAGAATGGTCTTTGAGAAAAGGCTTGTTTGTGAAATGGTAAAAAGGTTGCAAAAGTACTCCAGGCCTTAAACTGATACTTCCTTCTGTCCAGATAATTATGTGTTAGTATGAGTTTGGAACAAAAGAAGTTTTGTAAATAATGAAGACTGTGGTGTTGAATTTTAACAACTAATTCAATTTGAAATGCAATGGATGGCAACTACACTGGAATGTTAACACAGTGAACTAAGTTAAGACTAAACTAGGGTACTTCTAGTCTACAGTGAACAGTGTTAAATTAAAAGCCATTATCAAACTGAAAATGAAATGACAGAACTGAACCACATGCATTCTACCTCCGGAGTGCTCTAACTAAGTTATCATGCAACTAACCTAAGGAATTCTACAGTTCATCCCATTCAGTATGAATGATGTTTTGGAAGAGTTTGTGAGAACGAGTATGCCTATATCATTCAAAGCAATTGAACATAAACACAAGACTGAAAGCAAATACAACTAAAGTCCAAGACACCACAGTTACTTCTTACTCACTTTTATGATGTTTTGGAAGAGCTTTATACGAGTAAGATTAGTTGTGTTACTTGGTGCAAACTAGCAATTAAAACCTACAGTATCACAGTTATACCTCATTCATCATAATGATATTTTGGAAAAGTTTATTAGAGTAAGTTTTAACTGTGATAACTAATGGAAATAAATGCAACTAAAACCTACACTATCACAGTTGTGCCTCATTATTCATAATGATATCTTGGAAAAGTTGATTAGAGTGAGTTTGGCTGTGATAGTAAACATAAACAAATATAAACATAAGCTGAAATAAAAGTGAAACTAAAATACTTATCTACTGTATAAACAAGGCCGCTCAGGAGGCAGGGGCCCTGCACCACCAGAGAAGCACGAAATCTAGCTCAAAATTGACTCAACGCGTTTAAGAAAATGTTGCTTCTTTCATTAAAGAGGAATCACCTTAAAACAGAGTATCCACGGACTTCAAAGATTTAGCAGTCAACCATAAAATCTAACCAAAATCTAACCTTTATCTCTCGGTTTCCCGAGCATATTTATAGCAAATTTACATAACAGAACTTGAGATAATACCGGATTATTGTCTTTCCTAATAGAAACTAAACTAGGACTCTGATCATGATGACGTAACAGAATTTGGGTTGTCCTTATTCTGTTAGGATTCTACCTCCTAGTTTGGGTTTCCACGTGCTTAACCACGTACAGAATTCCATTCAATCTCCATGGAGGGAAAAAAATGATGAGGACATGACGTGGAATACACCCATGTGTGCTTTTCTCCAAGATGACATCAGGAACCTGTATAAACATGAAGCTGGCTACAGAATTGGAAACTAGCTACAGAATGTCTGCATTCTGTAGCTAGTTTCAGTTCAAAAAGTACTACAATGACAAAATCACAAAAATATAGCAAGTTAGCCACGATATTCATTCTTAAAGAAATTTTAACTAATTTCATTGATCATTTGAGCCTGGGATTAATACTGGATGAAAGAAATGGAATGGAATGTGGTGGAAGAAAGAACATTTTTGGAGCTTAACAAAAATAACGCAGTCTAAGAGGGTAACTACATTGTAGGTGGAATAGAATGATCTGGCCAAGTGCCAAGATCTGTAATAAGCTCCAATGGCTTCCAATATGATCCTCCAAAGAAAAGAAAGACTCTTCCTCTAAAAAACAAGAGATGGAAGAGGTGTTGTGACTCCTCACTGCAACACCCTGCAACACAAAATTATGCTACTGCAACAATAACGCTGTCTTGGAGGAGGATTCTTGGCCTCAAGCCTAGATGTGAGGCAAATTTGTACAACTCCTTCAAGAGGCTTCTCAAGAAAGGATAAGGAATCCTAAACAAGAATTCCCCGGCAATTCTTGCTAAACAATAGAAGAATGCACAATGTCTGAATAGACATGAAATGAATAATAAAAGCATGAATAACAATGGCTTCCTTTCCCTCCTTTTAAACACATCAGAGCTCCTGTTGAGATTCAAGAAGATGATGAGCTTAGTGAAAAGAGTCGCCTTCACTAAGTGGGCCCGCAGGCTATTTTTGGCCAAGTCTATTTTTAGACTGTCTATTTTTAGACATGTCGATCATATTTCAGAAGTTGTGGGATGCTATTTGTGGATGGTTGATCAAGTTGGAAAAAATAGATGAAATTATATTTTTATAATATTGGGAAAAGTCTATTTATATATCGTTAATCTAAAAATAGATGCATGTCGATTATTATTAGCTCTTAATAATAATCAGACTCTAGACAACAACTTATTCTCTTAGAGCACTTCATTTTAGTGCAAAAATGTGGCACAACAGCTGACAGAAGGAATTACGCTATTCCTGAGGGTTTACTGGAGATATTTCATGGAGGACTTAGTTATAACTCAAGTGGAAAAGTTATGACACAGTTGGAAGAAGTAGTTACGGAGTTGTATTTAGTTTAACTCAATTAGACTCAGTTGAGCTAGTTGTATCTAGTCTAATTGATTGATACACTAGTGAGAGTGGAGTGAATTAATTAATTAGTTAATTAATTCATAAATAATAACTCATTAATCAACTGAAAAATACAGCAGTTAACTAGAGTGCATGGCAGTTTCAGTGGAGACCAGTGGAGAGATAGGTGAAAGGGCAAGATAGATTATCTGTTGTGAATATTAGTGATGCATTGATTGCATCAAACACATAGTGGAGATTCCAATGAGGATTTCACAGTCAATCCAAGAGTAATTTGAATTCATTTTGAGCTATTCTTCAGTAGAGATTGTGCAGTGGAGGCAGGCTAGCAAGTGGCAAAGATCGGTGCATGGATTTGCAAGATTAGGCCTGTATAGTGTATGACAATTGTACTATACTGAGAGCTTGAGATAAGCTTTGTATGTTTGTATGAGATTGTCATATGATCTCCATGTTACATAATATATAGTTTGGGTTTTCAGCTTCAGGATTTCTCAATTAAAAACTGTGTTATGTGTGATTGATAATTTTTGTTTATGCTTCACATGTGTGTGCAATTAATTTTTCCGCAAAAGATTAACAAGTGAAATAGATTCAGTATCTTGCATAAAGTTAAATAGTGTGAGATCAGGTGGATCTTGGACATATGCATGCTTAGTGCATATAATTTTTACATGGTATCATAGCATTTTTGATTGAAGATTTCAATTGTGAAGTGAGTTTGTGCTGGTGGACAATTCGAATTTGCTACAGAAGATTCTTGGTGCAGAAATTGAGTATACATTGAAATGTCTTTCAACGGGTTGAGATTGGAATACGCCCTTGATGGGAGCTCGAATTACATAGCATGGAAGGACAGGATGGAGGTGGTTTTTTAGGATAATAGGCTGAAGGAGTTCATCAATAGCGATGTTCCTAAGCCAAGATCTAGTGATGTTGCATTACTTGATGCATGGAAAAAGAAGACAGCAAAGACGAGGAGGATTCTGTTGGAAGGTGTGAAGGACCACATTGTGTCCAGCCTTCATGGGAAAGCCACTCCATTCTTAATGTGGAAGGTTTTGACAGACTTGTTCCAAATAAGAAGTGACCAGAGGAAGTTGGCACTTAAAGACAAGCTCAAAAAAATAAAAGTGGAGAAAGGCGACAGTATTCCCTGTTGGGGTTCCCATGTTTTGGCAAGGTTGGAAATACCAAAAGATGAGACAACATCAAACCACTTTCAGACCTCAGGATCTAGCCCTCCTAGGTCTAGAGAGGGATCTCTCAATATAAGTAAAGGTTTTATATCTTTGAAGCTCGAATTTTAAGGTGTTAGGCTAGTTATAAGGCTCAGGGTTTGTTTGTTTGATTGTTCGTGTGGTTGCTGGTTATCAGGAAAAATGGTTTAATGTAAGACCAGGATGAGAAAAGAGGATTAAAGGCAGAGGTGAATTATTCTAGGGAGCATTCAAAACCATTGGGAAATGGAGTCAGGAAAGGATTTTCTTGCTAATCAATAGGCAGGCTTTCAATTGGGCTAGTCATCTAAAACGTTGGATCTTAAAGATGATTGTGTGATATGGTATGGTAGGAGAGGAGGAGACAACACAGGTTTATGGAAAAAATTTAAAGACCAGATGGTTGCACAAGGATCCTAGTGGACAGGGCTAACTCTAATCCCCAGTGTTCCCAAATCTTCCAACTAAATCCTTAGCAAGAAATATCTAAGAACAAATACATTTAATTCATACATCGGAGAGCAGGCAATAACATCCACTACACTGGTTAAATTAACTGAAATAAATTCTTAGATAACACATTCAGAAGAAGAACATCAATGGCAAGGAGAGCAGAAACATAGGGTACCTAACAAGGGTAAATCCTATGCCACTATTCTGATGCAAGCCAGTAGAAATGAATGAAATTAATTAAATCACAGAGATAGGAAAACATCACCGCTGCTTTAGATCAGGATACAAAGAAATGTGCTTGTCATATTAAACAGCAATACCAGTCAAGTACAACATGCCAATAGCTGAATGCTCAGTCTGAAATCATATTCCTCGGCCTATCTTACAACTTTTACACAAAGACTGTGTCTCAAAAGAAACTACTTGCAGTTCTCTGATAATTGATCAACAACCTTTACAATGTTTCTTCATGAAATTTTATAGCAGAAAGATGGACTGAGGAGATAAGTGAAAACTAAATGCAGCATTAAAACTTCAGTAAAGAAAGAGGGCCGAAGCCCATTCCGTTTAAATTCTGAGCTTTCAATTCTGGCACTCTGTGGATGAAAGAGAGGTCCTCATCAGACTTCTATTTACTCCAGGTATGTCTCTGACGTACTTTCGCTGTAGGACTCTGTGGTACTATTGGTGAATAAACAAAAGATAAATGAATGACTGAGAATTCTACCATACTTATGAAACAAATGCTCTGGTAGCTTCATACTATTGCCAAGGTGGAAATTTCTTTAGGAACACGACGTATAATAAAATCTGCATGGGTGCTCCATTATTTTTTAGGAAAAAACATTCTGCTGATGTAGAAACCCTGACACACTGATTTTCGTGTTGTACCTTCTGCATGATCCATGGGTATTCAATCTGATTCTTTACCTTTAAATCTCTGAACATAAGGCTTATATATCTTCATTTGTGCGCCTTAAGCTCTCTTCTGCTTAATTTAAATCTCTGACTGTGAAATCTGTGTGTTAATGGTGCCGGGACATTTTCACAGAGTAATACCCTGGTCTTTTAATGCAAGTCATGACCTCCTCAGGTTTTCTTCATGATTTCTGCCTATGCACACGATCTTTTCCTGTGTTTTCTGTCACTGTGACAGCGGGTGCAAATCATGGCGGCTTTCACCACCTCAAAACCCTGCAAAACATAAAACTTGTTATGAAATCCATGAATGGGGGTAATGGATGCAGTGCGGATGATGAAAATGGTCGTGCGGCTGGTGAAATGGCTCAACAATGCAGAGAAATGATGGAGGGAAGCCTTGGTGAAGGTTGGAAGAGCGCAAAGGATATTTAAATGAAAAACCTTAACAAACTCGACTTTTGAACAAATATATGCAATGGGATGGGCGGATGTACGGTGGATACATGTGGGGGTGACGTGGCGGGACCGGGCGATGGCGGGGTGGTAAATGGTGGGGAAATTAAATTTGGACCGTCCAACCTTGGTGGATATCGACGGTGGAAATCATGTCGAAGGGCGATGGACTATGGGCCAGGGGTACAGCTGCCATGGGTTAACTCATGCGCAGCTCTGTGGAACGACGACTGTTGGATCAACTGCTCCAGATCGGATGGTGCACGTGTATATCGCTACGCATCCATGGAAGAACTTTAATGCGCGATGGGGTAGTGGTTTTGAAATAGTGTTGGAGCCATGTGTCGAATGTTGAGTGGAATTTCTAGCCTATCGGAAAATATCGCCCTCTGCCTAAAGGCAGTGCGATAGAAACTAGATGGTTTTTGAATAGTACGCGGGGACCACCTGGGTGGGTAGACTATGAACCGTCGGATCTGTGGGTAAATAAACGGTGATGGCACGATCGGGGCGATGAACGGGGTGAAAAATGGATGTTGTGGGAGCCGCGATCGCCGTCTGATCTATACAGATCGATGGTTGAAACTGCATCCGATATCCATCTGTGGTAAGCGCCTTTCGGGCTGGCGCTTGGTTTTAGTGCTCTGGTCACGTGGAGAAAAGGCTGAGGGGCTAGCGGAAATGGGCTAAGGCCTAATGTAAGTTTCAAAGTGGGTTTTTTGCCCATTTTTAGTGCAATTTGAGGGCAATGAAGGGCAACGATAGGGTAATCGGGGTTTAAACAGCCAACCAAGGAGTATGTATAGGACTTAGGGGGAATTTTTTGAGAGGTTTAGAAGGATTAGGGGGGTGATTTGGGGTAAAGAAAAGGGGTTTTGACAAATTAATAAGAGGTGAAAAGGGACATTCTGTAGGGATATAAGGGTTAATGTAGGCCTTTTGGAGCAGAATTTATGTAATCAATGAGACCTTACAAAGGGAGTCAGCAGAGGGAAGTTTATCAAAGGAAAAGGCACAGGAGACTTCAAAGATGATGTGTCTTCAGGGGAGATGCATTCCTTGAAGGCTCAAAAAAAATTTAGCCCCTTACTTTGCTTTGTCAAAAATGTATAGGGGGGCTAACAGTGGCTCCACATGGGGATGGCTTCTTCTTGAAGGAGTCAAGAATTCAGAAAATGACCTTTGGTGTAGGCCAGATGCCTGCTACTTGACACATCCCTTTCTTTCTTTAGTTCGGCTGCCACACTATGAAGGCATCACAACAGCAGAAAAACTTTTCCCAGCAAACTACCTACCCTTCCTACAATCCTAGCATTTTCTTATAGGGTTCATTTGGACTAGCAGACCCGTTACATCATTATTTTTATAACAGAAAATAAACCTAATCTAAATCTACCCTTATTGCTCCATGAGACCAGATTAGATGGTTGGTCTCATATGTTTCTCTACCTAATCTAATATTTGTTGGGATTAAACTGTCTAGCATATTTCTTCTCTACATTCTACAACAGAAATTTAAAGACAGTCAAACTGGAATTAGACAGTCTAGTTTGCTATAGATCCAAGGCATAAAGACAGTTGCACATGGGCAGAAATTTGCAGGAAACTGAAACAAAACTTTGAAGGCTTGAAATCTGAAATCTTGAAGCATCCTTCTTTCTTTTGTGACTCAATTTTTGGGCTTGTTAGAGTCACTATCTTTTCTTCATTTCAGCTCTGTTTTTGGGCTTGTTAGAGATGATTCTTCTTTCTTCTCTGCTGGTCTAGGTTTTGGGCATGTTTGGACCAGCCATCTTTACTTTCCATGGCTCAGGTTTTGATCATGTTTGAGCCAATTTTTCACTAAAAAGGTTCATGTTTTGAGAATTTCTGAACCTCTCCCTTTCCCTTTTTTTTTTTTAAACAAGACACTGCAATGGTATATACAATGAAAATGAGAACTGGAAATTGGAAATCAGCAGAAGTAGTGTTTGAGCATCTCGCCATTGACAGGACCCCCAAACAGCTCTGTACCATCTAATTCCTGTAGGAAGAAGGCATTTGGACCCATGGTGGCCTGGATGATGTATGGACCTTGCCACAGACTATCAAACTTGTCGTGCTTTCCTTTTTCCTCTCTCCTTGAGTCCCACTTCAGAACTTTATCCCACTTTGAAATCAGCAGCTTTGGTTCTTTTGTCAAACAATTTATTTATATTTTCCTGAACCTTCACTACTCTGTTGTAAACCTCTTCCCTTGTTTGTTGGAGATGAATTGTCTGGTTTATCCTTCTCATCGTGTTGTCTTCTTCTATTTGTATATCTTAAACAAGTTTGATCACTGGAATTCCAAGGCTGGTGGGAAACACTACTTCCGTTCCATAGACAAGCTGATAAGGTGACATGCCAATAGATTTCTTGGTTGTAAGCCTGTCGGCCCACAAAGCATGCACTAACTTGTTATGCCATGACTTTTTGTTCTCTTCTAACAGCTTCTTGATGATGATCACCAGGCTCTTGTTTGATGATTCATCTAATCCATTACCCTAAGGGTAATGGGCAGTTGAATGAACAAGTGCTATTTGATACCTGTGACAAAAATCAACCATTTTCTTGGATCCGAAAGCAGCAGCATTGTCAGTGATTATTTTCCATGGGAAGCCAAACCGAGAGAGGATATGACCTTCTAGGAAACTAATGATGACTGAATCTGTGGCATTCCTAGTAGGTATGGCCTCTATCCACTTAGTGAAATATTCTGTGGCTATTAGGATCCATTTTTGTTGTACAGAAGAGGCAGGATGAATCTCTCCTATGAAATCTAGGCCCCATTGCATGAAGGGACCCTCAATAATGATGGGTTGTAGAGGTAAGGGGAGAAGTCTTCTTTTGCCTTCAAAAATCTGGCATTTGTGGCAGACAATTATCATCTTATGGACATCATTGAAGAGTGTGGGCCAATAGTAGCCATCTCTAAGTATTTTGTTTTCAATGGCTTTCCAGCTTAGGTGGCCTCCACACTCTCTTGCATGAAATTCTTGTTTAATCCTTTCTGCCTCATTTTGAGTTAGACATTTAAGCAACAGGCCATTTGGATTTTTCCAATATAGGTTTTCATTCAATAATCAATAGCTTCTGGATTTTAGCTTTAAGAATCTGGCCTTGGTCTTTGATAGTTTAGGAGGGGCATTGAGGTGTGTAAGCACTTAAAAAATGTCAAAATACGAAGGAGAGCTCTGAAACGTTTCCTCGATAGTGGGATGAGGCAATCCCTGCTGCTCCTCCAAGGCATTTACCATGTTAATGTATAGGGCTTGTAGATTTGTTTCAGCCATTAGTTGGGCTAAGCCCTAATATTTGATCAGTTTGGTGTTTTATCTCAAGGTCATATTCTAAGATCACAGCAATCCATTTGCCCCTCTTCCCATCTGGGTCTTGGGACAAGATGTCTTTAACCACTATATTTGGCACATAGGCTATGGTGTGAGAATGCAGTATGTACACCCTAAAATATTTCAAGGCCTTAATCAGAGCATAGGCCTATTTTTCCATTATGTTGTATTTCAAGGGTGCATCCCTGAGTGCTTTGCTAAAGAAAGAAATGGGCTGTTCCATTCCCTCTGAATTCTTCTACAGTAGAACTGCAGCTATTGTATGCTCGGAGGCAAATGAAAAAATCAGGAAATATTTTGAGAAATCTGGGCTGATCAGAACAGGAGCTTGGGTGAGTGCAAGTTTTACTGATTCAAAATATTGTTTAGCTCCAATAGTCCATTTAACTCCCACACCTTTCTTCAACATGTTTGTCATATTCCTAAGGTGTTCAGCTAGGTTGGGAATAAACCTCCTCAGGAAGTTAATCTTCCCAATGAAGGACTGTAATTCTTTGATGTTTCTTGGGTGTGTGATCTGTAGTATTCCCTCAACTCTTTGTGGGTCTATCCTGATTCCCTTTTCTGATATAATGTGGCCAAGAAGCTTTCCTTCTTGCAGCCCAAATACAGTATTTTTGGGATTCAATGATATACCAAACCTTCTACATTTTTCAAACACTTTTCTCAGATGTTTTAGGTGTTCTTCTTCAGTCTTATAATAGACTGTTATGTCATCCAAGTAAATAACAATGAAGTGACCTATCTCATTTGAAAAATCTATATCCATTGCTCTTTGGAAGGTTGCACCAGCGTTCATCAACCCAAAAGGAATTTTTACATACATAAAGGTGCCCCATGGAGTGGTAAAGGCTGTTTTGCGTTGATCTTCTGGGAGAACTAGGACTTGGTTGTAGCCTGAGAAACCATCTAGCAGGGAGATTCTCTTGGAGCCTAATACTTTCTGAAGAATGTGTTCCATTTTTGGCAAAGGGTAGTTATCTTTGAGTGAGGCTCTATTAAGATTTCTGAAGTCAATACACAACCTGATCTCCCCTGTTTTCTTTCTCTAAGCCACTAAATTCGAAACCCAATCAGAGAACCTTACGGGAACTATTATGCCTGCCTCATACATCTTTTTAATCTCTTTTTCAACTGCAGGCAATTGTTTCGGGTTTATTCTACGAAGTTTCTACCTGAAGGGTTTCTGATTTTCTTTTAAGGGTATTTTGTGTTGTATGATGTTCATGTCATAAGCCTTTAAGTCTTCGTAGCCCCAAGAAAACACGTCTACAAATTCCTTGAAAAGGTCAATGTATTTATTTTTCATGTTTACAGGAAGAGACCTAGCCAATTTAATCATTTTGGGCTTATCTTCTGTGCCTATATTGCATTCTTCTACATCAAAGTCCGCGTGCTCAATGGTGGGATTTTTTTCCACATCAGTGAAGTCAAAAAGGTCTTCTAACGGCGCCAGACCTCAAGGTATGTTCTTATCTTTGGCCTGCAGCACCTCTACTTCTTCACTATCTGCGTTTTCACACTCTGTGGTTGAATTTCCAGTTTCTTCATTTAAAGCATTTATTTCTAAATTGTGGGGTGTAGTTTCTTCCTCGTCTGAGGGTTCCTCACTTAGGCAGCTATCACTAGATGTAGAGTCTGAATCAGAAAACTCAAACTCGTTTCTACCTATCAGGAAATCTTCAATTTGTTTATCTCCCTCGAAAACCTGCCAGTATTTTTTGTTATCCGGCACTGCGGGTCTGAATCGGGTTTGTATGATAATTTTTTGGTCGCTTGGAGTCTTAGGATATGAACTAGCTAGGCAAGCCAATCCATTTGCAATGATGTTTTGACTCCTGGGGACAAACATTAACTCGTATTCAACAAAGTTTTTCAATATATCTACGGCATCGTTCCTATACGCCATCAACCTAGGGTGTTTGGTTGTGTATTCACCATTCACCTGTTTAATGATCAGCTCAGAGTCCCCATGCACAGTTATCCTACGGGCTCCTAATTTTTTCAACAGAGTTAAACTTAGGATAAGAGCCTCATATTCTGCAATATTGTTTGTGCATTTTAAGTGTAGGTTGCAGGCATGGCTCTCTGTGTAATTACTCTCTGGGTTATGTATCCACACTCCTGCTCCAGCAGTTCTCTTGGTGCATGACCCATCAAAACTCATCTCCCACAAGGGTTCATTTTTTGTTTTAACATCACTTCCTTCCCTACAGCTGGGTTTTCCATTAGGTTGCATTATAGGGATTTCACTAGCCTGCGGATTGCTTTGTTTTTCATCATGGGTGTGGAAATCGGAGAGGAGACTAGTTGGCTGACTGGGTTTTGTTTCTAGTTCACTTTGAGTTTTTATTTCAGTGCATTGTTCTGGGTTTTCTACGTTTTCCTCTTCTGAGTCTAGAGTAGCCATTATGTTAAAGTCCATGGCCTCTTTTTCCTCATTTGTATTTCTGTTTTGGGACACTGACCCTTCTAAGGATTCATCATTACAAAGGATGAAGGAGTCAAGGTCTGTATGTACAGAGTATAAAGGAGATTTTTCATGCTTTTCAGGGCTACTAACCAGGAATTTCATTTTTGTCTCCCTGTACAATCTTCTAAGTTGGCCAAAGATGGAAATTATGGCATAGGCCCCATCCATCTGCATAGTTCCTTGCAGCTTGGCTCCCCATGATCTTGATAATAACATGACATACTTGGGTGGCACATCTGCCACCACAACGTCCATGACCATACACTTTGTTGGAATCTGGGTAAGGCTCACACATAAATCTTTGATCAGGCCAAGACACTTTACTCTGCTAGAGTCAAATGAATATAGGTCTTTATAGGGACGGGTTATCTCTAGGCCTAATATTTCTATCACTAATTTAGGCATCAAGTTGTGTGATGCCCCAAAATCATGCATCGCATTGTGGAGAATCTTATCGTGGATATTGAGACTGATGTAGAAAGGTGGCACTACCCCTTCCTGAAACTTTCCTTCTATCTTTGGACCAAACAGAAGGGCAGGTTGATCATCACTCAGATTTACAGTGTCAATGTTCTCACCTAAGTTTAATGCTTTCAAAATTTGGCCTTTATATACATCCTGAGTGGCCAGCTCAGAGAGTGGGACAGAGATTTTAATTTTTGCAATCTCACTCTCCAAATTGAAAGTGGACTGACTCTTTGGAACGTTCGACTCTGTTTTATTAGTCACTACCTTAGTGGCTGAATCAATGTGTTGATTCTCACTATGTACAGTGTTAGAAACTGTTTTATCAGGAGCAATAACTGCAGTGTCAGTGCTGCTTTTTGGTTGACCTTGTGTATCAGTGTTTTGGTTGTATTTTTCTTTATTCTTTCCAGAACTCTCAGCTGTTGATTTGTTACTTTCAGCAGTTGCTTTATAAGTTCTTTCAGGTATTTTCTTGATGGTAACCTTAGAAGCCTTTGTTTTGAGAGTTTCTTGGCTCTTTTTGCTTCTAAGTTCATACTGTTCTCTGACCTTCATCATGGAATTTTCAAATCCTAACCTGTAATCCTCAGTTTCTAACCATTACTCATCCCAATAGGATGGTGAGGAGTGATCTTCTTCTGTGTAACAGTTATGGATTGAATCTTCTGTTTCAAACATGTTTATTGTATTTCCCTCAAACTCTTCTATGATTCCCTCATCTTCATTGAGAAAGTTCTCTTGGAATGGGGGAATAAATTGTTGATCTGATTCTCTTTGTCTGTTGGGAGTAGCATTGTTTCTTCTAAAGTTTTGGTTCTGGTTATGGTTTTGATTTCTGTTTTCGTTACTGACTGAGACAACCATTTTTTCCACCATTTGTTATAGTATTTCCATGTTTTTAGATAAACAATCATAATTTGGATCAAATGTGGAAGCTACACTGTCATCTCTATATGTTACCCTTTTCTCAGCTCTCAATCTTGCTCTTTTCTCAATCAGATTAGCCTCTACACTCACTGCTCCCTTTTGCATGTCCTCCAATGTGTTATAGTCTCTCTCCCTAAGCTGGTAGGCCATGTCATCATCAAAGCCTTCGGGGTATTTCGCTAGAGCCATACCTTGGGTAGTTTTCATGTGTGGAGGGAGAGCATTGTAGATGCTGTTAAATCTCGTTGTGTAATCATGGACACTCTCCCCTACGTTTCTTTTAAGGCCAATATATTCAGCTAGGAATTGGCGAGGATTGACCTTAACCTCCCACTTGTTTATGAAAGTATGATATAGAGATGGAAGATCATTAATGCTACCCGGAGGTAGGCCTTTAAACCATTTCTTCACATCACCCCCTAAGCTCTGGGCAAATATTCTCATTTTGACCGTATCATCATCTATCTCCATGTAGTTGAAAGAATATTCCATCCTATCTACATGGTATTGGGCTGTGGTAGACTCTTTTGCAGTGAAGTGTGGGATCTTTTATTGATAATAATTGGGTAAGGGTACTAGAGGCTGAGGTAAAACCAGAGGTGCACACCAGGCTGCCATGATGATGTTTTGATGGGGTAAAGGATTGACTTGGGCAGTTGGTATATGGATGACAAGGATATTATGACTAGCAGAAGACTAATGAGCAGATCTAGGGTGACTGAGCCCCAAGTTTTGAATGAAGTGTATATCAGGAGGTGTAGCTGGAGGGGTCTGTCTATTCCCAGGGTGTTTACCACTTTGGGGTGGTGAACCAGGAAGCTCAAGGTCTGGCTGGTCTAGGACACTGAATGACCTAGTTCTTGGCAAGCTTTTTTGAGTGCCTAGGTCAAAGAATGGGTCTGATAGAGCTGTAAATTTTTCTGGTGTAGAGTTAGCTCTATGGATGTGGCTGGAAATAGTTGATTGTTTATGTGCAGGAGATCCCCTGAGGATGCTCTCAGGGTTGTCAACTATCTCGGGTGGGTTTGGGTTAGGATAAGCTTTTGTATGAATGGTTCTTGAAGCCAGAATGTTGTTTCTAACCAAGCGGCTTAACCCTACTTGTTACTTCTACTGTGGTTGATGTTGTTATGGAGGCTGGTCTTCCAGTGGAGTCTAATGTGAACCAAGATAATCAGCAGGCCTACTGATCACCAGTGGAGTCCTTAAAACGTTTAGGGAATATGGAGTCGCCAGGTGGAAAGGTTTAGGATGTTTTTGGAGGGTACATTGTCCACCACAGTGCTTATGAGATGTCCCCTTTCAAGGATATCTTCCAAACACATAAAACTCTAACCAGAGATTGACTGGGAAGGCATTTACCATATATGTCACCTCTGAAAGAGTGTGACATCTGGAGGCTGCCTGACCCTTTCCAGACTCTGTCCAAGAGTATGGGGAAAACACAAAAAATGGTATAGAGGTTGATGTGTGAATAGGAGTGCTTTACTTCCAACCTAACCAGCGATCGTAGGTTTCTAAGGCTCTTATGATGTAGAAGGTGAGGAATACTCAGAATGTCCCCAGCGGAGTCGCCATTATGTTGGGGTTCCCATGCTTTGGCAAGGTTGGAAATACCAAAAGATGAGACAACATCAAACCACTTTCATACCTCAGGATCTAGCCCTCCTGGGTCTAGAGAGGGATCTCACTATATAAGTAAAGGTTTTATATCTTTGAAGCTCGAATTTTAAGGTGTTAGGCTAGTTATAAGGCTCAGGGTTTTTTTTTTATTGTTCGTGTGGTTTCTGGTTATTAGGAGAAAGGGTTTAATGTAAGACCAGGATGAGCAAAGAGGATTCAAGGCAGAGGTGAATTATTCTAGGGAGCATTCAAAACCATTGGAAAATGGAGTCAGGAAAGGATTTTCTTGCTAATCAATAGGCAGGCTTTCAATTGGGCTAGTCATCTAAAACGTTGGATCTTAAAGATGATTGTGTGATATGGTATGGTAGGAGAGGAGGAGACAACTCAGGTTCAGGGCACAAAGTTAAAGACCAGCTGGTCGCACAAGGATCCTAGTGGACAGGGCAGTGTTCCCAAATCTTCCAACTAAATCCTTAACAAGAAATATCTAAGAACAAATACATTTAATTCATACATCAGAGAGCAGGCAATAACATCGACTACACTGGTTAAATTAACTGAAATCGATTCTTAGATAACACATTCAGAAGAAGAACATCAATGGCAAGGAGAGCAGAAACATAGGGTACCTAACCAGGGTAAATCCTATGCCAATATTCTAATGCAAGCCAGTAGAAACGAATGAAATGAATTAAATCACAGAGATAGGAAAACATCACCGTTGCTTTAGATCGGGATCCAAAGAAATGTGCTTGTCATATTAAACAGCAATACCAGTCAAGTACAACATGCCAATAGCTGAATACTCAGTCTGAAATCATATTCCTCAGCCTATCTTACAACTTTTACAAAGAGACTGTGTCTCAAAAGAAACTACTTGCAGTTCTCTGATAACTAATCAACAACCTTTACAATGTTTCTTCATGAAATTTTATAGCAGAAAGATGGACTGAGGAGGTAGGTGAAAACTAAATGCAGCATTAAAACTTTATTAAAGAAAGAGGGCCAAAGCCCATTCCGTTTAAATTCTGAGCTTTCAATTCTGGCACTCTGTGGATGAAAGAGAGGTCCTCATCAAACTTCTATTTACTCCAGGTATGTCTCTGACGTACTTTCGCTGCAGGACTCTGTGGTACTATTGGTGAATAAACAAAAGATAAATTAATGACTGAGAAGTCTGCCATACTTATGAAACAAATGCTCTGGTAGCTTCGGACTGTTGTTAGGGTGGAAATTTCCTTAGGAACACAGCGTATAGTAAAATCTGCATGGGTGCTCCATCCTTTTTTAGGAAAAAACATTCTGCTGATGTAGAAACCCTGACACACTGATTTTCGTGCTGTACCTTCTGCATGATCCATGGGTCTTCAATCTGATTCTTTACTTTTAAATCTCTAAACATAAGGCTTATATATCTTCATTTGCGTGCCTTAAGCTCTCTGCTGCTTAATTTAAATCTCTGACTGTGAAATCTGTGTGTTAATGGCGTCGGGACATTTTCACAGAGTAATACCCTGGTCTTTTATGCAAGTCCTGTCATAGGACCTCCTCGGGTTTTCTTCATGATTTCTGCCTTTGCACACGGTCTTTTCCTGTGTTTTATGTCACTCTGAAAGCGGGTGAAAATCATGGCGGCTTTCACCACCTCAAAACCCTAAAAAATAGAAAGCTTGTTATGAAATCCATGAATGGGGGTAATGGATGCAGTGTGGATGATGAAAATGGTAGTGTGGCTGGTGAAATGGCAGAACAATGCAGAGGACTGATGGAGGGAAGCCTTGGTGAAGGTTGGCAGAGCGCAAAGGAAATTTAAATGAAAAACCTTAACAAACTTTCCTTTTGAGCAAATATATGCAATGGGATGGGCAGATGTACGGTGGATACACGTGGGGGTGACGTGGCGGGACCTGGCAATGGCGGGGTGGTCAACGGTGGGGCAATTAATTCTGGACCATCCGATCTTGACGGAGATCGACGGTGGAAAGCACGTCGGAGGGCGATGGACTGTGGGCCAGGGGTACGACTGCCATGGGTTAACTCGTGTGCAGCTCTGTGGAACGATGACCGTTGGATCAACTGCCCCAGATCGGACGGTGCACGTGCATATCACTATGCATCCGCAGACAAAATTTAATGCGCGATGGGGTAGTGGTTTTGAAATAGTGTTAGAGCCACGTGTCGAATGCTGAGTGGAATCACTGGCCTATCAGAAAATACTGCCCTCCACCCAAAGGCGATGCGATAGAAACCAGATGGTTTTTGAATAGTACGCGGGGACCACCGGAGTGGGTAGACTCTGAACCGTCGGATATGTGGGTAAATAGACAGTGTTGCCGCGATCGGGGCAATGAACGGGGTGAACAATGGACGTTGTGGGAGCCGCGATCACCGTCTGATCTATACAGATCGACGGTTGAAACTGCATCCGATATCCATCTGCGGTAAGCGCCTTTCGGGCTGGCACTTGGTTTTAGCGCTCTGGTCATGTGGAGAAAAGGCTGAGGGGCTAGCGAAAAGGGGCTAAGGCCTAAAGCAAGTTTCAAAGTGGGTTTTTTGCCCATTTTTAGTGCAATTTGAGGGCAACGAAGGGCAATGATAGGGGTAATGGGGGTTTAAATGGCCAACCAAGGAGTATGTATAGGACTTAGGGGGAATTTTTGGAGAGGTTTAGAAGGATTAGGGGGGTGATTTGGGGGTAAAGAAAAGGGGTTTTGACAAATGAAGAAGAGGTGAAAAGGGACATTCTACAGGGATATAAGGGTTAATGTAGGCCTTTTGTAGGAGAATTTATGTAATCAATGAGACCTTATAAAGGGAGTCAGCAGAGGGAATTTTATCAAAGGCAAAGGCATAGGAGACTTCAAGGATGATGTGTCTTCAGGGGAGATGCATTCCTTGAAGGCTCAAAAAAATTTTAGCCCCCTACTTTGCTTTGTTAAAAATTTATAGGGGGGCTAAGATTCCCAAATACCTCATGAAGTTTTTCCACTGCAAGGATGAGCTGGGAAGTGTGGGGGTTACTGTTGATGAAGAAGACTTGGTGAGCTTGGCTCTCCTTGGGCTTCCGAAGAGTTGACATAGCTATGAAGACTCTGTCAATGGACGGGAGAAACTGCCAGGATGGGAGTGACTTTGATCAGATCTTGTGCAGGAGAAATTAAGGCAGGGTACTAGGGATGGATCTTCATTGAAGAATGAAGATGAAGAGAATTGTGCTTTGGCTTCCAAAGAAAGGAAATGGAAGAGGAAGAAATCTTCTTCAAAATCCGGTGCTAAAGGAAATAAGCAAGACTTGTCCAATGTGAATTATTTTCACTGTCACGATCATGGACATTTGGCCACTAATTTTCCACAAAAGAAGAAGAATAAGCAGGCTACTAGATCTGTAGTTGGAGAGGCCTTAGCCTCACAATTTAAGTTGGATTTTTCCTTAATCGCATGCTTAGTTTCAAGTTGCATGGGATCGGTGTGGTATCTTGATAGTGGTGCATCTTTCCATATGACGGGAGACAAAGAGTTGTTTAGTGACTTGAAGGAGAAGGACCTCCAGATGCATATAGAGATGGGCAACGATGGTTGGTACAGTGCAACTGGAATTGGGACCATTACCTTTGAGAGGGAGTCTAGTAATACATTGTTGTTGAAGAATGTCATGCATGTTCCATGTCTAAAGAAGAACTTGGTCTCAGTCGCAATGCTGGAAGATAGGGGTTATGATGTTGTTTTCAGTGAGGGAAAATCTTTCCTTTGACATAAAACAACGGGTCAAACCAAGAAGATATGGGTTCGAATTAAGAATCTCTACAAGCTAGAGGTAGATGGCTACACTGCAATGATAGGCAAAGCAGAAGAAGTGGTGAGCCGGGATGAGGATGAATTATCGCACAGGAGATTGGGCCATCTTCACCATGGTGCTTTGAAAATTTTGCAACAAATTTCTACTGGACTTCCCAAGGATACTCTTCCACAGTCAGATCAGTTCAAAGGATGTACAATGGGTAAGTTTTTGAAGACCACCTTTCATAAGAAGGAGAACCATGCTTCAGTGATCTTGGAGAGAATTCATAGAGACGTGTGTGGAAAATTCTCAGTTGCTTCAACAACGAAACATAGGTATTATGTGATATGTGTTGATGAATTCTCTCGTAGATGCTGGATCTTCTTCATGCGAAAGAAGAGTGAAACGTTCTCAAATTTTTGTGAGTTCAAGGCATTGATGGAGAAGGAGTCGAGGAAGTAGGTGAAAGATCTACAGAGTGATAATGGTGGTGAATACATCTCGAGTGAATTCAAATACTTCTGTAGAAAAGAAGGAATTCGAAGAGAACTCATAGCACCTCATAACCCACAGCAAAATGGGCTTGCGGAAAAATAGAACGGAATGATCGTGGGTGTTGCACAAGCGATGTTGCATGATCAGGGCCTACCAATGCACTTGTGGGCATAAGCATGCAACACTACGGTTTATGTGCAAAACCGTTGTCCTCATAGAGTACTTGGAATGAGTACACCCGAGGAAGCTTTTACTAGAAAGAAGCCTGATATTTGTCATTTGAATATTTTTGGCTCACCTGTTTACATTCATGTGATGAAGGATGCCTGGAAGAAGCTGGAGCCGGCTGCAGAAGTTGGGATATTTTTGTGGTACACAGAAACACCCCATAACTATCGTGTGTATTTTCCAAACAGTCGAATGACCATTATGTGACGAGATATAAAATTCAATGAGGTGAAAGCCATGCAGTTGTCGCTTGAGAGGGAGCTACACTTGCATGTAGAAGTGGAAATTTTTGTTCCCAAATATGAGCCTCTAGATGTGGATCAACCACAGGAGGAGATTCATGGAGTGGAGGAATCCACTCATGCAGAACCAAACATCAAACAAGGCAGGAAGCGTACCACAGAAGATGAGAGACTGAAGGTGGATGAGGCACAAAATGTAGGATTTCCTACATCATAGCACAGACAGAGACAGTCACCTGACCAATATACTAGATACATGGCTCTTATGAGAAAGTGTATTGTGACAGAGCCATCTTCTTTTGAAGAAGTAGTGCAGGAGCCCACATGGGTAGATGCCATGGTGGATGAGTATGACTCCATTTTCAGAAATAGTGCTTGGGAGATTGTTCCAAGACCAGTGGGAAACTCAGTTGTAGGATCAAGATGGATCTACAAGGTAAAGAAAGTTGTTGATGGGAGCATCGAGAAGTATAAGGCAAGATTTTTTTCTCGGGGCTTCTCACAGATTGAGGGGATTGACTATGAAGAAACCTTTGCACCTATCACACGGTATTCTTCCATATGGACCATCCTTGCTCTCTCAGTGCATATGGGTTGGAACATTCATCAGATGGATGTGAATATTGCGTTCCTTAATGGGATAATTGAGGAAGAGGTGTACATTGAGCAGCCTGAAGGATTTGAGATCTTCAGCAGCGAGTCGCATGTGTGCAGGCTCAAAAGAGCATTGTATGGGCTGAAACAAGCACCCCGTGCTTGGTACACTCAGATCGACAGCTATTTCACTGGACTTGGCTTCACCAAGAGTGAGGCGGATGCAAACCTATACCAGATTGTGGTTGAGGGTAAGATTTTGATCATTGTACTTTATGTTGATGGTTTGATAGTAACAGGTGATGAGCAGTTGATACACTCATGCAAGGCTGATCTTGGATTGGAAATATGGCAGTGGGAAGGTGAAATATTTGTGTCTCAAGGCAAGTATGCCCGAGAGATACTGGAGAAGTTTCACATGAAAGGCTGCAAGCCTATCGACACTCCACTTCTAGGAAAATGGAAGAAAGAGGATGCTACATTGGAAGAGGTAGTGGATGCCACTGCTTATCGACAGTTGGTGGGTACGCTCATATATTTAGTCAATACAAGACCAGACATATGCTATGCGGTGAACTAGCTTTCACAAGCGATGGTTAAGCCTACCAAACTCTTTTGGAAGGCAGGAAAGCATGTCCTAAGATATCTCAGAGGCACATCTAAGTATGGTTTATGGTATAGATATACGGATGAGGTGAAGTTGCATGGCTACACAAATGCAGATTGGGCAGAAAGCCCAAGAGACAAAAAGAGCACATCAGGAGGGATTTTCAGTATGGGATCTACGGTAGTTTCTTGGTACAATAGGAAACAAAGATCTGTGGCACTCAGTTCAGCAGAAGCAGAATACATGGCAGCAATTTTATCTGCATGTGAGGCTATCTCGATGAGGAAGATTCTGGTTGTTTTGTTCGGTTCACATTTAGATCCCACGATGATTCATTGTGCTAATCAGAGTTGCATTAAAATCTCGGTTAATCCTGTGTTTCATGATAGATATAAACATATTGATATATGGTATCATCATATCAAAGATTGTGTGCAGTGGAAGATCATGTTGCTTCAGTACATTCCTACAGAGGATCAGGATGCAGATATTTTGACGAAAGTGCTCACCAGGAGAAAATTTGAATACCATAGAGGCAGGATCGGGGTGAAGGATAATCTCTATCTTGTTAAGAGGGAGTGTTGAGATTCAACAAGATGATGAGCTTAGTGAAAAGAGTCACCTTCACTAAGTGGGCCCACAGGCTATTTTTGGTTCAAGTCTATTTTTAGAATATATCTATTTTTAGACATGTCGATCATATTTCAGAAGTTTCGGGATGTTATTTGTGGATGGTTGATCAAGTTGGAAAAAATATATGAAATTATATTTTTATAATATTGGGCGAAGTCTATTTATAAATCGTCAATCTAAAAATAGATGCATGTCGATTACTATTAGCTCTTAATAATAATCAGACTCTAAACAACAACTTATTCTCTTGGAGCACTTCAGTTCAGTTCACAGATGTGGCACAGCAGCTAACAGAAGGAATTACGCTATTCCTGAGGGTTTACTAGATCTATTTCATGGAGGACTCAGTTAGAACTCAAGTGGCATAGTTATGACATAGTTGGAAGAAGTAGTTATGGAGTTGTATTTAGTTTAACTCAGTTAGACTCAGTTGAGCTAGTTGTATCTAGTCTAACTGATTGATACACTAGTGAGAGTGGAGTGAATTAATTATTTAATTAATTCAAAAATAATAACTCATTAATCAACTAAACAATACATCAGTTAACTACAGTGCATGGCAGTTTCAGTGGAGACCAGTGGAGAGATAGGTGAAAGGGCAAGAGAGACTATCTGTTGTGACTATTAGTGATGCATTGATTGCATCAAACACATAGTGGAGATGCCAATGATGATTTCACAGTCAATCCAAGAATAATTCGAATTCATTTAGAGCTATTCTTTAGCAGATATTACGCAGTGGAGGGAGGCTAGCAGGTGGCAATTATCGGTGCATGTATTTGCAAGATTAGGCCTGTATAGTGTATGACAATTGTACTGTACTGAGAGCTTGTGATAAGATTTGTATGTTTGTATGAGATTGTCATATGATCTCCATGTTACATAATATATAGTTGGGGTTTTCAGCTTCAGGCTTTCCTGGTTAAAAATTGTGTTATGTGCGAATGATAATTTTTGTTTATGCTTCACATGTGTTTGCAATTAATTTTTCTGCAAAAGATTAACAAGTGGAACAGATGCAGTATCTTGCATAAATTTAAATAGTGTGAGATCAGGTGGATCTTGGACATATGCATGCTTAGTGCATATAATTACTACAGCTCCCTCTCTGTGGGCCCCACTCTATTAGAGTTTCCTCCTTCAAGGAATATTCCCTCCTCTATCTCTGCGTTGTCCCATGTAGTGCTTTCCACTTCATACTGTGCGTTGTTTGACTTGGTCAAACTTAACCAAGCCTCTTCGCAAATGTCTCCTTTCACAAATGAGGGTGTGAAATCTAGTTCCAAGGCTGATCCCCTTTCACACTAGAGGGATATTATCCATGTTTTTATTGTCATTGGGCCTCCTTACCCAATTATTCAACTTATAAGTGAAATTATAAAAATATAATGTTCCAATTTATTGAAGGAAAAATTTGGAACATTACATACACAGTGTGATTCAACCACAGATCTACAACAGTTCCTTCTTTTTTATCATTTATGTTAAGAAACCCTTGCTGGGTATTCTTGGATCTGTATAAAACAGACTAGATCTATGTTTTATGCCTCATTGAGAAATATAATAGAAGATCTGGTTTGTCTCTCTATTTTTTGAGTTTGATCTCCATTAGACTGTGCAGCCTCTTATGCAGCAATTTATGTGTGTTGCAGTCTTGGGGTTTTATCAATTTTAAGTTGTTTTGAGAATGGGAGGCCTATTTAACTATGCTAAAGGCATTTTTTTTTAAAACTCTTTTACATGCAAGTCATATACTACATATGCTAAGGGACATAACCATTATTTTCCACTATTATAACTCCATCTTCAGAAAATAACATTTTTGGGGCCAATATTACTGCTTTTCCCCACTTTGTGACATTGCATGAAGACATAGTTTTTTGTTGTAATTTTTATATGATAGCTATGTGTTTTAATACACTATATGAGTTGGTTATTTTCTGCTCTCCAACTTTGGGATACCTTAGGGTATTCTTATTGTTGTAGAAAATCCCTATTTTGGGATATTACAGTGGTATCAGAGCTCCTTTCTTGGCTCAGCCTGTGTTCTTCATTATGGAGTCTTCTCATGGGGAGGAGAAGATCAGCAAGAGAGATCAAAAGAAATTCTATTTTTCTGGGGAAAATAGGTTCTCAAAACTTCTCTTTCGAGATCTGTCGGGTAGAAGCAAGGGCATCAAAGAAATGAGGAGGGAAAAACATGAAGATCCCTCAAAAATATCTATTTGAGAGGAAGATTCTAAGTCCTCATCTTATGGATATGAGCACTCAGCCATATCATCAGATCTACCACGTTCTATCAGCAAATTCTTCATGAAGAGGAAGAAAGAAGAAGTGCTAAAGAAAGATACTCTTGGAGAGTATTTGTGGGAATATGAAGCTCAATCTAAGGAGTTCAAAGATAACTTGAACTTCCAAGGGTTTTTCAAGATCAAGGAAGAAAGAAGCACCAGGAGCAATCAGCAGGGTGTAGGGATATTCTTCCTATCTACTTTCGATGAATCACCTAAATGTCCAGCTAAAGTTTGGGTGGAGGAGCTAGACAACTTTGTGCAACAACATCAATTTTCAAAAATTGAAGCCATCAAAGTAGCAGCGTTGCATTTTGAGGGTAAGGCCTACGCTTGGTGGCTATTTGAATCATTTTCCTTAAAGAATGCAAATACATCTACTTATGCAAGGTTCATTAAAATATTAGTAGAGAGGTTTGATGAAACTTCATGTGGAACATCTTCTATTGAAATTATCAAACCATATCAAACAAAGCTTTTGCATGAGTTGGGAGGGTCTATAAATCCAACTCCATTTCTGAAAACCATTTAAAAGGAGGTGAGCATGTTTGATAATTTTCCAAGGGCAAGATCTCCTTTGGATGAAAGTCTTTCTTCTCAAAAGGGAGACATGAAGATTCCTTCTTCAAAAGAAGACCAAGATCTAAGGTCTCTTATTAAAGATGAGGCAACTTCAACTATTGAAGAGGAGAAAGGGAAGGAAGGGGATGATAACGCAGTCATGATAAGAGCACCTCAAGCACCTCATGAAGAGGAGGATGGAGCACTTGCTCCAAAAAGAGAAACTCTTGCACTCTTGCAAGGAGTTCCAAAAGGTCTCACACATAGAGCTCTTGGCACAACACATGAGCAGCATGTGCCATCATTGTCAAATGATGAGATCTTGAGGATAGAAGGAGGAAAAGAGGAGGAAGAGCATCACAAGATGAAGAGCATACGTCCTTCTCTATTTCAAAGTTTGAAAGAACAAATAAGGCAAGAGGACCTATGCAAAAAAATTAGGGAAAATCTGTCCACCTACATCCACACCCTACTCTATGCTTTGATGCCTCTTTGCAAGAAGGCATTCCACCAGGAAGACCTCTTTATTAGAGGAAAAATAAAGTTTTCTCTCAACTATGGGAAGCATTTGCATACTTGGCTAAGGAGGGAGCCTTCAGAGAAACTAGCACAGCACAGAGAATCTCTCATGAATTCAGGAGAGAGGTGAGAAATTTTCTGAAAAATATATTGCAATCTCCCACTCAGTTATTTGCACTAAGAAAAGAGAAATCTGAAATCTATGATGGCATGGAAATGAGGACACATAACAACTCCATATCTTTGGGGCAGCCCATAGTATATTCATTCACAAAAGAGATTTTAGAACATGAAAAGAGGATGTTAACACTCTTGCATGCATGGGCCAAATTAAGGAAGTATTGGAAGACAAAGACTTTCCAAGGAGAGGTTGATTTCCATTTACTTCAATCTTGTCTTGAGAAAGATCAGTAGAAAAAGGGAGTTTATAATAATCCAGCATGTGATTTTGACATCGATCATGTCAAAGAGGAGGAACATAGCTCTTGGGAATAGTTATCATTCACACCTCCTTACACATTGAATGTGAGAGGGAACTCATCCATGAGTTACCTCACTAATGAAAAAAAAGTGTATGGAAGGAGTTGTATTTTAGAATATTATGATGTATTTCCTATATGCTTGTATTTTTCTAACACTCATTTGCAAGACATTGCTCCAAGAGGGGGCAATATTTATAATGAGCTTCATAGGCCACTCAAGGCCATGAACTATGGGGATGTTGGTCACTACCTGAAGGGTCTTGGAAAGATGAAACACTATTCATGGTGTGAACTCTCTTCACCTACTATTATGCACCCTCTCCAAGCATGCAAGAAGAAAGGATCAGCAAACAAGTGTTGGGGAAGGCACTTGTCATTTTCTATTCTATGGCAGCTAAGAGTAAAATTGTGCTGGTTGCACATGAGAAATAATTTTCCTTCTCCTTTATTATATATGGCAGCTAGCATGGTTCTAATCATGATACCATATGCTGGGAATGTTTTTTCTTTTGGGGACATGATTGGAGGAGAGACATATTTTTGGAATGTGTCATTGGGGAAAGAGATTTCCCACTTGGGTTGCACTACATGTTCTAAAAGGAGCATGGGAAACTATATGGCCACTATAGTATATCATTTATTTCCTCATGATGTGGACCATATGATTGGGTGGAGCACTTCGGACATGCCTCTCATGAGCTATTGGGAGGAGCTTTACTATGAATTACCAATCTGGAAGGTAATTCACTTCATTTGGATGATAGCATGGGGGTGGGAGTCCTCCATTGATGGTGAAATTCCCCATGATGACCATCACTTCTATCTTGAGAAGGCCACGGATCAGCAAGAAGGTTTCCATATATACCTTCCTTCCTTTCATGATGAGAGCCATTTGGTTTATCCACCAAAGGCCAACTTGCACACTTGGGAGGGACCATTGGGAAACAGAATTATTACAGCAAAACTGAAACAATGGTGGGGATTGTTGAATGAGGAGGCCACAAGAGGAGGAGTGGAGATTTTGCAGCACCCTTATATTTTCTTGAGGACAAGCAACATTTGGGAGGGGGAGACTATAATATTCTTGAATTAGCATGCAGCTAATAGGAATATTAATTTTTCCTTTAAAATCAATTTGAATGAATAAATGAGCAAGGGGGATCATTAGTTGCTTAAGAAGGAATAAAAATCCCTCACAGTGTGAAAAGGGACCATGAAATAACTAGATTAATCATCCACATGTGTGAAGAAGGTCTAAACAATGTGGACAAGGTCAATTTTGACCAAGTCAACAGAATTTATCCTCAAAGAGAGGATCCTAAATAAAGGAGCTTAATGTGAATAAAGATCAATCTAGCTAGTCAGAATAAAGACACCTTGAGTGTGAAAGGAGACAAGGCATGAAGATTCGGTCAAGGATTATCCCATCAAGATTGATCCAGTCAAGCTTGACTAAATCAAACTCTATTGTAAAGGGATGATCCTCACTAATGAAGACAGTGTGATTTTGGTGGAGGAGCCTTTGCATGGAAGCAACCTTCTAATGAGGTGGGACCCTTGGTGAGGGAGCTCCTCAAATATATAATGGAAGAGATGGCAAGAAAAGGGGGTTAGATTATATATTATATTTCATATGGTCTGTTTAGACTTCCTACATAATTTGGATATTTAGCTAAGTTTGTTGCACTGCTTAGTGCAAGGGTTTTCCCAGGTGGGGATTCCTTACTCTTTCTTGGAGATCTTGTCTAAGAGATCTAAGAGGAGATTTTAGAGCTAAATTTTCCACTACCTGGTGCTAGTCCAAGCATTTATCTTCAGAAAAAACTCATTCCCTTTAGAAAACTGCATTATTTCTTAAGGTGTGCAGTGGGAGGGGTCAAAACCCCATTTTTATGAGCTAGTTTCCCAAGAGAAGGATCAACCTTTTCTTCGAATAACTAGAGGAAGAAAATACCACCATTTCTTTGCATGTTCAGCCATTTTTATGTAAAGCTTCAGCCACACAGTGTGATTTAGCCACAGATCTGTATCAGTTCCTTCTTGTTTATCATTTCTATCAAGAAACCCTTGCCAAGTCTTCTTGGATATGTATAAAAGAGACTAGATCTCTGTTTGTATGCCTCATTGAGAAATATAATAGAAGATCTGTTTTGTCTCTATATTTTCTGATTTTGATCTCCATTAGACTGAACAATCTCTTATGCAGCAATTTCTGTGTGTTGCAGTCTTGGGTTTTATGAATTTTAATTTGTTTTGAGCATGGGAGGCCTGCTTAACTAGGGTAAAGGCATTTCTTTCTGAAAATGTTTTACATGAAAGTCATATATTACATATGCTAAGGGTCATAATAGTTATTTTCCACTGTTATAACTCCATCTTCAAACAATAGCGTTTTTGGGGCCAATATTACTGCTTTTCCCCACTTTGTGACATTGTATGAAGACATAGTTTGATGTTGTGATTGTTATATGCTATCTATGTGTTTTAATACACTATATGAGTTGATTACTTGCTTCTCTCCAACTTTGGGATACCTTAGCGTATTCTTATTGTTGTAGAAAATCCCTATTTTGGGATATTATAGATAAATCAGACAATTCATCTCCAACAAACAAGGGAAGAAGTCTATGAAAAATATCAAGTCATTCAAGATAAAATCAAGAAATTTTTTGACAAAAGAAGTAAATAAAATGACTTTTTCATTGGAGATAAAGTATTAAAATGGGATTCCAGGAGAGAGGGCAAAGATAAGCATGGAAAGTTTGACTTTCTATGGAAAGGACCATATGTAATTTATGGATATAGGGGTAACAATGCTTTCTTCATCAAAGATTTGGATGGAATAGATATTGAAGAAGGACCAGTTAATGGTAGAATACTCAAACACTACTATTCTTCTGAGTTAACCAATAGTTAGTCCTAGTTACTTTTTACATCATTGTAAATATTCTTAGATTGGATTGGATATTTTCTTTCCAAAGTTGAAGCCCGGAGAGAAGGCCCTAAGATTTGAAGAGTAAAATGTCATAAATATGATTGTTTGCAGAAAACAGAAGATAATTACTGGATCATCAAGGTCAAAATTAAAGGCTAATAGTCTTAGAGTTCTTGACATTTCACCAGGAAATGCCATCCCCATGTGAAGCCGCTATTAGGGTCCTATAAGTATAGGATTAATAATTTGGAATTGACTTATGATAGTATTGTAAAATATGTACATACCTTGATTTCTGCAAGTTGTTTTCCCATATTTCGTAAAAAAATTAAAAAAAAATAGAAAATCAAAAAGAGGGTAAAAGTCCTAAAAGAAAGATCAAAGGACTCAAAAAATACAGACCCCAAAAGACAAAAGATGAAAATAAAACATGAAAGTGTGTAATTCCAAATGCCACTAATTTTTACTTTTTGCAAATGATTATGGCAAAGTGTCAATAAATTCCATAATCCATGATGAGTTAAATTGTTTAAACTTGACTTGTCATATTTTCAATTTCCATGTTTTAGATAGTGAATAAAGTTTTTTCACACAGTTTAATCCTAACAAATTAGTAGATAGGTAGAGAATAATGAGGATCTCATTAGTTTAATCTGAGCCCTCGGATGAAATAAGGTATAATTAGATAGTTTTTATGCTTTCAAAAGAATAAAATGTTTCAAGGTAGCAAGCTTAAATGCACCTGCAAAAAGAAGAAAAAATGTTAGAGTAATGTTGGGTAGGTAGAAAGAAGTGGGAAAAAGCATGTAATATTCATCACCAGGGAGAAAATCACTAATTTCCCTTCCCTTGTAAGTCTTCAATATTCTACACTTCCAGTCAAAGAGGCTCAGAGCATTTCTCTGACTTCTATTGGGACCGGACCCAAGGCTCAGTGACTGGATAGTGGAAAATGTTGAATTATTATAATAAACTCCCCTTCACCAATATTCATTCATCATTCATACATTTAATTCATTTTCTTAAGTAAAAACTCCTTTTTTACTCAATGATACATAAAATCCCATTTGATTAACTCCCTTCATTCATAAAGCATACAAACCCTCAAAAAACACTCTATCCTGAGTAAAAGTGGTGAAGTTATGAAATAATAACCTTTGCTTTAAATTTTTTCACTTTAATTAGTCATATAAGTGTACTTTTGTGCATTCCTTTCCCTTTTTCATATTAATTTCTAACTTATGCTATTAAATCCATAAAATTACCTTATCCTACCTATATAATTCCCTTTATGTAAATATCCCCCTAAAACCCACTATTATATAGTTTTTAGACCAAAGTTAATATGCACATGCCGAATTAAAATCCCAAGTTATACCCCCTTTGGTCTAAAACTAACATTAATCTAATAACTCACCTCCTATAGTTATTAAATGCACCATGGTTTAAAATAACTATATAATATAATAAAACAAAAAATATATATGAAAATGGTTTCGGGCATATCCTATGTATTTGAAAATAAAACATACTCCCCGCCTATTATAAATTTTAGTTTAAACCAAACTTTAAACCTAAAAGCCTTTGCAATATGTCTATTAATCCCGCTCCATGCACTCCCACTCACATACTTTTAAACCTTTTTTTTTAGCCCCGCTTATATATAACCCCTTTTTGATATAAAACTTTGGTTATACTGTATACAATACAAAGGTTTTATTACATTATCAATAACCCAACGCATAAGTACCCTGGTCCCACATCCATTTGACCGCAACTTCCTAGCAAATCTCAGCCATTCACTCCCTTCCCAATGATCCGATGGTGCAAGATCCATATCGCTCCCATAAACCAAACGTCTGCCCAAAGCCAAAATGGATGCGAAAAGGGTGGCTTTCCCATTTCTGCCTCCTTTGATGTGGCACAAAACTATTCGATCGCATTCATTCGGAGAAAAACAACTTACCACCATTTTTGAATTCGAAAACCACTATTGGTTTTGCATTTCATAACCAAAACTGCCTCTTGCCTTTGGATTAGACCCGCATTTAATACGTTTAATAAAGAATCATATCAAAGGTTAAAACCTTTGTTATGTTATTTTCAGTGTTATTTATGCATTCCGACTGTTAAAAAAAGTCGCCGGACTGTATTGAAGCCCCTGCTGATTAATTTCCAAATCAAAGCCCAATTTGACCGTAGATTTCCCTGTTTGAAGACCAGAAAAGACATTTTCTCCTCCAACAAGTTGGACCAAAGCTCAAAATCGACCGCAAACATCTTGGAACCCTTCCAACAGTCAAATGCCTACCATTTGAGGTATTTTTCAATATACAGACCTACAAATTCAAAGTTAAACCCTTGATAAGTAAGCCAAGAAGTCAAATTAAGAGGATTCATAGAAAAGAAATTGCCCAAAAATGCCCTAAAACAAGCCAAACCCTCGCAAATTTTCCTCAGAAAATGCTGTGTCCATAAAAACCCCTATAAAAACTAATTTTCCTCAGCTTACGAACTCTAAAGATAAATTCTTACACCAAAAAAGGGTTTTAGGCCTACAGATCTCTTGAATACACCTTTTTTTCAGTCAAAGTCATTCAAAAAACCCTTGTCTTCTGTCTTAAACTAGTTTGCATATATCAGATACCTAATTGAGCAATAAGAACCTACCAAGACTATATTTTGCCTATAAATTGCTAAGTTTATCCTCTTTCTAAAGAAAACAACTTTTGCAAACAGTTTAAGCTTGCATTAGTTATTCAAAAATGACTAAGAAACATATGATAGCCAAAGTTGGGGGTTCTAAGCATATTAAACCTAGTGGATCTGAGCCTCCCAAATCTGAAACATCAAAAGCCATCAAATATACTCCTACACTTACTGCTAAAACCACTGATTCTGTAAATCCACTTCAACCACTAGTACCTACTATAGAAACCCTTCCATTAACTGATATGGATTACAAGATTGCTGACCCTGTTGTAGAATTTAATCTTCTGGAAATACATAATTGGTGCTTTGAAAAATACCTTAATAAAGATGAAATACCTATTTGGGAGACTCATCTGCCAAAATATGTAGTTCCATTGACCCACCCAGGCTCGGAACTTGTCAGATTGTGCCAAAATAATTATGAACGAGACCAAACGGCTATTGTTAATACAAACAAAGAGGTACTTTTTACAATCAAAGTAGAATCCATTAATCAAATGCTACAATTACCATATGATCCTCATTTAGTCCCCCTTTCTATTAAATATTTAACCCCGTTGTACTTAAGCCTATATTTCCCAAAAAAGTGTATCATATTCCAGGACTTTATGCCTTTCCATGCTGACATCCCTAAGTTGAACCCTCCTTATTCAACTGCCAAATTTCCTAAAGGGATAAGGCATATTATTTCCATGTTATCTTTTATATTGTGATATTTCATAAATGGATTCACTGATGAATCCATTCTTGGCTTTCTATCTACTCTATCTCCAGGTCAACCCCCTGCACTCATTTTTTATTATGCCAGTTTCATAGTTGATAGCGTTCATCACCAATTGACCAAAATACCCACTGAAGGGGTGTTTAGGTACTCATCATACCTGTTTCATTTGTTTATATTCTTCCAAGCTGACAATTTTCCAATTTCATTGCAAAAAATGGACTTAGAGGGCCAACCTCTGTTCATTATCTTTTGGACTTCTTTGCTTAGAAAAGAAGATAATAAGTTTAGTTATACAGATTTTTCAGACCTATTCCTCCAACCAGCAATGAGTATATTGTATAAAGTAGAGCAGCCTAGATTAAATGAAGACATGAAAAGAATATTGCAGTTATCAGAGCAAAATAATATGGGAGACTCGTATCTTTATGAAAAACACACAAAGATAAGAATTTTTGGCTCAAACTTATTACCTTATAAGTTGCCAAAATACATGTGCATGAGAGTTTTTGCATTGGAATAATTAAGGCAAATTCTAAATTCTAACTCCATCAACTTCTTAGCTGCCAGGAAAAAGACCAATTCAAGCTTAAAAATCAAGTTGGGCCTTTCATCATAAATAACAGAGAAGCAGAAAAGGAAATCACCAAGATACTAGCAGGATTCAAATTTCAAGAGAGCTTTCCATGGAACTATGATCCTCAAGGGATCTTGAGTGATTTAAGGTTTAAATGTAAACTTACACCATTTATACATGAACCTAAGCCAAAATTTGAGAATTTTGAAAATCAAACAGAATGGGTGGAAAACACAGTGACAGATACCTTCAGCAATGCAGAGGCAACATGAAAAATGGATACTACACAAGCTATGGTAGTTGAAAAATAGCTTGAAACTTCAACAAAAAGAGGCAAAGATGAAGGAACTTATACAACTGAGACCACCACAGATAAAAAATGAAGTTGATTTACAATAAAAGGCTCAAATTTAGTTCCATAGGGAAAGAAAAGATAATCGATGTTGAGGATACAAATGAGCCTGAGGTAAACAATGATGAAGCCACAGTGATAGTTAATGAGACTCTAGCAGAGATTGAAAAGGAACAAACAATAGCTAATGGAAAAGATAGTTAGATGATTGAAAAACCCCAAAATATGGATGCTTCATCCTCATAGACAGTGGAGGAAAATGACTTAGATATCAAAGAAAATTACAACCAAATCAAGAAAAAGAATGAAGAAATCAAGTCTGAGATTTACTCTCAGTTTCTTAAACAAAAACCAAGAAATCAGAATAGGCTACTGATAGCCTTTGACTATTCCACAAAAAAAATGATTATGTATTTTCTACAACCAACTACTTCAACACCTAAGACAGTAGCAGACTATAAAAAAGTTGAGTTTGAAGTAGATACTGAAAAAGTGCATGAGCTAGACCAAATAGAATTCCACAGACATAGCTCAGAAACATTATATTCCACTGTAGTAACAAAAGCTATGGATGCCACTAAGTTATAGAAACCATAATAAACATGCAGGATCAAATGAAGCTTGAGAAAGGCTCTTTTTATGCTAAATACCTAAGGATTAAAGCCATAGAGGATTTGATTTTACAGGTGGGATATGATCCCTCTAATGTGCAGGCAACTGAATTGTTGATTAAAAAGAAGAATGGAGATATTGCATCTTTGAGGAAATATCTTAAGCTTCCTCAAAGTTAGCACCCACAGACTAAATAAATACTTCAAGATCAAACAGAAAAAGAAGAGATGATGCAGTTGATCATCAAACTAACTGCTCAGATTAAAGAAATGGAGACTCAAATGGATGAACTTGTTAAGGAGAAATAAATTGTGAAAGAGACTGTAAAGGAAACTAATGCCCAAATTATTCCTATATTTATACCAGTAATTACCTCAGCTGTGGTTTCTACTTTGGGAGAAAAATTAGCACCTAATGAGCCATTGGCAACTACAGTGCCAGTGCATTCAGGTACTACATCAGCCATAGATTCTTCGAAAACATAGGTACAACATACAGATGTAGCAGATTAGATTGTGAAGGCTATGGAGGAAATGTCCTTGAAAAATAATGAAATCAATAGCCTAATGAAAATAATTGAAAATCTTGAATCCACAAGTAAGTTAGCTCAAATAAATGCTAAAACCCATGAGCAGAAAGCAATTAGACTTGGAGAGAAACTTAAGGAATTGCAGAAATAGCTAACATTCACTGAACAAATTGCATTTGTTAAGAATCATTTATGGAAAAATATTATTGAAGCCATACATTCTCAATGGCCTTCAATTCAGGTCATCTATGATCAGAGAGACTTATTGTTAGCAGCCCAAACTACGATTCAGAAAACCAAAGATGAGTTAGCTGATAAGCCAGCTCAGGCTTTAAAACTCATCACTTTTCTTAACATCAAGAACAGAGAATAATTGGAAGAGTTACAGATATTGGATAGAACAGAGGCCATTTTGCAGATTAAAAAGGTAGTAACAAAGAAAAATTTGATGAACTACCTAGAAGAGAAGTGTGAAGCAGTGAATATTGCCATAACAAGTTTTATGGTGAAGTATACAAACTTGAGAAAGAAGGGTCTACCAGATATTCATGTATTTAATGAGAAATTAATGCCGCAAAAATATTATGGTAACAAAATCAGAGAATTTTCCAAGGACCAAGTAAGTAAACCTTTGCCACAAGGCACTCCTACTGGTAAAGTCCTCCTCCAACACTTTGAAGATTTTTTTTTCTTCAACATGAAATCAAACATCATTTTGTGGTTAAGCCCAAATTTTCTAAATACACAGAGGCAGATGAAAATTTTAGAAAGCTGAAGAACATAAAAATTCCTAGTGAAGAAAAGTGGTAGGAATTTACAGATTTAAAGTGAAAAACAGAGGTAAAATAGTGAAGAAAAATGCACTAAAAATAGTCAAACAAAAACAGTGAAATAAAGAGACAGTCAACTGATTTTTTCACTACAATAAGACATGTTTTTCAACAGTAAAGAGTGAAATATCAGTCAAAGTGTATCAATGTTTAAAGAAGCAGCGTTAAAGAGTATTAGAGGAAAGTGTGTCAACCAAGGCAACTCAAACAAAGGTATTTTCTAAACAGCCAGCAAAGCAGGACAAAAAATCATTCAAAGCTACTTGATTAGATAAAGTAGTTCTATATATTTTGGATAAAGAGGACAGCTTGCTGATTTGTTAAGCAGCTGTCCCTCTTATTTTCTAAAGATATATTATATTTCCTAAAGATATTCCTATATTTCTCTAGGATATTTGTAAACAACATTTTGTATAAATACTTCACTCTTTGAATTATTTTAGTGTGGAATAAAATTGCTAAGATTACTATAGACTTTTGTTGATACATTGCAGGCTCTCATGTGTTGAATTCAAAGTAGCAGATTGGACAAAGCTAAAGGTGGCATCATAATTCAGGATTCTTGCGATAAGTTAAAGAGTGAAGTACATCTCTTTTTGTCATTGTATTTTTTCTGAGTTTCATGCAATTCATTATGTGTTTGATCTATCTTAATGTGTAACTAGGAATATTACTACAGTATTAGCCTTTTGCTCCCTATTTTTAACTAAGTTACCATTTAAATGTTTTCTGCTGATTTCTAGTGTTAGGAATCCTTTATTGCACCTACTCCCGTTTGACCTCTACCTCCTTCTTCCATTTTCCGGATGAAAGGATCCTTCATTGCCCTTTATCCCGATCATACCATTTCATCAAAAACCTTTCCCCAAATCTCTGAGGGTTATCTACCTTGCCCTGAATACATTTTTACCCCTTTGGCCTTGCCTTCTAGTACTGCTATCTAGACTTAGACTCCATAGCCCAATGGACAAGTAGATCTCTCTCTAGATTACCTCTAAGTGATTTTTTCCCACCAAAACCTTTAAAAACAAAACCAATTGTTCTATCATAACTAGCCTAAAAACATAAATCAAAACAAAGATAAATCTTAAAGAGAGAGCCCTCTCTAAATTCTAGGAAGGCTAGATCCTAGGATTTGAAGTAGGTAAATGGCTACTCCTAGTATTCTTAGACTAAAAACTCAAATCCCACAACTTAATAAATTATTAGGGTGATAAAAAATCCTTCCAAAAGAGCGCCTTCTGCGTGCCTTTTTTCCGATAAGCATGAATTCCTAGAAATGGAAAAATGTCGCTTTTCGGGACCACACCAAGCAAAGGGCAGTTACTCCTTATATGAAACCACCTAAGGACAGCCACCAGCGCCTCCTTAGACATTATGTGAGCACACAAAGGAATATTTGGAGCACACAATGGAATCATACCTCTCCCTTGGGTTACCATCCATCATGTACCAAGGGAGGGAAGGAGGATTTAAAACTCCCCTATATAAATCCACCAAGAGATCAAGAAAAGGTGATCACATTGTTATGTTGGCCAAAGTTTCCCAAGCAACACCAACAGTGTGTGACTCGGATCTGGAGGTGAAGAGGACTTTCTCATTGGCCACCCAAAAATCCTATTCCACCACGGTAGAGAGAGAGGGTGACTGCATTAGAGGCAAAGCTTGGAAGGCAACATCCTTGCATCAAGACCTAGAGCCATTGTCTAGGTGCCCTTTGGCAAGTGGGTGAAATTTCTTCTCCATTTCAAATGTTTAATAAGAAGAGGCCATTGAGCCATCATTGGTATTATTATCGTTTTGACTCTCTTTGATAGCTTCTGTATATTTGTGTTTTAGTTTTAGTTTACTTTGAGCATACATTTGCATAATTGTTTCATTGAATTGTGTGCTTTTGAGCTCCACCACTTTCTTCATGTTACCAATAGTTTAAAGAGTATACCACACTCTTTAAACTAGTGCGATTTCGTACACCCATGCGACCAATCCACCACAACAGTAGCAACTGAAATATAATGGGATGATAGACCCTATTTCATTGGTCCTCGGGATGATTCCAATTTGACCAATAACAGTTTCTTCTTAAAGCACAATGGGATCCAGATCAACATCCAGTTGAGAAACGTCAGGTTCGGGAGGTATGTCTCACAGATTGGAAATATCGTGACCATGGGTAGCTGTGAGGACTCTGTCTCGACAATGGGATTTGTAGAAACAACTTGTGCCAACTCTGGTGTATGGGAAAATGATGCTTCACAAGAGGTATTGATAATACTGGTTTCAGTAGAGTGATTTCACCTTTTCCGTCCAGAAGTAACTTCTGGTGGTAAAGGTGGTTTCAATAGTAGTCTATGCGAACGACGGGGAAAAGGATTTTTTTCTTCCACGATGATGGATTTATTTTAACCAAAAACAAATAAACAAAATAAAAGGGCATTACTAGAAAAAAGGTTTACCAAGAAACTGTGAACTACAGAATACATCCTGGCGAACTAGGAAGTACGGGCAGGTAATCTCCCCGAATGTTGTGTTTTATGTATCACAATTTATAAGGCGATCAACTTGGTTCATTATGGATGGAAAACAACCTAAATTTTTCCTCCCAACCTGAAGGTACGTGGAGGCCCAAGTCCATATTAGCGTTGTCTAATGTGAAACTGCACAGTGAGATCACCCCTTTATACTTTTCATACTGTAACACCACCCGATATACCTGAAGGTATGTGGATGAGCTACGATATACTTACGTACATGGAGTGAGGTATCACACTTGGAATATATCATAGACAATTAACAACAGCTGGTATGTTTTACGATGCCAAAACACGTCTCTAGCCTACACCTTATAAATGTTATCGTTATGGTTACAATGCTTTATTAGGAAAATTGAGATAAATTTTAAGTTGATCTTGTTTATCAATTTGTCTCTCAAGGTTCACCGCGATGATATATTGGAAATTCCTAAAATGCGAACTAAGAATGATAAGCAATCTTTCGCTTTTAGTTTTTCAATGAAAATCCTAGCTACTAGAGGGAAAGAGTAATCAATTTAACAGAAAAAAAATCAAAGAGCACAAACTAAATGCAGCTTTCCTTGTTGTTCCTTTCGCAAAACACACAATCCACTACATGTAAATGCAGGTTTTTCTTTTCAGTTCCTTTAATATTGTTATGAATGCAGAAAAGAAACTAAGTGCATCAAATCAACAAAATAAATTCCTTTTACTTTTGAGAAATTAAGATTTAAACAACAATTTCTCCTATCAGGGAACAAATAATTTACGACAATTTCCTTTTCAAAAGCAAATGGATCTAATGCGACAATGAAAATATTATGAAATTAATTCGTTAATTATAAATAAAAATTCTTTAAACAAACGTTGAACAAACTATTGTTTCAAAGGAGGAAGAGGTAGATAAGTTCACTAGTCAATATAAGGCTTTCGGCTTTTCAAAACATAGCAGAGAACAAACTGAAAACAAAATACAATGAAAAATTCAATGGAATTTGGATGGTCTTTGGGGTGAACGCAGTCCCTAAGGGGAGATAGTTCATTGCAAAGCACCCCTAAAAGGGAGACAGTGCTATGCAAAGCATTGTGTCATGTCCAAAAGTGCATTGGGCGCAGTGTACAATGAAAAACACAGTTGTTTAACACACTTCTAATGCAAATTTGGATTTCAAAAAACCTAATATTTCTGATTAAATTCTATTGGGTGAATAAATAGAGAAAATCAGAGGCAAATACACCTAGGATTCAGGGTAAATTCCCCAGTGGAGTCACCAATTTGTTATGAGGAATTATAGATTACGAATAAAACATTCTTCCCTAGATAGGTTCTTATCTAGACACACATAACATATCAAAGAACTTACTTGGAGTCCAAGCACTTGCTATTCTCCTTCTGTCACTCTTGTTGTAGCTTCAAATCCAATCTAGATGTCTAAAAATACTTCCTGCAAAGATGAACACTAAACAACAAAAGATAGCAATAATACAGATGTCTATTCAAATTATTTAGTTAAATCAATGAAACATAAAACATATATATCAGAGAAAAATTCATAATATGGAAAACATGAGCTTATATAGATACATATGTGGGAAAGTAAGAAACAATCTTTATTAATGGATAGAAGGGGAGGTTAAAACCTAGTTATTGGTTTGAAGTGGCCATCTCTAGCAACATCCGAACCTCATCACAATGCAGATCTCTCCAGCAGCATGTTACACAAATCAACTCCTCAATTGAAAATCCACCAGCATTTCTCTACTCAAATTCTTCTTTCTCAAACACTAAGATCTATGCTAAATTTATATAGGATTTGAAGGTATTTTTACAATCACCGACTTTCTAATAATAGGCAAGGCATGTTCCCAATCTTCTAGAGGTCAAATGGACACACAGATTTTAAGTTTGACACATGTGAACTCTTTTAGAAGGCACTGGCCAAGTGGAGATTCCATAACAATGAGAATTTCACTCCCAATGTGAGCAACACACCTATGAGTGTTAGGAAGTGATTTATAGAGCAGCCTTGAATGGGGCTACCTGCATATGCAATGCATATAGTCCCTTTAGACGCAACATTGGTGAGCTCTCATATGATATATTATAAACTTCAAATCTTGGAAACCTTTGCAGATGAAAGTCATGAATGGTTTGTCTTGTTCTTTTTCTTAGGGCATGTAGCAACTGAAATGATAGCGGATGATAGACCCTATTCATTGGTCTTGGAGATGATGTCTAGTTAACCAGTTCATTGGGAATGATGCCCAAATTGACCTATAACAATGGAGATGCTTTGCATGGAAGTAGTGCTATTATCATATGGGGCTTAGGGTTTTCAAGCTCATATCTTATTTAAGGAATAGGATGGAAGCAATATATGTTTATGTATGTTTATGTATATTGATATTTTTGAATATATGGTTTGTTTAGACATATATCTTTCTCTTGTTTTTTAGCTGATATTGAGTGATGTTTAGCATAGGGTGTTCCTGATCGGGAATCCCAAATATTCCATTGAAAATATCTTGGAGGAGTCTTTTACTACATTGTCCACTATCAGGATTAAGGCCAAGCTTCATCTTTCATTTATAATGTAGATCCTATTGAGGGTTTAGTTGTTTTGTAGGTTGCAGCAGTGGAGACTAGATCCAAGTCATTTCATTTCTCATTTTCAGTGGAGGAGGCTTCCTTTCCATTGGGAGGACAGTAAGGAAGGCCCTTGAGCATATTTTCAGATCTTGGCATCAGGCCAACTATTTATTTATCCCTACAATGTATTTTTCTTCCAGATCTACATTATTTCTGTAGGAGGAGTTGGAGGGTGGATTGACACACCATTTGGAGAGTTGGTTTTCTAGTGAAAGGGATTTTCCATTCATTTAGAGGATCTATTGGAGGAGGCTATTCTATTTATCATATCAGATCAGCCACACTTTCCAGATCTGTATTTTTCAGTGGATCTTCAGCCCTAGGGCCTAGATCTGCATCTTTTACATGGTGTTTTGCTGAAAACCCTTAAGGGGTTCTTCAAAGGAGGTTGTATAGTGCTCAGATCTGTATTGGATCTATATTTTGAGGCACATATCAACGCTAGATCTGATGTATAATCATTTGTTGTAGCAGTGCTTTTAAAATAGTGTTGTAAGAGTCTTCTAGCTTTTACATATAGTAGCAGCACCTCATTTTGAGGGATTTTGTCCATTGGAGGCTTGTACTTTCTTGTTGTGTATCTTATGGCCCATTATTTATGCATATTTTGCTTCTTTTATAACATATAAAAGGTCTCCATATTGGCCTCTTGCTTTTATATGATGATTTACACTATTTTTCCAACATTTTACACTATATTCCTGCTTTTCCCATTTGGGAATATTACAGTTGCGTGTTTAGCAGTCTTGGGAGCAATTATTTTTGATAGGGAAAATGGGCTTAATTTTGCAAAATAGAAGTTGTCCTGGAAAGTAAACTTGAAGGTATTTCCAAAAAGCCATCTTGGAGAAAATTTTGATACCATGAAGGTACCCAAATTTTACCATGAACAGAGAGGGCATGTTTGACACACAAAGGGTGCATTTGACAGGAAGATGGCGCGTTTGGCAGTCTTCTAAAATTTTCTAAGTTTCACTCCAATTTTGATTTTTATCTTAGGAAATGATTATTTTACCTATTTAAATGATGAAGCCAAATTTAATTATCATTTTTTTACTATTTACTAGGTTAAATACATTAGGTAAATCAAGAAAATGAGGTGTAATGAATCAGTTCACTTAAGATAGGAATGAGTCACTTGGACCATCTTATACTCTAGCTATTAGTTCATATTTTTTTGTAATATCTTGCTCACCTCATGGATTCGACCCCTGAGGATGAGTGAAGGTTTTTTTCATGTCTATTTAGCTCATTTATTCACACTAGTGAAGGGTTGGAATCAGTTTGATGTTTGCTAGTTGATCAAGGAAACCTTGTATTCAGTTTGGCCAAGCTAATAAAGAGGAGTTGCAACTACTTTTATGGGATACTTGTGGTATTGAATGCCTATCATTGTTTCTTCTTCACTATCATATGGTTGAAATTATTGTGTTCGTGTTCACTTTCATGTCTATTTTATGATCTTTACAAGTTAGATAATTATAATACATGTTAGCACATGCTTTGGTTTGGTTAACTGATCATATTTGTTCATCTTCTTCAGTCTAATAAAAATACATCTCTTATGACTTTCTTAGCCTTCTTACAGTTTGAACACCATTCCCTAAAAATTCTCTTCAAGTGATAAGCATTGTACCTACCCTGCCCCATTGATCCATGCAACCCAAACTCATTTTCCCTGACCTAGCTTTCCTTGACCTAATTCCTTCATCCAGTTATTCCCCAACCAAAAAAATTCAAAACCACCCCTTGCACTCAATATCTCGCCTAAAACCCCTAATTTCTCCAGCCCTCCTAGCTGTGACCATTTTGGAGAGAGCCCTCTCTAGCTTGATAGGGCTAGCTATCCCATCAAAAGCTTTTTTTGTGGTTACCTCTGTTGGGATTCCTTCCTTAGCCTTGGGAATCTGGTGGCGTGATAACACCAGGAAAAAATTACTTATGCTGGTGCTCAAATGCCTTTTGCACAAGCAATTCCATCATACCCTGGCTATATTCAACCCGAATTAAAACGGAAGTTGCCTGTTGTTGTAGCTTTAGAACTACCTGATTTAAACCAGCTTATCAATGATCCAATCAACTATTCTCCTTGGTGGCTGGTGATACCTCATAGATTACCCTCGGATATTCCTAAGTTCAATGGAAACCCTTGGGAAGACCCGTCAACGCATGTTATGACTTATCATTTTTGGTTTTCATATAACTTCCTAAATGATGACTTTGTTCGACTACGTCTTTTCCAGCTTAGGCTCACTGGTTCGGCCACAAAATGGTACATAGAATTACCAAGAGCTTCATTTGATAATTTCACCACTTTAGCTAGTACCTTTTTGACCCACTTCCAGTTACCCATACGATATGAAACTAGAAAATAACTCTTGACCAATTTTAAATAGACTAATGGTGCTCACATTTATGATCATATTCATGAGTGACATCGTCCTCGTAGAATGGTCAAGATATTTGTTCCTGATCAGCTCCTTGCTGAGTGGTTCATTAAGTCCCTGTTACCATCTATAACCGAGGATGTGGCTAAGGGTGGTATTGTCACTGAAGAGAAAGTTATTTCTTGTTCCCAATACTTAGATTTGATTTATGCTCATTTTTTCACTCTCTCTGAGAAAATTACCAATGCTCCGCAATCTAATTTTACTGTTTCTCCTCCATATAATGACTCTCATGTCGGTGACGGTATGATCGGTACTGCAAGCACACATCACTCTATTGCATCTGATCTTGCACCTTCTTCTGAAATTCATGCCATGTCATATGACAAAGGCAAAAGTGACAAGAAACCCGATAGTAAGAAAAAGGGGAAATCAAAGAAAAAAGAAAAATTCTAGCCCGCGAGAATTATCATCTGATCAACAAACTGGAAACAATATGATCTGAAATAGGTGGCTGACTTGTTTTGCTGTGAAAGCACCTTATATTCCTGATCAAAACTGGATCATGGACCAAAGTGATAACTCAAACTTTAAAGTGTTCGGAAGTGTGCCGAACCTAAGCGACTGGATAGATCTCGTCTTTCTAATTCTAGCGCCACAAACAGTTCAAAAACCTGACACCGTATGAAGAATTTATCGCAGTTTGAAAAGTCCAGTAAACTACAAAAATTAGACTTTGACCAAGTTTGACTTGGAATTTTGGGAAATTAAAAAAATAATATTTCAGGGAATATTCCCTGGAATATTTCTTATGGTCCAATTAGCGATGGACACTTGGTGTTGTATTAATGGTTAATTGGTTGACTTGTGATTTTTGGACCACTTAAGGGATGCCACGTGGTAGGCCTGGAGGCTGGCACGTGGCCGAGGAACGGTCTACCAAAAATTTGGGACTACATAGGAATGGAACTCGAGACCTCTCGCCCACCTTCACAAGCACCTAACCATCTCCGCTATAGAATTTTTCTTAACAGTATGGTGGCGGTAGTTTCATTTATCGTGTTAAGGTTTCACGTTTGGGGGTCTGGTGGGGCCAGCCTTGAGATCTAGCCCCTCCCCCATATGACCTTAATCCATGGTCCAAGTGCCATTCGAAACCATCGATGGAAATCTCTCCCAGCTGCCCATGAACCTATCACATGCATTTAAACAATGACAATTATGGTTTAAAAAAATGCGGTTTATTAGCATTGAAGTTCGTTAACCGCCAACCCTAACCACATATCTCGGTCATATGCTAACTAAAATATTTAATGCCAAAGTTAACCATTGGTATATTTTTGGAAAAAACATTCCTAAAGTGGCATAGTTCCCATTTTATCTCCAGTTACTGGAGTGCTCGAGATTTGGTGGAGCTGATGTAGGGGACACTGGGAAAAAATAGTTTAGGCTCTATTTGGAGCTAGATTCACCAAATTTTGGAGTGCCAATAGTCAATTTATACTATCTTCAACATTCCAGACTCAATGGAGTGTGTTTCAGAGCCATCAAAGAGCTTCTAAGTAGGTTTTTTCATTAGTTAATTTCAAGGGGCCACTGGGGGACAACAACAGTTTGAGGGTTAGCCAGGGGAGCTAGAGGCCTTATTCAGAGATCCAATAATAAATTTTGGATATTTTAGATGTTATGAAACTAATGAGATGGTTTTTAGATCCTTTAGAGTACTTTATAAAGCCGATAAGATTCATTGAAGTTCCAGGGGCCACTAGTGCCAGCTTTTGCTAGCAACGATTCAGGGCCTAGCCAAGGTAGCTAGAGGCCTTATGCAGTGAAAAAATAGTCATTTCTTACTATAAAAAACATTATGAATCCACATATGGAGGTTGAATAATATTTTGAGGACTTATAGAGGTCGAGAAACCATTAGAGAATTTTTCAGTGACCCTAGTGCCAGGGGTTCCGATAGGTGTTGAAGGCGAAACCAGAGCAGCAGAAGACAATTTTCAGTGAAAAAATAGACTATAATAACTAATTTTGGCATTATAAATCCAATTAAAGGATTTTCAGAGAAATTTGATGACCTCTAGAGCTCGAGAAGTTGAAGGGAAGTTTTGGGCAACCTAGGGAAAACCATGGAGGAAGGCCTAGTTTTGGGATGCAGTGCTCATTTTGAGAAAATGATCAGTCGATATTTGGTGTATGATATGTGTTGGAGATATTAGGTGTGGTTTTAGGGATAGAAACATATTTTTTAAGGAGTTAGTGCCATGTATAATCTCAATGTAGCTCAGTGCACCGATAGAAGGAATCAAGTCTAAGGGAAACTAAATCTATTTGCAGAGCGATGACAGCCATGACATGGATTTAGAAGGTATTATAAGCCATTTTGATTAGTTTAGTATCCATTAGAGTTAATTTTTGAACTTGTAAAAGAAACTTTACAATAATCCCAAAGAGCCAAGTCAACATGACAAAAGCTCAAGGAGACATAGCCCACAATATTCGGGTGAACTCCTAGATTAATTTTGTTGTTATGTGTGGATATTTTTTTGCTGCATTATATTGTTTTTATACAAGTTTAACTTTATAAATAAAAAATGGACTTAATACACTTAAACAATTAAAAATCATACACCTCTTTTAAGCATAAATTCCGCAAATTGTCAAGTATAAGCTAGATCTTTTATTTGTTTAACTGAGTGGGATGTTCTTGAAAATTATAATAAGTTATCCAACCCATTTTTAGATCAGGTTGGTATTAGAGCCAAGTTGGTTGCCTGATTGACAGAGAAATAGATTTCTTGTTTGACTTAAAAGGTGTTTAAACAGTGCAAAAGATTGATTGTTTTACTGTTTGCAAACTGACTGTTGTTTGAGTTTGTTGGAGGTGAAGGGTGTATAAATTATATATACTAAGCATGCATACATATAGATTCCCCTGATCTCACAATATTTAACTTCTTTTAAAATACAAAATCATTCCACTGTTAATATTTTGTGGAAAATTAATTGCAAACACATGTGAAGCATAAATAAAAACAATCGCACATAACACAGTTGTTTAACGGGAAAACCTGAAGCTGAAAACCCCAACTATCATATATTATGTATCATGGAGATCATGTAACAATATCATACAAATATTAGTACATCAAGCTCTCAGTATAGTCAATCGTCACACACTAATCAGAAGAAATATGCAAATCCATGCATCGATTTCTTGCCACCTGATAGCCTGCCTCCACTGCACAATCCCTGCTGAAGAATAGCTCTGAATGAATTTGAATTACCCTTTCCTTGACTGCACAAACCTCATTTGCAACTCCAATGTGTGTGTGATGCAATCAATGCATCACTATAGGCACAACAGATAGTCCATCTTGCCCTTTCACCTATCTCTCCACTGGGTCTCCACTGGAACTGCCATGCACTGTAGTTAACTCATGTATTTTTTAAGTTGATTAATGAGTTATTTGTGAATTAATTAACTAATTAATTCACTCCACTCTCACTAGTGTATAATTCAGTTAGACTAGATACAACTAGCTCAATTGAGTTTAACTCCAATAATTGAGTTAAACTGAATAACAACTCCATGAACTACTCTTCCAACTCTGTCATAACTTTGCCACTTCAGTTCTAACTGAGTCCTCCATGAATGAACCACCAGTAAACCCTAGGAATTGTGTAATTCCTTCAGCCAACTGATTTTCCAAATCTATTTACTGAAACTAAGTGCTCCAAGAGAATAAGTTGTTATTTATTGTCAGATTATTATTAAGAGCTAATAATAATCAACACTTTTATTTTTAGATCGACGATCTATAGATAGACTTCGCCCAATATTCTAAAAATATAATTTCATCTATTTTTCCAACTTGACAAACCATCCACAAATAGCATCCTGTAACTTCTGAAATATGATCACCATGTCTAAAAATAGACATGCGCCAAAAATAGCCTACGGGCCCACTTATTGAAGGCGACTCTTTTCACTAAGCTCGTCATCGTGTTGAATCTCAACACTCCCTCTCAACAAGATAGGGATTATCCTTCACCCTGATCCTGCCTCTATGGTATTTGAATTTTCTCCTGGTGAGCGCCTTCGTCCGAATATCTACATCCTGATCTTCCGTAGGAATGTACTAAAGAAACATGATATTCTGCTACACACAATTTATGATATGATGATATCGGATATCAATATGTTTAGATCTATCATGAAACACAGGATTAATCAAGAGTTTAATGTAACTCTGATTATCACAATGTATCACTGTAGGATCTAAATGTGAACCAAACAAATCAACCAGGATCTTCCTCATCCAGATAGCCTCACATGTAGCTTGACTTGTTGCCATGTATTCTACTTCTGCTAAATTGAGTGCCATAGATCTTTGTTTCCTGCTGTACCAAGAAACTGGCATAGATCTGATACTGAATATCCCTCCTGATGTGCTCTTTCTGGTTGTTGGGTTGCCTTCCCAATATGCATTCGTGAAGCCATGCAACTTCACCTCATATGTCTGTCTGTACCATAAAACATACTCAGATGTGCCCCTGAGATATCTCGGGACATGCTTGCCTACCTTCCAAAAGAGCTTGGTAGGCTTAACCATCGATTGTGAAAGTTGTTTCACCACATAGCATATGTTTGATCTTGTATTAACTAAATACATTAGCAAACCACCAACTATCGATAAACAGTGGCATCCACTACCTCTGTCGATGTTGCATCCTCTTTCCTCCAATTTCCTGGAAGAGGAGTGTCGATAGGCTTGCAACCTTGCATGTGAAACTTCTCCAGTATCTCCTAGGCATACTTGCCCTGAGACACAAACAGTTCACCTTCCCACTGCCATATTTCCAATCCAAGGAAATAATGAAGGAGGCCCAAATCCTTCATCTCAAACTCATTTGCAAGATTTTCCTTGCATGAGTGTATCAACTGCTCATCACCTATTAGTATTAAATCATCAGCATAAAGAAAAATGATTAAAAGCCTACCCTCCACCAAAATTTCGTACAGGTTTGCATCCGCCTCACTCTTGGTGAAGCCAAGTCCAGTGAAATAGATGTCGATCTGTGTGTAACAAGCACAAGGTGCTTGCTTCAGCCCATACATCGCTCTTTTGAGCCTTCACACATGCGACTCACCGATGAAGATCTCAAATCCTTTAGGCTACTCAATGTACACCTCTTCCTCAATGATCCCATTAAGGAACGTAGTCTTCACATCCATCTGATGAATGTGCCAACCCATCTGTGTTGAGAGAGAAAGGATGATCCTTATGGAAGAATGCCATGCAACATGTGCAAAGGTTTCTTCATAATCAATCCCCTCGATCTGTGAGAAGCCTCTGGAAACAAATCTTGCCTTATACTTCTCGACACTCCCATCAGCAGCTTGTTTTACCTTGTAGAACCATCCTGATCCTCGAAGTGATTTTCCCACCGACCTTGGAACAATCTCCCAAACACTGTTTCTGGCAATGGAGTCATACTCCTCCACCATGGAATCTACCCATGTGGGATCCTGCACTACTTCTTCAAAAGAAGATGGCTCTGTCACAATACACTTGCTCATAACAGCCATATATCTAGTAAATCGGTCAGGTGACTGTCTCTGTCTGCGCTGTGATGTAGGGACTCCTACATTCTGTGCCACATCAAGCTTCAGTCTCTCAGCTTTTGTGGTACGCTTTCTACCTCATCTGATGTTTGGTTCTGCATGAGTGGACTCCTCCACTCCATGAATCTCCTTCTGTGGATGATCCACATCTAGAGGCTCATATTTGGGAACAAGAATTTCCTCCTTTGCATGCAAGTGTAGCTCCCTCTCAAGTGACAACTTCATGGCTTTCACCTCAATGAATTTTATATCCCGTCACACCACAGTCATCTGACTGTCTGGAAAATACACATGATAATTATGGGGTTTTTCTGTGTACCCCACAAATATCCCAACTTCTGTAGTTGGCTCCAGCTTCATCTTGGTGTCCTTTATCACATGAATGTAAACAGATGAGCCAAAAATCTTCAAATGAGAAATATCAAGCTTCTTACTAGTAAAAGCTTCTTTAGGTGTACTCATGCCAAGTACTCTATGAGGACAATGGTTTTGCACATAAACTACAGTGTGGCATGCTTCCGCCCACAAGTGCACCGGTAGGCCCTGGTCATGCAGCATCGCTCGTGCAACACCCACGATCCTTCTATTCTTCCTCTCCATGACCCCATTTTGCTATGGGTTATGAGGCGCTATGAGTTCTCTTTGAATTCCTTCTTTGCTACAGAAGTCTTTGAATTCGCCCTAGATGTATTCACCACCATTATCGCTCCGTAGAGCTTTCACTTGCTTCCCCGACCCCTTCTCCACCAATGCTTTAAACTCACAGAACTTTTATAATGTTTTTCTCTTCTTCTGCATGAAGAAGATCCAACATCTACGAGAATAGTCATCAACAAATATAACATAATACCTGTGTTTTGCTATTGAAGCAACCGAGAAAGGTCCACACACATTTGTGTGAATTCTCTCAAGTATCACCGAAGCACGGTTCTCCTTCTCATGAAAGGTGGTCTTCACAAACTTACCCATAGTACATCCCCTTGCACTAATAAGCTGTTCAAAGTACCCTTGGGAAGTCTAGTATAAATCTACTGCAAAATCTTCAAAGCGCCATGGTGAAGATGGCCCAATCTCCTGTGCCATAATTCACCCTCATCCCGGCTCACCACTTCTTCTTCTTTGCCCACCATTGCAACACAACCATCTACCTCCAGCTTGTAGAGATTCTTAACTCGAATCCCTATATTCTTTGTTTTACCCGTTGTTTTATGTCGAAGGAAGGCTTTTCCCTCATTGAAAACAATGTCATAACCTTTGTCTTCCAACATTGCAACTGAGACCAAGTTCTTCTTCATACTCGGGACATGCATAACATCCTTCAACAAGAATGGATTACCAGAATCCCTCTCAAAGGTAATGGTCCCTGTTGTACATATTTCCTCCTTCATTCAAATTTTTGCCACCATTTCTTTTTAAATCCATTTCCAATGTTTTTGAGATCAAAAACCCCAATGTCTCCATTTAGTTTTATTATCTCCACCCGAAAATTTTCTTTATAATGTTTAGAACATGTATATTTTATATATATCGGGCCGAAGCCCCCAAGTCCTAAGCCCCTTCCCTGCCGTCATCACGTGATCGGAGTCTGAAAACCGTAAGTTAAAAGGAAAAGGGGCTTATCGTTTTGTTTTTCGGGTGCCACGGTAGTCGTCCGATCAAGTCAGATCAATGGAGCGGCAGTTGTATTGGGCGGTGGCCCCCGCGCGCAGCAAAACCAGCAGTATCCCCCCCGCACCGCTTCCACTGGGCTAGTGGTTTTGAACCGAACGCCAGCGATTCCACACGAATGGCGCCGCGTGTCCTCAATACGGGTGGAAAACTGCCCATCCCCCGCGCGTTAAAAGTCATCCCATCGCCGGGCAGCGGGATTCACAAGGGCCGTTAGATCTCCCGATCTCCATCCAACGGCGGAGATGCAGAAGAACCGCCCACCCTTTATCCTGTGTTCATTATGGCCTGTGGCCCGCCACCATGTCCTTTCTGCTTACTTCCACCCGTTGATTCCTCCGCCACGTCGCCTCCCCATTTGTCCCTCGTGCATTCATATGTCCCACCCCCGTACATCTGCAGATTCTTCCGCGCCAATATGTATATATATGTGTGCGTTTTATATGTCTTATTTATATTTGCCCCCAGTCTTTCCTCCCGACTCGACTGTGTTACATTCCGTCCATGTGCGAAAACTTCCATTGTTTTATTTCACCACCCTGAGTACTCCCCTCTCGGGTCTGCATCCACATCATCCCTTCCAATTCCACCTCCATCACCCCCGCCTTCGTCCATGTCAGTTTTTCTAACATTTTTGAGGGTTTTGCAGGTCTTAAAGTAGCAGAAAGATATTTTAATCCTTTGCCGCTATTACAAAGGTTCGGGGCCCATGAGAGACATTTTTATGTGGATGAAGTTTAATGAAGAAGCAGAGGGTAGGTGCATGAAACGACCATTATTAAAGAAGGCGTAGATATGGATTCTCAGAACCCTCCAGAGAAACTCGCCCCGCATTTAAGATCCAGATTTCAAATCCAAAACTAAGGGCCAAGAGTACAGTACAGGAAGGCAGATTATCTCCAGTCTTCTACGGCAGCAGATTTTTCCTCGGCTACAGGCATCTCTTTGTATATATTTTATTATTTCTGTCTTGTATATAAGGAGATTTTTATCTCCCAGCATTTATTCCTTTAGACAGATTGTTAGGTATGTTCATTTATAACTAGTCATTCATAGAGAAGGCGTAAGTGTTTTCCGCCATTTATTCAAATTAAGTCATTAATTGTGTCTTTTCTCCCTCCTCCTCTAGAAACTTCTGTCTTCTCTATAAATACTGAGGAAAAAGACATTATGAGGGTTCCAGACTTCTGTCAGCAACTGTGCAGCGAGAAGACTACTGTATTCATCTTGTATTATTTCTGTATGAAGCTTCAGAGCCCGTAGGGTCTCAGTGAGGAGGGGTTATAACTGTATTGAGGATTCTGGTCTTTGGTATCTCACAGTATGTAACTTTTCTTATGTGTTAATACATTATCTCTTTTCATGCAATTTGTCTTCTTGTATCATGTTCTAGAATGCGAGTGGCTCACTAGTTTGCAATAAGGATTCATCTTAAGTGGTGCCCTTTCTGGAATTAGTCAAGCGCTTTAAATAGGCCTAGTCATGATATGTTGTTCCATGTTCACTCTTTCCATATTTTCTGCTATATTAGCGCCTTAAGGATTCGTAAATTGGTGCGCCCTTATGCCTGCTAATATCCTCTTATGTTTCCTCACCGCACTCACTTCCTGATATCTGATTTCTGTGATATATTAGTTGAATCAGCCCTCTTTACAGTAAGCGGTCTCTTAACTGTCTGATGCTTTCATGTTGAAGTTTTACATGATGTTCCTACATTATTCTTATCTTTGTGTCAGCTTCTGAAAGAGATTGGTCCCGTTCAAATTTAGTTTCCTTGTTTCAAACAAGAGATAGTAAGTGAGCTCCTTGGACTGACAACCCAAACTATAAAGGGCTCCTTGCTATATTAAGATGTCCTAGGCACTGGTCTATGGAAACTCTAGGCTGTCTCTAGGGGGGTGACAAAATCATCCACAACAGTCCCAATTTCGGTCGCACTGTATCGACCATCATCGCCCATCTCTATATGCATCTAGAGGTCCTTCTCCTCCAAGTCACTAAACAACTCCTTTTCTCCCATCATATGGAAAGGCGCACTACTATCAAGATACCACACCGATCCCATATAGATTGAAACCAAGAATGTGATCAAAGAGAAATCAATTTCAAATTGCGAGGCTAATGCCTCTCCAGATGTAGCTCCAACAACCTTCTTATTCTTCTTCTTCTGTGGGCAGTTAGTGGTGAAATGCCCATGTTCGTGACAGTGAAAACACTTCACCTTGGACAAATCCTGCTTCTTGCCTTTAGCTTCGAATTTTGAAGGAAATTTCTTCCCCTTCCCTTTCCTTGCTTTGGTAGCCAAAGAAAAATTCTCTTCATCTTCATTCTTCGATGAAGAGCCATCCCTGGTACCCTGCCTTATCTCCTCCTGCACAAGATCTGACCAAAGTCGCTCCCATCCTGGTAGTTTCTACCGTCCATTGACAAATTCTTCATAGCTATGCCAACTCTTCGGAAGCCCTAGGAGAGCCAATATTTCCAAGTCTTCATCATCAATATTAATCCCCACACTTTCCAGTTCATCCCTACAGTGGAAAAACTTCGTGAGATATTTTGGAATACTGTCACCCTTCTCCATTTTTATTTTTCTGAGCTTGTCTTTTGGCGCCAACTTCCTCTGGTCGCTGCTGCTTTGGAACAAATCTGTCAAAGCCTACCACATTAATACTGGAGTGGATTTCCCGTGAAGGCTAGACACAATATGCTCTTTCACACCTTCCAACGAAATTCTTCTTGTCTTTGCTATCTTCTTTTGCGATGCGTCAAGTAATGTAGCATTGCTAGATCCTGGCTTAGGAACATTGCTATCGATGAACTCCTTCAGTCCATTATCCTCCAGCACAACCTCCATCCTATCTTTCCAGGCTATGTAATTAGAGCTCCCATCAAGGGCATACTGCAATAGAAACCCATTGAAATACATTTAAATGTATACTCAACTTCTGCACCAATAATTTTCTGCAGCAAATTCTAATTGTCCACCAGCACAAACTCAACAATTCTTCACAATTGCAATCTTCAAGAATTAACACTGATTTGATACCATGTAGAAATTATATACACTAAGCATGCATACATCCATATTCCCCTCATCTTGAAATATTTAACTTCTTGAAAAATACAAAATCATTCCAATGTTAATCTTTTGCGTAAAATTAATTGCAAACACATGTGAAGCATAAATAAAAACAATCGCACATAACACAGTTGTTTAACAGGAAAGCCTAAAGCTGAAAAATCCAACTATCATATATTATGTATCATGGAGATCATGTAACAATCTCATACAAATCTTAGTGCATCAAGATCTTAGTACAATCAATTGTCACACACTAATCAGAAGAAATCTGCAAATCCATGCACCGATTTCTTGCCACCTAATAGCCTGCCTCCATTGTGCAATCCTTGTTGAAGAATAGCTCTGAATGAATTCAAATTACCCTTGCCTTGACTACGCAATCCTCATTGGCAACTTCAATGTGTGTGTGATGAAATCAATGCATCACTATAGTCACAACAGATAGTCCATCTTTCCCTTTCACCTATCTCTCCACTAGGTCTCCACTAGAACTGCCATGCACTGTAGTTAACTGCTGTATTTTTTTAGTTGATTAATGAGTTATTATTTGTGAATTAATTAACTAATTAATTCACTCGAATCTCACTAGTGTGTCATTCAGTTAGAAAAGATACAACTAGCTCAACTGAGTTTAACTCCAATAATTGAGTTAAACTGAATAACAACTCCATGAAATACTCTTCCAACTCTTTCATAACTTTTCCACTTCAGTTCTAACTAAGTCCTCCATGCATGAACCACCAGTAAAACCTAGGAATTGTGTAATTCCTTCAGCCCACTGATTTTCCAAATTTGTGCACTAAAACTAAGTGTTCCAAGAGAATAAGTTTCTATTTATTGTCAGATTATTATTAAGAGCTAATAATAATCGACACTTCTATTTTTAGATCGACGGCCTATAAATAGACTTCGCCAAATATTATAAAAATATAATTTCATATATTTTTCCAACTTTACCAACCATCCACAAATATCATCCTGCAACTTCTGAACTATGATCACCATGTCTAAAAATAGACTTGCATCAAAAATAGCCTCCGGGCCCACTTAATGAAGGCAACTCTTTTCACTAAGCTCATCATCTTGTTGAATCTCAACAAAGGGAGAGCTACTAATAGCTAAGTCCAGAAGAGAAAAATAAGGAATAAAAGGTTGAAGGCATCTTCCTTACCCAAAGGACCTCAAGGCAACCCTTGAAGCAGGAAAGTGTTTGTTGATTGGCCGCTTGAATAAGAGCTTTTCTCTACATCCTTTTTGTTCAAAAGCTTTGTCATTTAGTTTGAAAGCTTTGTGAACTTCGTTGAAGTTATTTAGTTCATTTTCATTATTACAAATTCTTTGAGTGAGGTTTCGAAATCCTCCTCCTTCACAATATTCTTCGATGAAGACATGAAGCATGACTTCTACATCTTGAAGGACATGGTGCAGATTCTGTTTGAAGATAGAAGAGAAAGCACTGAACTTTATGAGAAATTTTTTGCTATGAATCAAGAGAATGAATAAATTCTTCAAAGAATGCATGAGATGGAGATGCAGCTCCATCAAGATCAGGAGGCTTTAACCAAGAACATGCGTAAAATAGAGGTAATTCACTCGAATTTGTCTTCAGTTTCCTCTTCAGAAAGATGTGTTGGTTCATTTGAAAAGCACACTAGAGGTATATGGTCCAAATTAATGTTTAAAATGGGCTATGAAGGCAAGGGTTTATGCAAGCATGCATAAGGCATGGTTGATCCTATTTTGGTTGAGGAACGACCTAAGAATTTTGGTCTTGGTTATGTGCAATCTAATGGCGAGAACTCCAAAGCCATGAAGGCATATGAGGCAACTTCAAAAAGAACTTTTGTTCCAAGTTCTAATATACAAATATGTCAAGTTTTTTTTCAAGTTGATTTCCATTGCTTTAAGCCTTTGTTTCATAAAGAATATTGTATACATGCAACTTATGGCGAGCATGCAAGTTCATATAGTTTTCAAGACAATAACGATGATGTTAGTCTGCAAGAGAAAGTTGGAACCTATACTAGTTCATCTCTTCAACAAGGCAAAAAGGATGGACATGAAAAGCAGCACATGAGGTATAATTCTTCGCATAGTTAATTTGATTATGTTTCTGCAAGGCATGACAATTTTACATGCTTAAAATGAAGAAAGACTTTATGTGCATATTGTGGTCAGATTAACCATGAATTTTCAAGATGTTGGATGAGGAAGAAGGAATATAGGAAGTAGATGAGACAAAGGCAACTTGAAAATAAGATACATAATACTTGCACACATTGCCAGAAGAGGGGACATTTTGTTTCTCAATTTTGGACATTGCATCCAACGAATCGTCCTAAGCACATGCAGCAAGAAGACAGAAAGACTGGTGAAAGTGGAACCAAGGATTCCATCATTGATGTGAGAACAGATGTTTCACATGAAGAAGATTTGCAACAACAAAAGTTGCCATGGAAGTGGCTTGGTAAGAAATGGTTGGACTTCTTAACATAGTAAAACATACTCATTTGTACATACGCAAATTTCAGTTATGTATGCATGTATATATGCTGTAATCTCATGTTTTTTTTTAGCCACATTGGATCAATGATCAAGGCAGCGATGTTTAGCTACCTTCTGTAAATTTCTCGCCAGAAATTTTCTGAGTGAGTGCAAGGAAGACATAATCTTAATAGGAGGACAAGCGCATCCAAGAAGGGAAGTGTCGACTACCTTCGAGTTGTGGTTCAAAGGCACTAGCCATGCAAGGCAAGTGTATGGAGGCTGAAAAGAAGAGGGTGATGTAATCTCATCTATTGTACAGATCAGTATATCAGTCTTTGTGATCAAAACTCGATCATGGACCAAAGTGATAGCTCAAAATTCAAAGTATTCAGAAGTGTGTCGAACGTGAGCAACCAAATAGATCTCTTCTTCCTGATTTTAGTGCCGCAAATGCTTCAAAAAACCAACACCGTATGAAGAAGTTATTGCAATTTGGAAAGTCCAGTAAACTACAAAAATTGGACTTTTTCCAAGTTTGACTTGGAATTTTGGGAAATTTAAAAAAAAAATTATTGCAGGGAATATTCCTACAATATTCCATAGAATATTCCCTGGAATATTCCTTATGGTCCAATCAACGATGGACACTTGGCGTTGTATTAATGGTCAATTGGTTGACATGTGAACAGTCTACCAAAAATTTTGGGACTACACAAGAATGGAACCCGAGACCTCTCTCTCGCCTACACAAGCACCTAACCATCTCTGCTACAGAGTGTTTCTTAACAGTGTGGTGGCGGCGGTTTCATTTATCGTGTTAAGGTTTCGCGTTTTGGGGTCTGGAGGGGCTAGCCCTTCCCCCATAGGACCTTAACCCATGGTCCAAGCACCATTTGTAACCACCGCCCGACGTCTCTACCAGCCTCCCATGAACCTATCACATGCATTTAAACAACGACAATTATGGTTTTAAAAAGCGTGGTTTATTAGCATTGAAGTTCGTTAACCGCCAACCGTGACCGCATATCCCGGTCATATTCCAACTACAATATTTATTGACACAGTTAACCATTGGAAAATGTTTGGAAAAAACACACCTAAAGTGGCAGAGTTCCCATTTTATCTCTAGTTAACTAAAGTGCTCCAGATTTGGTGGAGCTAATGTAGGGGACACTGGGCAAAAACAATTCAGGCTCTATTTGGAGCTAGATTCGCCCAATTTCGGAGTGCCAATAATCAATTTTCACTATATCCAACATTCCAAACTCAATGGACTGTGCTTCAGATCCATCAGAGAACTTCTAAGCAGGTTTCTTCATTAGTGAAGTTCAAGGGGCCACTAGGACCACCAGGGGGCAACAACAGTTTGAGGCCTAGCCAGGGGAACTAGAGGCCTTATTCAGAGATCCAATAATCAATTTTAGATATTTCAGATGTTTTGAAACTAATGAGATGGTTTTTAGAGCCTTTAGAGGACTTTAGAAAGATGAGAAGCTTTAGTGAAGTTCTAGGGGCTACTAGTGCCATCTTTTTCCAGCAACAGTTGAGGGCCTAGCCAGGGCAGCTAGAGGCCTTATGCAGCGAACCAATAGTCATTTATGACTGTAAACAACATTATGAGTCCATTTATGGATATTGTAGAATATTTTTAGGACTTATAGAGGTCGAGAACCCATCAGATAATTTTTCAGTGACCCTAGTGCCAAGGGGTGTTGATAGGTGTTGGCAGCGAAATCGGAGCAACCGAAGGCCATTTTCAGTGAAAAATTAGTCTATACTAACTAATTTTTGAATTATGAATCCAATGAAGGGATTTTTGGAGCCATTGGATGAATTCTAGAGCTCGATAAGCTGAAGGGAAGTTTTGGGCAACCTAGGGAAAACTGTGGAGGAAGGCCTAGTTTGGGGATGCAGTGCTCGTTTTGAGCAAATGATCAGTCGATATTTGGTGTCTGATATGTGTTGGAGATATTAGGTGTGGTTTTAGGGACATAACATAATTCTAAAGGAGTTAGTGCCATGTAGAAGCTCAGTGTAGCTCAGTTCACTGACAGAAGGAATCAAGTCTAAGGGAGCCTAAAGCTGTTTGCAGAGTGATGACATCCATGACAGGAATTTAGATGGCATTCTAAGCCCTTTGGATTAGTTCAGTATCCATTGGACTTAAATTTGAAACTTGTAAAAGAAAATTTACCATAATCCCAAAGAGCCAAGTCAACATGACAAAAGCTCAAGGAGACGTAGCCCACAATATTAGGGTGAAATTCTAGATTAATTTTGTTGTTATGTGTGGATGTTTTAGTTTTGCATTATATTGTTGTTATACATGTTTAATTTAAGCAAGAAAAAATTGACTTAAGACACTTGAACGATTAAAAATCATACCCCTCTTTCAAGCATAAATTCCGCAAATTGTCAAGTATAAGCTAGATCTTTTATTTTTTTAACTGAATGGGAGGTTCTTGAAAAGAATAACAAGTTATCCAACCCCTTTTTAGATCAATTCCATTTAAACAACTTAAGGATCGTGCTCATACATCCAATTGTGCAACATAATTCTTGTGTCAAGTTTATGTGTTTTTTAGATGCTTTATGTGTGAGCAATTAAAAATTGTTTAAGTTGATTAAATGCATGAACAAAAAACATGGTTTTCATAAAACTAACCAGCAACACACAACAAAAAAATAATAAAGGATTTCACCCTCAACACTTGGGCTACGTCTCCTTGAGCCTCCATCGATGGACTAGGCTCTATGGGATTAAGATGGTAAAATTATTTTACAAGCTGATGTTCGACTTCATTGGTTTTTAATACTATACCAATGGGCTCATAATTCCAAAATACCCCTATATCTATTGTTCAATCACTAGAAATGGACCAAGGCTCCCTTGGGCATGACCTCTTCTGATGGTGGCCTTGAGCTTCCCTGAGCTATCATGTGGTAAAAATACCTGTAAAAGTCTTCATATGCTCCTAAAACCTATCTCAATGTTTCTAGAATATCTCAATCATCTAAAATTCACTATCCATTCTCTCAGAATGGCCTCTGGCTCCTCTGACTATGCCTCCAACTCTTGGTGGCCCTAAGCTCCTTGGAACATCCCTATAGAAAAATCAAACATATAAGTCTCCAAATTCTCTAAAAGCTGATTCATTCGCTTCAGAAGGTCCAATAGAGTAAAAAATGACTCTTCATTCTCTTAGAATGGCCTCTGGCTCCCCTAGCTATGCCACCCACACTTGGTGGCTCTAGACTCCATAAAACTTCCCTATAGAATTTTCGCACTTAGAAGTCTTCAAATGCCTCTGAAAACTGCATCATTGATTTTAGAATATCCAAGATAGTAAAAAATGACTATTAATTTTTGAAATTTTGCTAAGTGATGCTCAAGATAGAGCACAATCAATTTTTCCCCAATTTTCTGTAGCAAAACTGGAAAAACACAAGTTAGAATTGCTAAAAATAACATTCCGCCAACTTTGACGCGCTCCCCTAAAAGTCCGCCAGTTTAAACGCATATTAATTAGAGGATACATGTGAATTAATAATAAGATAAGTGCAATGTAGTTGTAAGCGCATTTAGCGCTAATGGTGGCTTACTCCGCTGGTCCCACAAGTATAGAATTAGATAAAGTTTTATCCGCAACATTCAGCAAATCAGAAGTCGTTGGCTGATGGTTTATGAAGGGTCTAGTGAGACGAGGGTCTTGGGTTCAAAACTCGATTCCTAGCTCCCGGGCTTGTACTTTTACCATACCATAAGTGATATGATATATGAGCGTGAACTTTTGAATACGGTCTTCGCATAAGTTTTACCATACACATACATGTTAATCCTCGAACCATATATGATATGAGCGTGAACTTTTGAATACGGTCTTCGCATAAGTTTTACCATACACATATATGTTAAACACATTGCAAACGGTAATGTGGATTTGTATCAATTTTTCATGGACCTTTCGGGATTTATATATACGTTGGCACCATTAAATAATAACGGTAACCCCCAGCTCCCATACTCCTCCTTTTACCATACCATATAAATGTGAATTAATCCTCGAACCATATATGATATGAGCGTGGACTTTTGAATATGGTCTTCGCATAGGTTTTACCATACACATATATATTAAACCCATTGCAAATGGTAATGTGAATTTGTAAACTTTGGCATGGACCTTTGGGGATTTATATATACGTTGGCACCATTAAATAATAACGGTTGATTTTTGGGTTTGAAATGAATATATGTGGAGTTGAGTTTTGTAATAAACTTTGGTTTTTTAAATTTAAATTAATATAATATATATATGATTTATTATATAATATAATATATATAATATTTTTTAAACATATATATATCGTAAATAATTAATAAATTAAAAAAACATAATTTTCAACTTTAGAATCTTACTCTCACATAGACTAAATTGGTGAATCTAAAACTGCCACTTGTTGCAGCGTCATTGGCAGAAACCTGAAGAATATTTCAGAGGGTTTTTTTTTGCTCACTGGATTGCCACATCATCCCTGTAATTGTTCTGCCCATTTTTTCCTTATTTTGGAAAGTGAACAACATGTCATAACTTGCACATACAAACTCGAAATTTGATGAAACGAGTTGCGTTGGAATCCTAGCAATGAGCTTTATGGTCTCGTTTTGGTTTGAAGCATTTATGAACACTTCGAATTTTTAGCTAATTTTAGGCCCTGATCCAAATTTTGATCACAATCGGAAACCTCATTACCCTTGCATAATATGTAATTAGGAGCACTTTGTTCAAGATTGTCCTCACTGCGCTGAATTCTCAAAATTGATTAATACCTTGCATGCATCCGTTGTGTTGGTAGACCCATTTCCGAATCTAGACACAAATTTGGTTGCTACAGATCCAACTTCTAGTTCCCAAGTGCTTATGTTATTTGTCACGAAGCCAACAACTGATGTTTTGGTGTCAACACGAAATAAAGATTATGGTAGTTAGGCTACTGATAAACCTACTACCTCAACCACGAATCCTTCTACGGAGTCTATTCAGCCAATTGATATTCTTGAATTAACAATAAAGCCACCAAAGGGAGTCATCCATAAATAGACATTCAATCGTCGAGCCTGAGCTGCTCAAAATTATAATATAGTTAAGATTTGGCTCAATCCCCTTCAACTATGTCGATGCTTGAGGTACTTCAAAATTGTCCCTCCTAGAAGCATGATTTGTTTTTGGCAATTGGTGGAATCGATTCGACAGATTCCAATCTTGTAGTCTTTAATCATACAAGCTATGTGTCGCAATTACCAGTGGAATTGGAATTCTCCATCCAAGTAAATTTTCTCAATCACCTTGTTCATTGTACTATTATTGATGAGGGAGAATCTACCTGCACTATGTCTCTAAACTGTTGGAAGTCACTTAGCTATCCATGCCTATCTCAGTCGCCTATGATGTTGAAAGCTTTTGACGGTCGTATATATAACCCTTGTGGTATCATCAATAACCTGCATGTCAAACTACAGGTAAAAACTGTAACTATTGATGTTGAGGTCATTGACGGATCCCTTGACTACAACATTTTACTCAGAAGGCCATGGGTTTACGCTATGACTGTGATCGTCTCTACTTATTTTAGAACGGTATCCTTTCCTCATAAAGGTGTTATTATAGTGATCAATAAAATCTCATTATTTGCATCCAGTTCCCAACTATATGCAAGCATTCCATTAGTTCATGCACCTCAACTAGCACTTCAAAACATTGGTGTAGGAATCTTAAAGGATTCTTCCCTAATGGGAACCTTTACATTACCGCCACTAGTGACGTCGATAGAAATTGCAAGTATAGAGACCTGCTACATGATATCTTCCACTCCATCTAGCTTAAGGAAGATTATGGATGATTCAGAAATTATTATGTTGGATGAGTTCCTGTTGCCTAGCCCAATTGAGCTGGCATATTAATCAATATACATGGCTTGGGCAACGAATCAGAAATCATCGTCGCCGATCGTTTGGGTTGATCATTCATTAGATTTTGGTACTCCATCTCTTCCTTTTTCATCCACTTTCTTGACTAATGGGATCTTCGTGGAATCCATGATGCTAGAAGGAGAACCATGGGAAGATCATTTGAGTAAAATTTATCAAATATTGAAGAAACCATTTCTATCAATATTTCGACCAAATTTGGCATTTTAGTTGATCAGGAGATCATGTTTTATGCTCAAAATTTAAAGTGCTCAAAATTGTACCAAACCTGAGCGACCAGAAAGGTCTCATCGTTTTGATTCCGGTGTCGTGAACGGTTCAAACAACCAATATCATATGAGGAAGATATCGTGTTCTGTTCATTTTCCTAAACAACTAAAATTTTTGTGACAGGGTGACTGGGATGCCCAGTCAGCATGCAGGTATAGTCAGCAAGTGGCATATACTGAAAATATTGCCTTTTCTCATAACCAATCAGATTTCGCCACATGGCGCAACCAGGACCATTGGATGGGTGACACATGGCAAGCCCGGAGGTTGCCACGTGTCCCCAGAAGGCTAGTGTAAAATTTTGGTGGAGTCGGGGGGTGGGGGTTTCCACCCTACAACCTTCGGCACGCCAGCAAAGACCTCCCCCGTCTTCGCTCTACATTAGTTCTTAACATATAAGCATGTCGCATAAACTTAAAGTGTATTGTTTTAATGTTTGGGCAGGGGGGACCACCAGCTGTCCCAATTTGTTGGCAGCCCAAAAATTGCGGTCACATGTAATATGGTAAACCGTGACATCTAACAGTAACCAACAGCTACAAAAAACCACTATTTTGGCAACTGGGGGCATGGTCACATGTCACATCGTGACATTAAAATTTCAGCGTGACGGTTGTCTTATACCGTAACCTCCGACAGAAGAAAGTGCGTTCACATGGTAGAAGTAAAGTTTGGTTGCACCGACGGTTAATCCAAATGGTCTTCGGAACTTTGTTAACTCCCGGTTCTACTCCAATATGTGGAGTTTTAATACAAACAATAAACTGCAGGGTTTAAGGCGGGGGGTTGGCTTGTGACCACCCTACCCTAACCACTAGCCTTTAATTCAAACGGTTAATACTGGTGTGATTTTTGGTGCCAGGCTAAAATTTATGGATAATTTCCAAATTAACTACATTTAACTGCAATTCTCCACAATTATAGCAGTTTTTGTAGCTGTTATTGGGAAAAATCTTTGAGAGGTCAATTTTTTACCAATTTGGGTGAAACAAGAGCCTACCTAGACTAATTTAAGAATTCTGGAGCCATAGGTGTAGAGAAAACAACCATTAGAGGCTTGTAAACACATGTATTTGCAATTTTTACCATAATGACAAATTGGGACATGCCATTAGGAGCTGGACCAGCAGATGTAGCCCAAGATGGGTGAACTGCTTCATCATGCCTACTGTGTAAAACTTATGTGTGATGTTATTTCTCTGTTATACACTATTGTACAGTGTTATTTAAGCTTTTTTTCATGCTTAAAACTCACAAATTCATCTATGTTTCACAGTTAAAATACTCATTCCTTAACCAAACAAATGGAGACAAATTGTACATTTTTTTACTATTGAAAGAACACTTAGCACAAAAAACTAATACACTCCTTTCAGATCAGGTTGGTATCAGAGCTAGAGTTTAATATCTGTTGTTTTTGTGTGCAAAGATTTGTTTAACTATTTGCAAGGGTTTACATGCTTACTAGGCTCAAGCTTAAGAGAGGAGAAGGAAAATTGGTGGAAGCAAGAGGTTCTCAAAGGGAACCACAGCAAATGAGGGCAAGAGTTCCACATTCTCCACCACCTATTTCACCTCCAAAAGAAGCATAAGTAGCATTAAGCATGCCTCTAGGAGAAGGGAAAATCCATGAAGAGGTGGATCCCAAAGAAGAAGAAAGAGTGTTCAGGAAAGAATTCCTTGACATGAATGAGATGGTGAGAGTCCTTTATCAAGAAAGGAATGAGAAACTAGAAGAAGGATCCAAACTTCACAAGGAAGGTCAGGGATCATCAGGAGGTCACAATGATGAAGATAAATCAAAGAAGGGAAATGGAGGAAATGGAGACAGTGGAAAGTCACCATCATCACCCTCGTCTTCATCCTCATCGTCCTCTACTTCATCTTCGGTACACCAGCCACACAAGTCAAAGAACACTGGTACAATTCCTTTTCTAAAACTTGATGTTAATTTTGAATTGCCAATGTTTAATGGTGAAGTCAATGCAGAAAAGCTTGATAATTGGATTAGGCAATTGGAGGTCTATTTGAGAATTCATAACCTTCATGATGATGATACCAAAATTTAACTAGCTTCATTGAGGATGGAAGGTGCAACTCTTGTTTGGTGGGAAGCCAAAACAAAGGAGGAGATCAAGAAGCATGGTAATATTATTCTATTATGGATAAATTTCATTACTGCAATAAAACAACAGTTTTATCCATTAGCTCACATGCAGAAAGCCATAATGAACTGGAAAATTTTTAGAAAACTGAAAGGAAAAAATGTACAAGAATACACCCAAGAATTTAGGAGAAGATATCTCCTATTAGGGGTAGATTTGCAAAGCCAAGATAATTTTCTCAAGTACATAGGAGGCTTACATAGCTACCTAAGACATACTATTCTCATGTTTAACCCTACAAGTCTAGATGAATTTTGTATTCAGGCCACACATCTAGTAGCTAGAGGGGAAAACGTTACTGATGAGGGTAGGAAGAAACCTTTTAAGGGGAAAAAAAAAGAGAAGACCTCAAAAGGTAAGGGAAAAAATAATGGATATGTCAAGAAAGAGGGAGAAAAAGTGGTTTGTAAACATTGTTAAAGAGAAGGCCATGAAGAGAAAAATTGTTGGAAATTACATCTTGAAAAGAGACCCAAGTTTAAAAATAACAAAGGGAAGAAGAAAATTGAAGCTACAACTCAACATGACTTAGGAGAGGATTCAGGTGATGAAACTAAAATTACAGCCATGGTATTGAAGAACATTAAGGGGAAAGAAATTGAAACAAAACCCAGTACTAGTACATCAAACTATCACATACAAGCTCCAAATGAAGAAGAAAGAATTGAATTGTTTCATGTGAGGGTCATATCCAAACCTACCAAGATTAGCATACAGTTTGACAGTGGTTCACAAGCAAGCTTAATATATGAATATTTGGTCAATAAACTTAATCTTGAGACAATTCCCAATCCAAAACCATATCCACTTGGGTGGATTTGTAAGGATGAAAATTAACAGGTTTCAAAGAAGTGCATATTGCACTTTGCAATAACTACACATTTTGTTGATATAGTTGAATTAGATGTGGTTCTACTTGATATTACAGGTATTGTGTTGGGCAGTCCTTACTTGTATGACAGGAAAGTGATCTTCCATCACCATGAGAACAAAAACCATTTATTCAAAGATGGCAAGGAGTTCATTGTTAGAGCACATCACAAGAAGAAAAATATTGTAATGGTAAATGTTGGACAGGTAAAGAGGCTGGTGAATTCAAGTAAGAATTTTGTTCTTCTAATTATTAAGCCTAAAGATGATGTTAATAATGAATCATTTGAGGATTGTGATCCTAAGTTGAAATCATATTTATATGATGTATTTTATGCACATCATGAGATGTTTCAAGAGCCAACAGGATTGTCTCCAAAAATGGAGATTCAACATGAGATTCAGTTGCAACAATATTATCATCTTCCAAACATCAGCATGTATCGCATGTCGATAATGGAGAATGCTAAAAAAGAGAGGAAAATCAAGGACAAGTTGGACAAGGGACTCATAAGGCCAAGAACTTCGTCATGTGGTTCACCCATAGTCTCAATTCCAAAGAAAGGTGGGACTTGGCGCATGCGTGTATACTTCCGAGCTTTGAACAAGATAGCGGTAAAGAATCGATACCCACTCCCAAGGGTGGATGATTTGCTAGATCAGCTGAAAGAAGCAAAGTTTTTCACTAAGTTATATTTATGAAGTGGATATCATCAAGTAAGAATTGTATAAAGTGATATATGGAAGACTGCATTCAAAACCAATCAAGGACTCTTTGAGTGGTTGGTTATGATGTTTGGTTTGTGTAATGCACCGACGAATTTCATGCGTGTTATGAATAATGTTTTGCATCCATTTCTTGATGACTTTTTGATTATGTATTTAGATGATATACTCATTTTTATCAAAAGAAGAGAAGAACATGTCTTGCATGTGAAAAGGGTACGTGATGTTTTGAAGAAAGAGCAATTATTTCTTAAGATGTCAAAGTGTGAATTCAAAAATACTTCTCTGGTTTATTTGGGACACATTGTAGCAAGAGGCGAGTTGAGAATTTATCCTTATAAAGTGGAAGCCATTGTGAATTGGCCCACTCCCAAAAAAGTAACCGAGGCAAGAAATTTCTTAGGCGCAGCTCAGTATTGGAGAAAATTTATTGCTAACTTTTCTACTATAGCAGCTCCTATGCATGAAGTGACAAGTGTGAAGAAAGGCTTCCAATGGGGAGGCAAACATCAGAAAGCTTTTGAAGCTTTAAAATACAATATTATTTCAGCTCTGGTCCTTGCATTGCTGAATTTGAGACAGCCATTCAAGATACAAGCTGATGCTAGTGATTATGCCATGGGCAGAGTACTTTTGCAGCATGGTAAGCCTATCGCTTTTCATTCCGAAACATTCAATGGTGTTGTAACTAATTATCCTACTTATGAAAAAGATCTGTATGCGTTGGTACAAATCGTCAATAAGTGGAAACACTACTTGATGTATAAAGAGATGATTATACATACCGATCACGAACCATTACAGTACTTGCAGTCACAAACAAAATTGCAGCAATCACGACATTTCAGGTGGATGGGTTTTTTTTCAATAGTTTCACTTGGTTGTAAGGTACAAGAAAGGTATTTTCAATAAAGTTGTTGATATGCTTTTAAGGCAAATTATAAGTGCTTCTACTTTACTTAAAAATGATTCTTTTGTACATGAGAGTTACATAGAAAAATATGCATCTGATGTTGATTTTCAAGATGTGTATGCTAGTTTGAGTGAAGGGAATCAAGTTGAGGAAAATGATTATCACATACATAAAAAATTTCTGTTTCATTTGGGCAAGCTATGTATACCAAAAGGATAGGGACTTAGTGTCATGAAAGAGGCTCATTCATCTCTTATTGTTGGACACTTTGGGGTAAGAAAAACAGTGGTGCATATATAGAGGTATTGTTATTGGCCTCGCATGATAGATAGCGTGTCACATTTTATAAGAGGTTGTTTTATGTGTGCAACAAGCAAGCCTAGCAATAGAAATCTTGGGTTTTACATGCCACTACCGGTTCCATCAAGGCCATGGGAGAGTGTCTCCATGGACTTTGTTGGAGGTCTACCTATGTCAAGAAAACAACATGATTATCTTTATGTAGTTGTGGATATATTCAGTAAAATGTGTATACTTATGCCATGTAAGAAAACCATTACTGCTGAACAAACTGCTAAACTTTATTTTCAACATGTGTGGGTTCATTATGGTTTGGAAACTTCTATTGTTAGTGACAGGGATTCCAGGTTCGTTGGGAATTTTTGGTCCAGTGTTTGGAAGATAATGGACACAAAGTTGAAAAAGAGTATTTCTTTTCATCCGCAAACTGATGGCCAAACCGAGGTAGTGAACAGAACCTTTGTGCATATATTGAGAGGATATTGTAGCAAACATCCCAAGTTGTGGGATGAACAACTGCATTACATTCAACATGCTTACAACTGGGCGAGGCACTCTTCTACAAATACTTCACCTTTTGAAGACTGTTTTGGGTATTTTCTGAAATCACCATTAGACTTAATATTTGAGAATGATGTTGCAATTTATGGGCATATTGATGTTGACAAGGCTCGAAATTTCATTGAGAAGATTCAGATTATTCATCAGCAAGTTCAAGAACAGCTTGAGAAGAGTAAAAGAAAATACAAGGAGAGGCATGAAAAACATAGATTTGATCACAAGTTTCAAGAAGGAGATGAAGTGTGGTTGCATATAAGCAAATAAAGGATGCAAGGAGAAGGTAAAAAGCTCAAGCCCATTCGCTATGGTCCATTCAAGATCATAAAACAAGTTAGTAATAATGCACTTCAACTTGAATTTCCTTCATATATGCAAATGTATTCCATTGTCAATGTCGAAAATTTACGTTTGTATGAGCCTCCTTTTATTAATGATCAAGGGAGTGATGTTCAAATGCCATCTATAGAAGATTTCTCGCCAGAATTTATGGATGAGCTCAAGGATCATACCATCCTTGACAGAAGGACACACACTTCTAAGAGGGGAAGTGTCAATTATCTTTGAATTGAGCTCAAGGGCAACAAACCAAGTAAGGAAAGGTCGATGGAAGTTGAAAAGGTGACGGAGTTGTACCCTCATCTTATCAATAGGTAATTAAAATATTTTGGGGCCTAAAAGCTTCCCAATGGGTAGGTGTGATTATGAGGTCATGTGTTATGCGCAAAATTGAAAGTGCTCAAAACTGTACTGAACCTGAGGGACTAGAAAGGTCTTGTCGTTTCGATTCCGGTGCCATGAACGGTTCAAAAAACTGATGTCGTATGAGGAAAATATCACGTTCTGTTCGTTTTCCTAAACAGTTAAAATTTTTGTGATAGGGTGACTGGGATGCCCAATCAGCATGTAGGTACAACCAATAGGCAGCATATACTGGGAATATTTCCTTTTCTCATAACCAATCAGATTTCACCATGTGGTGCAACCAGGACCATTAGATGGGTGACACGTGGCAAGCCCAGAGGTTGCCACATGTCCCCAAAAGGCTAGTGTAAAATTTTGGTGGAGTCGGGGGGGGGGGGGGGGGGGTGTTTGACCCCGCGACCTCCGACACACTAGAAAAGACCTTCACCGTCTCTGCTCTACATTAGTTCTTAACATATAAGAATGCCACATAAATTTAAAGTGTATTGTTTTAATATTTGGGGGGGGGGGGGGGGTACTGCTAGTGGTCCCAACCCATTGGTGGCCCCAACATTGTGGTCACATGTAATATGGTAAAACGTGACATCTAATAGTAAGCGACGACTACAACAACTTCTATTCTTGCGGCTGGGGGCATGGTCACACATCACACCATCACATTAAAACTTCAACGTGACAGTTGTCTTATATCGTAACCTTCGGTGGAAGACAATGCATTCACATGGTGGAAGTAAAGTTTGGTTTCGCCGATGGTTATTCCAAATGGTCTTCAGAATTTTTTTAACTACGGGTTCTGCTACAATATGCGGATTTTTAATACAAACCATAAACTGCGAGTTTAAGGCAGGGAGTCAGCTTGTGACCACCCCGCCCTGACCATTAGCCTTTAATTCAAATGGTTATACTAGAGGGAGTTTTGGAGCTGGGCTAAAATTTAGGGATAATTGCCAAATTAACTGCAGTTAACTACAGTTCTCCACAATTAGTGGAGTTTTTCTAGATGTTATTGGGAAAAAGCTTTGAGAGGTCAATTTTCGACCAATTTGGGTGAAACAAGAGTCTACCTAGACTAATTTGAGCATTCTAGAGCCACTGGTGTAGAGAAACCAACCATTATAGGCTTGTAAACAAATTTATTTGCAATTTTGAGCATAATGATAAAGAGGGACATGCCATTGGGAGCTGGACCAATAGATGTAGCCCAGGAGGGGTGAATTGCTTCATCATGCTTGTTGTGTGAAACTTATGTGTGATGTTATTTCTCTGTTATACACTATTGTACAGTGTTATTTAGGCTTATTTTCATGCTTAAAACTCACAAATTCATCTATGTTTCATGGTTAAAATACTCATTCCTTAAGCAAACAAATGGAGACAAATTGTACATGTTTTTATTAATGAAAGGAAACTTAGCACAGAAAAATAATACGTTCCTTTCATATCAGTAGACAACATTCATGTCGGTGTGTCTTGTTCGTCATTAGAAATCGAAGCTTATCACTCTCTCTTTCGTGAATTTCGTGATATAATTTCTTGGTCTTACGAGGAAATTCCAGGCATAAATACTAGTATCATTGAACACACCATTAAAATGTACCCAGATGTCAAACTAGTACATCAACACCTTCGTCCTGTTCATCCAAAGAAGGCTGATTCCATTAAAGCAGAAGTTGAAATTTTTTTGCTTGCTGGTTTCATTTATTTAATTTTGCAAACTAATTGGGTTTCCAATGTTGTTCTTATTATGAAGAAACAAGGGACAATCAGAGTGTGCATCGATAATCGGGATGTTAGTCTTGCTTGTCCAAAAGACAACTATCCTACTCCCTTTATCGACCAGATTAATGACGATTATGCTGGATGTGAAATATTTTCGTTCATGGATGGATTTTCCAGTTACAAGCAAATCAATATCCGCCCAGAGGACCAATATAAGACAAAATTCATCTTTCCCTGAGGCACATTGCCTTATCGTAAACTCACATTTGGTTTAAAGAACACTAGGGAAACATTTTAGAGAGCAATGGATTATGCTTTCAATGACATCAAGAACATTGTTCAACCTTATCTAGATGATTTACTCGTGCATTCATGAAATCAGACTAATCACCTAATGCATTTGAGAGCTATCTTTCTACGCTGCCAACACTAAAAAATACGCCTCAATCCACATAAATGTTTGTTTTGTGTTGGTTCTGGTCATTTGCTAGGATTTGTCGTCTCAAAAAAAGTAATTCAAATTGACCCATTGAAGGTCCAAGCCATTCTTGATTTGCCTGCACCATCAAATTTGATTCAGTTACAAAAAATTCAAGGAAAGGCTAACTTCCTAAGGAGGTTCATACCCAAATACACCGAAATGGCTAAAGGATTTACTTGTCTCTTGAAAAAGGGGACTCCCTTCCATTGGGATCAAGTTGTGCAAGTGTATTTTGATGATGTCACGGATAAACTTGTCGGAGTGTCATTAATGTATCCCCCCAATTATTAGAGTGATTATTTCTTATATATCGTCATGGCTGATACAACCATTGCTATGGTATTGGTTCAAGAAGAAGATGGGATAAAACATCCGATAGATTATATTAGTCCTAATCTCAATGATACGGAAGTGAAGTATTCATACATCGAAAAGCTCGCCTTGGAGTCTATTCAAGATGCCAAAGATTTCACCATTACATCTTGTTCTGGAAGACCATTGTCATTTTGGATTACAACCCCATAATTTAAATTCTATCACATCAATTGTTGGAGGGGTAATATTCAAAATGGATTGTCATTTTACAGGAATTTTATTTTGAATTCATCAAATCCAAGTCAAAGAAGTCTTTAGTTTTGGCTTAGCTTCTCTCCGACCTTCCCTCTGATAGTACTGCTACTACATTGGAACCATAAATTCTTGATGAGTCTCTATTTCTAATCAAATCATCTAATCCTTGGTATGGAGATTTTATCATTTATCTCCAAACCCAAACTTTTTCGACTTGATACCTCTCGCTCTCAACAATGACGTATTCGATACTAAGCCAAAGTTTATCTGATCATCAATAATACACATTATCATCATGGTGTCGATATGATTTTAAGGAGGTGCCTCACTCATGAGGAGGATGAGAAGGTTTTAAATGATTGTCATGCTGGAACTTGTGGTGGACACTTGTCTAGATACTATACCATGCAGAATATACTCCGTGCGGGTTACTTTTGGCCTACCATATTTCTCAACTGCATCCTCATGGTCAGAATTTGTCATGCGTGCCAGATATTTGATCGTAAAATCTGAAAACTTCCAGTGCTAATGCATTTTGTTATTTCTCTAGGACCATTTTCAAAATCGGGAATTGACGTCATGACCTGTAACGCTCCTTTGTCTAGGGGGAATGGTTATATTACTGTCGCAGAAGACTACTTTACCAAGTGTACCGAAGCAATGCCAACATTCGATAACATAAGAAAAACAGTTACATTGCTATTTTTTAATCATGTCATCTCACGGTTTGGTGTTCCACAAGCTATTTTTATGGATCATGGTAAGCACCTTCGCAATCACATGATGAATGAATTGATTGCCAAATTAGGACTGTTGCATGATAGTTCTACTCCTTATTATCCACAATCCAATGAACAAGTTGAGGCTATTAACAATATTCTTAAGTGAATGCTTCAATGAATGATAGGAGTTCATAAACGAAATTAGCATTAAATCTTGTACTTGGCTTTGTGGGTGTATCGAACCTTGGTGAGTAACACAACCTGATTTACCCCCTTTCAATTAGTGTATGGTCTAGAAGCTATCTTTCCTTTCCAATGTGAAATATCGTCGTTAAAAATCACAGTTGACTTGTTACCTGACACCTCTACTGAAGAAGCGCATATTTTTAACCTCATCCATATTGATGAAACATGTCTTGAAGTTGCATTGGCTAATGAAGCACATAAGATATGAATTAAGGTGCAATACGACAAACATGTCCAGCCTCGCATCTTCTCAGAGGGTGACCTGGTCTAACATTATGATCAGGAAGCTGATGTAATAGGTACAGGGAAATTTGAACCATTATGGCATCTCCCCTATATTGTCAAAAGAGTTCTTGCTAAGGGCACCTACAAGTTGGTAGATTACGATGGAATTCCATTGGCGCAACCTCAAAATGGGTTGTATATGAAACGTTACTATGCATAAACATGAGCATGGTAAACTTTTGTATTATATTGTATATATGCTTTTGATTTGTGTTTACTGTCTTTGTTTGTTTTTCTAGATTTTTCTTGAAGTTAGTAATCCACTTTACATTTCATCGCAGATGTCTCAATATTTGGAACCTTTTGTTGGGTATGCTGATGGTGCTAGTCATAGTACGCAGAATCTATCCTCTGCAGTGGGGGCCATTTTCGCTCTGAATGGCCCGTTAGTGAGTTTTAATGGATTTGAATTGGTAGATCAAAAAACAATATCACTGAGTATAACACATTGATAGAACTTCTCTATGATGCCATTTCATTTGGTATTAACTGCATCATTATCAGGTTAGACTCGAAACTTGTTGTACTACTACTTACTAGAATTTATACTCTCATAAATTCAACACTGCATCGTATGTTCCTAAGACTTCAACTTTTGGAAAGACATTTTGATTTAATTCAGTAACAACAAATTTCCATAAAATTGAACACATTAACTGATTCCTTAGTAAATTTTGTTATAAGCAGACATTTGCGACACATGTAAAGACATATTTTCAACTCACATCACATAATTGAATAGGATTGCGTAATAAAAATAAGAAAACACTAAAAAAAAATAGATATATAGCTATAGGTTTTTACAAATTTTGTGCCCAAGAAACATTGGTCATATGACCTCAAAATGTATGCAAAATGTCAAAAGTAAACTAGTGATTCTCGTGGTAAAAAACTACTGATCTAGCTATTTGGCGCAATAACTGCACCCAACGGTTAGGAACGCCAATAGTGTGGAGCTGCAGTCTCATGGGTAACTCTTTGATCCAGAAATTGAAATCCTGAGAGTCAATCCTCTATGTGTTTTTGTAGCTCAGCAAAAGTTTCGGTAATATCCAAATCCCGAAGGACTTCTCTCCAGACAACTCTCTCTTCTGGCTCATATGCTCTTTGCTCTGGCTGACCCACTGGTCAAACTCAACCTACATTTGCATACATCAAAACTTTAGTTTAGTGTTGGGAAACATAAAAATACAAAAAAATGTATAAACGTTAGAAAAATAAAAAAACATGGTCAAAACATTCTTACCAATTGCACCCCATTAAGCGTTGTCTGGTAAAATCAAGTATGGGTCTCCTCGAAAGTCAATACCTGCATATGGATAATTATCGATGGTGATCATCTATCCTCTAAACCCGGTGAAGTATTAAGCAGAGAATACGATGGATAATTGATCAACATGTCTAGACATCAACTCTACCCATCTCTGCATCTGTGGAACCCTGGGGCCAGATATACCCAGTGTAATGTGTTGAGGCCACATCAATGGAATCCGCTCTAAGGCAATTGAGATCAGGATCGAGCCATAGTTTAAATTATTCTTCCTTCCTCCTTTTTCTTTGGTCAACTTCTCTTTCATTAAGGAGAGGACAACTTTAGCCCAGTTGAAAATTGTTGGTTCCAAATACTCTGGCACATACTGCATGTATAATCTATTTACCACATGTAGTGTAGTGGAACCAGCAAGCTTTGTGATAGTAAACAATATGGTCCTCAAGGGCAAGTCACATACATCTAGGATGTTTAGTTTCCCATCCTTACTTGGTTTAGTCCCTGGAAGGCAGTGCTGTAGTATGCAATCTCTCACTGTCTCTCCTCCTGGATCAAATCCTGAAAGAGGAATGGGTGAACCTCACCTTGATAATCCTGTGAGACAATAAATGTACTCCACTAATATTGGAAGTACTTTCTCTCCAATACAAAATGCTATTTGTACCAAATCCCATGAACAAACAAGGATCTACAGTAGTTACATTTATTGCCTCATACTCGACAACCTGAAGTACTTTAGCAACCCACAGTCTCTGACGGCTCTTACAGTACCCAGATCATTTAATGAAATCATGTTCTGTTATTTATGTTCTCTTTCCCTCCATGTAATTGTTATTTTGATCCGATGAATACCTGAAACACAATCATAAGCTTCATTAGGACCATTTTCAAGAAAAAAACTTGGGAGATTTTAGGCACATAGGAAAAACAATAATGGGAATTGTGCCCAACGCACCTCAGGTCAAGGGACAAAGTGTTGTAGTACATCTGTTCTTCAATTTCAATGCACCTTTCAACATTCAAGGGTGCGTTGCCCTATTTTTGTAATAATTTACCCTAAGGGGCTCAAAACCCTAAAAAATTTCAATGAAATGAAACATAAATGCTACTGAAGGAAAGAGGAGGTTTATAGCTCCAACTTGGATCAAACGGTGAGGAATATAGTCCACAGAATTTGTTGCAATCAACCACTGAATTCCGCAGGAAAAACTAGTTCAGAGTTCCTATTTTTGAAATGGTGACTACTGAGTGGTAAAATTGAATGGTAAAAATGAATGGAAAAAACTCTTTTAATTAGTTAATTTGATTATTTTGAATGATATTTAATGCTGTAACTATGGCTTTTATTCATTTTTTGTATGAAATATGTATTTTTAATCAGTTTTATGGTGTTCTGAATAGGTTTTACAACTGATACAACAGATTAGTCATACACGCTTGTTCAAGAATGATTTCAACACAAAGCATACTTTTATCCTTATTTTTCGAGCTTTCATAAAAATGAAAAAGGACTTGAAGCACACTTTTATCTCTTTTTCGAGCTTCGATAACTGGGAAAAAGGAATCCCCTGTAGTCTTCTTTTAGCTCTTTTTAGACTCCAATAATGTGAAAATATTGCCGAGCACTTGTCTTTTCGAGCTCATAAAAGTAAATGAAAAGAAATCTACTCAGTATATGTTTAACCCTTTTCCAAATTGAGTTAGATTATTTATGAAAAAAGAAAACCTTAGTCAAACATGGCTAAGAGGTTTTCTCAGGTATCATTTTACACTTTTTCGGACCTGAGCAACAAATTTACGAAAAGGTACTCATTGAGTTTTCTTTTTCCTATTTTTCAAACTCTCTAAATATGAAAAAGGATTGGCTTGTCACTGTCTTTAGGCTCGTTAAAATATAAAATAGTGATGAACTTGTCGATCATGGCAAGAATCGAGTTTCATTTATCGGTAGACTCATTAAATTATTAAATAGTGATGCATTCGCCTGAAGGGTTGAATTATAGATCAACCATATGTTATCCTCCTCAAGCTTGTTAAAAAATAAAGAGGTACTAGTTGAAAAATGATTGGAGAAAATTTGGAAAGAAAACATAACACCTTATGGTAGCAGGTCATTCTTGAACATGACACTTTCTCTCCATCATCATGACTTTTGTGTTGGATAATCTTCTTGATGGGTCATTCATACCTATGGTTCATCATACCTTCACTTCGGTTTTGGGTCAATGCTGCCAACTCATCTCAGTGTCGTCGATATGTTCAAGAGAAGTCATCCAATGAATACTCATCCTTCTACAAATCGCATAAAACTTCATTTTCATGACATTAATCCCTAAAAATTGCTATACCAAGTCATATTTTCTATCCGAAATTAGTAACTCCCATTTCACGATAACGTTTCTTCCTGTCAACATCAGCTCATCATCGAAAAATTTTACTTAGAAACATCATCTTCCAGTGCCCCGAGGCTTGTTACATCATATAAAATTTTCTCGCTTCCGGACCTTTGAACAAAATATTTTGTTTAGCGTTCGACATCAAATCATCTATTCACGCCTTGAAAATTGTAGTGCAGTACCTTGAGATCCATTAACACAAATGGTGGTTCTCTCACGTCTGTTAATAGCTCACATCATTAGTTAGTAATCAGATGATGTCTTCCCATGTTTGACTTCAAATCATATATTTGCATGGCTAGACTTGTACTTGAACAATCGAGTAAACGAGATAAGAAGACCTCGGATCTCGTTTCATCCATCCAGCCTGCGATTTCAGGATTGTTGTACACATCATCTGTATGATGGATTTACATACAGATCATCATTCGAACATGGGCCTATATATGTAGGCATGTCTATATCGGGAAACATTCCAAGGTAGACGACTTTCTGATCTATGTACATGTTATTAGATAGTTTATGTGTTGAGCAAGGGAATGCCTCCCTTAGCAATTCATGATCAAGATGAAAAATATCATGATGTTATATATTATAAGATTGATGCAGGTCACCATCCACTTTAGTTCTGGCTCATCACATCATAAAGCATCTCATCTAATTATTATTATTATTTTGACTTCATGCTTTAGGGGGAAGATGTTATAGGTCAATTTGGGCATCATCCCCCATGACCTGGTAAAACTGGACATCACCCCTAGGACCAATGAAATATGGTATATCATCCCCTTATATTTCAGTTGCTATATGCCCTAAGCAAATAAAATTTCATTCATGGCTTCTATTGTGATATTTCCAAGGTTTGAAGTATATGTTATATCACCCACTCACTCACCAACACTCCTCTACAAGGGACTAATTGCATTGCAGTTCTAGATCCTCCATTCAAGGGTGCACTGCAGTGCACTTCTCAACATTCAAGAGTGTGTTTGTTAGCTGGGAGACGAATTATCATTGTTCTGAGAATCGCCACATGCCCAGTGCCTTTTAGAAGAGTCCATATGTGTCAAAATTTGAATCCAAGTGTCCATCTAACACCTCTGAACTTGGAAACGTGTCTTGCCTATTATTAGAAAGTCATTCATTGAGAAAATATCATCAATTTTCCTATAAATTGGGAACTCATCCTAGTGCTAGGGAGGGAAGAATGTGTTCAAAGTTATGTCATTGGATTCTCGTTTGATAAGAGAGTGAAAGTACGGATATGCTGCTAGGGTAATGCTAGATGTGATGAGGCTGGGATGAAGCTAGAGTAGGTTGACAAAAAATCGATCCATTGGTTGTAATCTTCCCCTTATACTCTTTAATAAAGATTGTTGTTCATTTTCCCATACATATGTCTCTATTTCTTATGCAATGTATTCTTGAATGATGTATGTATTTCATATCTAATCGATTTGATTTGAGTAATATAAGTAGATATCTATATATTTCATGTTGTTTTTTTCTCTCTGTTTGTGTTTGCAGGAATCGATCTGATGATTTAAATTGGATTGAGAGTGACGACAACAATGAAAGAAGGAGAAGGAGAAGCGGTTGAATCACAAGTAGGCTCCTTTACCATTCTGTATATCTGATTATTTTAGAGAAAGTGATAGTAATTCTTTCCTTTGTTGTTCTAAGTGACAAACACCACACTTAGGGAATTTGGTTTATCCGTAGATCACAATTCAGCATAACACCCTTCATATAAGAATATTTTCATGCAAAGACTTGTTTATATTTCTGAAGATATTGGATTGGTCTTTCAAACTAAAGGTCATCAAGACTAGTGTTAATATTCAGGGTCTTTCCATGTTCAATTTCAATGGTGATGCTATTATAAAATACGTTCATAGTTATATGCTCACTATTCAAATCCTTAAGTGGATCTTCTTAGGCTTTATTTTCAAGCACAACTTTTAACATATAACATGTTGGGTTTCCTACAATGAAAGGTTGGTTAATAACTCCATTAATTATGCAATCCTCAATCTGTCTTTTAAAGATAATAGCTTTATGTTTAGTAAGGGGAGAGTGTAAATTTTCTTCCCGCTATTCAGGAGGGAACCATCTAGAGTTGTCAGCTAGCATGGTGAGTCTAGTAGGTGGACATAAAATAAGATTCTTGAGAGTAGCTCCCTTGGTGATGATCATGCTTCTAGCTCAACACCCAATTTATGCATCTATAGTGGAAATCTGTGGTCTGCCTAATATCAGAGGGTGTCCCTCCAACTTATTTTTAGGGTTGAGGAACAGAAAATACACCAGGTATTCTAAGGATTTTATAGAAACAATGATATCATCTAATTTTCCTTCTGGTTTCACTATGAATATGTGGGCTAGTTCAAGAATGGTTGGAGTCAGTTTAAATACGGTTATTCCAAGGAGGCCACATGTTTCAAGTGTTATAATATTTATAACAACTCCTAATTCAACTAAAGTATTTGGGAAGTTATGCCCTTGAATCTATATGGTGAATACAAGGTTTCTAGGATCATCATATTTGATAGATATTTGTTTTCCTAGGATAAGATCAAAGGGTTTCCCAAGGACATGGGATGTAGGAGAATATTTTGGTTTCCTTCCATACTTCGTAATGCACATATCTTTAATGGTTTTAACATAGATATGTATTTCTGTGATAGCATGTAGGAGGGGGATTTTGATAAATAATTTTTGTAGTTCCCTATGCGATCAAAATCAGGATATACAAATGATGATACTATTGCTAATATCCTTGAAAACATCGCCAAAATGTTGAGCCAATTAATTTTTCCTAAGGACCAACTAGATAGTGTACATTAGATTGTCAACCCGAGATCTCGTCATTCTATTTCAAGGTTATCCACACAATTTATGCAAGAAAAAGTTTAGTATAACTAATCAATATTATCCTAATAGAAAGAAAAACTTCAATGATAAGGGAGCCAACTGATAACACAATTAATAACTTCTACTTCTAACTATACCAAGCCATTCAAAGCATCGAATCGTAAAAAATTTCAGTAAGAAACAACAAAGAAACATTATCAAACATTGAGTTTTCGCCTAAGGAACATCAACTTTAAAGAGAGAGAATAACATTGTAGAAATGTATTTAAGCACACAAATAATGATCCTATGATGATCTCCAAGAAACAACAATAAAGTAACATCAATCCCAACTGAATTAGCTAAAGTAAATACACTCTACAACAACCAACTGTAATTTCTATTTAAAACAAAACATGTGATTTGGAAACCACTTAAATAACTGGCAATTATAAATTGAAAACGATTCAAAAAATAAATAACTGAAGAGGAAGCGAAAAACACAGATTTAATGAGATAAATGAAGACAACGTTTCTTCGAGGATCAAGCCCAAATCACAAGAATCAAAATGTCTTGCAAAAGAAATCAACATAGTAAATTAACTCTGGATGATAAAATCTTTCACTGAATTATAAAGGATCCATTACAATACATGTCTTCTCAGCTTCATGACTTATGTCAAAAATATTACAGCTGAACAACCTCCCTTGAGGCTCAAGTCCGAGTATTTATACTATGACTATAGAAGATAAGTACAATAAAGATATTTTTGATAAAGAGTAATCTTGAGAATTTGAAGATTCTTAGGATTCTAATTTTAAGTTACAATAAATCTTAATATTTTTGGATGACAAAGTCAGAAGCCTTTCCTTAACTGATTTTCTGCAAACAAGAATCCACAACATCAAGCTATATGACCTTCTATGATCAATCTAAGGAACAACATAAAGTGTCATCTCATCAATAGATTCATGTTCAAAATAAGGATCCAACCGTGAGTAAATAATGATTTTGTGATTGAGTCGATTCATAAAGGAAATAGAATAATAGAGATACAATAAATGCTTCTAGAATCCATATTACATAGATTATCATGACCAAAATGAAAGAAATAATTAGGAAAATAATACATGAATTAAGAAATAACTTAAGGAAATTATAACAATTATTACGCCCAACAAATATCGTGGCTAAAAACTACAACTTTGAAGAATTGTGGGCAGTTATATTCTAATAACTAGAAACTAATATGGATGGGAAATCATGTGGAAGGAAGCTCCTTTCTCTATCAACCATTCACTCTAACATGAATGAATCACCAAGGCTACAATGAAGCCATCTCCACCATTGTCGTGAGAAGGTTTTTTAGATTTATCGTTAAGTAATTATTTTTCTTCTTTTATCAAATTTTCTTTTCCTTGAAATATCTTTTGAAATGCTTGACCTTTATTGAATTCCAACTTTTTTCGTTAGATATTTTAGGGGAATTTGATCTCTCACATGATTTTGATCTTCCCTTCTCCCTTTCCTTACCTTTCTCCTTAAAATTTCCAAGGATAGCCAATTCTAGTGGAACCAAAATCCTTCGACCTCATCTCTTTTGAGAGTAAGCAAGTACAACCTCATTTATAACTATTTTTTTTTAAACGCTTCCAACAACCATTGTTAGGTTATCCCATGAATATGAAAAAAAAAAAAACTCCTCATCCATTTTCACTCCAATTGGATTCAATTTAGTCACAACACTATTCATGTGTTTGGCTATAGAATCACCATTACCCATTTCCAAGTTATACAACTTCTTTCACATAAAATATTTATTTACAAGTGATTTAGCTTCATACATGGCACCCAACATCTTCCAAATTTCCACCATGGTGATTTATTAAAAAATGTTCAACAACTAAATTGGATAAACAAATATTTATAAGGCTTATTATTTTTCTATTTAGTGCTTCGAGTCTCTGTCTTCCAAATACTAAACCCACAAATCTGAATCTATGAGAAAATCCTCCACCTAAAGCTTCTGCAACTCAAAGTTACTCCATTAAAATTTTCCATTTTCATTATTGATGTTCTTGCAATTTTCCTACAAGATTTTCATCAACGCACAATCCTGCTAAAGCCAACATTAGATAGAAGCCACCTTATCCTTAAATCCTATAATTATCCTATAATTCGAGATAAACATTAGATCAAAATAACCATGTCCTTAAATCCTATAATTTGAGATGATTAAGCTCCCATACCAAATAAAAAAAATAAAATGTGTTAGAATATATTTCCTATAATGTGCAAAAAATAAAATTTACAATTGCAGAAAACACATAAGACAAAAACAACCAACCATTAAAAATCAATTTATTAGAAAAACCCTTTATTAAAAAAACACCCCCACCCAAAGTAAGAACACAATGTATTATTCAACGACACATTACAATACATTTAGAGAACTCCCTCTTAATGGAAGTGATTTGCATCAAATTTACCATTCCCATAAATGACATGCACTCAACATATAAATTTACCATTCCCATAAAAGACATGCACTCAACATATAAACACAACTCCATGCATCAATTGCTTCTCATGCAATACACATTGTATCCATTGATTATCTACATACATCCATTGAGTGAGTTGCATGCATGCATACATGCACTAAGTAGGTCGCATGCATGCCCACATGCATTCATTGAGTGTGTTGCATCCATGCCTAATTTGAGTGAATATACCAAGTTTGCATGCAATCATTGAATGAATCTGTTTTGTTCACATGCATGCTTACCTGCATGAATCACATGCACCCATATGTCGACGTCTATGAAAAACATTTCTAAACCAAAAAATTAATATCTGCAAATATATTATAACCTTAACTAAGACTATCAAAATTATATTTTTAATGCAGTGATTTTAAACTAAAAAATACAACATTAATATAATAAAAAAATTATAAATTTTTTATTAAATATTATTTTACACAAAATTCTTTATTAAATTTTTATTCTACATATTTTGAAAAAACACTTTTCCTAAAAATAATTCACATATATATTTTTAAAATTTTATTTTAAATATTTAAAATATCAATAAATTTTTTAGTAATTTAAAACTTTCTTAAAAGTCTTTATAAAAAAAAATAAAATAAAATAGTGACAGTGTTCATCATCATATTAATTATTATTATGAGATTTTTTTTAATTAAATTGTTATTTTTCTAATGTATTTGTATTTTTAAATTTGTTATTATGTACTACAAGTTTTGCTTTAGAAACACAAATACTTTCCCTATAAAACTGAAAAGATTGACTAATTATTTCATTTATAATATTAAAACCTCTTTTATGGATCTTTTATAGGAAGCCCTCCTTTTGATGCAGCAGCGATGAGTTTAATAACATGGGCAAGTTCAGATTATCATTTAGCTTTTGTTGATAAGATGGTTACTTTTAGTCTAAAATATTATTTAACAATAAAGTTGAATGGATGATTATGAAACCATATTTTTTCATTATCCTCTTAAAATGCCATGACAAACATTCCTTCCTTCTTAGTTTTAGTAATGGCTCTACCTGTAAAGAGGATATTGGTTGCTTAGTCAAGCCATGCTTTTCTGGACCTTGGGATCCATGTCAATCATGTTTTTAACATCTTAAAAGAACTTTAAAGATGTACAAAGTATGTGGACTTCATAAGCTTAGCTTGCAGGATAATACTCAGTGTATTGCGCATCTTCGGCTTGAAATCAGACATATAAAAAATTTTAAACATTTAATAACCATTGAAAACGTACCATATCATTTCAAAAATTTTGTAATCGATAGTGAATTATAATATAGCTGTGTTGTAAGGGATTGTTAATAATGAACTGACAATAACGTTGATAATTTTCAGTAGTTTAAATAAAAGTTAATTAACTTTAATGAAGGAAAAAGTGGTTTAAATTATTTTTATCTATAGAAAATATGGTATTTACATTTATTTATGAAAAAGGGAGAAGATTGAGATGTATATGACAGAAAAGGAGCAAAAAGGTAGAGGGATTGAGACCTGAAGGATTCCATGATTGATTGCATGTTGAAGGGCACGTATTTCATGCGATGAATGGCACATATTCTACATATTATAACAAGCTGAAGAGACATGCAACCAATTCAATGATGTTGTGGGGGCACTTACCTTTCCCTTCTCCCACCTCTGGTTCTGTGTACGGAGAAAGAACCCCAGATATTCCATTTCGCTCACTTCTATGCAACAATAACACCATTGAGTCTTTGAAGCCTTTTTAGGTATGTGTGATAAATGCTTAAATAATAGAAAGTTTTGGAAAAAGAAAAGTAAAAAGCTAAAAGCTTAAAGGCCAACTGACATTGCCATAAATTACATTAGACAATTATAATATCTCTGAGATGCTGTGAATAAGAAAAACAGGTAAAATGAATGCATATCTTGCTTTGGATGGATAAAGGCAAAAGGGATGGAGTGCAAAAGGAATGGAAGCACGTGCAGTCTGGCCCCCAACTGACCTTTCTAAGTCAGCTGTGCTTGATTTTACAACTTTTGCCACCTTTTAATACATAAAGTCTTCCCTCATCCCTTCACCCAATGCTAGTATTTGGACATTTCCACCATTAATATTGACTTGTATTCCCCTGGTTCAATATTGTTCTTTGTTTGCTATCGTCCTCCTCCTAGTGTAGCAGCAGATCAGCATGTCATCTTTTTTGCACCAAACTTGTGGAGAAGCTGAAAATGGAAGAGTTGTGCGAAGTTCTTTGGATCTCCCATTAAGGCTCTTTGGAACCACAATTTCAACACCGATGTCTACTACACAAGATAACTCAGACAAGGTATGCTTATTGCTGAGAACCTTATTTTAGTTTACTGTCAATCCTTTTTATGTTGGGACTAGATATAAATTTTCATTTCTTAACAACTTAGAAATTGAAAGGGAGATGAAGGATCTAATATCAGAGCTAAGCAGCTATGCTCCTAGAGTTTCAGTAAGAAAGAGATGCTAATAGCGAAAATATGTCAAGGGTATACAAAATTTGGTGTCTACCTGTTAAGCAAGTACACGGGTACATATCAAAGATGTACCGCACTGACAGAAAATGTGCCTAAAAGATTTAGACTTTCAGAAAACTACAATGTCTCCTACACTATCTATTTTTAGATCCTATGATGCAGTAATATAAAGTCTGTAAAGTTGTAATATGTTTGATATGTCCCATACGAGGAACAAAATTTATTGATTGCTTCAAATTCTAAGACATCAGTGCCCTTTAGATCGCATGACAGCTGAATCCTGGACATTATGCCTTAAGATCAAACATTCTGAATAGGGTTACTTGTAAATCACACATTCCTTTCTCAAATAGCCTGCCTTAGAAGCTGTAGCCACCTTAAAATTTCTAGCCATTGCAGCGATTCAAATCAGAAAAGGTGGCCTTTGCAATAGAGTTAGCGTCTGTGTTTCTGAGAACATGATAAATTCTCAGGGTCCGTAGTGGTGGGCATTAGTACAATCGATCTACTAGTCATCACTGAATAATATTTGGGCTAACAGAACTTTTGTCTGACTGAATCCATTACAGGATTCAACGAATGGCGAACATAGCAGTGTTCCAGGAGATCAAGCAGCATCATTCGAAAATAGTAGTAATGGCGATCACTTCGAAGCAAAAAACGCAATTGTGGAGAGAATAGAAACTGATGAGGGATCATGTACAAGTGTGAAAATTAACAGCAGCAGCTCTGGTAGCAGTGATCATAAGGTGTCTTCCATGGTGCCCAAGAAGAAGGTTGATTATAAGGATAAGGTTCTTCCATGTCCGAGGTGTGATAGTCTGGAGACCAAATTCTGTTATTACAACAATTACAACGTGAATCAGCCTCGACATTTTTGTAAGAACTGCCAAAGGTATTGGACTGCCGGAGGGACTCTGCGAAACGTACCAGTAGGGGCAGGTCGAAGAAAGAACAAGCAAAATAGTTCTGTCAATATTAATAATAATAGTCCTGCAGGAGCCTGTACGTTTAGAAACGACCATATCAACACTCATGGTCATGCACAATCCATTAACTCTTGTTTCCCCATACCCATCCCTGCACTTGAAAGTGCTTTCAAGTCCTCTATACTGAGCTTTGGATTACAGAATTATAATAGTAATTTCCCTGCTAGTGGAACCCAAGTCCTCTATAATATATCTAAGCCATCATGGAGATCAACTGCTAGTACCTCTGATATTGGCCAAGTGGGAATTGCCCATGGCTCCAAATCCATTGAAACTCCACTAGAAACTGATGTGAATTGGCAGATAAACATGAATGCTAATGCTAAAACTAGTACAACAAGTAGTAGCCATGTCTGTAACAATGTATGGGGTAGCCACCAACAGAATTTATTGTGGGGTTCCGCCTTGGCCAAGCGCAGCCGTTCTGATCATCAACAAGATACTTCAGCAGCTATTTTGACTCCACGAACATTGAGGATTGATGATTCCCAGGAGCCCATCCAAAATACAATATTGAGAAACCTTAGAATGGAAATAAAACCTGAATCATCTAAAACCAGTGGATTTTTCAAAGCTTTTCAGTCTAGGACACAAGAGAGCAGTGATGCTTAACAAACTGTATTCAGCTCTTCTTATGTCTAGCCTGTAAATATCAACTATGAAGGTATTGGTGAAGTTGTTGAGTTCTAAAACTCAACATGTTGTGTATATATCAAAACTACTGTGAGTTATAGTACTCAGTTTATTTCTACACTTATTTTGTTCTGTATAAATGTATAAGGATGTATTCAAAAGAAGTACTTGGCATATGATAGTTGTGTAGAGAACAATATTTTCTACTTCTTAGAGAATGATGGCCTCTGCTTATGGTAACATTGAACTCAATGTCTGCTGCACAGACTTGACTTAAATGCAGACACTTGAAATGGACTACGCATTTTCCTATGACATGATTAAAGCCAGAAGAGTTTACCACTTCAAGGAAGATGTCCCTGTAAGTGTGCGCGTAACCCTAATAGAGTAAAATGATTATTTATTATTTACAATAGATTGAGTGCAACATTAAATTTAGACCATCTCTGTGTTTGATAATAGAGCGCAAGCTTAAACTTGCACCATCAGTGTTTGATAAATCCATCACTGTGTTTGATAAATACCGGTTAACACACATCTTTGTTGGTATTATGGCCCAGGACGTAAACGACTTGGGAAATTAGGTTAAGAAAGCACATCATGAATGGAATTACATTCCAACGCTGGCTTAACCGTGAATGGAATTACAGGAGAAATTTTATCAAATCAATGGATAATAACGGGAAAATCGAAACTCGATATCGATTTTATGTCAGCAGTAAACCACGATAGCAGCTAAATTGTTTCTTCTAAGTCGCTCCGTTCTCTATGGGGTAGTGTAGATTTTCATGTATAAGGACTTTGTTTAATCATTGTTATGTTTCTCATATTCACAGATCACAACAATCACAAGCATAAATCATGAAAGCTCAATGTCGTGATGGTCCGTTCTCTATGGGGTAGTGTAGATTTCCATGTATAAGGACTTTGTTTAATCATTGTTATGTTTCTCATATTCACAGATCACGGAAATCACAAGCATAAATCATGAAAGCTCAATGTCGTGATGGTCCGTTCTCTATGGGGTAGTGTAGATTTCCATGTATAAGGACTTTGTTTAATCATTGTTCTATGTCTCATATTCACATATCACAGCAATTACGAGCATAAATCATGAAAGCTCAATGTCGGTGATGGTCATAGTATGTTATTGATTGGTAGATAGTTTTTACTTTCAACATTGACATTAGTTCTCACTTTACTCAATTTTTTTTTTCCAAACAAATTTTATATTAAACAGTAATAGTATTATTAATAATAAGTGTTTAATATTATTAATAAGAATATTACTTTTTATTAGTACTAATAATAATAATTTTTTTCAAGTTAAATCAGATTGTTTGAAAATAATACATTTACTATATTCTCGGTATTAGATTTCAATGTTTATCATGGAATTTATCTTTTTTCTTTTTCTTTTGGTGACGTTTATTCTCCAAAATTACTAGGAACAATTGTAGGGAAACATTGACATATTCCATTGTCCAAGGTTCCACCATATTTGTGGTTTCCTTGTCACTCTCTAATTCATCTCATTCAGGGGCGTGTTTTCGCCCACTCATTGTAGAAGCCACCATTACGGTTGAGTCTCTTTCCTTTTCATTTAACGAATCGGTCTCCTCTACTGAGGGATGAGATGATGCCTTCTATGGTCATGTTGAGTTTGGAGGATTTGATTTGGCAGTAGTTCTAGAGGGTTGTCTTACCTTTAACTTGAAGTATTCTTGGACCCTTTTTCTCACTTTGGATCTTGCTATCCATTGGCTGTTTTCTTTGAATCCTAAGGGGGAAAGGCCCCTTTTGAAAGGGCGCATACATTTTAAAGATGACCGGATTGTTGGAAATACCTATAGTGCAAAGAAGCATTTTCATAATCCAATTGTTGTGCAATAACATTACCCCCCTACTTGAGTATGATGTGATCCTTTACTAAGGTCCACTTCAACACATATCCAAACAAATGTGAGAATTCCTTTTGAGATCATTTCAATTTCTATTTTGATGCTAGTGGCCTACTGAATTTCGCATGTCTTCTAAGATAATTAGATGTATCAAATGGATGGGAAAGTTAGAAGGCATTACCCATACTAGATTATCTAGAGACATCACATCAAGATGATTAATGTCACGAAACCATGGTTTCATTGACAGCAAGAATAACCGCAAAACTAGGGTCCTTCGTCAAAAACCTTCTATTAGTCCTCTAAATTTTTGAAGAACACCACAAAGAATCCTTTTCAGTATAATAACAACTTTGTGTTTTGTGACCAATTTTGGTGTATCCATTCCTAGAGAGAGGACGTCGAGGAACAAAAATCCATTAAAACAACAAATAATTTATTGTCATTCATAATTTGCATCTATGAAGTTCATTAAAGCATGTTTCACATCAAAATATGGGGTATTTATTTCCTCATCCATAAAGAATGTTGTTCCTAATACATGTGTAGGGTTGGAAGGTTAATCTTCTATCTTTAGGACTTCCTTAAAAGTCTTGTGTTGGGAGGAGGAAGGCTCTCCCCTTCTTTTGGCTCCATCTCTCAATCTCATGATTCAATAACTAGAGGCATCCTTGGGTATGCCATATTATTTAAAGGATTTCAAGTTTGGAAGCTTCCTCCCGCCATATGAGAAAAAAGACGCTAGAGAAGATTCATAGTTGATCTAGGATTCCGGCGATGAGTGAAGAGACAAGATTTGAGGCTTTTACCAACATGTAGAAGGAACCCCCTAAGAATAGTGGTAAAAATATTGAAAAATTCACTATATTTAGGATAAAACCCTCACCTGAGCTACAAGAAATATTTTTAAGAGAATGAGAACTCCTATGATTTGCTAGATCTTGAAGCTCGATGGATTTATGTAATCATCATGAGAATGAAAATTAATTCCCCATAAAGGTGTAGATTCGTTGAAATGAAACCTAACAATGGGTTCTCATTCTCATCCTTTGTCATTCAAGCATGCAAGCATCTCTCCTCATCCATGGCTGAGAGCTTGACTCATAGATTTAATATTATTGTTTGCTAGAAATTAATTTCCTTGATATTGTAGAGTGAAGCTATTGTCGCCAAATAATTTCCCTAACATAAATTATCAATCCGAGGAAGTCGTAGACTTACGAAGCACATGCACTGTATATGTAGGACTAAAGTTAAATTAGCCTAGTCTAATGCTTTTGTCTTTGATTCAAGGTGCAGTGAATGAATGAAGAGGCTCCTAACTTAGGAGGTCCCAGTTGTCCTTCCCCAGAGTACTGTCCTCAAGAAGAGAGACTAAATAGCAGCAGTTTGTGATGTGTAGAAAGCAGGAGAAGAGGCTCCTAACTTTGGAGGTCCTGATTTTCCTTCCTGACAGTTCTACTCCAACAACATTACTACCGCATCATATCATAAATTGGAAATGTGCAATCGTATAAGAGAAAAAAAACATGTGAAGAGCAACCTGTGTGACAAAATATGTGAGCTAACATTAAAGATGAAGAAAAATACAACCTTATTACATCATGATGGTCAAATTAAATATTACAAAACCAAAACTTTATTCTAGACCCTAATTCTCAATTCAATTTTCTACTTCTTCCTTCCTTAATTTTCCTCCTGAATGAAGAGAGAGGACTCTATTTTATACATGAGTGCTTTGAAAATAAGATAAGCAACTCATAATTACAAATCCACTTTTCTCTAAACCAATATCCCTATAATTACAAAATATGATCCTTTCAAATCCTCACTCATCTCTCACAAATATTGGATATGATATGTTATACAAATTTCCATGATCTTCTCCTTGGAATAAGCTTCAACAATTATCCTTTGAATTCTTGAAATGGTGGAGGAAATATTCAAGAATATTTTTGAATAATCCTTCCAAATAATCCTACACATTACAAAGTTCATCCACATTTGAGATATTAATGAAATATGTTAATTTTTCCAATAATTAATCATAAACTCTCTTATAATACTAAAAATAAAGAAATTGGAAAATAATGAGGTGAACCCATGAAAATGGTACGATAAATGGTTAAATGAGGTGATAGAATGTGAGGAATGGTGAGGAAAAACATGATAAAAATGCAACAATTACGAGACCCAACATGCCCCCCAACTGAAATTGTTGCATGTCCTCATGCAACCTTACATGGATTAAAAACTTTTGGCTTTGCATGATTATGTCTTCTAACAATGTATCATTCGAGGATGTGAAATATATGTAGTGAAACTAATATTTCCTATGGTTGGGTCTTGTGTTAACAACCATGAATATAACAAATCTTAGTTCTTATATTAACAAACTTCATTTCGTTTACTTGTTTTTTTTTTCGCTGTAATAATATTTTAAACATACAAGTATTGGAAATGATAAGCCATTAATATGCATAAGAAAACATTTTCTCATATTTTTGAATCATGCCGAAATATATATCAATGTATTTGAATCAATTGCAACAAATTTTAGTTTGGAAGAGTTATGTTGGTCGTCAATATATAAGGTGATAAATAGAATAAAATGGTAATGAATATCCCAGCCCCCCCCCAAAAAAAATGTAGAGTGAAACTATTGTCATCAAATAATTTCTCTAACATAAATTGTCAATCTGAGGAATTTGTAGAATTACGAAGCACATGCATTGTATATGCAGGACCGAAGTTAAATTAGCCTAGTATAATGATTTTGTCTCTAATTCAAGATACAGTGAACAAAGGAAGCGGCTCCTAACTTAGGAGGTCCTGGTTGTCCTTCCCCATAGTACTGTCCCTAGGAAGAGAGACTAAAGAGAAGCAGTTTGTGATGTGTAGAAAGCAAGAGAAAAGGCTCCTAACTTAGGAGGTCGTGATTGTCCTTCCTCACAGTTCTACTCCAACAACATTACGATTGCATCATATCATAAATTGGAAATCTACAATCGTATAATAGAAAAAAAACATGTAAAGAGAAACCTTTTTGACAACATATGTGATCTAACATTAACGATGAAGAAAAACACAACCTTATTACATCATTATGGTGAAATTAAAGATTACAAAACCAAAACTTTATTCTAGACTTTAATTCTCAATTCAATTTTCTACCTCTTCCTTCCTTAATTTCCCTATCAAATGAAGAGAGAGCACTCTCTTTTATACATGAGTGCCTTGAAAATAAGATAAGAAACTCATAGTTACAAATCAAATTTTCTCTCAACCTATATCCCTATAATTACAAAATATGATCCCTTCAAATCCTGACTCATCTCTCACAAATCTTGGATAAGATATGTTATACAAATTTCCATGATCTTCTCCTTGGAATAAGCTTCAAAAATTATCCTTTGAATTATTGGAATGGTGGAGGAAATATTCAAGAATATTTTTGAATAATCCTTCCAAATAATCCTACACATTACAAAGCACATCAACATTTCAGATATTAATGAAATATGTTAGTTTTTCCAATAATTAATGATAATTCTCTTATAATATAAAAAATAAATAAATTGGAAAATAATGAGGTGAACCCATGAAAATGGTATGATAAATGGTTAAATGAGGTGATATAATGTGAGGAATGGCGAGAAAAACATGATAAAAATGTGACAATTACGAGACCCAACATACCCCCCAACTGAACTTGTTGAATGTCCTCATGCAACCTTGCATGGATTAAAATTTTTTGGCATTGCATGATTCTGTTTTCTAACAATGTATCATTCCAGGATGTGAAATACATGTATTGAAACTAATATTTCCTATGGTTGGGTCTTGTGTTAACAACCATGAATATAACAAATTTTGGTTCTTGTGTTAACTAAATTCATTTCTTTTACTTGTTTTTTTTTTTTTTTTTTTTGTTATAGGAAATGATAAGTCATTAATATTCATAAGAAAACCTTTTCTTATGTTTTTGAATCATTCCAAAATAGATATCAATGTATTTGAATCCGCTGCAATGAACTGTAGTTTGGAAGAGCCATGTTGGTCGACAATATATGAGGTGATGAATGGAATCAAATGGTAATGAATACTGCCCTGCCCCCTCCCCCCCACCTCAATTGAAGATGTGTTATGTTTACAAGAAGGAGAAAGATAATGTAATATGGTGACGACATTTTCCAAGTTCATTTATTTTTAACATGTAAGAAATTGTTTGATTAAAAAATTAGAAAATAGCATACCTTCACTTACCCAAACAATTTATGAACTATGCAATATAAATGTAGCCGTTGTTACTTCTGGATCAGGAAAATGTCATGCTGATTTTGTTGGATGAGGGAAAATGCCATGTTGGTGAATGAAGTGAAAGAAACTGAACTGTTGTTTGGTTGTATGAATCAGAAGATGATATCTGAAAGTGGAACTGTGGTACTCTCATATGGTTGGATATATGTTGTTGCAAATGTTGATGGAGTCATGAAAAATATATAGTCTTCTCCCACTATGAAACCTGATGGTACAATTCTAGCGATGTGAATGAATGTGTCGATGTCGAGCATGAAAATAAGTCATTGGACTACAGACGATTAATGGGTGTCATTAACCAATGTGAGGCAAACTCACCATTGATTTCAATGAGTTCCAAGGTACCCAAGTGCATCTTTCAATGCGTGAATTAGTGAGCCGACATCAAACTACTTGAAATATCCAACGATCAAGGGACATTGATGTATTCCCATGATTATTAGTGAGAGAACTTGCTATTAAGGCATGAAAGCCTCAAGGTACTTAATAAGGACTCTAGTCTCTAATAAAAACTAAAGACCTACCATCTGTGTGCCCTTCATACTTTTGTATGAGGGCAAATGAACTAGGTTGTTCTCATTGGACCAACTATACTTTTCCAATAGCACCCCTAACAAATTCCGTCCAAATTCCATTAATGGTTCCTCCTTTTGGTTTTTCCTGCATTCATATAATTATTGACAGGAAAATTTATTTCTATCCATCTCTCGATATATGTTAGCTTCTGAAAGGTAAGGAAATATTGTCCAATAAGAGAAGAAATTCGGGACCAGACTGTTTTCCATCCCAATATTATAGTGCCATAAAGTTGGGAACTATGTTCTCCATTAACTGGAAGTCCTCATATGCATGTCAATATTACATGAATGTTTCATAATGATCAAAAACATAAATATAAATGTAAAATTCAGGATTAAATTGATCATTACAAGAAAATGTTATTGGACTAGCAGCTATCTGTAAGCAGGTTGAAATTGCATGGGACGATACAGTTGTCATAGAAAATGGAGTTCTGTAGTGGAACCAAAATTCCATGGCCACTGTAGTGAAAGAAGAGCATGTCTTTGGGGTTGGGTTTGCGAATCATTTTGATGAGAGCCAAGAAAATGTTTTCTCCAGTGGGATTTGTATACGTTTTTTCTGTGTCAATAAGGACATTAATATTTCTTTGGAATATCCAAAGTGATGAATGAGGATGTTTTGCATTGGATCCCTTTATTTCACGTGTTCTTACCATATTTAGTTTCTCAACATCAAGGGAAAAAATCCAATTTGAAGCGCTTTAATCAATATGGGAAAATGTTAATTTCTTTGAAGCCATGAGACAACAAATATTAACACACAATGGAATAGAAACACCTTCCAATTCAAATGCATGACTGTCTTTCGCATTTTTTCATATATCCATGAAGTTCATTTTCTATATTGGGATAATTGCATCCCACAACGTATTTCATATTTTTGTTATGGGCCATGTTTTTAACCCAATTATCGCAGTACGACCATGTGTGAAGAGGAGTGAAAATAATTGAGCTGACTCGCATCAAAAAACATAACCTTTCAGATAAGCATTCCAACGCAGAATTCCACGCCTCTCCAACGTCTCATGTATACAAATTCCATGAATTATATGTTTTGTAACATGTGATATGTTCACATAACATTCCTTGGCATGAGATAGGTCCCTGTAATAAACCAACAAATCTAACATTAAATGGTATAAAATGTATACACGATGAGGATATCGTGGACCATCAACTGTTAACCACGGTTTGTTATTATGGATCCTCACATTAATTTCAAAATTTCCAAATATGGAATTGTTCACATAAATCGATGCCTATGTTGAAACCTTAGTTAAACTGAGAGGGGGGGTGAATCAGTTTAACACCTTCAATTATTTTTAAAAACTTTTCAATTAAAATGATTTACAATTTAACTTTTATGATCAATTTTATACGGAACCAAACTTATATGTGCAGAAAATGTTAAGATAATGTAACAACAAAATTATGACAAGAGCTGTAAGTATTAAGCAGACTGAATAACCATATCAACACATAGGCATCACACACAGAGACAACAGATATACGTGGAAACCCATAAAGGGAGAAAAACACATCTTATTATTGCTGTGATGTAAAGGCAAGCTCCAACTCCCTCTCACCACTGGTTTTCTGTAAGCACCAACCTACAGGAGGCTCCAACCTCAAATTCTACAAGCTACAACTTGTAAGGAAGCTTCAACTCCCTCTTTTTCATGAAAGAAACATTTACTGATTTACCTTGAATATCAGCTCTGTTCTGTACCTTTTATTGGTTTCCTTACTGTACTCCAATCTTCATATTTTCCTGATTATTTATTTTTCTTCAATTCTGCATTCCATTCTCTTTTATCAATTTACTCAGAGAAATGTATCCATTTCAACTTTATAGTGGGATTTTTTCTTTCTCCGGAGACTTGCCAATTACATCACAAACAATGTAAATAGTTAAAAACTTTCATTCAATTACAGTATAAATTTCAAGTCATTTCAACAACTCCCCTCTCTCTCTGTTTTCCTCTCACTTTTCAACAACCGCCACTCCTCTCTTTTTTGGTTTACTATATTCATTTTCCTGTTCATTGCAGTTACATAACTGCTGCCTGTATAAGTGTCTTTTAATCAAATAATAAATAACTCTTAGCAATATTATAAAACCTTTTTAATAAACCTTGGATTTTAATTACTGAGTAACCAACGCTGACCTTTAAAAACTCTGGGTCCCACAGCCTTATAAATTCTAAACTCTTCTGCTCTAATCGCCGATGCGATTAATCACAACTTTCAGTAGTATGTTCTGATATCCTGATTTTACTCCGATGCGATTGACCACTGTTCATTTAAATGTGCCGATGCGATTAGGCCGAAAATAAAACCTATAAAATCACAGTTTATACACCCATCGGGTCCGGAACTCAATCGCAATTGCTATTTGCATTTGCATGTTTCGATATTCTATGCTCCGATGCGATTACGGTTATGCAGGAACTCAAACACATATCAATCATGGTTTATAAACCCATCGGGTCTGGGCTTCAATCGCAATCGCAACTTTTTGTTCATATGATCCGCTGTTGACCTTTTTTTTCCGATGCGATTGATGAGGTTCCCACCATTTGGTACTTTTCTTTTGATAGAACCTTTGGTTCTTTAGATCTCGCGCTACACACACACACACACATATATATGCTTTGGTCCTTTGTGTATAAGGCGCAACATAAATAAGGCACTGCATATACATATACTTCGCTCTTTGGTCTTTAATATATCCACCAGCTGGGGTAATGATTCTTGGAATTTTATGTGGGGTCCCACTTGCATATTAATTTTGGTTATATCCAAGCATTTACATAATGTTTTCGGTCATCCACCTTATACATTCACATACCAACTCATTTTCAGCATACATGTATGAAGTCAACCTTGTACATTCAATCTTACAACTCGACCCTGGTTCAATCCAAACTCAATGCTCGGCATGTACATATATTAACCCATATATCACACAATTCATATTGCGCCGACTTCTCATATTCAACCATTATATGTGCCCTCGGTTAAACTCGCAACCGTAGTTTGAACAGTCCCGATCAATATAAACTATAACTGGGCCCCACACCAACGACCCTTCCACATCCAACGGCAGACAACATGTAGCCTTTCTCCATACAATCCGACGGATATCGCTCGAGTTAACTGCACAAAATTTAACTCGCGATGAGGGGTGGTTTTCCAAAATTGCTCAGGGACACGTGTCGCCCAATGTATGGAATCGCACTGATTTTCTAATTACCGCTTGCTCGACGAAGGCAGTGCGATCAAAACCGGAAACCCGCCTTTACTGTTCACTCCAGGCACGGTTTCGTTGCTTTCTCCCTCAGGGTTCTGTCGCGCTTATATATATATGAAATCTACCTTTCATGTGCAATTCCTCAACATAGTTTAATTAAAAAACACCACTTCCATTGTTTCTTTATATGATTCCGCTTACCCTTGACTGTTCGACATTACAATTAACGCACAACATATTCAATCTTGTCGGCTTCTCCAGTGGTTCCTTTGTAATTTCTAGCCACTTCTGATTGCCTTCACCATAGGAAAACAAATTTGACACTAAGTCGACAACATCGACATAGATGTCGATTCTTTTAATAACCCGCAGAATGCAATTCACCCCAATTACAGGGATTATTTGCACATTATTTCACCATTTCTTCTTTACATTCAAAGCCCATTCACACAAATTTCAGAACAGATTCCTCATTTATACATACAGGTTTAATTACAAACCCTTTATGCATTCAAAACTAGAGTACCATTCAAAAATTCTATCACAGAGTCTTATTCATACATGCCCACACAAACTCATACAATTTCTTATTGAACCTCTCAATTCACTGCCTTTGCTTCCTCTGCTCCTTGACTGATGATGCTCCTTACTTCTCCTTTTGCTGCCTCTACTACCTCTCTACTACCTCTGTTCCCTGTCTTCTACTTTTCCTTATTGTTGGTTCAGGTGCTGCTCCTTTGCCATCTCCTTTTCCATCAATGACAACACTTCTTACAGTCTCCCCCTTTGGCATTGATGGAAATAACATCTATATGTTTATAGCTATTCTCTATTCTCTGCCATAGATATTATCCTGCTTATAGCTATCCTCCCCCTTTGAAATCAATGGCAAAGGGCTGATATTCTGATCTTGAGGACCTGTTACAAGTTCTCTGTGGATCTCCCCCTGAAATGATGTTTTCTCTTCTATTCTCCCCCTGAAACTATTTTTTCTCTTTATATCAGAGAGTAGCATCTACAGACACTACCCCTAGTCTATCTCTTAGATATTCAAATGGTTCTCTAGAAAGAGGTTTTGTAAATATATCTATTGTCTGTTCTTTTGTTGGAACATGTTCCAACTTCACTACTTTTTGAGCTACTTGTTCTCTGAGAAAATGATACTTGATTGGAATATGTTTAGTTTTTGAATGAAGCACAGGATTTTTTGATATGCTTATGGCACTTGTATTATCACATTTGATAGAGATAGGTTCATCAATGCTTACCTTCATGTCTTGGAGGGTTTGTTTCATCCACATGACTTGTGTGCAACATGCTGCTACTGCTATGTATTCCACTTCTGCTGTAGATAGAGAAATAGATGTTTGTTTCTTGCTTAGCCATGCCACCAGACTCTCTCCTAAATAGAATGCACCTCCACTTGTTCTTTTCCTGTCATCAACACAGCTGGCCCAATCTGCATCTGTATATGCTGTCAAAATGAAGTTTTTTCCTTTTGGATACCATAGCCCATAATGTGCAGTCCCTTGTAGATATTTGAATATTCTTTTAATTGCTATAAAGTGATTTTGTTTTGGTGATGCTTGATATGTTGCCACAAGTCCTACAGCCAGCAAAATGTCTGGTCTAGAATCTGTTAGGTATAACAGACTTCCAACCATGGATTTGTAAATTTTTTGATCTACATTAGTTGTTCCATCATCTACACAAAGCTTGCAATCTTCCATTTTGAATCTTTTCAGCATCTCTTTTAGGTATTTTTCTTGTGAGATAAATGTGCCTGTGCTCTTTTGTTGAATTTGTAGTCCTAGATAGAAGGTAATCTCTCCAATCATAGACATTTCAAACTCTGATTTCATCTCTTCAGAAAATCCTTTTGTTAACTCATCTTTGCTGCTTCCAAACATGATATCATCTACATACACTACTACAATCAGAAGTTCATATTCATTTTCTTTTATGTACAATTTGTTGTCTACTCCTCCTTTCTTGAACCCTTGTTTTTGCAAGTATTTGTCCAACCTTGAATACCATGCTCGAGGAGCTTGTTTCAACCCATATAATGCTTTCTTTAATTTGCAAACATAGTATACATTATCTGTTAAGGAGAACCCTTTTGGTTTCTCCATGTAGACTTCTTCCTCTAAATATCCATTCAGGAAGGTAGACTTCACATCCATTTGGTATACCTTGAAGTCATGATTGCAAGAAAAAGATAAAAACAGTTTGATAGCTTCCATTCTAGCTACAGGGGCAAATGTTTCATCATAATCAAGTCCTTCAACCTGTGAATATCCCTTGAATACAAGTCTAGCCTTATTTCTGATTACCTGTCCTTGTTCATTCATCTTATTTTTGAATACCCATTTTGAGCCAATGACATTTTTCTCACTGGGTCTTGCAACTAGTTCCCAATTGTTGTTCTTCTCAATTTGGTCCAATTCTTCATTCATGGCATTCACCCAATGTTTTTCTCTACTGGCTTCTTCAAACTTCTTTGGCTCTATTTGTGACAACATTGCGAGGCATACCTCTTCAGTCTGTTCAGTTAGCTGTCTTCTTGTCTGTACACCTACACTCTTGTCCCCAATGATTTGATCTTCTGGATGGTTCTTCTGAGTGTATCTTGAGGAGCTTTTTGATCTTAGATCTGTATCTTCTGTTGGCTTGCTTATTTCATCATCATCTTGATTCTCTTCTTCATGAACTTCCGGAGGATTGTTGCAATCTCTACTTCTTAACTTGTCTGATAGTTCTTCATCAAATCTTACATCAATACTTTCTACAATTTTGTGAAGTATTTTGTTATAGCACATATAACCTTTACTCTTGGATGCATATCCTAAGAATATTCCTTCATCAGCTCTTGCATCAAACTTTCCCAAATTTTCATCATTATTTTTTATAAAAAACTTACTTCCAAAAACTCTAAAATGCTTGATTGATGCAGGTTTACCATGCGATAATTCATAAGGAGTCTTGTCACTCTTTCGTCTTAAATGATTTTTTTTCAGGATATGCACAACTATGTGTACGGCTTCTACCCAAAAGGTTTGAGGAATGTTACTTTCTTGCATCATGGCTCTGGAAATCTGTTGTACAGACCTGTTTTGTCTCTCTGCCACCCTTTTTTGCCGAGGTGTTCCTGCAACTGTGAACTATTGCTTTATCCCATACTCATTGCACAGGTCTGCAAAATCATAATCTATAAATTCACCCCCTCTATCTGATCTGATGCACTTTAGCTTGCATCCTGTTTGATTTTCTGCCAAAGCCTTAAATATTTTGAATTTCTCAAGTGCTTCTGATTTGTGCTTGAGAAATGCAACCCATGTCATTCTGGAAAAATCATCTATTATTAGCATGAAATAGGATTCTCCATTTGGTGTTTTAGTTATCGAAGGCCCACACAGATCCATGTGAACAAGTTGAAGAGGTTTGCTTGTAGATAGCTTCTCTTTGATTTTGAAAGATGTACGGGTCTGCTTACCTAGCTGACAGGATTTACATATTGTAATTGAAGGCTTCTTTATGGCTGGCATATATCTGAATGCATTCTTTTTTCTTAGACTTATAATATGATCAAAGTTTAGATGTCCCAATCTCCTATGCCATAACCAAGACTCTTCAAATTTTCTAAGATGACATGCTTCATTTTCTTCTTTTACTACATAGACATTTCTTTCTGTTCGAACACCTTTGATCAGGGTTTTTCCAGTGATGCTTGATCTTACTTCACATTCTTGAGCTCTAAAAAGAAATTCACAGCCTTTATCACACATTTGAATAACACTCAGCAAATTTGTTTTCAGTCCATCCACAAATAGTACATCCTAAGCTTTTCCTCTACCATTGTCCAGACTGACTAAGCCTCTTCCTTTGATCTTTCCTGTTTTATCATTTTCAAAAGTAACATTTCCAGATTTCTTTTCATCAAAGGTTATAAACTTGTTTCTATCTCCTGACATATGCTTTGAGCAACCGTTGTCCAAATACCATTGGCTTTTTAGATCTTGAGCTATTAGGGCCAAGTCACATTTATTCACTTTCTTTTTCCACTACAAGCATCCTCTTGTTTGATACCTTTTCTGAGATGATGAGCTATATTCTCTTAGAGGACATTTGGAAGACATATGTCCACTTTTATTGCATACACAACATTTGGATATATCCTTAGTAGAATTATAAGTGGGAATAAACTCTCCATGATTCATAAACCTTCTTGAGGTTTTGAACAATAGTCTTTGTTCATATTTCCTGCATTCTATGATTTTATGACCAAAATCATGACAATAAAAACAGTATCCATAAAAACAATTTGCATACCTGATAAAAGGTTGTCTTCTCCATCTTCCTGCTTGAGTAAAATTTTTTATTGTTTGCATCCTTTGCTGGTTTGTATTTATTCTTCTTGTATGACAATATGTAGCAATGTGTTCTAATTTGTGGCAGGCATAACAAGTTGCATTTTTCATAGGAGGAAAAAATCTCCTTTGATGACTTCGAAATTTGACATACTCAGGAGTATACGAGGTTTTTTCAGTTGACAATTTATTTAGTTCATCCTTTGTCATTAGAGCTTCCTCCTGGTTTTTATCTACTTTATTGCAGGATTCTTCTTCCTTTGAAATCTTCTAAGCTGCTTGAATATTCTCATTTGCTTTTACAAAAATAATAATTTTTTTTTCTTTCTCTTTGCCTTTGCTTGATTCTCCTTCATAGCCTATCCTAGTTTTTATCAAAGGAGATATTTGAGCATATAGAATCTCATTTAACTTACCAGAGCTTGTTATTTGAGATGTATCTAATTTCCTCTGGGAATTTTATAATTTCTTCCTTAAGAAAACTAATTCTTCTTCCAACTTCTCTTGTTCCTGAGTTTTATCCTTGATATGCTTAAGTAGAATATCCTCTACTTTCTTGGCTTCTTCAAGCTCTACTTTCAACTGAATGAGGGCTTTTGAATTTTGTTCCTCTCTTATGTATTTGAAAAGAATGTCTTTCTGTTTTCTGCACTTCAGTTTTAGTCTGTCAATTTCCTCCAAGGCACTTCTTAGCTCCCCCTCAAGGTTCACTTCACCTTCTACCTCATCTTCTAAGAGACATTCTTCCAGCTCTTCTATATCCATCAAAACAAATTCTGATGTTCCTTCTTCACTAGAGAATTCGGCTGAGTCTTATGATGCACTACTGTCTTGCTGAGCATAGAAAGATTTTCTATTGAAACACTTCCCTTTCTGCCAGTTCTTAGATATAGTCTTCTCTGAATCCTGAGCCTAATTATTTGTTTTCTTATAAGGACACTTAGAAGCATAGTGTCCAACTCTTACACAATTGAAACACTTAAATGGAAGTTTACCTTTATACTTACCTGAGCCTTTATTCAACTTCCTGATAAATTTGGCCTCTTCTTCATTAGAAAAGGAGCATATATATTCTTTTTCTTATTTCTTCTTCTCTGCCTTAAAATCTGCCTCCCTTACATTTTACTTCCTTTGTGGCAGTCTCATCTCATAAGCTGTTAGTTTTCCAAGAAGCTAGTTCATGGTCAAGGTTTCCCAATCTGTTGTTTCTTCTATGGCAGAGACCTTGGGATTAAAACTAGATGGCAAAGATCTTAGTATCTTTTGAAAAATTACACATTCTTGCATGGTTTCACCTAGTGCTTTCATATTATTGACAATTTCTACAACCCTTAAAAAGAAACTAGCAATATCTTCATCATCATTCATCTTTAAATTTTCAAACTGGGCTCTATAGACTTGAAGTTTAGCTGTCTTCACCTTTTTGTCTCCCTCATGAATATTTTCTAGAGTTTCCCATATTTCTTTGGCAGTCTCGCTGTGCATTACTTTGATGAATTATGCCTCACATAGTCCATTAAATATTGCATTCATTTCCTTTGCATTAGCCACAAAATCTTGTTTGGCTTCTTTCTCTGAGACATTTGCCTTAGAGTCATATCCAAATTCCACAGCAGCCCAAACTTCTACTCCTAAGGACATTATGTATGTTCTCATTTTGATTTCTAGAAGGCATACTTTGCACCAGTGAAAAAATGGGCTTTGTTCGTTGAGGATCCTTCTTGATTAGCCATCCCAAGAACCTAGGATCTCCTTTCAGTTGTTAAACTGCTACAAAAAGGAACCGAATCTGATACCAATTGTTGAAACCTTAGTTAAACTGAGAGGGGTGGGGGGGGGTGAATCAGTTTAACACCTTCAATTATTTTTAAAAACTTTTCAATTAAACTTATTTACAATTTAATTTTTATGATCAATTTTATATGGAGCCAAACTTATATGTGCAGAAAATGTTAAGATAATGTAACAGCAGAATTATGACAAGAGCAGTAAGTATTAAGCAGATTGAATAACCATATAAACACATATGCATCACACACAGAGACAACATATATACATGGAAACCCATAAAGGGAGAAAACCACATCTTATTATTGCTGTGATGTAAAGGCAAGCTCCAACTCCCTCTCATCATTGGTTTTCTGTAAGCACAACCTACAGGAGGCTCCAACCTCAAATTCTGCAAGCTACAACTTGCAAGGAAGCTTCAACTCCCTCTTTTTCATGAAAGAAACATTTGTTGATTTACCTTGAATATCAGCTCTGTTCTGTACCTTTGATTGGTTTCTTGACTGTACTCCAATCTTCATATTTTCTTGATTATTTCTTTTTCTTCAATTCTGCATTCTCTTCTCTTTTATCAATTTACTCAGAGAAATGTATCCATTTCAAATTTACAGTGGGATTTTTTCCTTCTCTGGAGACTTGCCAATTACATCACAAACAATGTAAATAGTTAAAAAATTTCATTCAATTACAGTATAAATTTCGAGTCATTTCAACAACTCCCCTCTCTCTCTATTTTCCTCTCACTTTTCAACAATTGCCACTCCTCTCTTTTTCGGTTTACTATATTCATTTTTCCGTTCATTGTAGTTACATAATTGCTGCCTGTACAACTGTCTTTTAATCCAATCATTAATAACTCTCAACAATATTATAAAACCTTTTTAATAAACCTTGGATTTTAATTACTGAGCAACCAACACTAACCTTTAAAAACTCTGGGTCCCACAACCTTATAAATTCTAAACTCTTCTGCTCTAATCACCGATGCGACTAATCGCAAATTTCAGTAGTATGTTCCGATATCCTGCTTTTACTTCGATGCGATTGACCACTATTCATTTAAATGTGCCGATGCGATTAGGCCAAAACTCAAACCTATAAAATCACAGTTTATACGCCCATCGGGTCTGGAACTCAATCGCAATCGCAATTTGCATTTGCATGTTTCGATATTCTATGCTCCGATGCTCCGATGCGATTACTGTTATGCAGGAACTCAAACACATATCAATCATGGTTTATAAACCCATCGGGTCTGGGCTTCAATCGCAATCGCAACTTTCTGTTCATATGATTCACTGCCGACCTTTTTTTTCCGATGTGATTGATGTTGGTCCCACCATATGGTACTTTGCTTTTGATAGAACCTTTGGTTCTTTAGATCTTGCGCTACACACACACACACACACACACACACACACATATATAGATATATATATATATATATATATATATATATATATATATATATATATATATATATATATATATATATATATATATATATCTTCCCAGTCCTTTGTGTATAAGGCACAACATAAATAAGGCATTGCATATACATATAATTTGCTCTTTGGTCTTTAATATATCCACTAGCTGGGGTAATGATTCTCATAATTTTATGTGGGGTCCCACTTGCGTATTAATTTTGGTTATATCCAAGCATTTACATAAGTTTTTCGATCATCCACCTTATACATTCACATACCAACTCATTTTTAGCATACATGTATGAAGTCAACCTTGTACATTCAATCTTACAACTCGACCCTGGTTCAATCCAAACTCAATGCTAGGCATGTACATATATTAACCCATATATCACACAATTCATATTGCACCGACTTCACATATTCAACCATTATATGTGCCCTCAGTTAAACTCACAACCGTAGTTTGAACAGTCCCGATAAATATAAACTAGAACTGGGCCCCACACTAACGACCCTTCCACATCCAACGACGGACAACACGTAGCCTTGCTCCATACAATCCAACGGATATCGCTCGAGTTAACTGCATGAAATTTAAATCGCGAAGAGGGGTGGTTTTCCAAAATCGCTCAGGGATACGTGTCGCCCAGCGTATGGAATCACACTGATTTTATAATTATCGCTTGCCCAACGAAAGCGGTGCGATCAAAACCAGAAACCTGCCTTTACTGTTCACTCCAGTCACGGTTCCACTGCTTTCTCCCTCAGGGTTCCGTCGCACTTATATATATATGAACTCTGCCTTTCATGTTCAATTCCTCAACATAGTTTAATTAACAAACACCACTTCCACTATTTCTTTATATGATTCCGCTTACCCTTGACTGTTCAACATTACAATTAACACACAGCATATTCAATCTTATCATCTTCTCCAGTGTTTCCTCTATAATTTCCAGCCACTTCTGATTGCCTTCACCATAGGCAAAAAACTTTGACACTAAGTCGACAACATCGACATAGATGTCGATTCTTTCAATAACCCGCAGAATGCAATTCACCCCAATTACAGGGATTATTTATACATTCTTTCACCATTTCTTCTTGACAGTCAAAGCCCATTCACACAGATTTCAGAACAGATTCCTCATTTATACATACAGGTTTAATTACAAACCCTTTATGCATTCAAAACTGGAGTATCATCCAAAAACCCTATCACAGAGTCTTATTCATACATGCCCACACAAACTCATACAATTTCTTATTGAACCTCTCAATTCACTGCCTTTTCTTCCTCTGCTCCTTGACTGATGCTGCTCCTTACTTCTCTTTTTACTGCCTCTGCTACCTCTCTGCTGCCTCTGTTCCCTGTCTTCTACTTTTCCTTATTGCTAGTTCAGGTGCTGCTCCTTTGCCATCTCCTTTGCCATCAATGACAACACTTCTAACAGCCTAAATTGTGGTGATTTGATTGAGCTTAATATTTTTGGCCCATAAATCATTCCTTGATATACTTTTTATTTGCGTCTTCTTTTGCATCGACCAAGTGAGACATAAATGGATGCTCAGCCACTCAAATGAAGCGATTAGTCTCCTTCAAGCATGTAAGCTTTCGAGATCCCTTCATGTTTATAGTTTCACCATTGTTCCAGTTCAATGCCATATATTTGAATGCGTTTTTTCGGGTTTGGGTTGTGTGCCCATAAAAGGCCAAGCTATAGGGATCCACATGCTTCAATTTGTAGAACTACCATTTAATATAGTATCACCCAGCCCATAACATTCCTTACGTCTCGATGAAAAATAGCTATTACCAGAAGCACTGGTAGCCAAGGAATAGGAATTGTATTATGTGCATTTTTAGCATGGAACTGGTATCTAATTCATGCATTTATCCCTGGACCCACAATACTAATCTATCCATGTTTCGGCATCGCCACATATTTCTTGGTCAATATTCGTGTGAGGCACAAAAGGAGGCTGGGAAACAAATTGCAAGGCCCCGTAGAAATGAGGTTGGAATGCTTGGGCATCATGAGATATATCTAGGTCAAGTATGGTCATGTCAGTGTCGGTGTCAGGCACAAAGGAAGGTCTGCAAATGAAATGCAGGGCCTCCCATCTCAATCCATGGAAGAAACTATGACTATTTAAATCGGTGGCTCCCATGGAGAATCCCAACCTCTAAGAGGGTTCCTTTACCAAAATTTTCTTAATCAGGTCTTTGAGTGGAGACCCTGAGCCTATAATGTGAGTATATTTGCACATAGTTTTGAAAAACGTCTCCTTTCTGGTGGAACCACTGAAGGGATTTTTTCCATATTTCATTGCATAGATTAATGTTCCTAGTGACCACCAGTCCATTGGAAAGGCATGCCCCCTGCACCACAAAACCTTAGGTGCAATGTATTCTACTGTGCCTTCGAATGAATGGGAATTCATGGTACCTTCAACTTCCATATCAATACTAGTGGATCCAGATGACTTCTCGTCATCTGAACTGGAATTGTTACTAGATGCAGACTTGTGTTCCAATCTGGTTTGATTAATTTGTGAAGATAAATGAAGGGAGAGATTGAAATCGGTAGGCATTATGTGATCGTTGTCTTGGACCAAGATGTTCTTTGGCTTCATATCTCTATACACTATCCCTTGCTCATGCAAATACTCTAGTGCTAGTACCACTTTGGCCGCATAAAATCTGTGCAATATCAAATCTGTGCATAAAATAGCGGTTTTGTAGCCACACGCTCATTCCCATTATTGCTCTAAGGTCATCTCATTTTACCATCCTTATTTGGATATATCTCCCTCCTTCATCCAATCAACTAACCAAGATCATTTTCAAGCACACGTAGGTGAATAGATGATCTATCCAGCTACAAGACAGATAATGGACACTTAGTCTAGGCCCGAGGTAGGGGCCAAGCATATCTAATTTGAAGTGAATCAAGCCTATATTCTGCAGCCAGCCAATGGTTTCTTTAGCCCGTGTGATTTCTTATGCTAGACGGAGTTGATTTGACCAGAAATTGCAACAATCCTAGCAAGGTGATACATTCTCGGATCACCTGAGCAATCAAAGCCAAAAAAGTTTTGTAGCAGGGCACTATTTGGAAATGTGTTCAAATTCCATTTGTCATAAAGTCACACATTATTTGAAATTTTTAGTTGGGGTATAAAATTAAAAATAAAATTTAAATGATTTTTTTTATTTCTAATAAAAAAAATGAAATTGGAAAATTTTAAAACAAAACTATAATTTTTAAAGAAAATTTAAAAAAAAAGTAGTAAATCGAGATCCATAAATAATTATAATAATAATGATAATAAAAAAGGAATTAGAAACATCATTTTTTCAGAGATTGCATACTTATTCAAAAACTAAAATAAAATAAAAATAACATTTTTTTATTCATTTTTCTAATCTACTCTACTCTAATTGAACATTTAAAAATCACTTACGTATAATCAAATTTCCAATGTAACCATGCACACAACTGTAATAAAATATATTCACTTTCAGTTGCGACATGAATGGAAATGTTCAAAAATTGGATTTACTAATTGTAACTGTGATTTAAATAAATAAAAACAAAATAATTTATCTAACCTCATACTCACTTGGAACCATTGTTCAATAAGATTTTCGTAGGCATGATTTTCCTCCTTCAGATCATGTTGCCACTCCTTCTTGTCCTCCTCAATATTATGCTTGACTAATTTTTTTTCGTCAAATGTGAAAGATTTTTCGTATGTCGATTCATTCTCTCTTGGAGAAGTAGTTAATTTTTTAGTAGATGTTAAGATCTTATTTTCATAGGAAGAGGATATCCCAAATTCTACTAAGATCTGAGTGATTTGTTCCAAATTTATACTTATTGTTAAAACATTTATCTTAAAAAAAATAAACTATTGTTGTTAAAAAAATAAAATAACAATCACTCTTCACAGTTGCAGAAATCAAATGCTCTTGCAAAGAAAATTAAATCAAACTTGCAAAAATCAAACACACTTGCTGAAATTGAAATTCACACTTGTAGGAAAAAGTAACCTATACCTCAATACATCGTGATTCCTTGGCTACGGCGCCAAAATGTAGAGCGAAACTATTGTTGTCAAATAATTTCCCTAACATAAATTATCAATCCGAGGAATTCGTAGACTTATGAAGCACATGCACTGTATATGCAGGACTGAAGTTAAATTAGCCTAGTATAATGCCTTTTTCTTTGATTCAAGATGCAGTGAACGAAGGAAGAGGCTCTAAACTTAGGAGATCTTGGTTGTCCGTCCCCAAAGTACTGTCCTCAAGAAGAGAGACTAAAGAGCAGCAATTTGTGATGTGTATAAAGCAAGAGAAGAGGCTCCTAACTTAGGAGGTCCCGATTGTCCTTCCTCACAGCTCTACTCCAACAACATTACCACCGCATCACATCATAAATTGGAAATGTGCAATTGTATAAGAGAAAAACAACATGTGAAGAGCAACCTGTTTGACAACACATGTGAGCTAACATTAACGATGAAGAAAAAAACAATCTTATTACATCATGATGGTCAAATTAAAGATTACAAAACTAGAACTTTATTCTAGACTTGAAATTTTTTTGGGGGGGGGTGATAGATATGATTGTTAGAGACATTTTAGTTAAGTTTGTTTAATATTTTTATATTTAAGCCAAGAACATTGAAGGCATGAACATGGATAATTTGTATGATTTCATTTTGATATTTTTGAATATTGTGAGTTAATTGGAGAAACCAATTCCATCTTCTTTTTGTTGTTCAATGTGATGAAGGATTGATTGATTTGTAGTAGCTGAGAATTTCTTTTAGTGTGCAAGGCAAGGGTCGAAGGCCCTGACATCGAGCTAAGCATATTTTTTGGTTAATTTAGCTGAAATTTCATAAACTAGTTTTTCTTCATGTTTACTTAGTTATTTAGTTGTATGGAAATTTATTATGTTTGCTGATGAATCTTAGTTTAGATTCTAATTTGCATATTAAGGGTCAAACAAGAGTTTTAGTAAAATTCTCCTTTTATCTGATCAAAGAATAGTATCTAGAATTCATAAAGGTGTAGATTCGTTGAAATGAAACCTAACAATGAGTTCTCATTCTGATCCTTTGTCATTTAGGCATGCAAGCATCTCTCCTCATCCATGGTTGAGAGCTTTACTCATAGATTTAATATTCGTGTTTGCTAGAAATTGTTTTCCTTGATATAATACCATATTTTCGTATTGGCCTTGGTGCAAGGTATCTCAGAAACTCCTAAAAACCTATGCATGGATGAAAAAATTGGATGTGACTAAGTGAGACTTGTTCCTCTATGAATGTTTCTCCCTACCAGCATATATGTGCAGTTGTAGGAGCATGCCACTTCGAGGAACTCACTATTGGAAAATCCCAAACAATTCTCTTGAGTCAACTTAAATTATAAAATAAATAGTATATTTGACATTTATTTATTACTGAAATTGAATTTTTATTTTTATTTTCGAATTATTTTAAAATAATTCAAAAAATCATTCTGGTTTCTCTACCCTCTATGAAATATTAACATCTATTATTCGAATTAAAGAAATGAGACAATTGACCTGGAATATGTTTTCAATTAACTTTGGATGGCTCATATAGGAAAGATTCTCCCACATAAAAACGCTCTTGGTACAAAAGGACATGATCATTTGTTTGGACCATTTTTGTTAACTTAGAAAGCTACTGTTTGGGATAATTCTTTCTTCTCTTTTTTTTTACCCTTCGAACTTTATAGTATGTATTGCTCTATATTTTTTTTGTTCCAAATATTTCCTCTACTTATTGTGTTTTCCATTATTACAATAGTTTGATTATGAGGGTATCCTAGGCGATGTTACATTTTAAAAATTCGTCAATATTAGTCCTCATATTTATCTTTATGTTTCAAACATGCTCAATCCCTATCAAACCTTGCATTATCATCAACTCTCAACGCACTAATAGTTCACTACCCTTTATTTTTTCTATGTGTTCATTTTCATTTATGCCAATGGAGTCATTTTATTTGGATTCAGTCCAAAAATTGAACCATTAATTGTGCTCTACATTTACATATTCATGGAAACAACGCTTAATCATAGTGTCCTTATTTCTTCATAGAAAACAATTCTTCCATGTTTTTAGAAACATTTACTTAAATACCTTTGAGTACACTTGTCACAAAAGTATCATCATTAAATACCACTTCTTTTTGGTTACTCTCTTTTTTCATCAAAATATTCATGTACCACTATCATTTATAAAAAAAAATTCACTATTGTACAGTCTCAAACTACCTTGCTATCATCCTCAAACATTGCATCCTTGCTATTATTCCTCACATTCAACTTTGTGCATAAACTACATGCAACTTTTATCTCATGTTTTTCAAGGGAATATTCAACTTCTTCACGTGACCTAATATTCTATTCACTGTGATCATATTCAAGTACATTATTTTTATCTTTCGTACTTGTAAACAAATCAACACAAACTGAGAATTATAGGTTTATGCATGGATCTGCTAAAAAAATATTTTCTCTTCAACTCTAGTTTGTTGAAAATATACTTGCGTATTTTCCATGTTAATTTCAATCTCCATTTATCGGAACATGCATGCAACCATATGCTAGTTATTCTAACACTTAGCTTCCTCTGTAGCACTCTAGGTGCACAATCTAGTTAATATTATTCTCATCTCACTAATCACATCATCTTGTGCTTCACATAGCTTATCTCAATGTGCATAGTATTTATTCTCCTCATCAACATGAACTTCTCCATACACTAATTTTATTTTCATTTTGTTGGTCATCTATTCACCTTTTTCATTATTTCTCCCATTAACTCTTATTTATTGTGACCAACTTCTCAAATTCCTAGGAAGATTATGTTAGGTCCCTGTAATTTGGCAGATTGGCAATGACCAAATAGAAAAGGGTAACATCAAACCAATCTTTGGAGTCCTAGGACCTAGCCTTCCTGGACTCACAGAGGGCTCTCTCTAAATTTGTATAAATGATGTGACTTGTTTGATTTAGGATGCTGATTTTAGGCTAGTTAAATTGATAGGTTTTTTTTTTTGTTTTGTTTGGTTGGGTAGGTTGTTAAGAAGAACATATAGAGTAAGATAAATTCAAACCATTAGGCTATGGGGTCTACGCAAGACTTGAAAAGGAAAAAAATGAATCAAGGGTGTTTCATAGGGCAAGTTAACAAAGCCAAATGGATCTTAGTAGCTTATGTGAGTGAAATGAACATTAATTTGTGAACATAGTAGGTTTAAGGGCAATTAAGAATCCTTTAAAAAATACTATAACAAGAAGGGATTTCAAGATCACTATGCTTAAGAAATAACCAAAGAACAGGGCACACCATAAACTTCTCTGGTCAAACTTCACCAAGTAAACATTAAAAAAATAATCCAACAAACCCTAGTGAGAAGGGAACTCCTAATTTCTCTAGTTATTTACCTTCAGTGAAAGAAAACATGCAAGATAACATATTAGTAATTATTAAAGATACGGGAACTCCTAAATTCCTTAATCAAACTATAAAATACCTTCAAGGTGACTATTCAAGATGGAAAAAAGGACAGTGCAAACCATAAACTTCTTCAGCCAAACCCTAATTAGTAAAATTCAAAGAAAAGGCCTAAAAAACAATGTTTTAAGCTACACCAAAGGATAGGGCATACAGTAAAATTCTTTGGCTTGACTCCATTAAACCATTCTTAAGACAAAAAAGCTGAGTGGAATTAGAGAGCAATCAAGAATTCTCTAATCTGACCTAGCAGAGGAAAATATTAGAGCAATAGAAGAAGATAGACTTAAGGTGCCTCTAAGCATATCTTAAGCTAAATTTTATATTCTATTGCAAGAGAAAGATGCAGAGTACGGAAAAAATAAGAAGAAAAGTATTGGATTAGAGCAACATCACCATTAACCATGTTCTTGAATCCTGCAAATGTGCTTAAACATTCACACAACTCCAAGGCCAATTTCTTCACAACTCCAAGTCTATGATATTGAGCTCAACAATCAACCAAAAACCAACATGAGGCTTACATGCAATATTTAACTTCAAAATGATGAATAAAACCATAGATAGGGCCTTAGAATTCATTAATTACATAATAAATTCATTTGACCATTGAGACCATGCAAGGGCCAAGGCACAAATATCTACAACTCATTCATTGAAATAATAACTTTTAACTCATCTACTGAGCTAATTTTGGAAATATTTGACCTTAAGGCTGCTCAGTAACTTTTACAATAACTCCTAGTGTCTTTTTTTGACTTTTTGGCAAGGGCACATCACCACTGGCTGAGGGCGTAGTGCCAAAACTGGAAAACTTGCCTTTTTTGTAGCTGAGTTTTGGAGGCCTCCCCGGTGTCCAAATGAGCACCATGATAGCTCATTGGAAAGATTATCCTGTCTAGTTTCTTGATCGGCCTTTAGTTTCAATATTGGTGTCCATTTTCCTATTCAAGAATCCATTCTCCCAATACTGCTAAGGGCGCAGTGCCAGTGCTGAAAAGAGGGCAGAAAGGTGTTTTGTGATGGTTTTTGGCCCTTTTGAGGGACCAATTCTGCTCCAAATGACCTAAAATTTTCTGTGGATTATTTAATTTCCATGAGGATCATGAATATTTAAGCCATTTTTTGTTTCAGTGCGCCAAAAAAGAGCGCAACGCCAGTGGTGTTGCGCATTTGGCCCTTTTTTCTACAAGCCAAACAGTCAAAATCAAAATTTGCACCAAAGTACCAAGATTTGGAATTTACCTTACTGAACATGATTTGGATGCTTGGATGGATACATAAAAAAGTATATCTAGTTTCTCCTTCTCCTTTGCCTCATTTTGTGCTTTAATATTTGCAAGGGCTCTTTTGAGCTTTGTCCTTGCAATCCTATTTTTGAAGGCATAATGCCTTTCCATCCTCTTCTGCAAGTAAATGTCTCTTGTGGCATTCTCTAGATAACCTTATAAGTGAAATATTCCCCTCTCCAACCAATATTCCCTATCTCCATCAATTTCCATGGGAAGTAGCTCACTTGGAGTGAGATGCTTTACCAACACTGCCTCTTTTTCTCTTTCCCGAGCTAAAGCCTTCTTCAGCCCAATTGTCCTTGTCCTCTTCTTAGGAAGTTATTATTCCCCACCATCAGTGTCACTAAAATTTCCCAATGTCTCATCTAGAAATGCCTTTGCCTTTCTGCCCTCTTTCTGAGCTGTAATCGCCCTGATGTCACTGATGGCCTTCTTTCCCTCCAACTGCTAGTTTTCCAACTCAAAATAGTTGATCACATTCTTTGCCCTTATGATCATGCCTCTTTGGTATTTGTGCCTCAACACCACATTCTTATCCTTCTGACATTGTAAACTCTATTTTGGAAACCCTAGGGCTGATGTGAAATGAGATGAAGGGAGGGTATGAAATGGCAGTTTTGCAAATGAAGGGAATGAGTGATAATGAATGGAATGGATGTTGTGACAAGGAAGATGAATGGTAGCCTTCAAACAATGTAATTTCCCTTGTTATTACCAATACCCTATTTGGGAGGATGAAATAAGTATATAGACAGTGATTTCAAGCATTAAAACTTAGGGTTTGATTAGGTTTTCATTCTATTGATTAAGAAATAACAAAAATGGCTTGAAAATGGGTGTATGTTACGTACTTACCCTTATCAGTGCTTGGAGAATCTATGGCAAAGACTTCAAGGATATTTGGAGTGATTTGAGTGGTTAGAGGGCTTAGAAACCCTACCTGTCAAAGCACGCAGCGCCAGTGTTGAGAACCCAGCACCAAGGGCTAAGGGCACAATGCCAGTTTCTAGCGCGAGGTGCCAATTTCTGAGCCTGAAACGCCCTTTTGAAGTCGTCTTTGGAGGTCTTCCCAGTGTCAAAATTTTATGCAGGATTGCGTGTTGGAAATCTATTGAGGTATACTTTCCAAATATACCTTTTTTTGCTGATTGGAGATGATTGGACTTGTCAAAAGTTGATTCTTCCAAGATTGGTCAAAAAGTGCTGAATGATGGTGCAGAAATGCAGAGTGCTAGTTCAGGAAACTTTTGGGGGCGTTCCTCAACTCCAAATTGAGCTCATGATAGCTCAATGGAAATCTATTTGAGTCTAGTTATCATTTGACTCATCGAGCAAGCCATTTTGACACTCTAGCTATGACAAAACTTGATTTTCCCAACATCACTCCAGAAGTGCAACAAACCTCTTGTAGCACTTGTAAATTTTACATTTCTCCCAAACCATGAAACCTGTGTAAACGCGGAAGGAGGATTTTTCTTCTTGGACCAATTATGGACAAAAACCTCTCTCACGTTTGTCAAATTCACCTTTTTTTTGTTCAGAAACACAATTTGAAGTGAAACTGACCCTATACATGACACATGGCTTGACTCTTGGAATGAATTCTTAGAAAATGATGGAGGCATGATAAGTTTATTTTGACAACTTTGGGATTTTAATCACACAGTAGCATCTTCAAAGTCTTTTGTATTTTCCACCATAAATTTCAACTCATCTCTTCCACCTCCTCTGGCCACTTTTCAAAACCCTAGGTGTCTGCAGTTCTTCACAGCAATCATAAGTGTTGTCTTCTAGGTTCTCTATAGCCCTTTCAAGTTCATTCATTTTTGTCCAGTTCACCTCACCTTTTTCCCTATTTCATCAATATTTTTTGCTAGACTTTCTTCATGTTTGGCCGTGTGTGCCTCCTCCAAGTCATTTCTGCAAGGGATCACTCTTTTGGCACTCAATTGGACCATCAAGTGTATAAAACCTAATTCTTTACAGGACCAAGTTGTTTCCCTTTCCTTTGCTATAAGTTGTCTTCATTTAGGAGTAGATAGTCTACCTCATCAATACCTTCTGCTGACAAAGCCTTCAAGACTCCTGCAAAAGTGAAAAACTCTTTACATTTTCCTCATTTGCAGGTTCTGAATTGATAAGGAAAACTTCTTTGGAAATTTTTAGGTCCTTCTTGAATAACCATGTCTTGGCATTCTATTACATCTGATCCAGATTCTAGCAAAGGAAAAGCAGTGCCTAAAACATCCAATTATGACCTTAAACAATGTAGACCCTAATGATCAAGTGGGAAGGTCCTTTGACCTGACTTTGACTGCAATTTGACTTGGAGGTTTTTTAAAGTGAAAACAGAGTACTTCCTAAAGTGTTGTATTGAAGATCCAAAATCCAATGTAATTGATTTATCTAAGGAGACTACATAGATATTTTTGATACCATCAATGCGTGAGGAATCTGGGGAGTATGGGAAATGAGTCTGCAACAGGAAAAACCTAAAGGGAAGGTGGAGTTCAGTGGCAAGTGGAAAATAAGGCAATGAGGTTATAGGCAGGAAAGGAGGATGAAAATGAGAGGTATAAGACCATAATGATTTTTTTAGGAGAAAGAGGATGGCTTTAGGAAGACCAACTGAAGACAAGTGAAAATTTTCTTATAAGGATAATGAAGGCAGTGAGATTTCAGAAACTCAATATATTAAAGGAATATTGTTTTGAAAAATATATAAACACCCTATAGTCATCTAAAGATAGTGAAAACTACTGATGACTAACAGTGGCTCCACTTGGGGAGGGCATCTCCTTTCAGGAAGTTTCAAGAACCTCAGATCTCTAATTTTGCAGATGAGATGCCTCACATGCTTACTATTTTCCTTCATTTTGCAATGCTAATCTTGCTATTGTTCTCGGAATGTGTGATATTTTAACATCTGAAAAAGCATGATTGCTTCAGCATCAATTCTACCTACTCATCATACTTTTCCCAACATTTTCTCTTCATCCAGGTGCATTTGGATTGGAAAACCCTTGACATCGTCATTTTTTCTTTTGAAAGCACAAACTATCTTTTTCTACCCTTATATCATCCGAACGCTTAGATTAGACTGATGAGCTCTTTTATTATTTACTTAATATACTTATCCGTCAATATTAAATAGTTTGACAGACTTTCAATCTCTAATATATCAAATAAAATTTAAAACATGACCAAATCAAGGTTGAGATGTTTGATTTGTCATGACCTATGGCATTTTTGACAAGCTGCACACAGATTTTATTTTATACAAATTAAAACTAGAAAAAATGAAGGCTATAATTTGAAATCTGTCATTTATCCCTCTCTTCTCTTTCTAGTTCAGATTTGAGCTTTGGGAACTAATATATTTTCCTAACCTAGTCTATTGATCAGCCAAGTTTAAATAGTTTGGAAAATCATCATTTTCTAACTTATCAACATAAATTTAAAACATGCTCAATCATGGTTAGGTTGTATGACTGAACAAGACTCTCCTTTCTCAAAATTAGTGGCATTTGGACTTTCACACTTCCAAAAATATTCCCTTTTTAGTATGGGGCTTTACTTCTTCTTTGATATTCCCTCTTTTCTCCTTCTTTGTTATTTTTCTTTCTTTTAGTCAAAACAATTTGAAACTGAAACTGGAAATATGCTCATAGTACTGAGCTTATTTTCACCTACCTATCCTAATATGACTTATATATGATATATACATTAGGTGAACTCTCTTTTCCAATATAGCCAATCAAGTTAGTGACTACATGATTGATTTTCATTCAGCCCTTTAGGTATGCTGAAAAAATAACAAGGCCACTCCCATATTACTTGTTTTTTAATAGTAGTGCTTAAAATTTCCTTTAAACCCACATCAAACTGCTCCTGGCATATTTAACCCTTGTCAAATGTGTTAGGTCCCTATATTACTAGTATAGTCCCTTATTGTTGTTAGTGTAACCCCCTTATTGTTATTATTGTACCCCTGTAACCCCCATATTGTTATTATTGTGCCGTTCAATTATTATTGTTAGATCAGCTAGGATTACATTGTGGCCCCATGGACTCCTATATATAGAAAGGAGGTTTTGTAATTTTTATCATCCAAGAATTGTTCATTCATGTAATGTATTGAAGGTTTCCCCCTCAAAGTGTCTTATTTCTAAGGCACTGATATCTCTTTTCGTCTATTTTTGGAGCTGGTTTCACAACATTTGGTATCAGAGCTTTGGATTCTAGGGTTTCGCTACTCCAAATAGGTCATCGTGGAATTTTCGCTATAAAGTTTTTTCTATGAAGGTTCAGAAGCTGAAATTGTTAAAGTGTGAAGCCGAAATCATGAGGAATATTGTCGCAAAATTTTAGAGCTTGGTTCACAATATTTTCGGAGATATGATCTGTGGAATTTAGGGTTTTTTGCAGGCTCTTGAATTTCACTTAAAAAGGTCATGACAGAATTGTAGCTATAACGTTTTTTCTACAAAGGTTCAGAAGCTAAAATTTTTAGAGCGTGAAGCAGAAGTTTTGAGGAACATCATCACAAAATGTTAGAGCTTGGTTCACAATATTTTTGGAGATATGATCTATGGAAGTTAGGTCCTTTTTAAGCTCCCGAATTTCATCTCAAAGAGGTGATCGTGGGAAAATCTTCATAAATCTCTCTCTCTAAGCATTGGATTAGAATAATGTAAAGAGTGACTGGAATTATAGAGATTGTAGTTTCCTATCTATAAATTTCAGAGCCAAAGGAGAAAACAGTGACACGATACAAGTCGTACAAGTTAGCTCTATTGAGCCAGTACATAATTAGGTCATTGTGGGAGATTGGAAATAAATTTGTCTTGAAGAATATAAATCAAGTAAGACCTGTGGCATTTGAAATAAACTTCATAGGAATACTACAGGGCTGAATTTCAAATATTTAGGATCTGCAAGTCTAGAGATAAGTCAATTTCAATATCTAGCTCCTCAAAAGCAAGTAAAAGGTGTGTATTTTTTTTTCCGAATTGCATAAGTCTGGTTTGAATAATCAAGTTGAATTGATTCCAAGGGAATATTGTGGAATATATATTAGTATTGGATTCTAAAATGGCCCCTAAAAAGAAGCCTTTAGAAGGCTCTACTATGACTCATGAAGACAAAGAATGGCAACATGACATATCAAAATTACAAGAACAAGTGCAACAAATTTCACTCTCGCAAAGAGCAACAAAAAATGACATGGAAGTTTTGAAGAAAGGCGTGGAAACTAAGATGGATGGTTTGAAGAAAGACGTGGAATCTAAGATGGATGGTTTGTAGAATGGCATGGAAGATAAGATGGATGGCATGGAAGCTGGCATGGAATCTAAGATGGAAAACATGAAGAATGATCTAAAAGAAGACATGGAAGGTTTGACAAAGTTCATACAAGAAATGTTTCCTAATGGTGAAAAGATAGTAGAGGAAACTCATGATGAGAACAAAATAAATGTTAATCGTGATTTCATAAACTCTAATGTTGGAGGGAAGAACCACCATATTCCAAAAATGGATATGAGGAAGTTTGATGGAAAGGATCCTGTAACATGGATACTACAGATGGAGCAATATTTTGATCTCAATAATGTGAAAAACACACAAAAGGTACGCATTGCAACTTTACATTTAGAAAAAAATACATTTGTATGGTATCGATGGCTTTGCTTCCATAAAAAAATTATCACTTGGTCAATTGTTATGGAGGAAATGATAGAACATTATAAGGATACAAAGAGAAACACTTTCTTTATCCAATTGATAAATCTCAAACAAAAGTGTTCAGTGGGGGAGCACATTGAGGACTTCCAAAAATTTAATATAAGGGTAAATGATATTCCAGAGGAACACATGATTGATCTCTTCATAGGTACTTTTAAGGATAACATACAACATGAAGTTTGCATTTTGGAACATGATTCATTGGAGAAGGCATTCAGGTTGGCAAGAAAAACTGAATGTAAAATTATCACGACAAGGAAGCCTACCACTCACTTCTATAAATATGGAAGTGTTTCTACTCCTCGATTTCCACCATCCATCACATCATCTTTAAGAGAAAATTCGTAGGTTCAAGTAGTGGAAGATCACATCGAGCATCAATAATAAGTTCTCCAACTCTTAAAGGATAACCTGAATTTGGCACAATGATGCAGGAGCATCCAAGCCAAATTTTCATTATTCAATTATGTAATAAGGGGGGTGAGACATTTTAATTATTTTATTAATTAAATTGCTTAATTTTAATAAATTAGGAGAGAAATTATAAATGTGACGATTTTTTGTAAATATCCCTTAAATAAATAAGGATATGAGTCGAGTTGATTTAGGTAGATAATTTATGAATGAGAAATTCCATAAACGGGACTTAATTGGATCCAAAGTAAGATTAATCTAAATTAGATTTTAAGTTGAGATTTATGAGGAGAAAATTATGGAGTGGAAAAAATTATTTTTATGTATAAATATGTAGCTTATGAGGGTGAGAAAACAGGGAGAGTGTGAAGTGAGGAGTGTAGAGAATTAGAAAGATGGGTTGAAGGGATAAGAGCCAAGAGGCTGCCAAATGTAATATTTGGCCTAAGATTTTTTCTGTTTTAATATCAGATTTTTTTACTGTATGGCTCTCTTTCTCTTTATGCATATTTTGAGCAGCATCCATTGTTATGTTTAATGAAGAATTGAGAATTTTCATGCTGGGTGAAGAAATCTGTGTTTATGTCCTAGGATTTTGATTTAACCCAGAATCCCTGCATCATTTGGTATCAGAGCTTGTTAAGATTCCTGTTTTGAATCTAAAAGTTTGTATATATACTGTGTGTGCAACTGTGAATGTAGGAATAATTCACATCAGAGGAGGCACCATAGCCAATGCAAGAGATTCCTCTCTACGTTAGCCGTGAAGGAGAAAAATGGCATTCTTGCACAATGGTAAACATTGTGTAGTTAAAATTATGGAAAGCGCATTCAGCAGACAACTGGATTCCGCACTCTTTTGAAAGGTTGTGAATCCACAACAAGAGAAACATGCGAAATTCGATGGCACTGTGGTATGAGCCAATGATTCATGTTTGCAGAGATTGTGAGCGTATGAGTGGAGTCAACACAAGCAGTGAAGATTGTGAATGTGCAAGCCCGAAATCGGATTCGTGAAGGATCTTTGGAGGTAGTCTAATATAAGTTTGAATACATTGGATTAGAATTGCAAGTAACCAAGCCATTAGCTACAACGTTGATAAAGTGGAAGCATCAACATCGAACTACCGTAGATTGGATGAAGTCGGGGTCGAAACCATGAGATTGCTGCAACAGAGAAGCCACGCTGTTGGTGAGGTCCCAGACGTGTTTGATGGAAGGAGTTAATAATTACAGTGGCATGGGAATTATGGAAGGTGACCAGTATAACACCGCATAACTGTGTGTGGATCTCCACAAAAGACAGTGTGATACATAGCACCGTCTACAGGACTTGGCGTGGTCAGTCATAAGAGCACGTACGTGATCTATATACCACTGTCTGGCAACCACACAAGCGATTTATGACTTTAATGTATCACAGCCAATGAATTATGTGCCCAACCCCATGCGTATCATGCAGATTTCATTTTTATCATAAATGTTTAATCAAACGAATTTTGTGGTATTCACAATTTTAATTATGAGTTAAAGTTGCATTGATTGGAATTAGCATATATGATACCAAGTTTTATTAACATAAGTCGTAAGAAGAGGAATTGGAATTGCATGCTAAGCACACAAAATAGATAGATGCCATCATCTAGGAAAGTCAGCTTGGCCTTAGCACAGTTGAAAATTTTCTACACTAATTTTTAAGAAGAGAAAGGAATTTCTACATCATTTTGGTGTCAGAAGTGAGAAAGAGATTGCGTGAAGAGAATTGCGGTGACACAAAGCCTATGCTAGGAGCATTATTGTTTTGAATTTTGGCGAGAAAATTAATTTAATTATATGGTTGTGTTATTGAGTTTTTTTTCTCACATGTTGTTCAAGATTGTACAATCAGCGTGAAAAGGTGTAGAGACGGTTTTGAAAACCAACAGGGGTTTTTCACACAGCTTTGGAGAGAATATATTTGTTGATCATGAAATCATTGGATTGATGGATGAGGCTTCATTTTGAAAGGTCTGAAGATGGTGGAGATTTGAAACTAAAGAGAGCAGCGACAAATGTGTTATGGGCGCAGAAGGTAAATCATAATGTTTATTGTTATTTCATGGAGGATAACACAGTGATGTTGTTAATGAAATTCCAGTAAAGTTGTGTGAAATTTTATTTTGATTAAGTGATGTGGATTTTCACCATGCTAAAGTGTATTGAAATCTTGAAACATGCATTTTTTTTGCATAATGTGGATTCTTCACAATCTTGGTTGCATCATTTTGGGATCAAAGTTTGTAGTTGGAAATGGGAGGACTTTTGTGATTTGTGTTTATGATTGAAAAAAAAAGTAAACCACAGTTGTTTGATGTTGTAAAACCTTTGTTCTTACAATCATATGACGAAATTTAAGGAGGATAAAATGACTATTGATAGTCATTTCAAAGGTTCTGAAAAAGACCTCAACAAAATGAAGAAGAAGGAGAATGCCAAGGTAAGTGGCATATGTGACCAGTTGATGGATGCAGATTACGAGTGGGAGAAGGTTGAGATAACAATTAATCTTGAATTGTTAATGGAGTTGTTGCGGGAAAATGTGAAAAACCAGACACATGGTTGGACCATGAGAAAGAAGGTGAAGTGACAGAAGCTACACGAAAAGAGGGAAAAATAGGTAAACATACAATTGATGGAAGAGCTGAGGAAGCTCGAGCAGATGTTGAGTTGTGAAGAACTCAGAGAGGCTGAGTTAAAAATGGATGTTTCCATTTGTGGCTCGAAACATGGTGCAATTCTGGGTGAAGAGATCAATGAGGAAGATCTCACGAACTATTGGGATAGTTCAGAAGCATTTGAAGATGTGTTGGCGTGAGAAACAGATGAGGCCATGAAGCCTTTCATTTTTTCTCACAGTTTATGTATGTTTGCAGGATGTACGAAATATGGTGAACAGTCTGATGGAACTGTCACAAAGGATAATGAAACTTTTGAGGTAAAGTTTCATACAGAATTCCTTTCAGAGAAGGAAAGTGTTGATTGGTTACAATAGGAAGAAATCATAAATGAATTCTTGTTTGGGGTAAGACAACAAGTTGAAGATGTTATGGAGCATAAGAAAAATGGAAATGCCGAAGAGAAATTCCAAGGAGGTAAATAAGTGTATTTGTTTAGTGAATTTTCTGACGAAAGTTTACAATGTAATGATGCTGAAACCATGACAACTCAGGAATATTTCCAGAGGAAGAGTGAAGGTAGTGATGAAGTGCTAAAAAGATTTCATATGGAAATTAAATTCTTGGAACGGTGGCTAAAGGAACCTGATGGAGAAGAAAAACTTGCAAAATCTGATCCAGAAGAAATTACAGTTACTATGCATGGTAGAGATGGAATATTTTTAACATTTATGGAGTTGAATGAATGTTATAAATTTTCAAATAATGATGTAAATGTAGGTACAAAAAACGACATTAATAGATATGACGTAGAAATCAGAGAAATCAAGTAGAAGTTATTTGGCATTGAGATGGAAGACCAGAAGCAGCAAGGAAGTTGTGTCTGTAAGGAAATAAAGGAAACAACGAATCAGCAGGATGAAGATGGAAGTAGCCAGCAGTTCGAAACAAAATCTATTGAATTCCAGAAAGTCGATGATGGGAGATTGATGCCTGAAGCATCAAAAGAGACCGAAAGGTCTTACCTTTTTAAAACTAATAGTTTGTTGGTGAATGCAGGTACAACACTGGACAAGAGAGTTGTTGCTAGTTGTACTCAAGAAAGAGCTCTTGATTATTTTCGATTGCAAAAATTTGATTATTCAGCTCATTTGGAGACAAAAGAGTTCGAAAAAGAGGAATTAATCCAAGGAATTAGCGAAAGAAAGTGTTGGATAAGTTGATGGAATCTGATCGATAGAGTAGATGATGAGTTATCAAATCGAGTTGATACTTTGAAGGACTAGTGGCAGAACAGAGTTTGGAATCTTGGAGAGAGAAAGTCATCAGGACTTGTGGCTGTCGCAATATTATAGAAAAGAAGAGGACCTCATATACAAGAGTCTATGAAAAATTCTCTTCTTGGGGAGTCTGATGCAGGATCATCCAAGCCAAATTTTCATTATTCAATTATGTAATAAGGGGGTTGAGACATTTTAATTATTTTATTAATTAAATTGCTTAATTTTAATAAATTAAGAGAGAAATTATAAATGTGAGGATTTTTTGTAAATATCCCTTAAATAAATAAGGATATGAGTGGAGTTGATTTAGGTAGATAATTTAGGGATGAGAAATTCCATAAACGAGACTTAATTTGGTCAAAAATAAGATTAATTTAAATTAGATTTTAAGTTGAGATTTATGAGGAGAAAATTATGGAGTGGAACAAATTATTTTAATGTATAAATATGTAGCTTATGAGGGTGAGAAAACAGGGAGAGTGTGAAGTGAGGAGTGAAGAGAATTAGAAGGATGGGTTGAAGGGCTGAGAGCCAAGAGGCCGCCCAATGTAATATTTGGCCTAAGTGTTTTTCTGTTTTAATATCAGATTTTTTTACTGTATGGCTCTCTTTCTCTTTATGCATATTTTGAGCTGCATCCATTGTTATGTTTAATGAAGAATTGAGAATTTTCATGCTGGGTGAAGAAATTTGTGTTTATATGCTAGGATTATGATTTAACCCAAAATCCCTCCATCACACAAAATCGAATGAAACAACAGGCAGATCAACATCGCAGCGAGAAAATTTTTGATGTAGGAGACTGGGTATTTTTATGGCTACAACCATACAAACAAATTTCCCTCAAGCAAGCTAAGAAGGATGATAAATTATCGTCAAAGTACTATGGTCCTTACAAGGTGTTGCAAAAGATTGGTACTATGGCATACAAATTGGAGCTCCCTGCTTCTTCACAAGTGCATCTAGTTTTCCATGTTTCATGCTTAAAGAAGGTTATAGGTGAAAATCTTCCAGTTCAAACAATATTGCCTGAACATGATGAGGAAGGAAAAATCATATCGGAACCTAAAGGATGGGCTGAAGGGTTGAGAGCCAAGAGGCCGCCCAATGTAATATTTGGCCTAAGTGTTTTTCTGTTTCAATATCATATTTTTTTACTGTATGGCTCTCTTTCTCTTTTTGCATATTTTGAGCCGCATCCGTTGTTATGTTTAATGAAGAATTGAGAATTTCCATGCTGGGTGAAGAAATTTGTGTTTATATGCTAGGATTCTGATCTAACCTAGAATTCCTCCATCACACAAAATCGAATGAAACAATAGGCAGATCAACATCGCAGCGAGAAAATTTTTGATGTAGGAGACTGGGTATTTTTATGGCTACAACCATACAAAAAAATTTCCCTCAAGCAAGCTAAGAAGGATGATAAATTATCGTCAAAGTACTATGGTCCTTACAAGGTGTTGCAAAAGATTGTTACTATGGCATACAAATTGGAGCTTCCTGCTTCTTCACAAGTGCATCTAGTTTTCCATGTTTCATGCTTAAAGAAGGTTATAGGTGAAAATCTTCCAGTTCAAGCAATATTTCCTGAACATGATGAGGAAGGAAAAATCATATCGGAACCTAAAGCAGTCACGGAAATGAGAACTCGACAACTACGAAATTGATCAATTTTAGAGTATCTCATCAAGTGCAAGAACTTACCCACTAAAGATTATACATGGGAGGATGAGAATTCTATATATAAGCACCCAGAGCTACTCAAGCATTGAGGACAACACTTTTTTGAAGGAGAGAGGCATGTTAGCTCCCTATATTACTAGTATAGTCTGTTATTGTTGTTAGTGTAACCCCCTTATTGTTATTATTGTATCCCTGTAACCCCCATATTGTTATTATTGTGCCCTTAAATTGTTATTGTTAGGTCTTCTAGAATTAAATTGTGGCCCCACTAGGATTACATTGTGGCCCCATGGACTCCTATATATAGAAAGGAGGTTTTGTAATTTGTATAATCCAATAATTGTTCATTCATGTAATGTATTGGAGGATGCCCCCTAGAAGTGGCTTATTTCTAAGGCGTTGATATCCATTTTCTTCTATTTTTAGAGTTGGTTTCACAACTAAATGTCTCTCAGAAACTAGCAAAAGGATCTCTGAGTAATACCAGGCTATGATGATTTAAACCATGGGCTTTATCCAGGACTACTTCTTGTTCCATTTGGTTTTGGTTGGGTTTCTTTTGGAAAAGACACCCTACCTCTTCCTCATGATCATCTGACTTGGCAGCCTCATAATGCACTGCTATGTTGTTCTCCAGCACACCTGATATGCTCTGATTGAGTTGGTTGAGTTCTATCTGAAGGTATTCATCAGGAGCATCATTTGGCAATAGGTCTTCTAAAGGAGACAACATAGCATTAGTATCAATCTATTCTATAGTTTCTGCTTCAAGAAATGTTTCAATGGATAGGTCAGTAGTAGGAAAAATAGAAATATCTTATTTACATAAAAAATTAGAGGTTGGTTGTATGTTTAGAATCTAATTGATTTCTTCATTGGTTAAAGGAGGAGGCATTTTTCTTTTTCCTTGGGTAGAATTATGATGGTTCTCTTCCTTTTGTGACTGATCATAACGGTGAATTTCTTCTTGAGCCTTACACAAAAGAGATGATGAAGCATCACTTGTCACTTTAGAGAGATCTTGTGGATCTTCCTTTATTTCCTAATTGATTTCATCCTCAACCAACTCCTTTTGGTTTTCATGATAGTTAACTTGAGTATGAAATGCATGAATCTCCTCTAATAGATCCTTAGGATGCCAATTTCCCATGTCTACATCAATATTTACAAGGTATTGTATGAGATCCTCAGACTGATCACAACAATTTTTAGCTAATGATAAAGATGGAAAATTTTCCTTATAATGTTCATAAAACACCTTATGGAAATATTTTAAAGAAAAAAAACTACCAGGGTCCAGGCCTTCATACCATTCCCTTTCTTTCCCTCCTAATGTCCCCATGAAAAATTTCATGAGGCAGACCTCATGCCATCCAACTTTTAACCTCCATGTATGTATATGAAATTTTATGAGATGTAACAAGGGGTCCTCAAAATTTTCATCTTGAAAAATAGGCAGGTTTTTCTCCCAATTTATTTGAGGCATTTTGTGGGGGAATCTAGAAATGTGATCTCTGTTCATTGGAGCATACCTGCGTTGTATCGTTGGATTAATTTTTGTCAATCAGTCAGAGGAAAGGGCTACTGCATCTTTATAACCATTCTGGAGTCTTCTACCAGTGGATTATTTTAGGTCTATTAAGAGTTGTGGAGTCACCAGGTGGAAGATTTCAACTTTCTTAAGGCAGGTTGCTGTCCACCATTAGTAACCAGGTATTTTTCAAGTTTTTAAGGTTTCCAAATAGGGAACTTTCTTTGTGGATAGGTCTACTAATAGTTGGGGTTTGAAATTGAGGATACTTCCTAAGGATGCTTTTAGGATCATCAACTATAGCAGGAGGAGTTGGGCTAGGGTGAGATCTGGTGCAGATTCTTTATGAAGCCAGATTTCAAACCCAAAACACAGAGAGACTGAAAGCTTATAAGAGTTTTGAAGACAATACCAATCTGTAAGAATACTGAATTCACACACTATGTGACCGGGCTTTATGCTGTTAGTATTGATTAATGCATTCCCAGAGGATTCTGTGAGAAACAGTGGAGTCACCAGGTCTACTGGAAACTAGTGGAGTCACCAGGCCTACTGGAAACTAGTGGAGTCACCAAGTGGATGATGCTAACTGTTTGAGGTTTTGCTTGTTGTCCACCATCAACAATTGGATACCAATATAGAGATATTTTTGGCTTTTCTGAGTTCTTTATGTAACACTAAGATTTTTAATGAGTGTTTCCTAGTATGGTCACCGTGATGTTAGTATGTAAAATCAACCAGATATAATTCTTGGCTAAAATTTGATTTCTCTAAGTTTGACAGGGGATTTTTTGAGTCTTGAAGGAATATTTAAGCTGTTACTTACTCAGGTCCCACTGTGATCGCCATTATGCTAGGTCCCTGTAATTTGGCAGATTGGCAATGAACAAATAGACAAGGGTAACATCAAACCAATCTTTGTAGTCCTAGGACCCAACCTTCCTAGACTCGGAGAGGGCTCTCTCTAAATTTGTATAAAATATGTACCTTGTTTGATTTAGGATGTTGATTTTAGGCTAGCGAAATTGATAGGGTTTGTTTGTTTTGTTTCATTTGGTTGGGTATGTTGTCAATAAGAACATATAGAGTAAGAGAAATTCAAACCATTGGGCTATGGGGTCTGTGAAAGACTTGAAAAGGACAATAATGAATCAAGTGTGTTTCATAGGGCAAGTTAACAAAACCAAATGGATCTTAGTATCTTATGTGAGTGAAATGAACATTAATTTGTGAACATAGTAGTTTTAAAGGGAAATTAAGAATCCTTTAACAAATAATATAACAAGAAGGGCTTTCAAGATCACTATGCTTAAGAAATAACCAAAGGACAGGACACACCATAAAATTCTCTAGTCAAACTTCACCAAGTAAAATTTAAAACAACAATCCAGCAAACCTTAGAGAGCAGGGAACTCCTAATTTCTCTTGTTATTTACCTTTAGTGAAAGAAAACATGAAAGATAACATATTAGCAATGTTTAAAGAGTAGGGAACTCCTAAATTCATTAATAAAACTATAAAATAGCTTCATAGTGACTATTCAAGATGGATAAAAGGATAGGGAAAACCATAAACTTCTTCAGCCAAACCCTAATCAGTAAACTTCAAAGAAACGACCTCAAAAACAATGTTTTAATCTACACCAAAGGACATGGCATACCATAAAATTCTTGGGCTTGACTCCATTAAACCATTCTTAACACAAACAAGTTGAGTGGAACTAGAGAGAAATTAATAATTTTCTAATCTGACCTAGCAGAGGAAAACATTAGAGAAATAGAATCAAACAGACTTAAGGTGCCTCTAACAACATATCTTAAGCTAAATTTTCTATTCTATTGCAAGAGAAAGATGCAAAATGTGGAAAACATAAGAAGACAAGTACTAGATTATAACAACATCACCATTAACCATGTTCTTGAATCCTGCAAATGTGCTTGCTCCATTTCCATTCAAATCAAAACATTCACACAACTCCAAAGCCAATTTCTTCACAACTCCAAGTCTTTGATATTGAGCTCAATATTCAACCAACAACCAGCATGAGCCTTAAATGCAGTATTTAATTTCTAAATGATAAATTAAACCCTATCTAGGGTTTTAGAAGTCATTAATTACATAATAAATGCATTCGACCATTGAGACCATGCAAGGCCCAAGGCACAAATATCTAAAACTCAATCATTGCAATAATAACTTCTAACAGATCTACTGAGCTAATTTTGGAATAATTTGACCTTAAGGCCACTCAATAAATTTTACAATAACTCCTAGTGTCTTTTTTTGACTTTCTGGCAAGGGTGCAGCGCCAGGCCAATGGCGGAGTGCCAAAACTGGAAAAATTTCCTTTTTTTTGCAATTGAGTTTTGGAGGCCTTCTAGGTGTCCAAATGAGGTCCATGATAGCTCATTGGAAATAATTTCCTGTCTAGTTTCTAGATCTTCCTTTAGTCTCTAGATTGGTACCCATTTGTATAATCAAAATGTAATATCCCAAAATAGGGAAAATCAACACTATTAGGAATATCTTAATATATTCCAAAAGTGGAGCTACAGAAATCCATGAACACAATAATGAAAGAGTAGTGTTACATCAACTTAGAAAATATAATAAGAGCACATTTCCATCATATTAGGTTACAACAAAAAAATGTATACAATATCTTGAGGAAAGAGTTACTCAAGATAGGCAAAATTAGCCTCAAGAAACATGAACATGAAATATGGAAAAACACTGCTACACAAGAATGCCCAAGGCTATGACAACGCAATTTTATAAGGAACAAATACTGATAGAAAATGTTAATACATGGATATACAAATCTATGGCTGATACAACATTGGGAGTGAAGATCTAAGCTCCCAAATACTATTTCAAGACAATCCTGGAAGGATTGGTTGAAATATGAAAAAATGGCAAAATGCTGGAGTTGCAGTCTCAAGACTGAGTAGCAGCTGCAACTCAAGAACTGGATGGAGATGGCTATATATGTTGCTCAAGATGAATATACCTCCTCCAATGGATCTTCCAAGTGAAAGGCTGATCCTATCACTAAATATCTCACCCTCCAAACAAACACTGCAACCCTCACTGTAGATGCTTTCTGAAAATAACACAATCAAGGAGAGGGAATACACTGTAGATGATGGAAAATGGTTGACCTGATTCCAAAGATGATCAAATCAGCCCAAAATATTCCTTACTGATATTCCAAAGGAAAGAAGTCTTCCTCCTCTAAAAAATAAGATCAGGAAGTGGTGTTGAGTAACCTCCACTTCAACACCTTGCAACACAACCCAGCTCTAAATAGAAACTGCGTTGTAGCTGAAGGAGGATGCTTGGCCCCAAGCCTGAATGTGGAGAAATGAAGAGAAAGCTCCCTGAAGAGGCCTCTCTTGAAAGGATAAGGAATTCCTAAACAGGAATGCCTTGTGCTAAGTAGCACAACAACTCTGCTAAACAACAAGAGAATGCACAAAGTCTAAGTAGACCAAGAAATCAATAATCAATAACATGCCTAACAATGGCTGCCTTGCCCTCCTTTTAAAAAAATGGAAGCCCCCTCACCATGGGTCCCCCTTGTTGGGGTTTCCTTCACCAAATAATCCTCCTCCCATTCGTACTGTGCTGTCTCTCAAATTGTTCTCCACCTCCTATCCCAACATTTTTGACTTGGACAAACTTGACCTTGTCCATATGTAAAAGTCCCTTTTCACACCCAAGGGTGTGAAATCCAGCTCCTATAATGATCCCTTTTCATACTACGAGGGATTTTATTCATATTTTTAATATGCATGGGCCTCCTTACCCATTTATTCTACTCTTAGGTGATAAAAACAATAGTCAATATTCCAATTAGCTGCAAGCTAATTTTGGAATATTACAGTCCTCCCCCCCCAAATGTTGCTTTTCCTCAAGAAAATGCAAGGATAGAACTAAGAAGTTTCCCTTCCTCCTGCCATAGCATCCACATCTGATATGCTCCTCCAAGGAATGAGATGTTATCTCATCAATGAATCTCCATATTGCCCCTCCCAAGCATGCAAGATAGCTGAATCGCTATCTGCATCATGAACAAGTGGAGTATTTAGGGAGGCAACAAGGGGCTGTCTAGAGGTCACTTTTAGGAATGGGATCTTAAATTTAGTGGGAATCATCATTCCCAGGTGGATCCTCCATCCCCAAGCTATCATCCATACAAAATAAGCCGCCCTCCAAAATGGTAACTCATGCAAATCATTCTCCACCTTGAGCTCCTGCAATGTAGGTGGGCTGAAAATATGATCATGGTAGAAAACATAGCCTACCCCACACTGTCCTCCTCTACACTTATGGTAAGTGTAGAGTGTTTTTTGATCTTGGGCTGCAGTAATGTTGCCCTTAAGAGGCAAGATGAAGACTAGATCATCAAAGATCTCTCCTCCAACACTGTGAATCAAGCTGGCCCAAATCATCTCATATATGATGAATAGGACATGATCATCATATGGCATCCAAATGACAATATTAAATAATGTTACATATATTTCTAGAAGGTACCAATAGTCTCCCAAGTGGTTACAGTGCAGTTTTTCTAACTGCTGCTTCAGAAAATGACAAGGCAAGATGTTTCTTAAAAAATAACTAGTTGTATATGTCAACACCTCTACTAGTGAATAGTAAATGGCTTGGTGAACCAACTGAGCATACATAAAATAATAATGAAACATTTTCCCAAGGCTACATAAGATATGGATGTCTCCATCGCAATAGTTGGCCAATAGATGACCATGGAGCCCAAGGAGAAGCTTGCTCTCTTGTGGAGCAATGCACTGGATAGGAATGGTAAGAACACACCAATGTTGTGTTAGATAAACCATGTATGTAAAAGGAAAATTATTACCATGTGCTGGAAGTAAGATGATATATGGATTCATAAATAAGTTCTCCATAGTGGTAGGATACTCCTATGAAGTGGAATGTACCATGTGCTGCATGAAGGTCCTCCTTCTTATGCTTGGAAACACAAGTTAAGAAGATCACACCTTGGTAATAGATGTCTCCATTCACTACTCCATCACTCTCATATCCTCCTTGTCCACTAAGTGCATCATATGTGAAGTGATCTTGGAAACACTCCATCAATAAACCCCAGCCCCAAAGTGACAACGTTGTTAGCCTATGTAAATAAGCTCCTGCCATCCCAAAACTCCATTCTTTGACATGTCCATGGTCAAAGACATCTCCCACAATGTTTCCATCTATAGGGAGCTCCTTCCAAGGTGGAAGCACCTCCTGATCATCTAAGGCTAAGGATTAGCCCCCTTTCACCATGATAGTGCCATCTCCTACTCCTGCAACATCATGCAAAGTGTGAGAGAAAATATGCCCTTACTCTCCCAAGGTCCCCCAAAGCAACAAAATGTTTTGTTGCCTCCTCATACCTCCGTCATACAAATCATGTGGTGAAGACATAATTATCATATCATCATAATGCATCAACACTCCTTGCTTCCCAATGAAGAAAGTATCCTGCCAAGTTCCTTCCACCCACATACCCTTGGGAAAAGGATATGTCCCATGATGGCCAAACACCTTCAAGAGCAGCCAAAGCATCCAAGCCTCCTGCTGCTCGGTGTCATATATTTGCAAGTAGCTCACCAACTTCTTTCTTTCCATCCACACCCATTCATCCAAATGTGGGTGCCTCCCATCATGCTCAATCTTGTTACCCTTCCAATGAATACTACCATCCTCCCAAATCAGATTTCTATCTTTTCATTTGATGGGATATTGAAATGCAATCTCCTGAATGACCAAGTTGATCACATAAGGATCCAAATAGGTGGAAGGAAGAAACCTCCCATCATGATGTGTAGGGCTCATCAAGAAGTATCCAACACAAACATGAGAGATGTTGTCCACCCTAAGATGTCCTCCATCATCTATCTGCTCCCCCTTTGTTATGTATATGGGAAGGCCATTGGAATATTCCAACAAGGGATGGGTCCCCAACTCATCATTGCTGCTAAATGACAACGTTGTTAATCTTTCCAATGATGTACTTGCTATCCCATGCTCCAACTCAAGGATGAACATATGGTTTTGTGTAAGTTTGTTTGGAGCAAGATTCATCCTCTCCTCCAAGTTTTCACACCCCAACCTCAAGTGTGGTATACATATAATCAATGGTATATGAGGATGATGGTTCCTCCCTTCCTTGAACAAGTCAAGGCGGCACAGCACAATGAAATTTTGTTGCTCTAAATAAGCCACATGCAATGGTATACAACCCTCCATAGAATTTGCTGAAACAATAGGAGATGAGAACTTAAGCATACCTTGGTGAAATTTGGAAGAATCTTGTATGGATGCAAGATTTTCTTCCTCTAATTTGTTGGCTCCCCCAACTTCCGATGTGGAAGGTTGCTCTCCCAAGGTTGTGACAGTGTTGGTACAAGTCTCCTCTAATGGTGGTTAGGGCTTCTCCTCCTCTGATTTCCCTTTGCCAAATTTTCTAATCAACCTTTGAGTAATATCAACAAAAGTATGCACTCATGCATGACCCAAATGGTTGAACCACCAAATATTGGCCTCACCCTCAAGGTGCAGCGTTGCAATTTCTATAGCTTCTCTCTCTACCATTAGATGTAGTAGGAAGAATGCATCAAGTTTTCATGCCCAAGCCCTTGCTGTAGAGGATGCATCAAAGGTAGACAATAGAAACCTATTGCCCTTGATTCTTCTTGTGCTGCATGGTCTCCTCTCTTCCTCCAATTGAATGAACAGAGGAAAAACTAGAGTCTCCTCGAAGGCTCTAGGTTGAGATTTGTACTCAACAAGGTATTCACTTAGGATCCTGTGATCCAATTGTCCTTCATCTTTCTAAAATTTTTCCTCTTTTTCAAAAGGAAAGGGCATAGTCCCACTTCTTCTTCTTTGCTTGACCTCCTTGTTGAGGTCTTTCTTGCTTCTGAAAAGAGATTAGAGAAGGCTCATTCTCTCCAACATTATGATATTCTTCATTTATTGTGATAGCATAATGGCTGAGATCCACAGGCTGAGCCAAGACTATGCTCCGATACCACTATAATATCCCAAAACAGGGAAAATCATCACTATTGGGAATATCTTAAGATATTCCAAAAGTGGAGCTATAGCAATCCATGAACACAATAATGAAAGAGCACTGTTACATCAACTCATAAAATGTAAGAAGAGCACATAGGAATCATATTAAGTTACAACAGAAAAATGTATTCAAGATCTTGAGGAAAGAGCTACTCAAGATAGGCAAAATTAGCCTCAAGGAACATGTACATGAAATATGGAAAAACACTGCTACACAAGAATGCCCAAGGCTATGACAATGCAGTTTTATAAGGAACAACTGCTGCTAGAAAATTTAAATAAATGGATATACAAATGTATGGCTCATACAATATTGGGAGTGAATATATAAGCTCTGAAATACTATTTCAAGACAATCCTAGAAGGATTGGCTAAAATATGCAAAAATGGCAAAATGCTGGAGTTGCAGTCTCAAGACTGAGTAGCAGCTAAAACTCAAGAACTGGATGGAGATGGATGTAGATGATGCTTAAGCTGAATAGAACTCCTCCAATGGATCTTCCAAGTGAAAGGCTAATCCTATCACTGAAGATATCACCCTCCAAACAAACACTGGAACCCTCACTGCAGATGCTTTCTGAAAATAACGCAGTCAAGGAGAGGGACTGCGCTGTGGATGATGGAAAATGGTTGGCATGATGCCAAAGATGATGAAATCAGCCCAGAAGCTTCCTTACTGATCCTCCAAAGGAAAGAAGGCTTCCTCCTCTGAAAAATAAGCTTAGGAAATGGTGTTGAGTAACCTTCACTGCAACACCTTGCAACACAACCCAACTCTAAATAAAAACTGCACTGTAGCTGAAGGAGGATGCTTGGCCCCAAGCCTGAATGTGGAGAAATGAAGAGCAGGCTCCCTCAAGAGATCTCTCTTGAAAGGAGAAGGAATTCCTAAACAGGAATGCCTTGTGCTAAGCAGCACAAAAACTTTGCTAAACAACAAGATAATGCACAAAGTCTAAGCAGACCAAGAAATCAATAATCCATAACATGAATAACAATGGCTGCCTTTCCCTTCTTTTAAACAAATGGAAGCCCCCTCACCATCTGTCCCACTTATTAGGGTTTCCTTCACCAAAGAATCCTCCTCCCATTCATACTGCGCTGTCTCTCAAAGTGTTCTCCACCTCCTATCCCAACACTATTGACTTGGTCAAACTTGACCTTGTCCACATGCAAAAGTCCCTTTTCACACTTGAGGGTGTGAAATGCAGCTCCTCTAATGATCCCTTTTCACACTATGAGTGATTTTATTCATATTTTTAATATGCATCGGTGTCCTTACCCATTTATTCTACTCCTAGGTGATAAAAAAAATTCAATATTCCATTTAGCTGTAAGATTATTTTGGAATACTACACAAAAATCCTTTCTCCCAAGACTGTTGAGGGCACAGCGCCAGTGCTGAAAAGAGGGCAGGAAGGTGTTTTTTTTATGGTTTTTTGCCCATTTGAGGGACCAGTTTTGCTCCCAATGACCTAAAATTTTCTGTGGATAATGTACTTTCCATGAGGATCATGAATATGTAAGCCATTTTTTATTTGAGTGCCCCAAAAAAGAGCGTAGCGCATTTGGCCCTTTTTTCTGCAAGCCAAACAGTCAAAAATTAAAATTTGCCCCAAAGTGCCAAAATTCGGAATTTACATTGCTGATCACGATTTCGATGCTTGGAGGGATACATCATCAAGGATATCCAGTTTCTCCTTCTCCTTTGCCTCATTTTGTGCTTGAATATTTGCAAGGGCTCTTTTGAGCTTGGCCCTTGCAATCCTATTTCTTAAGGCATAAAGCTTGCCATCCTCTTCTGCAATTCAATGTCTCTTGTGGCCTTCTCTAGATGACCCTCTAAGTGTAATTTTTCCCTCTCCAACCAATATTCCTATCTCCATCAATTTCCATGGCAAACAACTCACTTGGAGTGAGTTGCTCTGCCAACTCTACCTCTTTTTCTCTTTCCCGAGCTAAAGCCTTCTTCAAACCAATTGTCCTTGGCCTCTTCTTAGGAAGCTATCCTTCCCCACCATCAGTGTTATTAAAAGTTCCCAATGTCTCATCTAGCAATTCATTTTCCTTTATGCGGCCTCTTTCTGAGCTCTAATTTCCCTGATGTCACTGATGGCCTTCTTTACCTCCAACTGCTGGTTTTGAAACTCAAAATAGTTGATCACATTCTTTTCCCTTATGATCATGCCTCTTTGGCATTTGTGTCTCAACACCACTGCCTTCTCCTTCTGGCATTGTAAAATATTTTTTGGAAACCCTAGGGCTGATGTGAAATGAGATGAAGGGAGGGTATGAAATGGCAGTTTTACAAATGAAGGGAATGAGTGAGAATGAATGGAATGGATTTTGTGACAAGAAAGATGAATGGAATCCTTAAAAAAATGTAATTTCCCTTGTTATGACTGATAATCTGTCTAGAAGGATGAAATAAGCATATAGACAGTGATTTCAATCTTTAAAACTTAGGGTTTGATTATATTTATTATGAAATCACCAAAATGGTTTGAAAATGGGTGTATGTCAGGTACTTACCCTTATCAGTGTTTGGAGAATATTTGAAAAAAAATTGAAGGATATTTGGAGTGATTTGAGTGGTTAGAGGCTTAGGAACCCTTCCTATCCAAGCACGCAGTGCCAGTGCTGAGGGCGTAGTGGCAAGGGCTGAGGGCACAATGCTAGTTTCTTAGCACGCAACACCTTTTTGCAGAAATCATTTGGAGGTCTTCCCGGTGTCAAAATTGGGCCCAAGATGGCGAGTTGAAAATCTATTGAAGTCTAATTTCCAAATATACCTCTTTATTTCTGATTGGAGTTGATTTGTCATGTCAAAAGTTGATTCGCCCAAGACCGGTAAAAAAGTGTTGGATGATGGTGCAGAAATGAAAAGTGCTGGTGCAGGCAACTTTTGGAGGCCTTCCTCAACTCCAAATTGAGCTCATAATAGCTCCTTGGAAGCTCTTCTAGTCTAGTTTTCATTTGAATCATCAAGTAAGCCATTTGGACACTCCAGCTATGAGAAAATGTGATTTTCCCAAGATCACTCCAAAAGTGCAACAAACCTCTTGTATCTCCTGTAAATTTGAAATTTCTCCCAAACCATGATACCTGTGTAAACTCTGAAGGATTTTTTTCTTCTTGGACCCATGGTGGAAAAAAACCTCTCTCACTCTTGTCAAATTCACTTTTTCTTGTAAGGAAACACAATTTAAAGTGAAATTGGCCCTATGCGTGACAAATGGCTTGACTCTCGGAATGAATTCTTGGAAAATGATGCAGGCATGATAATTTTATTTGGAAAACTTTGGGATTTTAATCACATAGTATCATCTTCAAAGTCTTATGTATTTTCCACCATAAAGTTCAACTCATCTCTTCCACCTCCTCTAGCCACTTTTCAAAACCCTAGGTGTTTGCAGTTCTTCACAGCAATCATCAGTGTTGTCTTCTAGGTTCTCTATAGCCCTTTCAAGTTCATTCATTTATGTCTAGTTCACCTCACCTTTTTCCCTATTTCATCAATATTTTATGCTAGTGTTTCTTCATGTTTGGCCTTGTGTTCCTCCTCCATGTAATTTTTGCAAGGGATCATTGTTTTGGCACTCAACTGGACCATCAAGTGTATAAACCCTAATTATTTATAAGACGAAGTTGTTTCCCTTTCGTTTGTTGTAAGTTGTCTTCATTCAGGAGTAGATAGTCTACCTCATCAATACCTTCTACTGACAAAGCCTTCAAAACTCCTGCAAAAGTTCCAAACTCTTTGGGTTTTCCTCATTTGCAGGTTCTGAGCTAATAAGACAAACTTATTTGGAAATTTTTAGTCCCTTCTTTAAAACCAGTGCTTGAAAAATTGAATGATGACCTTAAACAATGTAGACCCTGTGACCTAGTGGGAAGGTCCTTTGACTTGACTTTTATTGCAATTTGAATTGGAGATTTTTTTAAGTGAAAACAAAGTATTGCCTAAAATTCTTTATTGAAGATCCAAAATCCAATGTACTTGATTTATCTAAAGATCCTACAGAGATAGTTTCGAGACCATCAATGCTTGAGGAAACTGGGGAGTATGGGAAATGAATATGCAATAGGAAAACTCTAGAGGGAAGGTGGAGTTTAGTGACAAGTGGAAAATAAGGAAATGAGGTTATAGGTAGGAAATGAGGATGAAAATGAGAGGTATAATCCCATAATGATTTTTTAGGAGCAACAGGCTAGCTTTGGGAAGACCAACTAAATAAAAGTGAAAATGTTCTTATAAGGATAATGAAGGAAGTGAGATTTCTTAAACTCAAGATATTCAAGGAATATAGTGTTCAGAAATCTATAAACACCCTATATTCATCTAAAGATAGTGAAAAATACTGATGAATAACAGTGGCTCCACTTGGGAGGCAACTCCTTCCAGGAGGTGTCAAGAACCTCAGATCTTTGATTTTGCAGATGAGATGCCTCACATGCTTACTGATTTCCTTCATTTTGCAATGTTGATATTTCTATTGTTCTTGGAAGCTGTGATCTTTTAACATCTGAAAAAACATGATTGCTTCAACATAAATTTTACCTACTCATCATACTTTTCCTAACATTTTCTCTTCATTTTTGTGCATTTGGATTGGCAAACCCTTGACATCATCAGTTTTTCTTTTGAAAGCACAAACTATCTTTTTCTACCCTTATATCATCTGAAGGCTTAGATTATACTGATGATCTCTTTTATTCTATACCTAATATACTTATCCATCAAGATTAAACAGTTCGACATACTTTCATTCTCTAATCTATCAACATAAAATTTAAAACATGACGAAATCAAGGTTGAGTTGTTTGATTTGTCATGAGCTATGGATTTTTTGACAAGCTGCACACAGATTTCATTTTTGTACAAAGTAAAACTAGAAAAACTAAGGGCTATAATTTGAAATCTATCATTTATCCCTCTCTTCTCTTTTTGGTTCAAATTTGAGCTTTGGGAACCAATATCTTTTCCTAACCTAGTCTACTGATAAGCCAAGTTTAAATAGTTTGGAAAATCATCATTTTCTTACTTATTAGCATAAATTTAAAACATGCTCACTCATGGTTAGGATGTATGACTGAACAAGACTTTCCTTTCTCAAGATTAGTGGCATTTTGACTTGGACACTTTCAAAAATATTCCTTTTTTGGTATGGGGCTTTACCTCTTATTTGATCTGCCCTCTTTTCTCCTTTTTCGTTCTTTTTCTTTATTTTAGTAAAAACAATATGAAACTAAAACTGGAAAGATGCTCGTAGTACTGAACTTATTTTCACCTACCTATCCTAATCTAATGTATGTATGATATATACATTAGGTGAACTCTCTTTTCCAATACATCCAATCAAGTAAGTGACTACATGATTGATTTTCATTCACCCCTTTAGGTATGATGAAAAAAAAAGGCCACTCCCATCTTACTTATTTTTTAACAGTAGTGCTTAAAATTTCCTTTAAACCCTGCATCAAACTACTCCTAGCATATTTTACTCCCTTTTCAAATGTCTCTAAGAAACTAGCAAAAGGATCTCTGAGTAATACCTAGCTATGAGGATTTAAACAATGGGCTTCATATAGGACTACTTGTTGTTCCATTTGGTTGTGCTTGGGATGCTTTTGGGAAAGGCACCCCACCTCTTCCTCATGGTCATCTAACTTTGCAGCCTCATAATGTACTACTATGTTGTTCTCCAGCACACTTGATATGGTCTGATCGAGTGGGCTAGGTTCTGTCTGAAGGTCTTAACTAGGAGCATCATCTGGCAATAGGTCTTCTAGAGCAGGAAAAACAACATTAGTATCAATCAGTCCTATAGTTTCTGCTTCAAGAAATGTTTCAATGGATAGGTCAGTAGTAGAACAAACATAAATATCTTCTTTACATAAAAAATTAGAGGTTGGCTGTATGTTTAGAATCTGATTGATTTCTTCATTGGTTAAAGGAGGAGGCTCTTTTATTTTTCCTTGGGTAGAATTACATTGGTTCTCTTCCTTTTGTGACTGATCATAAGGCTGAATGTATTCTCGAGCCTTCCAAAAAAGATACGATGAATCATAACTTGTCCCTTTAGAGATATCTTGTGGATCTTCCTTTATTTCCTGATTGATTTCATCCTCAACCAACTCCTTTTGGTTGTCATGATAGTTAAATTGAGTATGAAATGCATGAATTTCTGCTAATAGATCCTCAGAATGCCAATTTCCCAAGTCTCCAACAATATTTACAAGGCATTGTATGAGATCCTCAGACTGATCACAATAATTTTCTGCTAATGATAAAGATGGAAAATTTTCCTTATAATGTTCATAAAACACCTTGTGGAAATCTTTTAAGGAAAACAAACTATCAGGGTCCAAGCCTTAATACCATTCCCTTACTTTCCCTTCTAATGTCCCCATGAATGTTTTCATGAGGTAGTCCTCATGCCATTCAACTTTTAACCTCCATGTATGTATATGAAATTTGATGAGATGTAACAGGGGGTCATCAAACTTTTCATATTGAAACATAGGCAGGTTTTTGTCCCAAATTATTTGAGGCATTTTATGGGGGAATCCAGGAATGTGATCTCTTTTCATTGGAGCATACCTCCGTTGTATCCATGGATTCATCTTTGTCAATCAGTTAGAGGAAAGGGCTACTGCATATTTATAACCATTCTGGAGTCTTCTACCAGTGGAGTCTTTTAGGTCTATTGAGAGTTGTGGAGTCGCCAGGTGGAATATTTCAAATTTATTAAGGAAATATGTTGTCCACCATCAACAACCAGGTATTTTTCAAGTTTTTAAGGTTTTCAGGTAGGGAACTTGCTTTGCGGATAGGTCTGCTAATAGTTGGGTTTCTAAATCTAGGAGACTTCCTAAGGATGCTTTCAAGATCATCAACTATAGCAGGAGGATTTGGGTCAGGGTGAGATCTGGTGCAGATTATTTGTGAAGCCAGATTTCAGGCCCACAAAACAGAGAGGCTGAAAGCTTATAATATTTTTGAAGACAAAACCAATCTGTAAGAATACTAAATTCACACAGTATGTGACTAGGCTTTATGCTGTTAGGATTGATTAATGCATTCCTGTAGGAGTCTGTGAGAAACAGTGGAGTCACCAGGTCTACTGGAAACTAGTGGAGTCACTAGGTGGATGTTGCTAATTGTTTGAGGTTTCTATTATGGTCCACCATCAACAATTAGATACCAATCTAGAGATATTTTTGGGTTTTCTGAGTTCTTTATGTAACACTAAGATTTTTAATAAGTGTTCCCCAATATTCTCGCCATGATGTTAGTATGGAAAATAAACCAGATATCATTCTTGGCTAACACTTGATTTATCTAAGTTTGACAGGGGATTTTTTGAGTCTTGAAGGAATATTTAAGTTGTTACTTACTCAATTCCCTCTGTGATCACCATTATGTTAGGTCCCTGTAATTTGGAAAATTGGAAATGACCAAATAGACAAGGGTAACATCAAACCAATATTTGGAGTCCTAGGACCTAACCTTCCTGTACTTAGAGAGGGCTCTCTCTAAATTTGTATAAAATATGTGACTTGTTTGATCTAGGATGTTGATTTTAGGCTAGTTAAATTGATAGGGTTTGTTTGTTTTGTTTTGTTTGGTTGGGTAGGCTGTCAAGAAGAACAAATAGAGTAAGAGAAATTCAAACCATTTGGCTATGGGGTCTGTGAAAGACTTGAAAAGGACAAAAATGAATCAAGGGTGTTTCATAGGGAAAGTTAACAAAGCCAAATGGATCTTATCAGCTTATGTGAGTGAAATGAACATTAATTTGTGAACATAGTAGGTTTAAAGGGAAATTAAGAATCCTTTAACAAATAGTATAACTAGAAGGGCTTTCAAGATCACTATGCTTCAGAATAACCTAAGGACAGGGCACACCAGAAATTTCTCTGGTCAAACTTCACTGAGTAAAATTTAAAAGAACAATCCAACAAACCCTAGAGAGCAGGGAACTCCTAATTTCTCTAGTTACTTACCTTCAGTGAAAGAAAACATGCAAGATAACATATTAGTAATGATTAAAGACCATGGAAATCATAAATTCCTTAATAAAACTATAAAATACCTCCAAATTGACTGTTCAAGATGGAAAAAAGGATAGGGAAAACCATCAACTTCTTCAGCTAAACCCTAATTATTAAACTTCAAAGAAAAGGACTCAAAAACAATGTTTTAAGCTACACCAAAGGACAGGGAATAACATAAATGTCTTTGGCTTAACCCATTAAACCATCTTAATAAAAACAAGCTGAGTGGAACTAGAGAGAAATTAAGAATTCTCTAATCTAACCTAGCAGAGGAAAACATTAGAGAAATATAAGCAGACAGACTTAAGGTGCCTCTAAAAGCATATCTTAAGCTAAATTTTCTATTTTATTGCAAGAGAAACATGCACAATATGGAAAACATAAGAATACAAGTACTATATTAGAAAAAAATCACCATTATCCATGTTCTTGAATCCTGCAAATGTGCTTTCTCCATTGCCATTCAAATCAAAACATTCACACAACTCCAAAGCCAATTTATTGACAACTCTAAGTCTACGATATTGAGCTCAAAAATAAACCAATGTCCAAATGAGCTCCATGCTAGCTCATTGGAAAGAATTTCCTATCTAGTTTCTAGATCTGCCTTTAGTTTCCATATTTGTACCCATCGACATATTCAAAAATCCATTCTCCCAAGGCTGCTAAGGGTGCAACGCAACTGCTGAAAAGTGGGCAGAAAGGTGCTTTTGTTTAATGGTTTTTGGCCCTTTTGAGGGACTATTTGTACTACAAATGACCTAAAATATTCCGTGGATGATGTAATTTCCATGAGGATCATGCATATGTAAGCCATTTTTCATTTTAGTGCCCCAAAAAATAGCTCAGTGCCAGTGGCGCTACGCGTTCGGCCCTTTTTTCTACAAGAAAATTTTCCCCGAATTGCCAAAATTTGGAATTTACTTTGCTGATCATGATTTGGATGCTTGGAGGGATACATCAGTAAGGATATCTAGTTTCTCCTTCTCCTTTGCCTCATTTTGTGCTTGAATATTTGCAAGGGCTCTTTTTAGTTTAGCCCTCGCAATCCTATTTCTTAACGCATAATTCCTTGCCATCCTCTTATGCAAGTCAATGTCTCTTGTGGCCTTCTCTAGCTGACCCTATAAGTGTAATGTTGCCCTCTCCAACCAATATTCCCTATCTCCATCAATTTTCGTGGCAAGAAGCTCACTTGGAGTGAGCTGCTCTGCCAACTCTGCCTCTTTTTCTCTTTCCCGAGCTAAAGCCTTCTTCAACCCAATTTTCCTTGGCCTCTTCTTAGGAAGCTATTATTCACCACCATCAGTGTCACTAAAAGTTCCAAATGTATCATATAGAAATGCCTTGGCCTTTCTGGCCTCTTTATGAGCTCTAATTGCCCTGATGTCAGTGATGGCCTTCTTTCCATCCAACTATTGGTTTTCCAACTCAAAATAGCTGATCACATTCTTTGCCCTTATGATCATGCCTCTTTGGAATTTATGCCTCAACATCATTGTCATCTCCTTCTGACATTGTAAACTCTGTTTTGGAAACCATGGGGATGATGTGAAATGAGATGAAGGGAGGGTATGAAATGGCAGTTTTGAAAATGAAGGGAATGAGTGAGAATGAATGGAATGGATGTTGTGACAAGCAAGATGAATGACAGACTTCAAACAATGTAATTTCCATGGTTATGACTGATGAAATAAGCATATAGAAAATTATTTCAAGGTTTAAAACTTAGGTTTTGATTAGGGTTTCATTCTGTTGATTAAGAAATCACCAAAATGGCTTGAAAATGGGTGTATGTTAGGTACTTACCCTTATCAGTGCTTGGAGAATATTTGGCAAATAATTGAAGGATATTTGGAGTGATTTGAGTGGTTAGAGGGCTTAGAATCCCTTCTTGTCCAAGCGTGCAGCGCCAGTGTTGAGGGTGCAGTGCCAAGGGCTGAGGGCGCAATGCCAGTTTCTGAGTGCGCAGTGCCAGTTTCTGAGCACGCAGTGCCTTTTTGCAGACAATATTTGGAGGTCTTACCGGTGTAAAAATTGGGCACAAGATAGCATGTTGGAAAGATCTTGAAGTCTACTTTCCAAATGTACCTTTCGTTTTCTGATTGGAGTTTATTTATCCTCTCAAAAGTTGATTCTCCAAAGACATGTTGAATGATGGTGCATAAATGTAGAGTGCTGGTGCAGTAAACTTTTGGAGGCCTTCCTCAACTCCAAATTGAGCTCATAAAAGCGCCTTGGAAGATCTTCCAGGATAGTTTTCATTTGATTCATCAAGAAAGCGATTTTGACACTCCAGCTATGAGAAAAATTGATTTTTCCAGGGTCACTCCAGAAGTGCAGCAAACCTCTTGTAGCACCTATAAATTTGACATTTCTCCCAAACCATGATAATTGTGTAAACTATAAAGGATTTTTTTCTTCTTGGACCCATGATGGAAAAAAAACTCTCTCACTTTTGTTAAATTCACCTTTTTTTGTTCAGAAACACAATTTGAAGCGAAATTGGCCCTACGTGTGATAAATCGCTTGACTCTTGGAATGAATCATTGGAAAATGATGGAGGCATGACAAGTTTATTTTGAAAACTTTGGGTTTTTAATCACATAGTATCATCTTCAAAATCTTCTGTAGTTTCCACCATAAAATTCAACTCATCTCTTCCACCTCCTCTGGCCACTTTTCAAAACCCTAGGTGTCTGTAGTTCTTCACAACAATCATCAGTGTTGTCTTCTAGGTTCTTTATAGCCATATAAAGTTCTTTAATTTCTGTCCAGTTCAACTCACCTTTTTCCCTATTTCATCAATCTTTTCCTCTATACTTTCTTCATGTTTGGCCTTGTGTGCCTCCTCCATGTCATTTCTGCAAGGGATCACTCTTTTGGCACTCGACTGGACCATCAAGTGTATAAACCCTAATTCTTTATGGACCAAGTTGTTTCCCTTTCCTTTGCTGTAAGTTGTCTTCATTGAGGAGTAGATAGTCTACCTCATCAATACATTGTGCTGACAAAACCTTAAAAACTCCTGCAGAAGTTCCAAACTCTTTGCATTTTCCTCATTTGCAAGTTCTGAACTCATAAGACAAACTTATTTGGAAATTTTTAGGTCCTTCTTGAATAACCATGCCTTGGAATTCTATTACATCTGAGCCAGATTATAGCAAGGAAAACTAGTTCCTGAAACATACAATGATGACTTTAAACAATGTAGACCCTAATGACCAAGTGGGAAGGTCCTTTGACCTGACTTTGACTGGAATTTGACTTGGAGGTTTTTTAAGTGAAAATAGAGTATTTCCTAAAGTGTTGTATTGAAGATCCAAAATCCAATGTACTTGATTTATCTAAAGAGCCTACAGAGATAGTTTTGAGACCATCAATGCTTGAGGAACTTAGGGAGTATGGGAAATGAGTCTACAATAGGAAAAGCCTAAAGGGATGGTGGAGTTCAATGACAAGTGGAAAATAAGGCAATGAGGTTATAGGCAGGAAATGAGGATGAAAATGAGAGGTATAAGCCCATAATAAGTTTTTTAGGAGCAACAGGGTGGCTTTGGGAAGACCAACTGAAGAAAAGTGAAAAATTTCTTATAAGGTTAATGAAGGCAATGAGATTTCTGAAAATAAAGATATTCAAGGAATATTGTTTTTAGAAATCTATAAACACCCTATAGTCATCTAGAGATAGTGAAAAATACTGATGACTAACAGTGGCTCCACTTGGGGAGGGAAACTCCTTTCAGGAGGTGTCAAGAACCTCAGATCTCTAATTTTGCAGATGAGATGCCTCACATGCTTACTGATTTCCTTCATTTTGCAATGCTGTTCTTTATATTGTTCTTGGAAGCTGTGATATTTTAACATATAAAAAGACATGATTTCTTCAGCATAAATTTTACCTACTCATCATACTTTTCCTAACATTTTCTCTTCATTTAGGTCCATTTGGATTGGCAAACCCTTGACATCATCAGGTTTTCTTTTGAAAGCACAAAATATCTTTTTCTACCCTTATATCATTTGAAGGCTCAGATTATACTAATGAGCTCTTTTATTCTCTACCTAATATACTTATCCATCAAGATTAAATATTTCGACAAACTTTCATTCTCCAATCTATCAACATAAAATTTAAAACATGACCAAATCAAGGTTGAGCTATTTGATTTGTCATGAGTTGTGGCATTTTTGACAAGCTTCACTTAGATTTTTTTTTTGTACAAAGTAAAACTAGAAAAACTGAGGGCTATAATTTTAAATCTATCATTTATCCCTCTCTTCTCTTTCTGGTTCAGATTTGAGCTTTGGGAACCAATATCTTTTCCTAACCTAGTCTACTTATAAGCCAAGTTTAAATAGTTTGGAAAATCATCATTGTATAACTTATCAACATAAATTTAAAACATGCTCAATCATGGTTAAGCTTTATGAATGAACAAGACTTTCCTTTATCAAAATTAGTGGCATTTGGACTTGCACACTTTCAAAAGTACTCCTTTTTTGGTATGAGGCTTTACCTCTTCTTTGATTTTCCCTCTTTTCTCATTTTTTGTTCTTTTTATTTATTTTAGTCAAAATAACCTGAAACTGAAACTGGAAAGATGCTCATAGTACTGAGCTTATTTTCACCCACCTATCCTAATTTAACTTATATATGATATATACATTAGGTGAACTCTCTTTTCCAATACAACCAATCAAGTAAGTGACTACATGATTGATTTTCATTCAACCCTTTAGGTATGCTGAAAAAATAAAAAGGCCACTCCCATCTTACTTGTTTTTGAACAGTAGTGCTTAAAATTTCCTTTAAACCCTGCATCAAACTGCTCCCAGAATATTTTACTCCATTTTCAAATGTCTCTAAGAAACTAGCAAAAGTATCTCTGAGTAATACCTAGCTATGAGGATTTAAACAATGGGCTTCATCTAGGACTACTTCTTGTTCCATTTGGTTGTGCTTGGGATGCTTTTGGGAAAGACACCCCACCTCTTCCTCATGATCATCTGACGTGGTAGCCTCATAATGTGCTATTATATTGTTCTCCAGCACACCTGATATGCTCTGATTGAGTGGGATGATTTCTGTATGAAGGTCTTCATTAGGAGAATCATCTAGAAATAGGTCTTCCATAGGAGGCAACATAACATTAGTATTAATCTGTTTTATAGTTTCTTCTTCAAGAAATGTTTCAATGGTTAGGTCAATAGTAGAACAAATAGAAATATCTTCTTTACATAAAAAATTAAAGGATGGCTGTATGTTTAGAATCTGATTGATTTCTTCATTGGTTAAAGGAGGAGGCATTTTTCTTTTTCCTTGGGTAGAATTATGATGGTTCTCTCACTTTTGTGACTGATCATAAGGATAAATATCTTCTTGAACCTTACAAAAATGAGATGATGAATCATCACTTGTCCCTTTAGAGAGATCTTGTTGATATTCCTTTATTTCCTGTTTGATTTCATCCTTAACCAACTCCTTTTGGTGGTCATGATAGTTAACTTGAGTATGAAATGCATGAATTTCCTCTAATAGATCCTCAGGATGCCAATTTCCCAAGTCTCCATCAATATTTAAAAGGTGTTGTATGAGATCCTCAAACTAATCACAATAATTTTCAGCTAATGTTAAATATGGAAATTTTTCCTTATAATGTTCATAAAACACCTTGTGGAAATATTTTAAAGAAAACAAACTACTAGGGTCCAGGCCTTCATACCATTCCTTTTATTTCCCTTCTAATGTCCCCATGAATATTTTCATGAGGAAGCCCTCATGCCATTCAACTTTTAACCTCCATGTATGTATATGAAATTTGATGAGATGTAACAAGGGGTCATCAAAATTTTCATCTTGAAACATAGGTAGGTTTTTGTCCCAATTTATTTGAGACATTTTGTGGGGGAATCCAGGAATGTGATCTCTGTTCATTGGAGCATACCTACGTTGTATCCTTGGATTCATATTTATCAATAAATCAAAGGAAATGGCTACTGCATCTATACAACCATTATGGAGTCTTCTACCAGTGGAGTCTTTTGGGTCTATTGAGAGTTGTGGAGTCGCCAGGTGGAAGATTTCAAATTTCTTAAGGCATGCTATTGTCCACCATCAACAATCGGGTATTTTGAAAGTTTTTATGGTTTTCAGGTAGGGAAACTGTTTTGTGGATAGGTTTGCTAACGGTTGGGTTTTTAAATCTAGGAGATTTCCTAAGGATGCTTTCAGGATCATCAAATATAGCAAGAGGATTTGGGTCAGGGTGAGATCTGGTGCAGATTCTTTACGAAGCCAGATTTCAGACGCAAAACATAGAGAGGTTAAAATATTTTAAGAGTTTTCAAGACAAAACCAATCTGTAAGAATACTGAATTCACTCAGTATGTGACCGGGCTTTATGCTGTTAGGACTTATTAATGCATTCCTAGAGGAGTCTATGAGAAGTTACCTTACTGATCATGATTTGGATGCTTAGAGGGATACATTAGCAAGGATATCCAATTTCTCCTTCTCCTTTGCATCGTTTTGTGATTGAATCTTTGCAAGGGCTATTTTGAGCTTGGCCCTTGCAATCATTTTTTCTGAAGGCATAATGCCTTGCCATCCTCTTCTGAAAGTCAGTGTCTCTTGTGGCCTTCTCTAGTTGACCCTCTAAGTGAAAATTTTCCCTCTCCAGCCAATATTCCCTATCTCGATCAATTTCCATGGAAAGTAGCTCACTTGGAGTGAGTTGCTTTGCCAACTCTACCTCTTTTCCTCTTTCCCGGGCTAAAGCCTTCTTCAGCCTAATTGTCCTTGACATCTTCTTAGGAAACTATTCTTCCCCACCATCAATGTCAATAAAAGTTCCCAATGTCTCATCTATAAATTCCTTGGCCTTTCTGGCCTCTTTCTGAGCTCTAATTTCCTTGATGTCACTGATGGCCTTCTTTACCTCCAACTTCTGGTTTTCCAACTCAAAATAGTTGATCACATTATTTGCCCTTATGATCATGCCTCTTTGGAATTTGTGCCTCAACACCACTATCTTCTCCTTATGACACTATTTTGGAAACACTAGGGCTTATGTGAAATGAGGTGAAGGGAGGGTATGAAATGGAAATTTTGCAAATGAAGGGAATGAGTGAGAATGAATGGAATGGATGTTGTGACAAGAAAGATGAATGGAAAAACTCAAATAATTTAATTTCCCTTGTTATGACCAATACTCTGTCTAGGAGAATGAAATAAGCATATAGACAGTAATTTCAAGCTTTAAAATTTAGGGTTTGATTAGGGTTTCATTCTATTGATTAAGAAATCACCAAAATGGCTTGAAAATGGGTGTATGTCATGTACTTACCCTTATCAGTGCTTTGAGAATATTTGGTGAAGAATTGAAGGATATTTGGAGTGATTTGAGTTGTTAAAGGGGTTAGAAACCCTTCTTGTCCAAGTGTGCAGTGCCAGTGCTGAGGGCGTAGCGCCAAGGGCTGAGGGTGCAGCGCTAGTTTCTGAGTGCGCAGTGCCAGTTTCTCAGCGCGCGACACCGTCTTTCATACCGTATTTGGAGGTATTCCCTGTGTCAAAATTGGGCCCAGATGGCTCGTTGGAAATATATTGAAGTATACTTTCCAAATATACCTTTTTGTTTGCTAATTGGAGGTTATATGACTTGTCAAACGTTGATTCTCCCAAGGCTAGTAAAAAAGTGTTGAATGATGGTGTAGAAATGCAGAGTGCTCATACAGGAAATGTTTGGAGGGCTTCGTCAACTCCAAATTGAGCTCATGATAGCTCATTGGAAATTGCTTCTAGTCTAGTTATGATTTGACTCATGAAGGAAGCCATTTAGACATTCCAGCTATAAGAAAACTTGATTTTCCCAAGGTCACTCCAAAAGTGTAGCAAACCTCTTATAGGACCTGTAAATTTGACATTTCTTGCAAACCATGATACTCGTGTAAACTTTGAAGGAGGTTTTTCTTCTTAGACTCATGATGGACAAAAAAATCTCTCACTTTTGTCAAATTCAGCTTTTTTTTTTCAGAAACACAATTTCAAGCGAAACTGGCCCTATGTGTGACAAATGCCTTGACTCTTACAATGAATTATTTGAAAATGATGGAGGCATGATAAGTTTATTTCAACAACTTTGGGATTTTAATCAAACAGTAGCATATTCAAAGTCTTCTGTAGTGTCCACCATAAATTTCAACTCATCTCTTCCACCTCCTTTGGTCACTCTTCAAAACCCTAGGTGTCTGTAGTTCTTCACAACAATCATCAATGTTGTCTTCTAGGTTATCTATAACCCTTTCAAGTTCATTCAATTATGTCTATTTCACCTCACCTTTTTCCATTTTTCATCAATATTTTTTGCTATAATTTCTTCATGTTTGGCCTTGTGTGCCTCCTCCATGTCATTTCTGCAAGGGATCACTGTTTTGGCACTCAACTATACCATCAAGTGTATAAAAACTAATTCTTTATAGGACCAAGTTGTTTCCCTTTCCTTTGCTATAAGTTGTCTTCATTCAAGAGTATATGGTCTACCTCATCAATACCTTCTACTGACAAAGCCTTCAACCCTCCTGTAGAAGTGCTAAAATCTTTTCATTTTACTCACTTGCAGGTTCTGAACTGATAAGACAAACTTCTTTGGAAATTTTTAGGTCCTTCTTGAATAACCATGTCTTGCTATTCTATTACATCTAAGCTAGATTCTAAAAAAGGAAAATCAGTGCCTAAAACATCCAATGATGACCTTAAACAATGTTAACCCTAATGACCTAGTGGGAAGGTCCTTTGACCTGACTTTAACTGGAATTTGACTTGGAGGTGTTTTAAAGTGAAAACAGAGTATTTCCTAAAGTGCTGTATTGAAGATCAAAAATCCAATGTACTTGATTTATCTAAAGAGCCTACAGAGATATTTTCGAGACCATCAATGCTTGAGGAACGTGGGGAGTATGGAAAATGAGTCTGCAACAAGAAAACCCTAGAGGGAAGGTGGAGTTCAGTAACAAGTGGAAAATACGGCAATGAGGTTATAGGTTGGAAAGGAGGATGAAAATGAGAGTTATAAGCCCATAATGAGATTTTTAGGAGCAACACAGTGGCTTTGGGAAGACCAACAGAAGAAAAGTGAAAAATTTCTTGTAAGCATAATGAAGGCAGTGAGATTTCTGAAACTCAAGATATTCAAGGAATATTTTTTCAGAAATCTATAAACACCCTATAGTCATCTATATATAGTGAAAAATATTGATGACTAACAGGTTAGTGCACCTTTTAGGTGGAATCCTCCTTTGATTCACTTTCACTATCATAAGGAATATTAATTTTCTTCTCTTCCTATGAAGCCCCTTCAAGCGTTCCCAAGAGTGCAAGTAAATTCTACCTTCTCCCTTCAAACTCTATTTTATTGTAATTGAATTTTCAAATTCTCAGAAAGGATGATGCACCTCTTAAGTGGAAAGCTCCTATTATTCACCTTCACTCTCACAAAAAATATTATTTGGATTCCTTTTATGTAGATCCATTTCCTTTGTTCCAAGAATGCACATAAATACTACACTTTCTTTCTAGCGTCATAACCACATTCTTTCTAACCTCATATTCACATTTGTGGTCGATGTTACATAGAGGTTTAACCTTTATTTATTTTAAGGGAAAATTAAACTATGCCTTTACTATCATACCTAAAATTTAATTTATTTATAATACATAAATATAGTTAAAAACTATAGTATTTCAATACTGTAAAAATTCATGTTTCCAAGATTTAAAGTTTATATATATTGTTTTATGTTGTTCTATGAGTAGAATTATATTTTTGTATTAGGTTACAAAATATAATTCTAAAAGAAATGATAAATTAACTACAATTAATAACAAAATTTCCACTCGAAATCTATCATAAGGAAATAAAACATTTTTATAAATTATACCTTAAATTGTGACTAAGATATCATTTTCATTTATATGTTATGGTTTTCCACTTACTATAGTGAAATGAATGATATAAAATTAACAATGAAAGGAAATCAATCCAACCCATAACTTAATATCCTAAATATCCTAAATATGTTAAATTTAGAAGCCTAGGTGCTTTGACACTAATTGTAACAACCTACCCTTCGAATACCACTACGTATAAAATTGATAGAAATTTCAACTGTTTAATATTTGAAAATGAAAAAAATAGACACAATTGTGCTCTACTAATATGCAGAATTAAATTCACAATTTAGAACAACATGCATATACATGCAATAACCAAAACCACAAATACACAGTGATTTTTAGGGAACCTGACTAGGAAAAACCCCTCAAGCCTCTCTGAATTAATCAGTTGAATAGATAAACTGTTATAATTTCTAGCTCCAACTCTAAGCTCAACCTACAAAAGAATAATTGTTCTCTATGCTCAATGAGAATATTTCACCAATACTTAACAAAATATTTTCTCACTAAGCCTCATATTTCCTTGCACAAATCCTGAGGAAATTATCCCCTATTATTTAGGAGTTTCCCCCAAATTGATTGTATAATTCACAAGGTTTTATATTCCGACTCATGCAACACTTGTACACTTAAATCTAGTCTACAACTTTTGTGATACTACCTTGTCATTCACATTCCCTCCTTGCACTAGTTGTTTTGGGTTGATTGATCATTTAGCTAACAAATATTTGAGTTAGATGGTTGTCCCACTGCACAACTAACCTTTAACTGACTCTATCAAGGTTTATAGGTCAGTTAACTAAATACAATTGAAAATAAATGAGCTAGATTAATAAAACTTAGAAATCATATATGCATAACTTAACTCTAAGCTAGCTAAATCAAATTTACTGAGCTAACTTAGTGATAAGATCCATGTCACACTAGTTAAGTGCCTCCAAGTTGTCCTGCTAATGTGGAAATTTGATTTAATCAATTTGACTAAGGCTAAAGTCAAATTGAGCCTTTCTTGTTACATTTTTTCAACACTCCCTCTTAGAAAGAAAAAGATTTTTCACCACCCCTATCCTGAACCTATGAAATTTTAATTTACCTCTTGAGAATTCCTTTATCAAGATGTTAGCATCATGTTCCTAACTTGGAATTTATTGTAGCAACATAATTATCCTTTTACCATAGTCCCGCAAATGATGAGACCTGATATCGATGTGCTTGGACCTATCACGAAATACCAGATTCCCAAATACATTAATTCAACTATGATTATCACAATATATCATTGCCAAATCCATCTTCTCACTAAAACATCCCAAAATTATTTTCCTCGTCCATATTCCCTCACATGTTTCTATACTTGCATCCATGTATTCAACCTCTGATAAGCAAAGCTCGACAAACCTCTACTTCTTTTTGTATCAGAAAATAACTCTGGACCCAACAATGAAGATATCACCTGGAGCAAATTTCCTATCTGATGGACTCCATGCCCAATATACATTGGTGAAGGCTTGAAGCTTCACTCCTTTTTCCTCTTATACCATAATCCATAATTGGTAGTGCCTTTAAGGTACCATAACAAATGCTTTGTTGCCTTATAATATAACTTGGTAGGCCTCATGAAAGTGTATCTTAGCTAGTTTACTACATAGCACAGGTCAGGTATTTTTTTCACAAGATACATCAAAGACCCAACAAGATGCCCCTAAATGGTAGCATCAAGATCTTCACTTTAAGTGGCATTCTCCTTCCTCTAATTTATATCTATGTGTGTTCATGGGCTTACAATTCTCCATGTGAAATCTTTGAAGTGTTTTAGAGGCATACTTCCCCTGAGACACAAACAATTTTCCATCACCCTTCCATACATTCATCACGAGGAAGTTATTATCCTTGATAATAAATAGTTTGGTCTAGGTTTTTCTTAGTTGAGTTAGGTTAGTTAATTAGGGTGAAATAAGGTCATGAAATTCATTAAATTTCGAATTTTATATATAGTTTAAGGTAGTATAAATGGTCATTGGTCATGTAATAGAGGTCTTATCAAAGTAAAATTCAAAAAATCCTATTGCATGGGTAAAAAGAGTAATTTTATGACACTTTTACACTTTTTCTAGAGTCTAAAAAATTTTCTGTGTAAAACAATATGTTTTCGCTACAGAAGTGCTTGAAAGTTCCATAGAGAATCTTCCCTCCCATTAACTGGAAATGCCACGAATTCTGTCTTTTCTACTAACGGTGGGGTAAGGAGTATCTTGTTATCATTTCGATGGTTAGAACACACGTTTTCATAATAGTACATTTCATTTACGTGTCATCTTGTGTCATGTGCATGTGTGGTAATCATCATGCCTTCCATCATTTCATTTTCCCTCTCATCCCTCTTTCCTAATTTAGCCTGATTACTACATCCTGAGAAGATTGTGCTCGATTCCTTTGATCTGAGGGACCCACGAATAAGTAGGTGGATAAACCAGATGGCTATACATCAAGGTCCATCAGCGATCAAATTTTTTCTGGCTTTCTTTGGATGGTTGCGCAAAAAGTTCATCGTGATTGATGATTATGCTTATGGAGGGATGGATTTCCATGATGATCCTAAATTTGAGCTACCTAAGGGTGAGAAATGGGATGCTACACGTAAGGTACTTTTTCCATTAAGTTTTTGAGAAGTTTTACTCTTTTTTTGTGTTTTCTTATGATTTTGAGACTAAACTATTTAATTTTTTCATGCAGATATTGGACCTATTTGACCAATAGGTGCTACATATCTTCATCGTACATAGATTTAGTCACATGAGAAGGTAGTGGGACCAGTACATGTTGTTGTGGTGGGACAGGATGTGCTATGGGATCTTGAGGTAGCCGAGCCCCTATCATTGATCAGAAATGGATTGGACCAGAATGATAGCTCAAAATTAAAAGTGCTCGGAAGAGTGTTGAATTGCATTAATGGAAAGGTCTCATCGTTTTGATTCTAGTGCCACGAACGGTTCTCAAAACTGAGGTCATAGGAAAAATTTATTAAGGTTTGAAATCGTCGAGTAAACTCCAAAATTCAGTTGACCAAGTTTGACTTTTATAATTTGGATAAATTAAAAAATAATATTCCAAAGAATATTCTGGAAATATTCCTTGGAATATTCCCCAAAATATTCTTTAGAATATTCCATATGCGCGAATTATTTGCTAACAAGTGGCAGCTTGGGATTCGAGCTTGATTTTACTTTTTGGTTATTGGCCAATTAATGGGTGCCACGTGGCAAGCCCGGAGGCCACCACATGGCCCCAGGGCAGAGAATATGGTTTATTAAAATTATTGTTACAGGCTCGCAGGATTTTATACCGATTCGATCGACTGCCAGCCTGACCGGCCCGACCGGCCCGTCTACGGAGAAGTTTTTAACATGTATGGGTCGCAGACTATATTTTGTGTTTTAAATTTGGAAATTGCGAAAAAATAAAGGTACTAGCCCCTTAGGGCTAGCCCGACCTCATAGAACCCAACCGAACGTGACCTAAGGACTTTAAAAACTAGCGGATGTAAACGGTTATCCAAACCGTTAATGTGGCCACCACTTCACATTTATCGCAATGGTTATGACAACGGTCAATACGGTGGTCAATGCCAACGGTTCTCGCGGTTCCGACGATCACATGTGACCGCCACTTCTTAAAACATTTAATATAACCGTTAATTGTTCGGCTATTTCTAGAGCACGCCACCATTTTTGGCGGATTTTTCCAAATTTGTCGAGTTTAACTACAGTTATTCCACTTTTAGTGGGGTTTTTGGTGGACATTGTGCAGTTTTCTTGTTTCTGCCATAAATCCATCATTATTGAGCACAATTGAGTGAAAAAATAGTCAATTTTGGGTCTCTTCTACCTTCGGAAGAGTTTGGCATAGGTGTCAAGTCGAACAGAGGTCATATTCAGAACTTTTTGCTTCAAGGAAGATGAAGGGGCCATTAGGGCCACCATGAGGCCAAATTAGTTTGAGGCCTAGCCAGGGGAGCTAGAGTCCTTTTCTATAGTTCCAATAGTCTAAATTGGAGAATTTAGATGTTATGAATCTCATCAGATGGTTTTCAGAGCCTTTAGAGAACGTTTTAAGGCCAAAAATCTTTAGTAAAGTTCAAGGGGCCATTAGTGCCAGCTTTTTCTAGCAGTAGTGCAGGGCTTAGCCAGAGCTGCTTGAGACCATATGCAGTGAACCAGTGGTCATTATTGACTTAAAACATCATTATTAATCTAATGAAAAAGGTTTCAGTAAGTGTTGAAGACTTCTAGAGGTCAAAAACGCAGCCGAGAAGTTTTCATTGACCGTAATGCCAGTGGGTGCCGATAGGTGATTAAGGCGAAACTGGAGCAGCCGAAGGCTAGTTTTGATGAATGAATAGTCTATAGTGAATAAATAATACATCTAGGAGCCAATGAAAGTGGTTTTAGAACATTTTGATAACTTCTAGAGCTCGAGAAGCTGATGTGAATTTTTTGGCAGCCCTGGGCAAACCATGGAGGATAGCCTATTTTGGGGATGCAGTGCTCGATTTGAGAAATTTATTCATTGATATTTGGTGTCTAATGTGTGTTGGATATAGAAGGAGTGATTTCAATGACATAAATAGAATTATGAGGGATTTTGTGCGATTTAGAAGCTCAGAGTAGCTTAGTGCACCGACAGAAGGAATCGTGTCAACAAGAGCCTAAAGTTGTTTCCAGAGTTTGGACAGCCATTAGAGGGATATTGATGGTATTTTCAGTCCTTTGGATCATTTTTGTATTCATTTGAGTTAAGTATTTACTTGTAAAAAAACTTACCATAATCACAAAGAGTTGAGTCAAGATGGCCAAGCTCAAAGGAGATGTAGCCCACGAGATTTCGGTTGAACTCCTAGATTAAGTTTGTTGTTGTGTTTAAATGTTTATTTGCTGAATTATGTTGCTGTAATACATGTTAAATTTCATCAAGAACAAATTAACTTAAGAAACATAAACAATAAAACTTCATACACCACTTTTAAGTAAATAATTCCGAAAAATTGTCAAGTTCAAGCTAGATCATTTAATTTAAACTAAGTGGTAGGTTCTTCAAATACATACAAGTTATATAGACCATTTTCAGATCAGCTTGGTATCAAAGCATAGTTTCTTGCTTGACAGAGCACTTGGTTGCTTGATTGTATAGCTTGAAAGGTGTTTAAACAGTGTAAAAGATTGACTGTTTTACTGTTTGCAAATTGATTATTCTTGGAGTTTTCTTGAGATTTAGGGATGGCTACTGATTAGCTAAGTCCTGGAGAGGAAAAAAAGGAAGAAAAGGCATGAAGGCATCTTCCTTACTCGAAGGGACCGCAAGGTCACTTTTGGAACAAACCCTTTTGACGATTGTTTGTTAAGAAGCTCTTGGAGTTTATTTGTTGTTTGGCTGCTTGAATAAGAGTTTGTCTCTACAGCCATTTGGTTAAAAAATCTTTGTCATTTGTTTTTAAAAGCTTTGAGAACTTTTTTGAAGTTAATTTGTTAATTGAAAACATAATGACAACTTCTACAAGTGAATTTTCCTCCTTCACAAGATTCTTTGATGATGATATGAAGCATGACTTTATTATATTGAAGGACATGGTGTAGTTTGTTTGAGGATAAAAGAGAAAGCACTGAACATCGTGAACAATTATTTTTCGTGAAGGAAGAGAAGGAAGAAATTCTTCAAAAATTGTATGATATGGAGATACAGCTCCATCAAGCCCAAGAGGCTTTGAATAAGAAAATCCATGAGGAAGAGGTAATCCATTCTAATTTGTCTTTAGTTTCCTCTTTAGAAAGATGCTTTGGTTCTTTCAAAAAAAATACAAGAGGTATAGGGTCCAAATTAATGATTAAAATGGCCTATGAAGGCAAAGGGTTAGACAAGCATGCACAAGGCATGGTTGAACCTGTTTCGGTTGAGGAATGACCCAAGAATTTTGGTCTTGGTTATGTGCAATTTAATGGAGAAGACTCCAAAGCCATGAAGGCATCTGAGGCTATTTCAAAGAGAACATTTATTCCAAGTTCTAAGATGCAAATATGTCAAATTTGTTTCAAAGATGATTTCCAATGCTTTAAGCCTTTGTTGCAGCAAGAATATGGTAGACATGCAGCTTATGGCGAGCATGCAAGTTCCTACAGTTTTCAAGACAAGAACGATAATGTTAGTCTGCAAATGAAAGTTGTAGCCTCTACTAGTTCATCTTCTCAAGAAGGAAAAAAGGATGAACATTCAAAGCAGCACAAGAGGTATAAATCTTCTCAGGATCAATTTGATTGTGTTTCTGCAAAGCATGATAATTTTTCATACTTAAATGGAAGAAATATTTGTTATACATATTGTGGTCGATTTAACCATAATGTTTCGAGATGCTGGATGAGGAAGAAAGCATACAGGAAGCAGATGAGGCAAAGGAAACTTTCAAAGAAGGTGCATAATATTTGCAAATTTTGCCAAAAGAGGGGACATGTTGTCTCCCATTGTTGGACTTTGCATCCAACTAGTCATCCCAAGCACATGCATCAAGAGGACAGAGATATTGGCGAAGGTGGAACCAAGGATTTAATTATTGACGTGAAAATCGAAGTTTCACATGAAGAAGAGTTGCAGCAGCAAAATTCACCATGAAAGTGGCGTGGTAAGAAGTGGATGGGCTTCTTAGCACAGTAAGATGTACTCATTTTGTAGATATGCAAATTTCGGTTGTATGCATGTATTTTATGTTGTAATCTCTCATTTGTTTGAGCCATTTTGTATCATTGATCAAGGTAGCGATGTTTAGTTTCCTTCTGCAAATTTCTCGCCAGAAATTTTATGAGTGAGTGCAAGAAAGATATTTCTTGACAGGAGGACAATCGCATCGAGGAAGGGAAGTGTGAATTTCTTTCTAGTTGTGGTTCAAAGTCACTAGCCATGCAAGGCAAGTGTTTGGAGGCTAAAGAGAAGAGGGTGTTGTACTCTCATTTACTGTACAGATCATTTTCAATAGTCCAGAGAGCTTTTGGGGTCCAAAAGATTCCCAGGTGGGAGGTGTGATCAGAACTAGATCATGGACCAGAATGATAGCTCAAAATTCAAAGTGCTCGGAAGAGTGCCAAACCGAAATGACTAGAAAGGTCTTGTTGCTACAATTCTGGCACCATGAATGGTTCTCAAAACTGAGGTCATAGGAAAAATTTATTGAGGTTTGAAATCATCCAGTAAACTCCAAAATTCAGTTGGCCAAGTTTGAGTTTTATAATTTGGATAAATTAAAAAATAATATTCTTTGGAATATTCCATATGGGCGAATTATTTGTTGACAAGTGGCAGCTTTGGATTCAAGCTTGATTTGACTTTTTGGTTCTTGGCCAATTAACAGGTGCCACGTGGCAAGCCCGAAGGCCACTACGTGGCCCCAGGCTGGAGAATATGGTCTATTAAAATTATTGTTACAAGCTCGTAGGATTCGATACTAGGTCAACCGACTGCCAGCCTGACCAACCCGACTGTCATGTCTATGGAGAAGTTCTTAACATGTATGGGTTGCAGATTGTATTTGTGTTTTAAATTTGAAAATGGCGAAAAAATAACGGGGCTAGCCCCTTAGGGATAGCCCAAACTCATAGAACCCAACCAACCATGACCTGAGGGCTTTGAAAACTGGCAGATGTAAATGGTTATCTAAATTATTAATGTGGCCACCACTTCATATTTATCGCTACGGTTATGACAACAGTCAATACGGTGGTCAGTGCCAAAGGTTCTGGCAGTTCTGGCGGTCACATGTGACCGCCAATTCTTAAAACATTTAATATAACCATTAATCGTCCAGCTATTTCTAGAGCATGCCACCATTTTCGGTGGATTTTTCCAAATTTTTCGAGTTTAACTGCAGTTATTCCACTTTTAGTGGGGTTTTCAGCGTACATTGGGTAGTTTTTTTGTTTCTGCCATAACTCCCTCATTATTGAACCAAATTGAGTGCAAATATAGTCAATTTTGGGTCTCTTCAATATTATAAAGAGTTTGGCATAGGTTTTAGGTCGAAAAAAGGTCACATCCAGCAGTTGTTTCTTCAAGGAATAGGAAGGCACCATCACGGCCACCATGAGGCCAAAATAGTTTGAGGCCTAGCCAGGGGAGATAGAGTTATTTTCTAGAGTTCCAATAGTATAAATTGGATAATTCAGATGTTATAAATCTGATGAGATGGTTTTTAGAGACCGTAGGGAAATTTTGAAGGCAAAAAATCTTCAGTAAATTTCCAGGGGCCATTAGTGCCAGCTTTTGCCAGAGTAGTGTAGGGCTTAGCCAGATCTACTTGAGACCATATGCAGTGAAAAAGTGGTAATTATTGACTGAAAAAATCATTATTAATCTAATGAGAGAGGTTTCAGCAAGCTTTTATGACTTCTAGAGGTCGAAAACTCAGTAGAGAAGTTTTCATTGGCCTTAGTGCCAGGGGGTGTTGATAGGTGATTGAGGAAAAATCGGAGTAGCCAGAGGCCATTTTTGATGAATGAATAGTATATATTGACTAATGAAGAAATTTTGGAACAAATGAAAGTGGTTTTATAACATTTTGAAAACTTCTAGAGCTCTAGAAGCTGATGTGAATTTTTTGACAGCCCTGGGCAAACCGTGGAGGATAACCTATTTTGGGGATGCAGTGCTCGATTTGAGAAATTTAACATTTGATATTTGGTTTCCGATGTGTGATGGATACATCAGGAGTGGTTTCACTGATAGAAACTGATCTGAAAATGAAAGTATTTGTTTTGTTGTTCAAAGTATTCATTTCAATTAAATTAGGTGTGCAAAGCGTTTGAATAGTCTTGCAAGTGAAACAAAGTGTTTTTTATAACTGTTTATGAATTTTTGTGTGAGGGAGTGTTGTTTAAATTTACTATTTAACACATTTAATCTGAATAACATAGAAGAATAACTTCACCATAAACACACATTAACATGATGAGGTAGTTCACCCCTCCTGGGCTACATCTGTCGGGTCCAAGGCTCCCAATGGGCATGTCCTTGATATATTATGATGCTCAAATTGGTAATACAGTGAGAAAAAGGCCTACACAAACCAAAATAGCTGTAAAAATGAATTCAAAACACAGAAAGGAGCTAAGAATGACTCTGATTTCACCTAAAATAGTGAAGTGTAGTCCAATGCAGCTCCATTTCCCTTAAGGCCCTAATGGCTCCCCAAGATTCTCTGAAGTAAAAATGGCTGAAAGACACCTTTGATGGCTCTGCAACCTGTTCCAATGGCTCTAGAATGCTGATAATACCTACAATCAAAAAATATGTCGCTCCAAAAGGTTCAGTAATGTGAAATTTATGACCATTTGAAGTTTTGTCCAATTTGGCCTACGGAAACTCCACTAAACTTGGAGTAACTGTAGTTAGCTCCGCTACATATGGCATAAGCACCTAAAAAGGTAGAATATGCTCCATTTTGGCAATGCGTTTTGAGTGGAAATAAGTGTTAGGTGGGCAGTGGTCACATGGACCAACTAACCCACCGCCAACAGAACCGTTTGGAGCCAACGGTTATAAAAGTGTGGCATTTAAATGTATGCCAATCCTCCGTTGTTATCCATGTGAATGGAACAACCTGCATTAAACTTAACCAAATTCACGTAACTTCCAGGGTTTATAAAGACAAGGTTTTGAGCCTGCGGTCCTATGTAGAGGGTGTTGGCCCTTAGGGGCTGGTCCCCTTTCCGCCCCCATTCAAACCTTTGTTCAAATTTAAATATGTATTATGGGCTTAATATAATAAGAACCACCATGCGGGCGGGCCGGTGAGGCCTGTGGGCTAGTGGCCACCTGACCTGGGGTCAATTTCTGCCAACACACAATATATTTTTCCACTGAAATTTCTTCATACCTGGGGCCACGTGGCGGCCTCCGGGAAGGCCACGTGGCGCCCCTAAATTGGCCACTGAATCCCATAGTTAACCCACTGTGCAATAAACAATTGAAAAATGTCAAGTTGTGATTAGTTGATGAAGGACTATTCAATGGAATATTCTTGGAAAATTATGTGGAAATTTTTTTTTTTAATCAAAGTCAACCCAAGTCAAACTGGACTTTTGCATGAAATTGTGAATTTTAAAACTTGAATAACTTTCACATACAATTTCAGATTTGAGCATCGTTCATGGCTACATGATCGTATTGATGAGGCCTATCCTTTCGTTCTGGTTTCAACCAATTCTGAGTAGTTCCAATTTTGAGCATTTTCTTCAGTCAGGACATGATCACCTGATGACACCTCCCGATTGGGAAGCTTTTGGACCCCAAAATCCTTCAATTACTTGTTAAGAATATGAGGGTACAGTTCCCTCACCTTTTCCACCTCAATCCACTTTGCCTTACTTGGTTTGCTGCCTTTAAGACCAATCCGAACATAATCAACATTTCCCCTCCTTGAAGTGTGTGTCCTTCTGTCAAGGATAGCATCCTCTTTCAACTCATCCAAATATTCTAGCGAGAAATCCTCTATGGATGGCAGCTAAATTTCAGTCTCATAATCAGCAATTAAAGGAGGTTCATACAAATGTAAATTTTTCACATTCACAACGGAATACATTTGCATGTATGAAGGCAAATCTAATTGAAAAGCATTACTTCCAACTTTTTTAAGGATCCTGAATGGACCATAACGAATAGGCTTCAAATTTTTACCTTCTTCTTGCATTATTTCCTTACTAATATGCAACCATACCTCATCCCCTTCTTGAAACTTCTGATCAATTCTGTGCTTACAATGCCTCTCCTTGTAGTTGCCTTGACTTTTTTCAAGCTGTTCTTGAACTTGCTGATGTATGAGCTGAATTATTTCAATGAACATATGAGCTTTGTCAATGTCACTATGAACATGAATGGCCACATCCTTCTCAAGAATAAAATATAAAGATGACTTAGGAAAATACCCAAAACAAGCTTCAAAAGGTGAAGTATTTGTAGAAGAGTGCTTGGCCCAGTTGTAAGCATGCTGAATGTAATGCAAATGCTCATCCCAAAGCTTGGGATGCTTGCTGCAATAAAATCTCAAAATATGTACAATGGTTCTGTTCACTACCTTTGTTTGGTCATCCGTTTGCGGATGGAAATCAGTACTCTTCTTCATCTTGGTGTCCATCATCTTCCATAAATTGGACCAAAAATTCCCCACAAATCTGGAATCCCTATCACTAACAATAGAATTAGGCAATCCATAATGAACCCATACACGTTGAAAATATAAATCATCATTTTTTTCAGCAGTTATAGTTTTCTTACATGGCATAAGAATACACATCTTGCTGAAACGATCAACTACTACATAAAGATAATCATGCTGCTTTCTAGATAATGGTAGCCCTCCAACAAAATCCATAGAAACACTTTCCCATGGTCTAGAAGGTACCAACAATGGCGTATATAAACCAAGCTTCCTATTGATAGGCTTTCTTGTAGCACATAATGAACAACCTCTAATGAAACGTGAAACACTATCTACCATGCGAGGCTAATAACAATACCTCTATAAATGTGCCACCATTTTGCTTACCCCGAAATGTCCAGCTATGAGAGAAGAATGAGCCTCTCTCATGATGCTTAGTCTCTCCCCCTGTGGTATACATAACTTTCCCATATGAAACAAAAAATTATTATGCAAATGATAATCATTCTCCTCAACATGATTCCCTTCACTCAAGTTAGCATACACATCCTTAAAATCAACATCTGATGCATACTGTTCTATGTAGCTCTCATGTGCAATGGAATCATTCTTAAGCAAATTACTAGCACTAATAATAGGCCTTGAAATGATATCAATAACCTTGTTGTAAATACCTTTCTTGTACCTTATTAACAAGTGAAATTTTTATAGGAAGCCCATCCATCTGAAATGTCGTGACTGCTACAATTTACTTTGCGATTGCAAGTACTGTAAAGGTTGATGGTCGGTATGAACAATTATTTATTTGCCCATCAAATATTGTTTCGATTTTTTGACACTTTGTACCAAAGCATAAAAATCTTTCTCATATGTAGGAAAATTCACAAAAGAACCATTAAATGTCTCAGAATGAAATGCAACAGGCTTACCATGTTGTAAGAGAACTGCACTCATGGCGTAATCACTAGCATTTGTCTGAATCTTGAATGGTTGTCTCAAGTCTGCTAATGCAAGGACTGGAGCAGAACTTATATTATATTTCAAAGACCCAAAATCTTTCTGTTGCTTTCCTCCCCATTGGAAATCACACTTCACACTAGTCACTACATGCATAGGAGCTGCTATGGTAGAGAAGTTAGAAATAAAATTCCTCCAATACTGAGCTGCACCCAAAAAACTTCTTACCTCTGTAATGTATTTGGGATTAGGCCAATTCAAAATGGTTTCTACTTTGGAAGGATAAATTCTCAGAGCGCCTCCTCCTACTATGTGTCCCAAATAAACCAAATAAGTATTTCCAAATTCACACTTTGACATTTTAATAAATAAATGATTTTTCTTCAAAACATCAAGTACTTTCTTAACATGCATGACATACTCTTCTCTAGTCTTGCTAAAAATTAATATTTCATCTAAATAGACAAAAATGAAATCATCAAGAAAAGGACGTAAGACATCATCCATTACTCGCATGAAAGTTGCAGGTGCATTGCATAAACCAAACGACATATCAAGCCACTCAAAGAGTCCCTATTTGGTTTTAAATGCTGTCTTCCAAATGTCGCTTTCTGCAATTCTAACTTGATGATAACCAATATGTAAGTCTAACTTAGTGAAATATTTATCATCTTTTAGCTGATCCAACAAATCATCTATCCTTGGAAGTGGGTAACGATTCTTTACCGTTATTTTGTTCAATGCCCTGAAGTCCACACACATGCACCAAGTTCCCTCTTTCTTTGGAATCAACACTCTCGGTGACCCACATGGAGAAGTGCTCGGTATTATGAATCCTTTTTCCAACAAGTCTTTAATTTGCCTCTTAATTTCAGCATTCTCCATGATAGACAAGTGGTACATGCCAATGTTAGGAAGAGGACAATCTTGATGTAAATGGATCTCATGCTGAATCTCCCTTTTAGGAGGTAACGCTATCGGTTTCTGAAACATCTCATGATGTGCATCAAATACATCATATAAATCTGATTTAAGCTTGGAATCACAATTTTCAAATGACTCATGATTCATACAAACCTTGGGCTTAACCAAAATAAGTACAAAACTCTTGCTAGAATTTACTAGCCTTTTTACCTGTCCCAAATTTACGATCGCTAGATTTTTCTTCTTGCGATGTGCTCTGACAATGAACTCCTTGCCATATTTAAAGAAATGATATTTATTTTCACGGAGATGGAAGATTTCTTTCCTGTCAAATAAGTAAGGGCTTCCCAAAACAATTCTTGATATATCAAGCAGCACCACATCAAGTTCAACTGTGTCAATAAAGTGTGCAGTTATGGCGAAGCGCAATACGCACTTTCTTGAGACTTGTAAGTTTGCATCCTTGCATATCCACCCAAGTGGATAAGGCTTTGGATGTGGAATGATCTCAAGTTTTAGTTGTTTTACCAATTCTTCTGATATGAGATTTTCTTGTGACCCATTGTCGAACAGTGTGTCAATTTTAGTATGTTTTGAGACTACCCTCACATGGAAAAATTTAATTCTTTCTTTCTCATTAGGAGCTTGTACATGACAGTTTGAAGTAGTAGTGCTTGCTTTAGTTTTAGTTTCCTTTCCCTTCATACTTCTCAAATCCATGGCTGCAATTTTGGTTTCATCCCCTGAATCATCACCTAAATCTTGAGGTGTAGTTGTAGTAGCTGCAGTTTTCTTCTTTCCCTGGTTTTTGTTAAAATGGTTTCTTTTTTTAGGATGTAATTTCCAACAGTTTTTCTCTTCATGGCCCTCTCTTGAACAATGTTTACAAATTAATTTTTCACCATCTTGTTGGATATATGCATTCTTTTTACCTTTTCCCTTAAAGGTTTTATCTTTGTTCTTCCCTTTGAAAGACTTGGTTCTACCCTCATCAAATTTTTTTTTCCCTCTAGCCTCTAAATGCGTAGCTTGTACATAAACTTCGTCTAGACTAGCAGGATTAAACATAAGGATAGTATGTTTAAGGTAACTGTGCAAACCACCTATATACTTCAGCAAATTATCTTGACTTTGTAAGTCTATCCCTAATAAAAGTGCTCTTCTCCCAAATTCATGGGTATAGTCTTGCACATTCTGTCCCTTAAGTTGTCTAAAGTTTTGAAAATTCATTATAGCCTTTTCAGAATGAGCTAAAGGATAAAATTGCTTCTTGGTTCTAGTAATAAATTCAGTCCATGATAAAGTAATCTTACAATGTTTCTTGATTTTATCCTTGGTTTTGGCTTCCCACCATACCAATGTTGCTCCATCCATTCTTAGCGAGTCTAGTTGTATTTTGGTGTCATCATCATGAAGGTTTTGAATCCTTAAATAAACTTCCAATTGTCAGATCTAATTGTCTAATTTCTCTGCATTGACTTCACCGTTAAACATGGGCAATTAAAATTTGACATAAAGCTTTAAAAAATGATTTTTACCAGTGGTTTTCGACTTATGTGACTGATTTACCAAAGTTTAGGAAGACGATGTCGAGGAAGAGGATGATGATGGAGATGGTGGATCACCATTTCCTCCATGTCCTTTCTTAGACTGATCATTAATATTCTTTCCTCCTGAGGAATACTCTCCTTCTTTTTGGTTTTTAGACCCTTCTCCAACAATCCTCTCATTTCTTTCTTGATAGAGGATCCTTACCATTTCAGTCATATCCAAGAAAGCTTTCTGGAATATCCTTTCTTCTTCCTTGGGATCCATCTCTTCAGGAGCTTCTCCTTCTCTTGAAGACATGCTTGTAGCTGCTTCTAGGGCTCTTGTAGGTGGTTCTCTGACCCTTCTTGGTTGTGGATTAGTTTGTGCACTAACCAAGTTTCCTTCACCTCTCTTGAGTTTTAACCTAGTCAGCATGAAAACTTGCAAACAAATGACTTAATCTTTGCAAAAAACAAATGCTGAGTAAAAAATTATAGCTTCTAAGGATCTAATCCTAAGTTCTAATACCAACTAATTTGAAAATGAAAGTATTTGTTTTGTTGTTCAAAGTATTCATTTCCATTAAATTAAGTGTGCAAAGTGTTTGAATAGTCTTGCAAGTGAAACAAAGTGTTTTTGATAACTATTTATGAATTTTGCTGTGAGGGAGTGTTGTTTTAATTTACTGTTTAAAAAATTTAATCTAAATAAGATAGCAGAATAACTTCACCATAAACACACATCAACATGATGAAGAAGTTCACCCCTCCTGCCCTACATCTTCCGGGTCCAAGGCTCCCAATGGGCATGTCCTTAATATATTATGATGCTCAAATTGGTAATACAGTGAGAAAAAGGCCTAAACAAACCAAACCAGCTGTGAAAATGAATTCAAAACATAGAAATAAGCTAAGAATGACTCTGATTTCACCTAAAATAGTGAAGTGTAGTCCAATGTAGCTCTGTTTCACTCAAGGCCCTGATGGCTCCCCAAGATTCTCTGAAGTAAAAATGGCTGAAAGACACCTCTGATGGCTCTAAAACCTATTCCAATGGCTCCAGAATGCTAATAATACCTAAAATCAAAAACAAATTCACTCCAAAAGGTTCATTAATGTGAAAGTTATGACCAACTGAAGTTTTGTCTAATTTGGCCTAAGGAAACTCCACTAAACTTGGAGTAACTGCAGTTAGCTCCACTAAATATGGCATAAGTGCCTAAAAATGCAGAATCCGCTCTAGTTTGGCTGTGCGTTTTGGGTGGAAATAAGTGTTAGGTGGGTAGTGGTCACATGGACCAACTAACCCACCACTAGCGGAACCGTTTGGAGCCAACGGTTATAAAACCGTGGCATTTAAATGTATGCCAATCCTCCACCGTTATCCATGTGAATGGAACAACCTACATTAAACTTAACTGACTTCACATAACCGCCAGGGTTTATAAATCCAAGGTTTCGAGCCCGTGGTCCTATGTAGAGAGGGTTGGCCCCCTTTCCGACCCCATTCAAACCTTTGTTCAAATTTAAATATGTATTATGGCCTTAATATAATAAGAACCACCATGCGGGCGGGCCGGTCAGGCCTGTGGGCTGGCAGCCACTCGACCCGGGGCCAATTCTTGCCAACACACAATATATTTTTCCACTGCAATTTCTTCAGACCTCAGGCCATGTGGCGGCCTCTAGGAAGGCCACGTGGCACCCATTAATTGACCACTGAATCCCATAGCTAACCCACTATGCAATCAAAAATTTAAAAATGTCGAGCTGTGATTGGTTTATGAAGGAATATTCCATGGAATATTCTATGGAATATTCTTTTTTAATATTTTTTTAATCAAAGTCAACCCAAGTCAAATTGGACTTTTGCATGAAATTGTAAATTTTCAAACTTGAATAACTTTCACATACAGTGTCGGATTTGAGCGCCGTTCACGGATAAAGGATCGTATCGATGAGGCCTATCCCATCGTTATGGTTTCAACCAATTCTAAGCAGTTCCAATTTTGAGCATTTTCTTCACTTAGGACATGATCACCTGATCACACCTCCCCATTGGGAAGCTTTTGGATCCCAAAAGCCTTCAATTACCTGTTAAGAAGATGATGGTACAGGTCCCTCACCTTTTCCACCTCAATCCACTTTTACTTACTCGGTTTTTTGACTTTAAGACCAACCCGAACATAATCAACATTTCCCCTCCTTGAAGTGCATGTCCTTTTGTCAAGGATAGCATCCTCTTTCAGCTCATCCAAATATTCTGGTGAGAAATCCTCTATGGATGGTAGTTGAATGTTAGTTTCATAATCAAAAATTAAATGAGGTTCATACAAATGTAAATTTTCCACATTCACAACGGAATAAATTTGCATGTATGAAGGAAAATCTAATTGAAAAGCATTATTTCCAACCTTTTTAAGGATCTTGAATGGACCATAGCAAATAGGATTCAAATTTTTACCTTCTCCTTTCATTCTTTCCTTACTAATATGCAACCATACCTCATCCCCTTCTTGAAACTTGTGATCAATTCTGTGCTTATGATGCCTCTCCTTGTACTTGCCTTGAATTTTTTCAATATGTTCTTGAACTTGCTGATGTTTGAGCTGAATTTTTTCAATAAACATGTGAGCTTTGTCAATGTCACTATGACCATCAATGGCCACATCCTTCTCAAGAATAAAATCTAAATGTGACTTAGGAAAATACCCAAAACAAGCGTCAAAGGGTGAAGTATTTGTAGAAGAATGCCTGGCCCGGTTGTAAGCATGCTGAATGTAATGAAAATTCTCATCCCAAAGCTTGGGATGCTTTTTGCAATAACCTATCAAAAGATGTACAATGGTTCTGTTCACTACCTCTGTTTGGCCATCTGTTTTCGGATGGAAAGAAATACTCTTCTTCAACTTGGTGTCCATCACCTTCCATAAATTGGACCAAAAATTCCCCACAAATCTGGAATCCCTTTTACTAGCAATAGAAGTAGGAAAACCATAATGAACCCATACATATTGAAAATATAAATCAACAGTTTGTTCAGAAGTTATAGTTTTCTTACATGGCATAAGAATACACATCTTGCTGAAACGATCAACTAATACATAAAGATAATCATGTTGTTTTCTAGATAATGGCAGCCCTCCAACAAAATCCATAGAAACACTTTCCCATGGTCTAGAAGGTACTGGAAATGGCATATATAAACCAAGATTCCTATTGCTAGGCTTGCTTGTAGAACATAATGAACAACCTCTAATGAAACGTGAAACACTATCTACCATGCGAGGCCAATAACAATACCTCTGTAAATGTGCCACTGTTTTGCTTACCCCGAAATGTCCAGCTCTGAGAGAAGAATGAGCCTCTCTCATGATGCTTAGTCTCTCCCCCTATGGTATACATAATTTTCCCATATGAAACAAAAAATTATTATGAAAATGATAATCGTTCTCCTCAACATGATTCCCTTCACTCAAGTTAGCATACACATCCTTAAAATCAACATTCAATGCATACTGTTCTATGTAGCTCTCATGTACAATAGAATCATTCTTAAGAAAAGTAATAGCACTAATAATAGGCCTTGAAAGCATATTATAAACCTTGTTGTAAATACCTTTCTTGTACCTTATTACCAAGTAAAATTGTTGTAGGAAGCTCATCCATTTGAAATGTCATGACTGCTGCAATTTACTTTGCAATTGCAAGTACTGTAAAGGCTGATGGTTGGTATGAAAAATTGTTTCTTTGCCCATAAAAAAATGTTTCCATTTTTTGACACTTTGTACAACTCTTTATCATATGTAGGAAAATTCACAACAACACCATTAAATGTCTCAGAATGAAATGCAACAGGCTTACCATGTTGTAAGAGAATTGTACCCATGGCGTAATCACAAGCATCCATCTGAATCTCAAATGGCTGTCTCAAGTTCGGTAATGAAAGAACTGGAGATGAAATTATCTTCTCTTTCAAAGACTCAAAAGCTTTCTGTTGCTTTCCTCCCCATTATAAAGCACGCTTCACACTAGTCATTGCATGCATAGGAGCTACTATGGCAGAGAAGTTAGAAATAAACTTCCTCCAATACTGAGATGCACCCAAAAATCTTCTTACCTCTGTAATGGATTTGGGAGTAGGAAAATTCAAAATGGTTTCTACTTTGGAAGGATCAATTTTCAAAGCGCCTCCTCCTACTATGTGTCCCAAATAAACCAAAAAAGTCTTTCCAAATTCACACTATGAAATTTTAATAAATAACTGATTTTTTTTTCAAAACATCAAGTACTTTCTTAACATGCATGACATGCTCTTCTCTACTATTGCTAAAAATTAAGATGTCATCTAAGTAGACAATAAAAAATTCATCAAGAAAAGGATGTAAGACATCATCCATTACCCGCATGAAAGTTGCAGGTGCATTGCATAAACAAAATGGCATAACAAGCCACTCAAAGAGTCCCTGTTTGGTTTTAAACGCTATCTTCCAAATGTCACTTTTTGCAATTATAACTTGATGATAACCACTACGTAAGTCTAATTAGTGAAATATTTATCATCTTTTAGCTGATCCAACAAATCATCTATCCTTGGAAGTGGGTAACGATTCTTTACTGTTATTTTGTTCAATGCCCCGAAGTCCACACACATGCGCCAAGTTCCATATTTCTTTGGAATCAACACTATCGGTGACCCACATGGAAAAGTGCTCGGTATTATGAAGCCTTTGTCCAACAAGTCTTTAATTTTCCTCTTGATTTCAGCATTCTCCATGATATACAAGTGGTACATGCTGATGTTAGGAAGAGGACAATCTTTATGTAAATGGATCTCATGCTGAATCTCCCTTTTAGGAGGTAAACCTATCGGTTCCTAAAACATCTCATGATGTGCATAAATTACATCATATAAATCTGATTTAAGCTTGGAATCACAATTTTCAAATGACTCATGATTCATACAAACCTTGGGCTTAACCATAAGAAGTACAAAACTCTTGCTAGAATTTACTAGCCTTTTTACCTGTCCCAAATTTACCATCGCTAGATTTTTCTTCTTGCGATGTGCTCTGACAATGAACTCCTTGCCATATTTAAAGAGATGATATTTATTTTCATGGAAATGGAAGATTTATTTCCTTTCAAATAAGTAAGGACTTCCCAAAAAAATTCTTGATATATCAAGCGGCACCACATCAAGTTCAACTGTGTCAATAAAGTGTGCAGTTATGGCGAAGCACAATATGCACTTTCTTGAGACTTGTAAGTTTGCATCCTTGCATATCCACCCAAGTGGATAAGGCTTTGGATGTGGAATGGTCTCAAGTTTTAGCTGTTTGACCAATTCTTCTGATATGAGATTTTCTTGTGACCCACTGTCAAACAGTGTGTCAATTTTAGTATGTTTTGAGACTACCCTCACATGGAAAAATTCAATTCTTTCTTCCTCATTAGGAGCTTGTACATGACAGTTTGAAGTACTAGTGCTTGCTTTAGTTTCAGTTTCCTTTCCCTTCATACTTATCAAATCCATGGCTGCAATTTTGGTTTCATCCCCTGAATCATCACCTAAATCTTGAGGTGTAGTTGTAGTAGCTGCAGTTTTCTTCTTTCCCTTGTTTTTGTTAAACTGGTTTTTTTTTTAGGATGTAATTTCCAAAAGTTTTTCTCTTCATGGCCCTCTCTTGAAAAATGTTTACAAATGAATTTTTCACCCTCTTGTTGGATAGATGCATTCTTTTTACCTTTTCCCTTAAAGGTTTTATCTTTGTTATTCCCTTTTAAAGACTTGTTTCTACCCTCATCAAAAGTGTTTTTCCCTCTAGCCTCTAAATGCGTAGTTTGTACACAAAATTCATCTAGACTAGTAGGATTAAAAATAAGGATAGTATGTTTAAGATAACTGTGCAAACCACCTATATACTTCAGCAAAGTATCTTGACTTTGTATGTCTACCCCTTATAAGAGTGATCTTCTCCTAAATTCCTGGGTAGAGTCTTGCACATTCTGTCCCTTAAGCTGTCTAAATGTTTTCCAATTCATTATAGCCTTTTGAAGATGAGCTAAAGGATAAAATTGCTTCTTGATTGCAGTAATAAATTTAGTCCATGATAAAGTAATCTTACGTTGTTTATTGATTTCATCCTTGGTCTTGGCTTCCCACCATACCAATGCTGCTCCTTCCATTCTTATCGAGGCTAGTTGTATTTTGGTGTCGTCATCATGAAGGTTTTAAATCCTTAAATAAAATTCCAATTGTCTGATCCAATTGTATAATTTCTCTACATTGACTTCACCATTAAACATGGGCAATTCAAATTTGACATCAAGCTTTAAAAAGGATTTTTACTAGTGGTTTTCGACTTATGTGACTGATTTACCGAAGTCGAGGAAGACGATGTCGAGGAAGAGGATGATGATGGAGATGGTGGATCAACATTTCCTCCATGTCCTTTCTTAGAATGATCATTAATCTTATTTCCTCCTGAGGAATACTCTCCTTCTTTTTGGTTTTTAGACCCTTCTCCAGCAATCCTATCATTTCTTTCTTGATAGAGGATCCTTACCATTTCATTCATATCTAAGAAAACTTTCTAGAATATCCTTTCTTCTTCCTTGGGATCAATTTCTTCAGGAGCTTCTCCTTCTCTTGAAGACAATCTTGTAGCTACTTCTAGGGTTCTTGGAGGTGGTTCTCTGACCCTTCTTGTTTGTGGATTAGTTTGTGCACTAACCAAATTTCCTTCACCTCTCTTGAGTTTTAACCTAGTCAGCATCAAAACTTGAAAACAATGACTTAATATTTGCACAAAAAAAATGTTGAGTAAAAACTCTAGCTTCTAAGGATCTAATCCTGAGCTCTGATACCAACTGATATGAAAATGAAATTATTTGTTTTACTGTTCAAAGTATTCATTTCCATTAAATTAAGTGTGCAAAGTGTTTGAATAGTCTTGCAAGTGAAACAAAGTGTTTTTGATAACTGTTTATGAATTTTTGTGTGAGGGAGTATTGTTTTAATTTACTGTTTAAAAAATTTAATCTGAATAATGCAGCATAATAACTTCACCATAAACACATAGCAACATTATGAGGTAGTTCACCCCTCCTGGGCTACATCTGCTGGGTCCAAGGCTCCCAATGGGCATTTCCTTGATATATTATGATGCTGAAATTGGTAATACAGTGAGAAAAAGGCCTATGCAGACCAAAAATACTATGAAAATGAATTCAGAACATAGAAAGAAGCTAAGAATGACTCTGATTTCACCTAAAATAGTGAAGTGTAGTCCAATGCAGCTCTGTTTCCAAGGCCCTGATGGCTCCCCAAGCTTCTCTGAAGTAAAAATGGCTGAAAGACAATTATGATGGCTCTGCAACCTAGTACAATGGCTCCAGAATGCTAATAATACCCCAAATCAAAAAAAAAATTGCTCCAAAAGGTTCAGTAATGTGAAAGTTATGACCAACTGAAGTTTTGTCCAATTTGGCCCAATGAAACTCCACTAAACTTGGAGTAACTGTAGTTAGATCTGCTACATATGGCATAAGTGCCTAAAAAGGTAGATTCCACTCCATTTTGGCCGCACAGTTTGGGTGGCAATAAGTGTTAGGTGGGTAGTGGTCACATGGACCAACTAACCCACCACCAGTGGAACCATTTGGAGCCAACGGTTATAAAACCGTGGCATTTAAATGTATGCCAATCCTCCGCTGTTATCCATGTGAACGGAACAACCTGCATTAAGCTCAACTGAATTCACGTAACCGCGAGGTTTATCAATCCAAGGTTTCGAGCCCACGGTCCTGTGTAGAGGGGGCTGGCCCCCTTTCTACCCCCATTCAAACCTTTGTTCAAATTTAAATATGTATTGTGGCCTTAATATAATAAGAACAACCATGCGTGTGGGCCGGTCAGGCCTGTTGGCTAGCGGCCACCCGGCTCGGGGTCGATTCCTGCCAACACACAACACATTTTGCCATTTAAATTTCTTCAGACTTGGGGCCACGTGGTGCCCATTAATTGGCCACTGAATCCCATAGTTAACCCACTGTGCAATAAAAAATTGACAAATGTCGAGCTGTGATTGGTTGATGAAGGAATATTGCATGGAATATTTTGTGGAATATTATTTTTTTAATATTTTTTTTAATCAAAGTCAACCCAAGTCAAACTGGAATTTTGCATGAAATTGTGAATTTTAAAACTTGAATAACTTTCACATACAGTGTTGGATTTGAGCACCATTCACGGCTAAAGGATTGTATCGATGAGGCATATCATGTTGTCCTAGTTTCAACCAATTCTGAGAAGTTCCAATTTTGAGCATTTTCTTCACTTAGGACATGATCACCTTATCAGAAACAGAATTCTGAGGGAGTTTGTGTCATTTAGAAGCTCAGGGTAGCTTAGTGAACTGACAGAAGGAATCGTGTCAAAAAGTGCCTAAAGTTGTTTCCAGAGTTTGGACAACCATTAGAGGGATATTGATGGTATTTTTAGTCCTTTGGACCATTTTTGTATTCATTGGAGTTAAGTATTTACTTGTAAAGAAACTTACCATAATCCCAAAGAGCCGAGTCAAGATGACCAAGCTTAAAGGAGATGTATCCCACGAGATTTTGGGCGAACTCCTGGATTAAGTTTGTTGTTGTGTTTAAATGTTTATTTGATGCATTGTGTTGTTGTTATACATGTTAAATTTCATCAAGAACAAATGAACTTAAGACACATAAACCGTAAAAATTCATACACCACTTTCAAGTAAATAATTCGGCAAAATTGTCAAGTTCAAGCTAGATCATTTAATTTAAACTGAGTGGTAGGTTTTTGAAATATATACAAGCTATCTAGACCATTTTCAGATCAATCATAGGTAGAGTACCACATGGAGGTATTAACACATGGGATTGATTAGACTGTGGTCGATCGACTTCCATTGTGACTTCAATGACATACTATTGGATTTCCGAGTCGTACTGGTCGATTGTTGCAAGATAGCCCGTGCATTGTCGTTTTATCCTGAGAACCATTGATTGTCTACTTAGATATTTTCATGTAGATTTTTGTATGGAAAATGTAGCCATATGTGTCTCGGGGGACACATTTTTTAAAACCAAACTTAATATATATATATATATATATATATATATATATTCGATCATTTCGTATTTCTTATTTTTCTTTCAATATGATGTGATGTGAATCGAAAGTTACTTACATTATTTGCAAATGTCTATATAAAAATAAATTATCTAGTGCATCTGCTAATGTTTTTATATTTCTATAAATGTATTAATAACATATGAAATAAAATTTCTTTCCAAAATATGCACCCTCTAAACCATGCAAAGGATGGCGAGATTTCTCACTAAATATATATTAGCGATTTGTAGTACTGTAAGCAGTAAGTCAAGCTTAATGACTATACAACAGATACCATGTGAAATAGCATCAGATATCAGCTGAATGACTATGCTATACTCAGAAATTTTGTTAGTAGACTGTCCATTACAATTCCCTTACATGATCGCTAGCTTGCCATTTGGAAAAAATATAACGCATGTTGCGAAGGATAGGTTTTGAGTACTATGGTCAACACCATCGGCAAAACCAATATATGGTTGGAGAGAGGTTGACATATGCATATGATCTGAAAATGGCCTGGATAAATTGTATGTATTTCAAGAAGCTACCACTCAACTTAAATTAAATGATCGAGCTTGTACTTGACAATTTTGCGGAATTATTTACTTGAAAGTGGTGTATGAATTTTTACTATTTATGTGTCTTAAGTTCATTTGTTCTTGCTGAAATTTAACATGTATAACAGCAACATAATGTAGCAAATAAAAATTTAAACACAACAACAAACTTAATCTAGGAGTTCACGCGAAATCTCGTGGGCTACGTCTCCTGTGAGCTTGGTCATCTTGACTCGGATCTTTGGGATTATGGTAAGTTTTTTTAAAAGTAAATACTTAACTCCAATGAATATAAAAATTGTCCAAAGGATTGAAAACACCATCAATATCCCTCTAATGGTTGTCCAAATTCTGCAAATAGCTTTAGGCTCTTGTTGACACGATTCCTTCTGTCGATGCACTAAACTACTCTGATCTTCTGAATGGCACAAAATCGCTCATAATTATGTTTCTGTCACTGAAACCACTCTTGATGTATCCAACACACATCAGCCACCAAATATCGACTGATAAATTGCTTGAATTGAGCACTGCATCCCCAAAATAGGCTATCCTCCATAGTTTGCTCAGGGCTACCCAAAAATTCACATCAGTTTCTCAAGCTCTAGAAATTATCAAAATGTTATGAAACCACTTCCATTAGTTCCAAAATGTCTGAAATAGTCAATATATACTTTCATTCATAAAAAATAGCCTCGGGCTGCTATGGTTTTTCCTCAATCACCTATCGGCACCCCTTGGCACTCGGGTCAATGAAAACTTATGTGCTGAGTTTTTGACCTCTAGAAGTCTTCAACACTTGCTAAAACCTCTTTCATTAGATTAAGCAGCTCTGGCTAAGCCTTGCATTGTTGCTGGAAAATGCTGGCACTAATGGCCCCTGGAATTTTACTGAAGTTTTTCAGCCTTCACACGTTCTCTACAAGCTCTATAAATCATTTCATTAGATTCAGAACATCTTAATTATCCAATTTAGACTATTGGAACTCTGGAAAAGGACTCTAGCTCCCCTGACTAGGCCTCAAACTAATTCTGCCTCATGGTGGCCCTGATGGACCCTTTATCTTCCTAGAAGAAAAAATTGATGAAGATGACCTCTGTTCGACTTGAAACCTATGAAAAACTGCTCATAATGTTGAAGAGACCCAAAATTCACTATTTTTTCACTCAATTTTGTTCAATATTATGGAAGTTATGGCAAAAACAAATTTCTCCCAATATCCCTAAACAAACTCCGCCAAATGTGGAGCAATTGAAGATAAATGGAGTTAAAAATCGTGGAATCTCCTAAATTTGGGCATGCCCCTCCAAATCCGATGGAAATATTTGGATAACATTAAATGTTGGAGTGGGGTGGTCGCATGGTGACCGCCGCCCAAAACTATCTTTAAACCATGGATTTAACATTGCACAAAACCATTTGAACCATGGCATTGAATATTTAAAGGTGGTCACATGGTTTTTAATGCAAACAGTTATACCATTGCAATTTTTTCCACCTGCGTTAAGCCCCCCAGTTCTCAGGACCTGGTCACGAACCGTCGGGGTGCTATCGGGCTAGCCCTTAAATTTTCCGCCCAACCATAATTCAAACAACAAACATATGTTGCCTCTTTTGAAATTCAACATTCATATGGTAGACCGATCAATCGGGTCTTTCCGTTAGAAAAGGGGGGACCAGGGTTCAATTCCGGTGGTTGCCAAAAAAATTTTTGTCATACCATTTCTCCAGCCTGGGGCCACGTGGTGGCCTCCGGGCTTGCCATGTGGCACCCGTTGATTAGCCAAAATTCAAATAATTAAAACCATTAAAAAATCCTGCAATGCCACTTGTCCACCATTGATATGCCTGAATGAAATATTCAAAGGAATATTCTCGAAATATTCTTTAGAATATTATTTTTTTTTGAAATTTTAAAAGTCAAACTTGGTCAACTGAATTTTGGATTTTACTAGATATTTCAAACCTCAATAACTTTTGCATACGGCCTCAATTTTGAGAACCATTCACGGTGCCAGAATTGTAGAGAAGAGACCTTTCCGATCGTTCAGATTGCAACCACTTTTGAACGCTTTCAATTTTTAGCAATTTGCATAACTTGGACATGATCTCCTAATCACACCACCCAAATGAGAAGCTTTTGGACCCCAAAAACTCTTTGGACTACTCAAACTGATCAATACAACAAATAAGAGTACTGCACCCTCCTCTCTTCAGCCTCCAAACACTTGCCTTGTATGGCTAGTGACTTTGAACCAGAACTAGAAATAAATTCACACTTCCCTTCCCCAATGCATTTGTCCTCTTGTCAAGAGCTGTCTTTCTTGCACTCACTCAGAAAATTTCTGGCGAGAAATTTGCAGAAGGAAGCTATACATCGCTGCCTTGATCAATGATCCAAGGTGGCTCAAACAAACGAGATATTACAGTATAAAATACATGCATACAACTGAAATTTGCATATGTGCAAAATGAGTACGTCTTATTGTACTAAGAAGTCCATCCACTTTGTTGGGGTTCCCATGTTTTGGCCAGATTGGCAAGACCAAAAGATGAGATAACATCATAACCACTTTGGGGCCCTAGGATCTAGCCCTCCTGGATCCGGAGAGGGATCTCTCCAATAAAACAAAGAATGATACATCTTTGAAAGCTCAAGATGAGGTATTAGGCTAGTTATGAAGCATAGAGGGGGGTTTAAAATTATTTTTTTGGTTGGTTGCTGGGCTGAGTATGTGATCATAGACTGAGAAAGTAATGGGAGAAAAGGGACAAAGCAGTAGGATGTTTCAGCAAAGAGGATAGGTCAAGACTGTGCCATCCATTGGGCTATGGAGTAATGAAAGGTAATTACATGCAACAACTAGCCAAAGCTTTCATAGGGCAAGTCATCTAATACTAAAGGATCTTTTAGATTAGATGGTGGGATGGAACATTAAGGATTGAAAGTGAAAGAAGGAAAGACACCCAATTTTTGTCTATAGATCAGGTCAGAGGTCATTTAACTCCAGACCTGCTTGGACATACTCAAAGGTAACTTTCAAAGGAGGAACAAAGGGGCAGCTTATAGATCAGACCAGAGGTCATTTAACTCTAGGTCAACTTTAGCATGCTCCAAGGGAAAACATAGATAAATTAAACAGAGCCAAGGTCTATAGATCAGATAACGACTTTGAACCTTCAATGCTTTGACACTAGCAAGAGATCTTAGAAAGGCAACTGGTCGCACAAGGATCCTAGTGGACAGGGCTAACTCTAATCCCCAGTGTTCCCAAATCTTCCAGCTTAAACCCAACAAGAACAACTAACAACAGAAAACATCTAAGGCAAGGAGAGAAGAGACATAAGATACCTAACAAGGGTAAGTCCTATGCCATATTTCTGATGCAAGCCAACAGAAAATGAAACATTATGAAAATGTAATAAACAGTGTTAGAAAAACATCACCAATAGTAATAGACCAGGATCCTGTGAAATTTTCTTTTATTAATTGATGCAAAAATAGTCACATACACTGAGCTTAATGGCTGTTACAATCCCAACGTCTCCTCCTAGCCTACTACAATACAAACTATTCTGCTACTCTCTCCCAAAACTGTTCTAACAGTTAAAACTAAATCCCTCTAACTACAATCGGCAACAACCGAACAACAACCTTTACAATATGTTCTTGGGAATTATTATAGGAGAAAAGAATAACAGGAGTAGATGTAAACTTAAATGCAGCATTAAAACTCTAAAGCAGCAGGAGGGTCGAGACTCCATTCAGCTTAAATTCTGGGAATTTATCTCTGGTACTTCGTTGGATGATGGAGTGGTCTTCGTCAGGTTTCCCTTTACTCCAGGTATGTCTCTGGTGTACTGAAAAAAATACAAAACGATAATGCTAGGGTTTGCCATACTGTATAACTAATGCACCGATATCATAGGACTAGTGTTAGGGCTGAAAAATCTCCCTAGAACACAGTATAGAATGTAAACGGTATGGGCACCTTGTCCTTTTATGGAAGAACGTACTGCTGATATGAGAACCCTGATAGCATGGTTTTTTGTGCATTGGACCTTATGAGCAATCCACAGGGTCTTTGATTCTGGTACCTTGCCTTTGGATAATTGGATTAAGGCTTATAATATGAAATTACAGGCCTTGAACACTCTGTTTTCCCATTGATACTTCCTTCGCACCTTTCTCGATTTCCTCTGACTGCGAAATATGTGCTTTAAATGGTTCTGGAAGGTTTGAAAGAGTTTTTAGCTTCGTTTTTTGAATGCATGTCCTGTCATGGCTCCTTCCCAGGATTCTTTTATGATTTCGGCCTCTGCACACCGCTTTCCTGCGTTCTGTGCCATAATAGTGCGTATGGACCATGGCGGGTTTTACCACCTGATAAACCTGCAAAACACAAAAATGGTTACGAAAAACATTTATGGGGAGGGTGGTATGGATGAATGTGACAGTGGCAGCGTGGCGTGGACGAGGATGATGACTGCAGAGGCTACTATGGAGGAAAAACATGGCACAGCGGAAAATGCATGGGAACACGTCGAGGCGGACGTTTTAATGTAATAACATTGAACTTTGACCTTGGAACAAATACATATAACGAGGCGGGCGAATGTACGGCGGAGACATGTGGAGTGGTGACGTGGCAAGACCGAGAGATGGTTGGATAGTCAACAGTGGGGGAAATCAAATCTAGACCATCCGATCTCAGGAGGAGATCGATGGTTGAGGACGCGTCGGAGGGCGATGGACGTTGGGCCAAGGGTACGGTGGCCATGGATTATCGCATGCGCAGCTTCATGGAGCAATCACCATTAGATGGGGAGTCCCAGATTGGACGGCTAATATGCATATCGCTCCGTGTCCTGTGCCAAACGATAATGCGCGATGAGTGGGCAGTTTTGATACAGTGCCCCCTGCCACACGTCGAGCGATGAGTGGAATCGCTGGACCATTGGAAAATACCGCCTACCTCCGAAAGGTGGTGCAATAGAAATCGGTGGTTTATGAATAGTCACCATGGTGCATTTGCGGGGACCACCGGGCGGGTGAAAGGCTGACCGTTGATCTGCAGGTAAATGAATGGTGAATGATGTGATCAGAGGAGTGAACGGGTTGAACGGTGGACGTGGTGGGGAAAAGGGATGACTGTCTGATCGATATAGATCGACGGTTCGAAATGCGCCCGACACATATTCGCACTAAGCGCTTTTTGCCTTGGCGCCCGGGTCACGTGGAGAAAAGGTCGAGGGGGTTTGCCTGAAAGGGGCTAAGACCCGTATTATGGAGAATATGGCTTTTGGGCCATTTTTAATACATTTTAAGGCCAGGGAAAGGTAACGGTAGGGGGAAGAGGGGGAAATAATGCAAACCAGGTGTATTATGTATGGTTTAGGAGGGATTTTGGGAAGGTTTAGAAGGATTAGGGGAGGGATATTTTGGGGTAAAAAGGGGAATTTTGACAAAGGAAAAAAAAGGTTGAAATGGGACATTTTGCAGGGATACAAGGGGCAAAATAAAGCCTTTTGGAGCACAATTTTTGTAATCATAGAGGCTTAATAATGGGAATCAGTAGAGGGGATTTATCAAAGGAAAAGGCACAAGGAGACTTCAAGGATGACGTGTTTTCAGACGAAATGCATTCCTTAAAGGCTCAAAAACATTTTAGCCCCCTGTTTACTTGTCAAAAAATTTATAGGGGGCTAACACACTTCTTACCAAGCCACTTCCATCGCGACTTTTGCTGCTACAACTCTTCCTCGTGTGAAACTTCCGTTTTCACTTCAATAATGGAATCCTTGGTTCCACCTTTGCCAATATTTCTGTCCTCTTGCCGCATGTGTTTGGGATGACTAGTTGGCTGCAAATTCCAAAAATGGGAGACAACATGTCCCCTATTTTGGAAAAATGTGCAAATATTATGCACCTTTTTTTAAATTTACCTTTGCCTCATCTGCTTCCTGTATGCTTTCTTCCTCATCCATCATCTTGAAACATTATGGTTAAATCGACCACAATATGTACAACAAATATTTCTTTCATTTAAGTATGCAAAATTATCATGCTTTGTAGAAACATAATCAAATTGATCATGGGAATATTTATACCTCTTGTGCTACTTTGAATGTTAATCCTTTTTTCCTTCTTGAGAAGATGAACTAGTAGAGGCTACAACTTTCATTTCTAGGCTAACATCATCACTCTTGTCTTGAAAATTGTCTGAACTTGCATGCTCACCATAAGTTGCATGTCTACCATCTTCTTGCTGCAACAAAGGCTTAAAGAAATGGCAATCATCTTTGAAACAAATTTGACATATTTGCATCTTAGAACTTGGAATAAAGGTTCTCTTTGAAATAGCCTCACATGCCTTCATGGCTTTGGATTCTTTCCTCAACCAAAATAGGTTCAACCATACCTTGTGCATGCTTTCCTAATCCCTTTCCTTCATAGCCCATTTTAATCATTAATTTGTACCCTATACCTCTCTTGTGATTTTTGAAAGAACCAACACATCTTTCTAAAGAGGAAACTGAAGACAAATTAGAGTGGATTATCTCTTCCTCACGCATGTTCTTGGTCAAAGCCTCTTGGGCTTGATGGAACTGCATCTCCATATCATGCAATATTTGAATAATTTCTTCCTTCTCTTGCTTCATGGCAAACAATTGTTCGTGAAGTTTAGTGCTTTCTCTTTTATGCTCAAACAAAATCTACACCATGCCCTTCAATATAATAAAGTCATGCTTCATATCATCATCGAATAATCTTGTGAAGGAGGAAACTTCACTTGTAGAAGTTGTCATTCTGATGTCAATGAAAAAATTAACTTCAACAAAGTTCTCAAAGATTTTAAAAAAAAATGACAAATATTTTTTAACCAAATGGCTACAGAGACAAACTCTTATTCAAGCAGCCAAATAACAAACAAACTCCAAGAGCTCCTTAGCAAAAAAATTAGTCAAGAGGGTTTGTTCCAAAAGGGACCTTGAGGTCCCTTGGGGTAAGGAAGATGCATTCATGCCTTTTCTTCCTTTTTGTCCTCTCCAGGACTTAGCTATTTAGTAGCTATCCCCAAATCTCAAGCAAACTAAAAAAAAAAAAAGTTTGCAAATAACAAAACAATCAATATTTTAAACTACACCTTTCAAGCTATAAAATCAAGCAACCAAGTTCTCCGATACCAAACTAATCTAAAAATGGTCTGGATAACTTGTATGTATTTCAAGAACCTACCACTCAGTTTAAATTAAATGATCTAGCTTGTACTTGACAATTTTGCGGAATTATTTACTTGAAAGTGGTGTATGAATTTTTACTCTTTTATGTGTCTTAAGTTCATTTTTTCTTTCTAAAATTTAACATGTATAACAACAACATAATGTATAAAATAAACATTTAAACACAACAACAAACTTAATCTAGGAGTTAACCCGAAATCTCGTGGGGTACGTCTCCTTTGAGCTTGGTCATCTTCTCGGATCTTTGGGATTATGGTAAGTTTTTTTACAAGTAAATACCTAACTCCAATGAATACAAAAATGATCCAAAGGACTGAAAATACCATCAATATCCCTCCAATGGCTGTCCAAATTCTGCAAACAGCTTTAGGCTCTTGTCGACACGATTCCTTCTGTCGGTGCACTAAGCTAATCTGAGATTCTACATGGCACAAAATCCCTCAGAATTATGTTTTTGTCGCTAAAACCACTCTTGTTGTATCCAACACACATCAGACACCAAATATCAACTCATAAATTTCTTAAATCGAGCACTGCATGCCCAAAATAGGTTATCCTCCACGGTTTTCCCAAGGTTGCCCAAAACTTCACATCAGCTTCTGGAGCTCTAGAAGTTCTAAAAATGTTCTGAAACCACTTCCATTGGTTCCAAAATGTATAAAAACGTCAATATATACTTTTCATTCATCAAAAATGGCCTTCGGCTGCTCCAGTTTCGCCTCAATCACTTGTCGGCACCCCCTCGCACTCGAGTCAATGAAAATATATCTGCTGGGTTTTCGAATTGTAGAAGTGTTCAAAAAATTCTAAAACCTCTGTTATTAGATTTATAATGATTTTTTCAGTCAATAATGACCACTAATTCACTGCATATGGTCTCAAGCAGCTCTAGCTAAGCCCTGCACTGCTGCTGGCAAAAGCTGGCACTAATGGCCCCTGGAACTTTATTGAATATTTTCGGCCTTCAAACATACTCTACAGGTTCTGAAAATAATTTCATCAGATTCATAACATCTAAATTATCCAATTTAGACTATTGGAACTCTGGAAAAGGACTCTAGCTCCCTTGGCTAGGCCTCAAACTAATTCTGCCTCATGGTGGCCCTGATAGCTCCTTTATCTTCCTCGAAGCAAAACATTATTAAGATGACCTCTGTTTGACCTAAAAATTGTGTAAAAATTCTCATAATGTCGAAGAGACCCAAAATTCACTATTGTTGCACTCAATTTCGTTTAATATTGAGGGAGTTATGGAAAAAACAAAATTTTCCCAATATCCCTAAACCAACTCCGCCAAATGTGGAGCAATTGAAAATAACTGGAGTTAAAAATGGCAGAATCTCAAAAATTTTGGCGTGCCCCTCCAAATCCGGCGGAACTATTTGGGTAACATTAAATGTTGGAGTGGGGCAGTCACATGGTGACCGCTGCCGAAAACTCTGTTTAAACCGCGGCTTTAACGTTGCACAAAACTGTTTGAACCGTGGTATTGAATATTTAAAGGTGGTCACATGGTTGTTAATGCAAACGGTTATACCGTTGCAAATTTTTCCACCAGCGTTAAGCCCCCTGGTTCTCAGCACCTGGTCACAAACCGTCGGGGTGCTGTCGGGCTAGCCCTGCGGGGCTAGCCCTTAAAATTTCCGCCCAACCATAATTCAAACAAAAAATATATGTTGCCTCTTTTGAATTTCAATGTTCATACGATAGCCCGATCGGTCGGGTCTTTCCATTAGCAAAGGGGAGGCCAGGGTTCAATTCTAGTGGTATCCAAACAAAATTTTTTCATACCATTTCTCCGACTTGGGGCCATGTGGCAGCCTTCGTGCTTGCCATGTGGCACTCGTTAATTGGCCAAAATCCAAATAAGTCAAACCATTAACCAATCCTCTAATGCCACTTGTCGACCATTGATACACCCAAATGGAATATTTTGGGGAATATTATAGGGAATATTCCCAAAATATTCTTTTTTTATAATTTTTCCAAAGTTTAAAAGTCAAACTTGGTCAACTAAATTTTGGAGTTTACTAGAGATTTCAAACCTCAATAAATTTTTCATATGACCTCGGTTTTTAGAACCGCTCATGGTGCCATAATCACAGCAACGAGACCTTTCCTGTCATTCAGATTGCAACCACTTTTGAACACTTTCATTTTTGAGAAATTTGTGTAACTTGGACATGATCTCCTGATCAACATACCAAAAGTAAAAATAATAAACATAAATAATTGTAAACTCTGAAAAACACACTCAACACACCTATAGACAATATGTACACAATGTACTATACATGGGATCAAGCATAGTATTTTTGTTAGGGACAACCCATTTCTAGGTTGTGACAAAGGTATTCCATCAAGATAAAGTAATTCATAAGCCCCTTTTCCAAGGACACACTTGATAATGTATGGGCCCAACCACATAGGTTGTAACTTTCCTGGGCCTAACATATCGACCTCCTAGTCATATAAGAGTACCAAATCTCCTTCCAAGAAGACTCTAGGCTTGACACATTTGTCATATTTCACTTAGCTGTGTCTTTTATGAGATTTTTTTCTTAAGCGGCATCATGTCGCGTATCATCCAAATGATTTAGAAACAAAAGGAGCTCCTCTTATGTGGAAGCAGTGTGAAGAAGTTCGATAACTAGTTTTAGTGATGGAATTTCAAATTTAATGGGAAGGATCACTTCCAGAACATAAACCAACTAAAATGGCATGAATCTGGTAGCAATCCTTACTGAGTTTCAGTATGCCCACAAGGCAGCATAGTGAAGTAAATTCCAGTCCGATTTGTGGACCCTTATCATGTGTTGTAGCATAGTCTTAAGAACTTTGTTGATAGCTTGAACATGTCCATTAGCTTGAGGATAATAGGGACTTGAATTTTCATGTGAAAATCCCAATTTGGAAGTTACTTTGGTCATCATATGATTCCGAAATTTCTTCCTGTGATCCATAACTATTGCTTGTGGAACAACAAACCTAGAAATCACGTGGTTCAAGAAAACATACATAGCCATTTCACCAATGTTGTTTAATGTAGGCATCGATTGGGCCAGCTTGGTAAAGTAGTCACCAACAACAATGATATAACCATGACTCCTTATCAAGTCATGGTTACATGTCATAAATTTGATACCTGATTTTGCAAAGGGACCAACAGTGATAAGGGGATGCAACGGAGAAGATGGATCACAGAATTTATGATCGTAGATATCGCATGCATGAAACTTCAGGACTGCGAGGATATAGTTATGGAAAATGGTGGGCCAAAAGTAACCGATGTGTAATTTATTTTGAGTGGTAGTCTAACGAGATAAGTATTCGCCACATGCCCCTAAATGGAAGTCATTAAGAACTTTCTTGGCTTCCTCGAGAGTGAGGCACCTCTATAAAATCATATCGATACCACAATGATAAAGAGTGTCGCCAATAATCACATAATTTCAGGATTGGTACTAGATACGTCACTGTTTGGAGTGGGAGGTATTAGGTAAGAAAGTTTGGGTCTAGAGATAAATGAGAAATATCCAAACCATGGGTCAGTTGATGAAATTAGAAACAATGAATCATCTAGGATGGAACCTTCAAACGTAGATTCTCTATCAAGGGAAGGAAGATATCTCATTGGTTTGGCGAAAACTAGGGATTTCTTTGACTTGGATTTGATGAATTCCAGGTCGAAATATTGGTGGATAATATCCAATAAGAGAAGTTCCCCCCTAGCAATTAACATGATAGTATATATGTCATAGGGTTTCAAACTAAAATTACCATAGTTTTCCAAATCAATATGTAATGGCGAAATCTCTGGGCAACTTGAATGGCTGTCAAAGAAGCCTTTTCTACTTGAGTTTACCAGATCTCGGTATTGTTGAGGTTCCGACTCAGATAATAAATGGGATTTCCAGTCCCAATATCGTCTTCCTGGACCAACACCATGGATATAGTAGAGATGTTAGCAGTGATACAAGAAATATTTGCACTAATAATCATGGGGATATAAGAGAGATGCTTGAACTAATAGATCTTTCAAGGCATCAAACGCTTTATGTGCAGCGCCATTCGAATAGAAGGGAATCCCTTCTTTCATTAGTCGATTAAATCCTTTAGTTAACTCAACGTAATTAAGGAGGAACCTGCTTATGAAGTTATATTTCCCGTAGAGTATTTGTAACTGAACGATTGTATAAGGCACAAGAAAATAAAAAATTGCCTGGAATTTCTAAGGATCAATATGAATTCCTTGTTTTGAAAGAAAAAACTGAGTCAACCAGAACCAATATAGAACACACATTTGTGTGGGTTAAGTTGAATGTTGTAAAGTCTACAATGGAGAAAAATGGTTGGTAAATGCAGCAGGTGATCACCCCAATGCTTAAAATGAACAGGGATTTTGTCCAAATAAGATTGCACGATATACTTGATGTCGTGAAAAGTGTAATCCATCAAACTTTGAAACATAGCCCCTACTTTATTGAGACTGAATGGGAGCTTTCTATAAGCCAAATTACCCAAGGATAGATAAATGAAGTCTTAGGTTGGTCTTCCAAGAGAATTTTGATTTGATTGTAGCTCAATAATCCATCCATAAACAAAAAAATCTCACAACCAATGTGGTCATCAACAATCTGGTCAATAAAAAGGATCGAATATTTTTATTTTCGACAAGCTTGATTAAAATATCGATAATCAACACATACTTACTTCATTCCCTGTTTCTTCATGACAAGGAAAACATTTGACACCCATTTGGTTAAAGGAAAGGGGTATATGAAACCAGCTTGAAGAATATTTTAAAATTAACCTTTTATCCTAACAACCTTCTTAGGATGGACCAAATAGTTTTGGCATTAGGATACATATTAATTTTGTGCACCATTATGTTTAGGTCAATACCTGGCATCACTTCATACATTTAGGTAAAGACATATCTGAACTCATGAAAAAGGGGACAGTAGAGCTCAATTTCATATGAAGAAAAAAAATGCTCTGATGTAAATATTTTTTAATATTCTTGGTTTGACGGAAATATCGAGAGGAATTGTTTATTTGATATTCGAGAGGTTCTTTTCAAATTTGATCTCATGAATGGAACTGAAATTCGTAGAGGGCTCAAAAAAATTAGGTAGGTAGACACGACAGATATTATCTTCTATGGAATTCAGTAATGAGGAAGGATGATGACGCTCGTCCCATGATGCATCATCTGACATCATGATCTCCATGATGCGTTCGTCAGCAGAGAATATGAGAAAGAAACGATCAGAGGGTGTTCCATATTCAACTATCGATATACACAAATGATCAAAGAAAAATTATGGGCCACACAAGCTAAGAAGATGGCTTCATAATCTCACTCAACGGGGCTAACTGGAATTCGGTTGCCAAAACTTTGGATGTCATTTTCTCCCAGTACAATCCATGCATAAGCCAGGATCGTACAAGATGATATCATATTGATATAAGAAACTGAAGTTTGAGAGTTGGAAGGGGGAGGAGGAGGGAGTGAAAAATTCCCCATAAGTGATGAAACCTTCAATAATCCAACTCCAACATGCTAATAGGAATGTACGGCTTATCTTACAAGAGGGACTGTTGGAGTGGGGTCCCCTATGTCCGAGATTTTAAGACAGTTTTGATATATTTTTGTAATATAATTTGTAAGTTTAGTCATGCGTAGAAAAAGTTAAGGGGATTTGGTGCAAGTCAAATCCCCTCATTAGTTGTAATGGGTAAAAAGGGTAGAACTAGGGGTTGCAAACCATGGTTTGCAAACCTTAGATTAGCACAGGCTAAAAGTATAAATAGGAGTATAGATCGAGTCATATAAGTTAGTTTTTGGATAAGAATGTGTGTTTCATGATAGATCTAGCTGTGTTGTGATACTTTTATGGATTTTTTTGGGTAAAAGGCTCTTGTTGGTTGTGTGCGCGGAGACCTTAGTCCTTTTGTGTGCGAACCCCGCTGGTTATGTGTGCGGGTGAACTGAAGGGTTTTGTATGGAGTATCTGAATTGTTATGAATAAAGAACTATTGTTGCTAATATCTGAGTCTGAAATGCATCTATTGTTTATGTTATGATCACTTCTTCATATTATTTCTGATTCCTACATTGTCTGTGTTTGGATCAATTGCGCAACTGCTTCTAGTTTTAGATGAATGGTTATTGAATGGATCTAGAGCTATTGGGTTTTAATACTATCTGTTAAGAGTTATTACGTGGATTATAGACTTTGTTTTAGCTTGCGCACTAGATGTTTTGCATAAATGACCTAAATCTGTATGTTAAGGGTTTCCTCGTTAGGGCTTCTATGTGGAGTTCTATTCATGGTTATTTTAGATCTAAGGGCACCCACATCATTTAAATCTCTCTCAGGGTGTGGAAACTTGGTTCCAGCACCTCACCATACTTCTTCAAGTGAGAGTTTGACTTGCGCAAGAAAGTCATTGCTGAAAGGGCCAGTACTAAGAGGATTTTGTTGGTTAGCCTTAACTCTGAACCTAGGTCAGGACCCCTCAAGCAAAAAAATTGTTCTGTTTCCAGGACCGGGATCATTTTGAGAGAGGCTGGGTGATGTGGAAAGGTTAGTGGCAAACATTAAAACCTAAACTAAAGGAATGGTTTGAAAAATAGATTCAGGAATTTTCCCTAAAAGAAAACAGAAGTAAGAAGTTGTCTACTGAAGAGTGGAAGAACAAGTATATTTTTACGAAGGTGCATGAGATCTTCTTTGTGACCTTTGCGCATGAATTGCAGGAGTTGTTGTCAAAATTAGTATAATTCCAAACCTATTGGAAGGATGATCAGGTCACACAGTGGACTAGTGAATTGATCCAATAGTTGGAAAACACTAATAATTCCATCACCCAGACTATAGATCAATGGGTTGATAGCATCTTGGGTGGGTTTGTGACATAATTTGTAGTAGATAAAATTTTATCGTATACTGAAGCTAAAAGAATATTTTTCAAGGGATTGAGAGGTAAATTCTTATGAACTTTGCCTCTGCTGATTAAGATGCTATTGTATGAAAAGGGTATTTTTTGCAGCCACAAAAAGTGAATGACCCCTTATCAGATCGAAAGCACTACATATTGCAGAAAATATTATCGAGTCAATCAGAGAGCGGATAGATATATATATATATATATATATATATATATATATATATATATAGCCCTCTGAGAAACTCACTTAATCTAGAAGGAAGCAAGTGTACACATGCTGAAGGTAGCCCTTCTGCTACGCCACCATCGAACTCGTGTAGGAGTAAGACATCTCCTACCCCACCACCACCCCCACCTATGGAATATAGGGCCTCGCATATGAAGCTACCCACCTTTAACGGTGTGGAGGATGAGGATATGGAACAATTTTGTTTTGTAGCTAATGTGGTGTGGACTGTGCAAAATGTTAATACTGATGCTGTCAAGAGAGCGCAGTTGGATATAGAATTTGAAGGTCGCGCTTTAGATTGGTTCATGGGATACCTTTCTCAAAACATAGATCCCATTGTTAAACAGATTAAGGATGCCCTGAAGCAGTAGATTTGAAAGCCAAAGTCCTATTCATAGTGTGTAATATTACTAAAATATTTTAAGCAAGGGCCGGAGAAATCGGTTTGGGAAGTTGACCAGCGGCTGAAGAAAACCATCAGCGACGGAGGATTTGTTTACTATGATAAGTAGCATAAGGAATGGTTTATTTCCATGCTCTTTCCACATCTGCACAGACCTATGGGTTGGAAAAAGATTGATTCTCAGCAAGAAGCCGTGGAAATTGCTATGAAATTAAAATTCGTGCCTAGAGAATATGCTCAAATTGGAGTGTTGTAAATTCAAAGATAGTTAGAAGCCATGCACTTAGAAATTCAAAATTTACACAGAGATCAGGGTAAAGAAATTGGTGCAGATGTCTGGTGAATACGCTGCAAGGGTGTTGGTCACACCAAATATCAGTGCCCTCTGATTTCATATTACCTGCAAGCCGGGGGACCAAATCCATTATGCCCTAGGGATGCTGCTGGGCCTATTACTCCCGCACTATGGTGCGTTGATTGTAGGGTGGCTAGATGACATGATATGGACCATTTCATGTGGTTAGAAGCCTATATAACAGAACTGAAGCAACGATGGTGCATTTTTCTCTTTAGTTGGCCACGATGAGCACCACTGTCAGATGCTTGACCTAGTGATAGACAATGTGAACATTTATAGAGTGTAGGCTGACCCTTTGTCACCAGCATCTCCCTCTGGATGGGGAGGATCCCCAACAAGAGGATAGGGAGGGGGGAGAGGGTGAGGCCAAAGTCGAGGAAGAGTGTAATTAATTTGCTATAACTATGGAGACATTGGACACTATGTGCGTGTCTACCCAAACCCTATGCAACAATCTTGCAGGTACTATAGGTAATTTGATCATGTAATTGAAGATTGTCTTGTGTTAGTAAATAAAATGAAAGAAAAGAAGCAGATGCCTACACAAAACATACAAATGGTTAAAGCTGAACCACGTGACGATGGTCCAAGTGTAGATGTAATTACACGTAGTGGTGTTGCCACCGGAGGAAATGAGGAAAAGGCTACCGCAGAGCCACTGATATGAAAGGAATATAACAAAAAGGAAGGACTCAACCTACAGAAAAAAAGATATTTTCATTGAAGACAGGAAGGTTTTTGCTGTTGTAGGAGCATCCACATCAAGGTCTACCATGGAACCGAAGGCTGATGATCAAGTAAAACTATTCCTATAAGCTTGCATCAAGTTACTGCACCACTAGAAGGTGGTAGATAATCTCTAGGTCCTGATAGATAGCTTCATGGGAAAAGAAGTACCTCGAATAGCGACAAAGGTTATGAACAATATTTATAGGCACAAGAAGAGAACTAGTCAGGGGATGTGTCTGACTGTGTAGATTGGAGAGTATCATATGGATCAAGTCATCTTGGATTTGGGGTCTAATGCAAATGTCTTACCTAAATAGACCTAGTAGAAGATGGGAGAACCAAATTTGGAATGGTTCACCATTCAGATATGCATGGCTAATCAGCAAAAGATCATTCCACTTGGAAGGCTTCCACAATTTGTGGTAGAAATTTATGGAGTGAAGGTATGAGCGGATTTCGAAGTAATACAAATGTGGATGATGTAGAACCTTACCCTGCATTGTTAGGATTGGATTGGGCCATTAACATGGGAGGCATCATCAACCCAAAGCGTAGAAGCATGATCTTTGAGAATGATGGTACACGGGTGATAGTCATAGTGGATCCAGCAGAAGGGGAACAATATACATAACCAATACATGAAGAAGATGATGTCGACCATATTAACTAGTTGATTTCACGAGATGAAGATTGGATCAACCCCACAGCTGAAGGGATGTTGAATCAGGAGAAGTATAGTTTGTGTTTTTCAAATTCAGATGGAGATATGGAGAACTGGTAGAATCGGTTGCATGATGTATCAGCACTACGATGCCGCAAGATCATGAAGAAATTCCAGTGCATCTCCTCGAAGGTAAGAGAATTACCCTATTTTGATGGTTTCAGTAGTGTCAAATAATTTCTAAGAGCATTGGAAAATTTTTTTCCCAAGGAACGAAGGTTCTGGGTGCTTGATTTGGCTATGTGCGTGACTCCAACACGTTGGTGGGAGACGCATAAGGGAGCTTTCCAAGACTGGGAGGAATGTAGCAAGATGATGACATTGCGCTTTGAACCTCTAGCTACCCCACCAACTAAGATTTTCTATGGTTGGGGAGATCGGCGCAAGCACCTAACCATGTGGATGGAGGTATGGGGTGAAAAGACATGTAACGAGTGGCTTCATAGGTTTATTCATTCGTTGGAGCTGGTACCCACCACCTAGTATCTAGAAGTTGAGCTACACTAAGGAACTCGCCACTGGACTACGATGACTGAGGATTTCCTCACAACCTTTAGGTTGATTGGGGGCTCAAAGAGATTGGATGAAGCTGTGGAGGATGTATATGCCCTTGTCTTTGATGAATCCCGACCCTGAAAGGAATGTGTTGCGCTAGCCTGGGATGCGCAGATGCAAGACACTGTCAACTGCATGAACTTGTCAATCACGGATAATGAATATGATCCAAGAAATGTTAACATCCCTGAATATAAAGGGGAGTGCACAGTTACAGGGCCTGCATTAGGAATGGTGGATATCACTAAACCTATAAAATTGAAGGAAGTCAACATTGGGACAGAGGAGTAGCCGAAGTTGGCTAAAATTGGGGATTACTGGGATGATGATATAGTAGGAAAAATTGTGGAGCTTCTGACAAAGTATCAGGATTTGTTTCCTACAAATTTCTTTCAGCTAAAGGGAATTGTATGGGACCTGGGTGTTATGAATATCACATTAAAGCCAGATGCGTGCCCTATCAAGTAGCAACGATACAGATTGAATCCCAAATTTAAGTAGAAATTAAAGGAGGAATTTCAAAATATGGGGGATGCAAGCATCATTAAGACTGTATAACTATCTGATTGGGTAATCCCAATGGTGGTTCGGGAGAAGAATACCAAAGGAGTCATAAGGATTTGTGTAGATCTACGCAAGCTTAATGATGCCTACCCCTTCCCTACTTCATTTTCTGATGAAATCCTAGATTATGTAGGAGGACAAGAAGCTTATTCATTTACTGATGGATTTTCAGGGTATCATCAAATCAGAATTATGCCTAAAGACTACAGAAATACCACCTTCATGACAGAGTGGGGGTCTTTCTAGTATACTTTCATGCCTTTTAGATTGAAAAATGCACCTGCAATCTTCTCGCACGTGGTCTTGGTTGTGTCCAAAGAATTTATTCATAAATTCTTGGAGGTATATTTTGATGATTGGAGAGTGTTTGGATTGGTAAAGAAGCATGTGCCAAACCTGTGCATGATGCTTGACACTTGTAGAAAGCACCAGATTTCTCTCAACCTAAAGAAATGTATATTTTGTGTGCCTTTTGGAATTTTGTTAGGGCATATAGTATGTCAGCAAAGATTGATGGTAGACCTAGCCAAAATCGTGGTTATCATGAACTTAGAAGTTCCTACTAATGAGAAATAGTTGCGATCCATTTTAGGACACACTGGTTATTATAGGAAGTTCATTAAAGGGTATGCTCTGATCACCGCACCAATGGAGAAGTTGCTAAAGAAAGACGTATTATTTTTCTTTGATGAAGAATGTCATAAGATATTTGAGCTCCTGAAGGAGAAAATGGTCACTGCACCTACTTGATATTCCCAGAATGGTCTAAGGTTTTTCAGGTGCATGTGGATACATCTAGTATAGCACTATGGGTTGTTTTAGAGCAACCAGGAGGAGACATTGATCACCATGTTGTTTTCTCCAGTAGGAAGCTCTCAAGTGCATAGCACAACTACTCAACTACAGAAAGGGAAGGATTGGCCAGGGTGTACTCTCTGCAAAAATAAAGGCACTATCTTCTAGGAGGGCATTTCAAAATGTTAACTGATCATTCTGCTTTAAAATACCTGGTCAAATAGCCTGTGTTGGGGGGGAAGACATACAGATGGTTGCTACTCTTTCAGGAGCATGACTTTGAAATTATTGTGAAGCCTGGAAGACTAAATGTTGGACTTGATCATTTGTCACGAATAAAAAATGGGGAAGAACCAACCAATCTAGAGGATGGGTTATTCGATGCATAGCTCTTTTCTATCAAGGTGGTTGATAAGAAATTTTTTGATATTATTCATCTCCTGACTACGGGAATTGCGCCTGTTGAATATTCTGTACAACAAAATAAGGAGTTTGTTTCACGGGAAACTAATTTCACCTTGACTGCAGGTCAATTGTATAAACTGGGAGTAGATAAATTGTTGCGAAGATATGTATTGGAACATGAAAGGCAGGATACCTTGATTTAGGCTCATGAACGAGTGGCAGGAGGTGAATATGCTGGGAAAGCCACTACACAGAAGGTGTTGTGTGTTGGGTTATGGTGGCCCATGCTACATAGTGATGCACATGCATAATGTCGAGCCTATGATACATGGTAGAGAATAGGGAAGCCCTCGGATAGAGATGAAATGCCCCTGCAACCACAGATAGCCTTGCAAGCATTTGATAAATGGGTTATAGATTTTTCTAGACCAATCAAACCTCTAGGGAAGAAGACTGGAGAACACTCTATAATTATTGCAACTGATTATGTAACCAAATGGACAAAGGCGAAGGCAGTTAAATACTGCACTGTATATATTGTTTCGCACTTCATCTTTGAACACATTTTGACCAGATTTGGATGCCCAAATATTTTGATGAGTGATAGAGGTACACACTTCATTAACGAAACAATTGAAGCTTTGATAGAGGAATTTTAGATCCATCACCAGGGGAATGCCTGTTATCACCCACAAGAAAATGGCATAGTAGAAGATTTCAACAAGATCTTGGAGAACGTGCTCACAAAGATCTATAATTCCAATCGGGATGATTGGGACGTGAGCATCCCTTCTATGTTATGGGCTTATAGGACCACATGCAAGAAGTTGACGGGGAAAACACCTTTCAGGATGGTCTATGGGTAGGAAGTAGTCATGCCAATGGAATATATTTTCCCAAGCTTGTGCATCATAGCTTTCACAAAAATGGTCAAGCCTAAAATTATGGTGGAATGGTTAGCGCAACTCGTTGCCTTAGAAGAAGATCGTTTCATTGCTAACTTCCATTAGAAAGTGCAGAAGATGCGCAAAAAAGTCTGGCATGATAGGCACATCAGGCAGAAGGTGTTCAAGGAGGAAGACTTGGTCTTGTTATATGATAGTCATTTTACATGCCACCCAGGGAAGTTCAGAAAGCATTGGTTGGGGCCATATATTCTGAAGGAAATCACTGATGGCGATGCAGTGTGATTTTCCATACTGCACAGTGAGAATCCTCCCGGGTATTTCAATGGAAGTCATCTAAAGCCATACAGAGACAATCTGATGCCGACCAAATGAGTATATGGCCAGAGCATTAGAATCAAAGGGTCTACACGTAGCACAGAGGGAAGGTGCAGACAGGTGCGACCAAAACATAGGGGTAATGTGTAGGAGAGGAAAATAGCCATTGGAACAATGAAACTTGGTGAAAACTTGATTTTACCATTAGATGGAGCATATTTTTCGCATTTAATGAGGCAATATTGGAGGATTTTTTACATTTTTTTACAAAGGTAACTGGAAATTAATGAAAATTTTACCATTTTTACCTTGGATGGCTTATAAAAGGGAGGTTGCGGGTCACAATTGGTTCCTTTGCTTTCTGAATATTTTTCACCCTGAGATTATCCATGATTTCTGCCAGAACATTTTCTATGAGCCCTATATGCCTGGCCGAGAAAATCCATCTAATATTAGTAATCCAGAGTTTATCTTTCGACTGATAATGCCAGCCACCAACCCTATGGAGGAGCACTTTGCGCCCCTCACTGCATCAACTATGATGGGATCATATGCAGTTCGGTAAGTTATCGCTGAGGTAGAAGAAGTCATATCTACATCATCTAAGAGAGAAGGGAAAATGTCAAAGTGGGCTTTGTTGAACCTCAAAAATGTTCTGATTTTGACATCTTTTTCTACCACCTTTTCTTGCTTTTTCACAAATCCATAAACTCAATTAGTGATAATTGACATATTTTACATCTGAGAAGGAATTTAGATGATCTCTATTTTATATTATAATATTTCTTACTATTTAGATGAATTTCTGTAATTAGCTATAGAATTCATGCAATTCTTTAAAGAACCTTTGTTTCGGTAGCCACTGTTATTGTTTGACATGTTTCAAGAAGAAAATGAAAAATCAATTCATATGGGTAGCTTTCAAATGGTCCATACATGGATTGTATCCTACTTACCTATTCAATTTCGAGAAGGATAATGCCTACACTTGCAGTCAAAGATCAATGAAGAGAAGGAATGAGATCAGCTGACGAAGATTCTTGATTTTTTATTACGTAGAAAATTAAAAAAGAGCCATGAAGACTTTGCTTCTAAATAGACTTCTAGTCTTAGATTTATTTTTATTTCCATAGGAAAAATTGTCTCAGACGGTTAATTTAAAAACCGGGAATAAGCTTGATTTTGTGATATACTATGATATGTTTTTAAACTTTGTTTAATTAATGAAGAAGACCAGTCCCATACCATTGATGCATAGATAGCTTAAGTAGATTCACACTCATTCCATTGCAGAGGCCCCTTTCACGGAAAGGATGTTTTTATAGTCATTTCGTATTTTAATTTACTGTCATTTTTAGCTTAATTTTTCATTTATTCTCATTTAATATCTCATCATTTCATAGTTAATTTCTCATTGATTCATAGTTCAATTTCATGTTAATTAGTTCCTAAATGTTTTCTTAATCAGTTGTTTACACTTACGCACAACTGAGTGTATCTTATGCTCTCATGAATTGTTTCATTGTCCTAATTCTGTCATCTTTCAATTGAGATCATTCTCGCATTTGATTACACAACAACCATATGATTTAGATTAGACATATTGTTTTGCGTAATATACACTCTGTCATTCTTTTCTTTCATTAGTTAAATTTGAGTTCAATTAGCACAGTCAGTTCCATTTCATAGTAATATATTTTATGCTTTCGCTCCATGGAATGTAGAACATAGTTAGATTAGACTTATATGTTAATCATTTTTAGATAAATTTAAAACTAGGACAGAGTTAGATTAGAATTACATTTTGATAATTTCAAATAGATTTAAAATTAGATTAGATGCTCTATTTTCATAGAATTAATGTTATCAATTGATAAAGTAGGATATGGTTTTATTTTTATTATGTCGACAGATAGAACATCATACATAAATTAGTAGAATTCATTCAGATTTAGAACAATGATTTTTTTAAATGCATAGTCGGTTTAATTAGATGTTTTCCATATATGTTTTGTCGGCATAGAATAGTCTAACATAGCTCAGATTTAACCATCCAAAGATTGAATTTTTTATTAAAAAATAGATTAGTTAATTAACATTTCCTTTTCTTCCTTCTTTCAAATTTTATATCTCATTCTTTTCGTTAACAATAATTTGTAAATCAATTTATTTTCTTAAGAATAAAAATAACATTTCCTTTTCTTCCTTCTTAAAGATTAAGTTTTCATCATTGAATTTCTTTCATACTTAGTTGTTTCTTAGCAGTAAAATATTTCATTTGAAGGCTTATATTTCAATCCTTCGATCAATTTTAGTTCTTAACATTAGGCATAAAATACAAATCCCCAAAATCAATATACAAAAATACACAACGAAGTAATAATGAAAGGAATCTAAGCATATATAGTGCACCACACTTCATCAGATTACTAACCTTGGTTGATAATTTATGATAGAAATTTAAGGCATTAAATTTACTAAATAGGCTTCCTTGAAGACATGCACCTCTCCTCAGAATCTAACGTCCCTATATCAGGAAACTAGGGATCAGTCATCCATCGATGATCCACCAAAGCATCCAGTGAGTGTGACAAAGGAGGCAATGCTTGTTGAATCCATCTCTTAGCAGCCACCATATGTTAAGCCACGAAAGCCCTCTGTGCACACCCCAAATAATGTAGATACAGTATGGGAATACTTCCATATACCCTTAATCCTACAGGACGTTCCCCTTGTCGGTGATATGTTCGACAAAATACTGAATATTATGTTTGATGACCATGATTTGGAAAATTAAGAAACGTTCCTTGAGCTGGCGTCGAATAATTATTTGGAACGAGTTCTCTACAACGAGGTATCGAAGGTTGAGCCAATGCCTTGGGAACATGAGTTGAACAATGCCAGAATCCTAAATCTGCTAAGGATTATACATTTTGGAAGGTACCCAATCACTAGCATCTGTGTGTGCCAGATGCTAGGCTTAGTCCAAGGGCTGCCTATGGATTCAAGGGAGAATTTCAAAGATGTCACGCTGATCCATCAAATCACCTGGCTTCCCAGGAAGGGGTGTCATCTGATGAAGGGATTCAGAAAAATTAATTATCTTAAGGTGGTTTTAGATGTAAAAATGAAATACAAGGTGGCGAGGGAAAAAAGGGGATTCCTGGTTCAGAACATCGCTGACTCGGGTGTGCACCTGGGCACTCTAGTCCTCGGGTTCAAATTAATGAGAAAAATTTTCCCAAATACGGTCCCGACGCACACCATTGCTTTGGCAGGGAAATGTAAAAAAGGGGTCAGTTAGAATTGGTCCTAGTACCTTTTTGAGGAGTTTTTGGACAATGTCAACGAGGGGCATGACCTGGGTAAACATTTCCTCTACTTTTGGATACTGCTGCTAATCGTTTTGCTAGCATGGGAGACTCCATTAGATGCAGTCCTCCCCGAGGTAGAGTTGGGCGTATGCGAAGGGGCACCCTATGCTAATCTGTGGGATTCCCCTGATCCCCAACATGTTAAGTAAAATAATATATTTTGGGTACATTTTGAAGGTGTGTTGGTTTCTACCATCCAGTCCCAACCCAAACTCTCACTAGCTGTGTATGAGAAATACAAGAGTGTCGTTGAATTCCAGGTAGCTATGCACAATGTGAAAATCAAGGCGTGCAAGGACCCTGCATTGTATACCTTTCTGTTTATGCTAACGGAATATGAAGTTGACCAGGTCATGGAAAATAGTCCAAATTCATGGAAATTCAAGCTCAACTCTACCCAGCCCAATACGCCATCTACATCAGGAAAAGAGACAACTCCGAAGGAAAAAAAGAAAGAAACCGAGTTGCGCACTGAAAAAGAGGTGGGAACAAGTGTGAAGAAGAACAACATAAAACACATTGAGGCTCAAGTAGAGAAGGAACCTGAAATAGAGAAAGATAAAGAACAAGATCTGGGAGGTGAGTAGGATGTTGACCTCAGAGGTTTAGATGGGCTGAACGAGAATGGTGCTTATTATCACTCCACTGGATCTCTAAGGCTAAGAAAGAGTCCAAACAGAGTTAACCATAGACCAATATTTTAGCTTGGTAGCTATCCCTACCAAACCAAAGAGGGCTCTCTCCACAAAGTCGTAGGAAAGAGGGCTCGATGAATTAGGGTTTTAGGCTAGGTATGAGTACAAGGGTTTGTTTGTTTGAATTGATTTTGTTGGATGGTGAATTAGGTCAAAGAGGTTAGGTCAGGGAAAATGAGTTTAGGATTGCACTCTATTCATTGGGGAAGGTATGTAGGAAGCCTAACACTTTAGATTTTTTCAATGGGATGGATCAGATAGATGAGGTCCTATAAATAGCAAGACAATTCATGTATTCTTTCTAAATTGAAGAAATGAGAGAAACTATGAAGATTTTCCCAAAACAGAGCATAGAAGATGTACTCGTATTATAAACTTAAAAATCAACATAAAATAGAAATGATATGGATCATGGAGAGTAAAAAACATTCATACTTATGCAATAGAAGAAGAAACAATGTTAAATTTCAATACTAGAGGTATCCCAAAGAAATAGCTACAACTCTTTCATTAAATTACTACCAAATACTGAATACACTAGAGTATCTTATCAATGAAACAAAATCCAACCTATGAAATGAGTCAAGAAATCATAGATATAGAAATAAAAAATATTCTCCCAACCTCAGGATTTGAATCCCTAAGTTGAGGATTTGTTCCGCCAAAAAGTGAACAACATACATAGAGTGTAGGGAGGTCAAGTTGACTCATCCCTCACTTTTTGGAAACTGATTCATTACATCTCATCAAGAGGTTTTACCTAATGTATTTACTCCTAGGTAAGTTAAAAACATGATTATTACATTTACATACTTGAATTACATTGGTAAAAACATCATTTTCCAAGGTGAAACTGAGAAAATTGAGAAAATTTGCAAATTTCAGGAAACACAGAGAATTGGTAAAAAGCGTAGTGCCAACGTCAGCTCCACTTTTGAAGGGGTTCCTAGTGTCCAAATTGAGCTCAGGATAGCTCATTGGAAAGCCTATCCTATCTACTTTCCAAAAATTTCCTTGATTTCCAAAAATGACTTGATTGGACCCTCCAAAATTTCAATCTCCCAATACTAGTCAAAAGCGCGACGCCAAGCTCAAAAAGAGGGCATAAACATGATGTTTTTGGCCATTTCTCCCAGTCAGAATGTCCAAATTTGATGTGAAAATAGTTAAAATTTGATGTATAGGGCCTTTTAAATCCAATTTTGGTGATCATTTGTCATTTCGAGGCTCGGCGAAAAAGCGTAGCACCCTAGGCGCTGCGTTTTTGACAAGTGGATTGTGTCAAATTTTTGGGTTTTTTGCAAAACTAGGCCTCAGGGGTGGAGAAACATCTCGCTAACCATGAAAATTTTTGTAAAAATAAGAATGGTTTTTGTTCTTTGGCATTTTTTTAACAAAAAATGCTTCCTTATTCTCAAAATTCATTTTTTTTCCAACATCGTTTCTTCACAAAGGTGTCTCAAATAGGATTTTGCACAGACAGAAAAATAGGTTGTGAAGATGCAAATGGATCTTTAATTTTTGTATTACCTATGTAAAAATTGAGATAGGTTTTTGACCTTTGATATCTTACAAACAAAAGTCTCCTCCTTTTTCCCAAAATTCATTTTTTTTCCACAATAAGTTCTGCAAAAAGGTGACCAAACAAGACATTTCTAGAAAATGTGCCTTCAAAGATTTTTTCAAATTTTCCCAATTTTTCTTCCAATTTCCTCAAAATTGATTCATACTTACTTCATGGAGACCTTATATGGTATTATACGGTATCATTGATGAATCAATGAGCGAATCCAACTTAGCCTTCTCTTTCTTCTTGATTAGTGTTTGTTGTTCTAGACCATTTCGTAGAAATGAAAGTAGCCCACATGTTTGAAGCAAGTGACTGCCATGGGTGATGCCATTCATTTTTTGGTGTTGGTAGGAAAAAACCTCATAATTATTCCTCCCTTGTGTGGCATTCTTTATTCTATGTCTTCCTCCCTTTTGTGGCCTTCTTTCTTCTCTGTCTTCCTCCTCCATGAAATCTCTATCTTCCTCCTCCATGAAATCTCTATCATCCTCCATGGTTTTTTAGTCTTGAAACCCTAGAGATCAGGAAATGGAAGTGGGGATATGTCTAGGGAGTGAGGATAGATATAGGAAAATTTAGGGAGATGGGGGAATGGGTTATTGAACTTTGGGGGGTCATAGAGGGTTAAAATTCTGAGGGAATTAGAAATGCTAATTTCATTACATGTTTTGGATATGGGTGCCTAGGAAATTTGAAATACCTAGGACTTAGGGTTTAGGGGAAAAAATATTTAGCGAAATGGAAATATTTTTGTATGGGTAAGGATAAGGTTTATGGTGATGTAGGAAGGGAAATCAAAGTTTATGGGCATCAAATTTGGAATTAAGAGATGGGATTAGGGTTTTCAACTAGACAAACTGCCAATTTTTCATGAAAACAAAAGCACCATGATATTTATATTTAGGAATGAAAGGAGGTGATAAAATGGTCTTACTTACTTGATAAAAGATGATAAGAGAAGTTTATAGAGGATTAGAGGCATTTTGGAAGAGTTCTGGAGCTTATTGGGCACACTGGGCAAAAGCGCAACGCCTTACCCACAAGCACAATGGGCTTCAACAAAAAACGTAGCACCAACTTCTAAAAGTGTAGTGCCAGTTCCAAAAGCACAGCACCACCCACAAATTCTAGTTTTGACCTTGCAAATTGGTTTTTAGAGATGAGGGATTGCGATATTGATGGTTTGAAGAGAAAATGAGCTTCTTTTTGATGTCTTGGTGGTCTTTATACTTCATGAATTTGATGTTTTGGGCCTTGGCACTCACTTTCTTCTCTTCACATTCACTTCACATTTTGAAACTGTTATCACTCAGGCCTTCCTTGAAGTTGTTGGAAGAGGAAAGGGATCCGAGGTAACCATAAACCAACCTTCAGATATAAAATCTAGCCAATCTATATCCAGAGAGGGCTCTCTCTTTAAAATTTAGCTTTGTTCTTAGAAAATATTAGGCTAGCTATAAGTCTAGAGGTTTTGTTTGAATTTGAATGGTGGAATCCACCAAATGAGGGCAAGATTGAGCATTTCAGGCCATTGGGCTATGGAGTCGAAAATATGGCTTTACCGGATTAATTTTTTACACAAAAGATGGCTTTGCAGGGCAATATAGCCAAAACAAAGAACAATTTTAGAAATTAAAGTAAATGGAATGGATTTTTAAACGGATGAAAGGCAATTAAGAATCTTTCAACATGTGTAAACGAGGGAAAGTGAGGGATTACCAATAAAGAGCAATTAAGAATTCTTTACTAAGTAATCAAATGCTTAAACCAGAGAAACAAGAGAAATTAAGAATTCATTGTTTATAACCGGTTTAGAAGAAAACATTTAGAATAATAACAATTGAAATCAGAGTACACTTAAGAAATTTCTGATTTAATCCTTTTTTGTTAATTATTTAGAAATGAAACACAGTGATATAGTAAGCATATATAAAAATTAAAACACAGGATAGAAATGACTTATTGAACTGTAGTCTAACACATGAATCCTGCAAAAATTCTTGAGCTTCAATTCATCATCCAGCAAGCCACAAAGAAATTTCTCCAAAAAGCATTTTATTCCAAAAGTCAATGTTACAGCAAAGTAGAAGAATCCACCCTCAATAAGTCAATTGAGGGCTTATTTATACAAAAAAGCATACAAAATATCTCTTAACAAAATGAGATATAATCTAAGATGAGTCATAAATAAGTTACAATAAAAATAGAGACAAATGGTCTCATAGATAAGACAAGAAGTAACCGATGTTGTGATGTTTTCCTCCTTTTTAGAATGTGCTGGAGGCAGGACCTATATTTTAGCTCTTCGTTGTCCTCTTCAGTAATTTTGTTCTAACTGACTTGCTTCACTGATACTCTTTGTTCTTATTGATACACTTTAACTGAACTGATACTCTTTAACCTTTGTTTGTCCCTTTATCTTTTAAACTGTGGTAAATAGGCAAAATTTCATATAAGGATAAATTTTACAAAAGTTCCAACATATCTTCCCACCATTTCTCTTCTGCTTTTCTTTTCCATTGAAGCTTTCTTAATGTTTCATCAGCCTCAGTATATCTGAAGAAATTAGGCTGGTTAGGAAACAAATGCCTTACTTCATGTTCCAGATAAAACAAATTCTCTAATCTGTCATGAAGATTCTTTCCTGTACGTAATGTTGCTTGAGATGAACTGGCTGAGGAATTGGCTAGATTGTGAGCATGTATGTCCAATTTCCTAACATAAGTTTCCAGGTCTATTATTTTATCTTCTAGAATTATAGGACTAGGCAACCCTTTATTCAATAAAACATTAAACCTTTCTCTGAAAGCAATTATTTCTGCCTGCATGTCAAAGCACCTTCGTTCCAAATTTTGCATAAGATTTCTTTTGGTAAAAACTCTTTTTATTTCTAAGATTGTTGTGGTTCTATCCTAAATACCCACTTCTTCAGGCTGCTGTCTGGTTTGGTTGTTTAGAAACTGTATAAGCCGATTGGCTTCCTCGGGCCTATTTCCTAATTCTGCTCGTGTGTTTTCAACTTCATCCAGAGCTGCTTTGACCAAATCATTCTGCTCGTAAATTATCTGAATTGAAGGCCAGATATCTTTATTGACTGGATAATATTATCCCAAATAATTTCATTTATTTCTCTCAAAGGCTTCTCCAATGTGACATCCTTTTCTAATGCTTTAACCAATTATTCCAATCTCTTGATTTCTCTTGATTTGTCAGCAACACTGCTTTTTGAAAGGTCATATCTCTATTCCAAATTAACAAGCTGTAACTTTGTGTGCTGAAGTTATGTTACTTGCAATTTCAAATCATTCATTTGATTTACTAATACTTCTGTGCTCAAATTTGAAGTATCTACCTGTGATGACTCTGCTGGCTGACCTGTTGGTTGTGTACCTGTAATTGCCTCCGTTGTAGATGTTGGAAGAGCAGATTGTTTGTCTTTCAATGCTTGCTCCAACTCTTTTTCTGTTTCAGTCAGTTGCTCATTCATTTTTAAGAGCAACTCCATCATTTATTCTTCAGAATTCTTCTTTATTATTTCTTCAGTTTGAGGATGTCTTGAAGCAGGCAATTTCAACTGCTTCCTCAAAGCTGTAATGTCTTCATATTTTTTTTTAATTAGAGCTTCTATACCTTTGAAATCCTTTGTATTGTGACCTAATCCAATTATTACTTCTTCCAATGTTTTTATCCTGTTATCTTTGGCTTGAGAAAAAGCTTTTTCAAGCTGCAATTGTGTATTAGTGTTCTCCAAAGAATCCTGTAACTTATGAGCTATCATTGCCTTATCAGTCAGTGTAGAATAGATCATTTCACCAGTCTTCTTATGCAACTCAATATTGTCTAAAGGATGGATGTCTTTTGCTAGTACTTCAAAGTTTTTCTTAATATAATCAGCAGCTGTCTGGGGTTGTTGCACCTTGGGTTTGAAATGACTCATTATCATTTTTCCCCGTTGGATGTCAAAAGCTGACATCAGTCTTTCTTGATTCTTTGGAGCCATTTTCAAATATTGATTATATACTTGAATTCTCAGTGGATCATTCCTAGCCTTGATATTGATAAATGTCTTTTTGATGTCCCAGGCCTCTTTTACTGGAGGCTTTAAAGAATATATCTCTGTGCCTTTTTGTTTCTGTAGTTCCTTTCTTTGAAAAGTAGTGGATGCCCCACTACCTGCATCTGTTTGTTGACTTTCTTCTCTTTCTTGGTTGTCAGAGATTTCTTGAAATGATTCAACTTCTGGAAGAAGATTCAATCTCTACCTTTTAGGATCATGCTGCTCTGTAGATCTATCACCAGGGGTGGATGTTTCAGCTTCTCTCTTTTTCCCTTTTTCCATATTAAGAGGAGTTTGAAGATTGGCAATTTATACCTCATTGATCTGAACTGGAGTGATTTGTACCTGACCTTTTTCTTTAGATGTTTCTGGTAGCTCTGTAATTGTGAATTTTTCAATTATTTGTATGTCTGGTTCCTTTTATTTTCCTTTTGACTCTATTGCCACTGTATTTATCTCCTGCAAATGTTGTTGTGAAGTTCCTGCTGAAGAAGGTCCTGCTGTCTGTACCTACCCAAGAGAGTCCAGGTCAAGTATCTTTTCAAGATCTTTCATTACATTATCAATATTGACCTGCTCATTATCTTGCTCTACCAAAGTTCCTTCCACCCATTCATCTGTATTTGCATATTGTTCAATTTCTGGCATCCTAAAATGAATGTATGGAGATAATTTGTTTTTCATTCTTCTGTCACAAATAAAGCTATATGGATCATAGGGTGCCCAGTAGAAACTCTTTTGTAGTTTGAGGTAATCTTCTAAAATCCTTTCGGCCTCTTTCCGAGCTTCCCTATAATTACAAAAAAAGGGACCTAATTGGCTCTTTATTCTAAGTTGTGCCTTTTTCTTGGCATTACAGAAATGAACTATATCTGAATTGTTCATCTGTCTGAAATACTCAAGTGCAAAAAGTCTCATTGGAAAATATCTGGGCAACTTAAATGGACACAATTCACATCCATAAATCCTAATTTCAGTATAATTCTGATATAAGTACCAATCTCCCACCTTATATTGTTTTGAGAGTTGTAGGATTCTCTTGATTTCATTACTGACTTTGGGAGGAGAAATTCCAGTTAACAAAGTGGTTGCTGGATGTACAAACATATCAATAAACTCATTGTATGAGTAAGGAGAATCAACAGAATGATGGGTGATAGCAGACCAAAAGATAACTGATCTAGGGTTTCCTTTAGCATCAAGTTTCTGAATATGGAAAGGAAAACTTTTTGATTGATAGTATATCATGAGATGATATATGAAGGAAGAATATTTGAATACTCTCTCATTCCCAAATCTCATGAATTGATCATGGATTTTGTCAGCAATAAAAGATGCAAAATCGTACCTAACAGCAGGAGGCTGTCCAGGGGTAAAAATAGATAATAACACTAGGGTCAATTGGTCAACAAACTCACTAGTATTAAAACCCATTATTGAAGATATCATCTTTAAAATGAGTCTGCCTTCGTCAGTAAAATAGGTGTGGCCATAAGGGGGAGGTGCTTTAGGCTGATGTTGTGGCAGCATGAAAGTCTGACAAAGATGGTTTAACTCTTCATGGGACAATTGTGTAGACTTCTCAAGTAATTCAGCCATGTGCAGAGGGGTGAGGGTTTGACTAGGCTGGAAATGTAGCATCTCATTTATGGATTGAGTAGTTATTGGGAAGAGGATATCTTGATTTTTGGATAAGACTGCTCTTTGGTTAGGATCATAGTTGGCATGGAAAATATGGATGATTTCATGGAAAATACGGACTGTTGGGAGAAGGTACATGGGCATATTGGACTCCCAGAGTCCAATTATGTCAGAACCATTCAAATAATTGTCTCTGCAGTGACAAAATATTCGCAGGGGATTCTCACTGATACCCAGGTCTTTAATTTGAAATTCCATATCGGCTAAAGGTAAATAATCCAATTCCTTGTGAGGGGCATTCAACGGTGCTACATTTAAAGCCACATGAACTTCCATTTTTGGTTATTGTGGATTCAAAAATGAAAATTCGGGTTTTGACGGGAAAAATAGGTGCAATTTCCAGTTTGGGAGTATAATTACACTTCTCAGGATTTAGAACTGAACTAGAAATTAATTTTTAACTCTGTTTCAGTGAAAGAGTACGAAAATCAGGTTTTTTTACAGAGTTCAGTGGGATTTTCTAGGGTAAATACCTGTTTTTCTGAGGATGACACTGGTTTCAAAGAGGTACTGGATAGGCGAATGATTTCTTGGATGCTTGACTGCAATTTCCTTCGACGAGACAAAGGTTGGCAGACTTCAGCTTTTGAAATTCGAATTTTTGCGTGGAGGCTGTATTCATCTGCTACGTAAGAAATGATGAAAAAGATGTGATTTTTTTGTTTTATTGGCAAAGTCAATGGGTGGCGGAATTTTTTATTATTTTATTGGATGATGTCAGCATGGTACAGTGGTCATGTCACGAAAAAAAAGGTGGTAAGTGGTTTTTATCGCACCACTTATGAGGGAAGGCAGTTTTAGGCGGAAGGGCAGCGATGCGATACAATGGCTGACACGTAGCACGACACTATTTGAAAACCGCTTGGCCATCGCGTGTTATCTTTTGTACGCGGATGGCCAACAAAATAGGTGAGGGTCGTAGATCTTTGGTGGGTCGATGGGACGGTCGACGAGACAGGGAGATGGCGGAGTTTTAATGGTGTGGACCCGATGTAATTAACTATCAATTAAACTCATCGGGCGGAGTTTGATTGGCGGGTTGGATTATTAATTAATTGTGGGGATTAATTAATCTCTTTGTATGGTCGGAGATGAAAAATGCACGGGGATGGACTATTTTCAAAGTTTGGTTTTAATTAAAATTTGGACTTATTTTTTGTTTTAAACATATATACATATGCTTAAACGTTTTTCATATATTTTTTATTATACGACAATTCAATTAAATTAATCCAATTACCATAGGGGGCGGGAATAGAACTAAAGATATATTTTTTAGCCAAAATGGGGTATATTGTGGGTTTTTGATTTGAATAAATAGGAATTAAATACTTTTGGCTAAAAGGTCATAATATAAGGGTTTTGGGGATATTATTATAAAAGGATTTATATATAATAGGACAAGGTCATTTTTATGGGAATTAATACATAAGTTAGAGTTAATATGACCAAAGGACAATGTAAACTCAAAATACTCTAATATAACCAAGAAAGTGAAGTTTCAAAAGTAAATGGCATTATTATACTTTCATCACTTAGACTTAGAATAAAAAGTGATTTTGAGGGCTTTTCATGAAATATTGAAGGATTTTCCTAAGTAAAATAGGATTTTACTTAGGAAAAGATTTTGAGAGGTGAATGAATGTGATAATGGATGATTTCAAGCACTTAGGTCTTTTCAATTATTGGGCCGAGGGTCCGGTCCCTCCAAAAGTCAAGGAAATGCCTTGAGCCCCTTTAATCTTCAAATACCTTAGTGCTTAGGGAAATTAGTGAAATCTTTAAGGGAAAATGAAGGGGAAGTTAATAATCTTGACTTTGCTTTGCTGTGAACTTTTTCCAATGTAGTATCTGCCTTTGCACTTGTGATGAAAGTAAAATTGAACACATTTAGAACCATCATTCATCACATGTAATTCTGCAACAACATCTACCTACCCTACTTACTTTACCCTACCATTTTCTCTTATTTATTAGGGTGCACTTAGACTGGCAAACCCTTATCAATCTTCTTTTTCTTTTACATGGCAAACCTATCTAAGTCTACACTTATTACATCCAAGGGCTCAAATTAAACTGTTGAGCACCTTTTATTAACTCTACCTATCTACTTATCTGCCAAGATTAAACTGTTTGGTCAGATATTTATTCTCTATTCTACAACATGAAATTGAAAAATGAATGAGTCAAGTTTAAACAGTTTGACTCTTCACAAATTGTGGCAAAAGTTTGACAAGCTGCACACAATTTCTTTATTACAGAAAATGAAATAGTAGTGGCATTTAAACTTGCACACTTTCCTGGTCTATTTTTGTTTGGGGTTCATTTCTTTCACTTTTTTGACCATTTTATTCTTTTTACCCTTTGATTTTTCTTTTAGGGTATACCCTCTTTACATTTTTTTAAATTTTTTGATTTTTGATTTTTTTAAGAATATGGAACACCTTTGCAACAAGAAAAAGGTTTGACATATTGCATAGTTTAAAAATTCAATCATGAAAAGTGACACCTATTGGTATAGGAGTCTAACACTAGCTCCACTTGGGGATGGCTTTTCCTGGTGAAAAGTCAAGAACAACAGGTCAGATGCCTTAAAATGTCTTTAACTGAACCATGAAATCTCCTTTTTCTGGTGGCTTTATTTTATATATGATAGTACAACTTCTGAAGCTTAGGGCCTTCACTTCGGGTTTCAACTCCAGTAAGTCACCATCCAATCAAAACTGATGCATTAGAAAGGATATAATATGTACATGTTAGAAAAAATCAGAACATCCTAGTAAATAGGATCAAAGTATTGTTTTAGCATTCGACCATTGACTGATCCCTCCTTAGCTTCTGAACCATCCAAATTCTTCAAAAAATATGTGTTGTTTCCCTGTAAAGCATGAATGATGTAAGGTTCTTTCCATAAGAAATCAAATTTCCCATGTTTTCCTTTATCTTCCCTTCTAGAATCCCATCTTAGAACTTTGTCTCCCATTTGAAAATCTTCTGCTTTAGTCCTTTTGTCAAACATTTTCTTTAATTTTTCCTACAAAACTTGGGATCATTGATACACTTCTTCTCTGGTCTGCTGCAAGTGAATTGTTTGGTTTATTCTTCTCTGTATATCATTTGGTTCTACTTGAGCCTCCTGAAGTAACTTCATTACAGGAAATCCTAAAGATGATGGAAATTTAGCCTCAATACCATAAACTAATTCATATGTACTGGTCCCAATTGATTTTTTGGTTGTAAGTCTGTCTGCCCACAATGCATTGGTAAGTTTCTTATGCCAATTCTTCTTATTTTCTTCCAATAATTTTTTAATGATATTAATGAGGCTTTTATTGGAGGATTCAGCCAGTCCATTACCCTGAGGATAATAGGCTGTTGAATGGCCTAAAGTGATGTGATATTTATTGCAGAAACTAATCATTTTCTTAGACTTGAAAGCAGCAGAATTATCAGTTATAATTTTCTCAGGACAGCCAAATCTTGAAAGTATATTGGTTTCTAAGAATCCTATAATTACAGAATCATTGGCTTGTCTGGATGGGATAGCTTCAATCCATTTAGTAAAGTAATCTATGGCAGTAAGGATCCATCTGTGTTGGCCGGAAGAAGGGGGATGGATTTCTCCAATAAAATCCAGGCCCCATTGTTGAAAGGGTTTCTCAGTGGAAATTGGTTTTAATGGTAAGGGTAGCAATTTTCTCTTGCCCTCAAAGATCTGACACTTATGGAAAGCAGTTACAAATTTCTTCACATCTGAAAACAAGGTTGGCCAATAAAAACCAGCCCTTAAGATCTTATCTGCAGTTGACTTCCAGTAGAGGTGTCCACCACAATCTCCTGCATGGAATTCATTGAGAACCTTATCAATTTCATCTTTTAATAAACAATTTAATATAATTCCATCATGATTCTTCCAAAAAAGAGCACTATCTAAAATACAATACTTTAAAGATGTCATTTTCAAAAACCTTTGTTTCATTCTGGATAACCCTGGAGGAGCTTGCAGGTTTAACAAAACATAAATGATATCAGTGTACCAGGGTGAGTCTAAAAAGGCCTGACTGATTTGTGTAGTCGCCATCTCCTGTTCTTCATCCAGTTCATTAATATCCAGGGCTTGGCAATTTGTTTCAGTCATGAGTTGAGCCAATCCTTGACCTTTTATGAGTTTTTTTGTTTTTATTTCAATATCATATTCTAATATGGTAGCTATCCACTTACCTCTTTTGCCTTCAATACCATCTTGAGTTAAGATGTCTTTAACGACATCATTAGGTACATAAGCTATCACATGAGAATACAATATATAAACTCTGAAATCTTTAATTGCTTTCACAAGTGCAAAAGCTTGTTTCTCCATGATATTATATTTCAATGATGCATCTCTAAGTGCTTTACTAAAAAATGCTATTGGTTTTTCACATCCTTGATCATCCTTTTGTAGTAAAACAGCTGCAACTGTGTGTTCAGAAGCAAATGAAAAAATTACGAAATCTCTATGAAATTTTGGACTGGTAAGAACTGGTGTTCTGGTTAAAGCCATTTTGATTTCTTCAAATGATTGCTTGGCTTCTACTGTCCATTGAATACTTGAATCCTTTCTTAACATTTTAGTGAGTAATCTAAGTAATTCAGCTAAACTAGAAATGAATCTTCTCAAAAAATTAATCTTCCCTATGAAAGCTTGAAGTTCTTTAATATTCCTGGGGTGAGGTATCTGCAAAATGGCATGTATTCTTTCAGGATCAATTCTAATGCCATCTTTTGAAATGATATGACCTAGGATTTTACCTTCTTCCAAACCAAACAATGACTTTTTAGGATCTAAATAAATACCATACTTTCTACATTTAATGAACACCTATATAAGATGATCCAAATGTTGTTGATCTGTCTTGGAAAAACAGTCAAATCATCCAGATATATGACTAGAAAATCATGAATTTATTTGGCAAAGGCAATGTCCATTGCTCTTTGGAAGGTCGCTCCTACATTTTTGAGTCCGAAAGGAATCTTAACATATTTGAATGTACCCCATGGGGTTGTAAAAGCTGTTTTGTCTTGATCATCAGGATGAACCAGAATCTGGTTGTATCCTGAGAATCCATCCAGAAGAGAAATCCTTGAAGATCCTACTACCCTTTGTAAGATATGGTCCATTTTAGGCAAAGGATAGTTATATTTTAAAAAACATTTGTTCAAATTTCTCATATCGACACATAGTCTAATCTCTCCAGTCTTCTTCCTTGTTGGTACTAGATTAGAAACCCATTCAGAGAACCTAATAGGAGCTATAATTCTTGCTTCATACATTCTTTTAATTTCTTTCCCAATTGAAGGTAGTAAAACAGGGTTGCTCCTTCTAAGTTTCTGTTTGAATGGTTTCTGATCTGGTTTCAAAGGTATTGTATGTTGAATTATTGATGTATCATATGATTTAAGATCTTCATAACTCCAGGCAAAAACATCCTATAATTCTTTTAAAAGTTCAACATATTTAACCTTTTGATCTGCTGGCAGAGATTTAGACAACTTAACCATCTTGGGATTTTCTTCAGTTCCCAAATTGTATTCTTCAATATCAGCTTTTAACGATTCCATTTTGGGTTTTAGTGGAATATAATTTGAGTCAAAAATATCTTCTAAAGGAGTTAATCCTTTAGGTAAATGATTATCTTTCAGATTAATAATTTCAGATTCATCCTCTATAATCTCATCGAATTCCATTTGTTTCAGATCCTGCATGTCTTTTTTAGTGAATTTAGTTGGGTGAAGCATGTGAATTGTAGTCTTTTCTTAAATATATATTTCCTGTTCATATATTTGATCAGATTCATTGATTGTTGTGTCTTCATCTATGCTACTGTTAGAGAATTCGTTTTCTAAGTTTAAAAAATTATTTATCTGATTATTATTTACAAACAGTTGCCAATTCATAAGATTATCAGGTATAGCAGGTCTATGTCTAATCTCAGCTGTGAACTGATGATTATGTCCAAAAGGTAATTTACATGTGCTAGCAAAAATTGCAAGACTATGAGCATGCAAATTTTGTTTTCTAGGAATTTTGGCAAGTTGAGCTTGTAGAAAAGTGTTGAGAATTTCCACAACTGTTTCTCTGTATTGTCTTAATCTGGGGTCTTTTGTTGAACATTCACCATTGATCTGTTGAATAATTAACTCAGAGTCTCCTATGATTGATACTCTAATTGCTCCTAACTTTTTGACATGTTTAAGCCCTAGCAAAAGAGCTTCATACTCTACCATATTATTAGTGCATCTAAAGTTCAATCTATAAGCATGGCCTTCGGCATGATCATTCTCAATGTTATTTATCCAAATTCCAGCTCCTGCTCCTAACTTATTTACTGAACCATCAAATTCTAAATGCCACAGAATTTCATGTTCATAATCTTCATCAACTGTTTTAACAATTTTCTTAACAGGGAGCTCTGGTTTTTCAGTTTTTTCTGGTATTTCTTGAATGTCTGATGTTTCTTTGTTTTCAGAAATTTCTTCGATTTGAACAGTAGATTTATTTGCAGTTTCTGTTTCTGGTGCTTCTAGTTCAGTAGGAAGGTCAAATTCAGCATTATAAAGGATGAATGAGTCCATATCAGAATGTACTGAGTAGACAGGGAAGTTTTCAGGCTTCTCCTGACTACTGACTAAATATTTCATCAAGGTCTCTCTGTATAGTCTTTTAGGTTGACCAAATATTGAAATAGTAGCATATGACATATCTAGTTGAAGAGATCCTCCGAGTTTGGCACCCCAGGATCTGGACAACAACATACCATATTTAGGAGGAATATCTGCAACTACTATATCCATCAGAATAGATTTCGCAGGGTATTGCACCAAAGTAACACACAAATCTTTAATCAAACCTAAACATCTTACCTGACTTGAATCAAAAGAAAAAAGATCTTTATATGGTCTCGTAATGTCTAGGTTTAATCTTTCCATCACAGCCTTGGGCATTAAATTGTGAGACGCTCCAGAATCAAGCATGGCGTTGTGAAGTATTTTGTCATGTACGTTTAAACTCACATAAAATGGAGGAGTTCCTCCACTTTCTGGTTTACCATTTACTTTAGGGCCAAAAAGTAGTTTGGGTTGATCATCAAAAACATTTACTGAATCATCCATTCCAGTAATGTTAAGGGATCTGCTGATTTGGCTTCTATAGACATCGTGTTTAGCTAATTCTGCTAAGGGAACAACTATCTTTAGTTTGCCTATTTCAGCTTCTAGATTGAAAGATTTTTCTATTTGAGTTCTAGTATTTTGAACAGTTGGATTTTATCTGTTTTTTGGGTTTTCAGTGTTTTTCTCTTTTTCATGAGTGGGATTATGAGTTGAAGGTGTTTCTGAATTAATTTCTGCTGGTTCTTCTACGTTTCCTGCAGGAGGATAAGTATTAGAAAGTTGTTTAGTATTTTGTTGATTATCAGACACATCTTCAATTATTGGATTTGCAGGGTTAGGACTTGTTCTAGAAAGAATTTGTACAGGAGGAGTGTTAGTTTTACCTTTAATGTTTTGTTTTGCAACTTTCTGTTTGCTATTCTCTGGCACATCAATCTGTCTGCTTCTCAAATTGTATTGTTTATGAACTTCATAAATTGCTGAATCATATCCTTCTTTAAAATCAAAAGTTTCTCCTGAATGAGTTTGAAATGTTTCAAGAATGTGATTTTCTTGATCATCTTGAGATAGGAAAACTTCTGGTTCATTCTTGTTTTCAGTCACGTTATTTATTTCAACATCCTCCGTTGGTTCTTCAGAAGATGAACCTTCAAAAAAAATTTCTTGGAATGGTGGCCTGATGTTTTGGTCAGGGACATTTTTCCCAGTATTTTGGTTTTGATTTCTTCTGAAGTTTGGGTTTCTAACAACATTTTGACCATCGCCAAAAGAATTTCTTTCGATTGTCTCTACTTTGTCTCCCAGTCTTTCCATACCTTTAATAATTGCATCCAGCTTTCTTTCAAAAGCCGAAGGCTCTTCATTTATAGGCATCCTTCTTTCAGCCCTAGCTCTAGCTCGTTTTTCTATCAAGTTAGCTTCAACACTAACAACTATGCTTTGCATCTCTTCTAGAGTTTGGGGGGCTCTTTCCCTAAGTGAATATGCTATGTCAGAATCAAACCCATCAGGGAATTTAACCAGTACTGAATCCAGGGGAGGTCTAAGGTTTTGGGGAACAGCGTTGTAGGCTTCGTTAAATCTAATGATATAATCTTGCACTGCTTCATTAGGTCCTCTTTTCAATTTTCCAAAGTCAGATAGGATTTGAAGAGGGTCTTTCTTCTTCTCCCATCTATTCAAAAATTCCCTATATAGGGCTGGTAAGTCAGAAATACTGTTTGGAGCAAGGGCCCTAAACCATGTCCTGACTTCCCCAGTAAGACTCTTGACAAAAATTCTCATTCGGACATCATCAGCATTAATTTCATAAAATTCAAAGTAATCAGTCATCCTTTTGGTATGTTGTTGAGCAGTATAAGTACCAGATCCATCAAAAGGGGTGATTTTACTGTGATAATCTTGAGGCAAAGCAGCAGGGTTGCCTGGCAACCTTAACGGAGCATATCTATTGGCCATTGGAAGGTGTAATGGAATAACAGGTGATGATGGTCTGGAAGTAGTGGCTGGAGGAGTAGAAGGAGTGGCTTGTGTTTGAGAAGTTTAAGGAAAAGTAGCCGAACTTGGGGAAACTGTAGTAATTACAGAAGTGTTTGAAGTTTCTTCAAAGGTCTGTTCAGATTGAATGGAATTTTGTAAATGTCTATCAAGATGTAATGAAACAAATCTCAATTGTAAATCTTCAAAAACAATGGGTCTGGAACTAGTCTAGATAATTCAGTTTCAGAAAAATTCACAAATAAAGATGTTTCAAATCGCTCATCAAAAGGTACTTCATCAAAATAAATCCACTTTATAGGACATGATGCTGATCTAGAAAGAGGTCGAGAACTTCCAGAACTTTCTTGACTTCCTCTTTCAGAGCTTTCTTGACTTTCTTGTCTTCTAAGAATCCTAGGAATCAGATTTGGATTATCGAATACCGGAGGTGGGTTTGGATCAGGATTTGACCTGGTATAACGAGTTCTTTCTGAAGCCAGTTTTCCTAGAAATGTTTCTTTTTTAATTTTTTGTTTTAAATAAAATGAAAGTACAACTTCGGAAAATTCTTCAAGAAATTTAAGATTTTTGATTAAAATTTTCTCAAAGATTTATTGAACTAGAGAATCTGATTGAACATTTGAAACTAAGGTTCAGTTTATAAGCTAAATCAGAGATAGACTGAAGCAGCGTTTATTTACTATGCAGTTGCAGAGCAAAAGCATTTCAAAGGCTACCTGGCTGATCTTCAGACTCTGTCTATAGCTTATAAGCAAACAATAGTAACAATAAAATTGATTCAGATTCCTCAGTATGGTCGCCACTATGTTATCACTCAGATTTTCCTTGAAGTTGTGGAAAAGGAAAGTAAATCCGAGGTAACCACAAACCAACCTTCAGATACAGAATCTAGCCAATCTGTATCCAGAGAGGGCTCTCTCTTTAAAATTTAGCTTTGTTCTTAGAAAATATTAGGCTAGTTATAAGTCCAGGGGTTTTGTTTGAATTTTATGGTGGAATCCGCCAACTGAGGGCAAGATTGAGTATTTCAGGCCATTGGGCTATGGAGTCAAAAAGATGGCTTTACTAGATTATTTTTTTACACAAAAGATGGCTTTGCAGGGCAAGATAGCCAAAACAAAGAACAATTTTAGAAATTAAAGTGAATGGAATGGATTTTTAAATGGATGAAAGGCAATTAAGAATCTTTCAACATGTTTAAACGAGGGAAAGTGAGTGATTACCAATAAAGAGAAATTAAGAATTCTTTACTAAGTAATCAAATGCTTAAACCAGAGAAACAAGAGCAATTAAGAATTCATTGTTTATAACCGGTTTAGAAGAAAACATTTAGAATAATAACAATTGAAATCAGAGTACACTTAAGCAATTTCTGATTTAATCCTTTTTGTTAATTATTTAGAAATGAAACACAGTGATATAGTAAACATATATAACACTTAAAACACAGGATAGAAATGACTTATTGAACTGTAGTCTGACACATGAATCCTGCAAAAAGTCTTGAGCTTCAATTCATCATCCAGCAAGCCACGAAGAAATTTCTCCAAAAAGCACTTTATTCCAAAAGTCAATGTTACAGCAAAGAAGAAGAATCCACTCTCAATAAGTCAATTGAGGGCTTATTTATACAAAAAATGATACAAAATATCTCTCAACAAAACGAGATATAATCTAATATGACTCATAGATAAGTTACAATAAAAATAGAGACAGATGGTCTCACAGATAAGACAAGAAGTAACCAATGTTGTGCTGTTCCCTCCTTTTGAGAGTGTGCTGGAGGCAGATGCTATATTGTGGCTCATCGTTGTCTTCTTCAGGAAATTTTGTTCTAACTGCCTTGCTTCACTGATACTCTTTGTTCTTATTGATACACTTTAGCTGAACTGATACTCTTTAACCTTTGTTTGTCCCTTTATCCTTTAAACTGTGGTAAATAGGCAAAATTTCATATAAAGATAAATTTTACAAAAGTTCCAACATATCTTCCCACCATTTCTCTTCTGCTATTCTTGTCCGTTGAAGCTTCCTTAATGTTTCATCAGCCTCGGTATATCTGAAGAAATTAGGCTAGTTAGGAAACAAATGCCTTACTTCATGTTCCAGATAAAACAAATTCTCTAATCGGTCATGAATATTCCTTCCTGTAGGTAATGTTGCTTAAGATGAACTGGCTGAGGAATTGGCTATATTGTGAGCATGTATGTCCAATTTCCTAACATAAGTTTCCAGGTCCATTATTTTATCTTCTGGAATTATAGGACTAGGCAACCCTTTATTCAATAAAACATTAAACCTTTCTCTGAAAGCAATTATTTCTGCCTGCATGTCAAAGAACCTTCGTTCCAAATTTTGCATAAGAGTTCTTTTGGTAAAAAGTATTTTTATTTCTAAGATTGTTGCGGTTCTATCCTGAATACTCACTTCTTCAAGTTGCTGTCTGGTTTGGGTGTTTAGAAACTATATAAGCCGATTGGCTTCCTCAGGCCTATTTCCTAATTCTGCTCCTGTGTTTTCAACTTCATCCAGAGTTGCTTTGACCAAATCATTCTGCTCGTACATTATTTGAATTGAAGGCCAGATATCTTTTATTGACTCGATAATATTATCCCAAAGAATTTCATTTATTTCTCTCAAAGGCTTCTCCACTGTGAGATCCTTTTCTAATGCTTTAACCAATTTTTCCAATCTCTTGATTTCTCTTGATTTGTCAGCAACACTCATTTTTGAAAGGTCATATCTCTATTCCAAATTGACAAGCTGTAACTTTGTGTGCTGAAGTTATGTTACTTGCAGTTTCAAATCATTCATTTTCTTTACTAATACTTCTGTGCTCAAATTTGAAGTATCTACCTGTGATGACTCTGCTGGCTGACCTGTTGGTTGTGTACCTGTAATTGCCTATGTTGTAGATGTTGGAAGAGCAGATTGTTTGTCTTTCAATGCTTGCTCCAATTCTTTTTCTATTTCAGTCAGTTGCTCATTCATTTTTAAGAGAAACTCCATCATTTCTTCTTCAGAATTCTTCTTTATTATTTCTTCAGTTTGAGGATGTCTTGAAGCAGGCAATTTCAACTGCTTCCTCAAAGCTGCAATGTCTTCATCTTTTTTTTTTAATTAGAGCTTCTATACCTTTGACATCCTTTGGATTGTGACCTAATCCAATTATTACTTCTTCCAATGTTTTTATCCTGTTATCTTTGGCTTGAGAAGAAGCTTTTTCAAGCTGCAATTGTGTATTAGTGTTCTCCAAAGAATCCTGTAACTTATGAGCTGTCATTGCCTTATCAGTTAGTGTAGAATAGATCATTTCACCAGTCTGCTTATGCAACTCAATCTAATCTAAAGGATGGATGTCTTTTGCTAGAACTTCAAAGTTTGTCTTAATATAATCAACAGCTGTCTGGGGTTGTTTCACCTTGGGTTTGAAATGGCTCATTATCATTTTGCCCTGTTGGATGTCAAAAGCTGACATCAGTCTTTCTTCATTCTTTGGAGCGATTTTCAAATATTGATTATATACTTGAATTCTCAGTGGATCATTCCTGGCCTTGATATTGATAAATGTCTTTTTAATGTCCCAGGCCTCTTTCACTGGAGGCTTGAAAGAAGATATCTTTGTTCCTTTCTGTTTCTGTAGTTCCTTTCTTTGAAAAGTAGTGGATGCCCCACTACCTACACCTGTGTGCTGACTTTCTTCTCTTCCTTGGCTGTTAGAAATTTCTTCAACTGATTCAATTTCTGGAAAAGGATTCAATCTCTGCCTTTTAGTACCATGCTGCTCTGTAGATCCACCAACAGGGGTGGATGTTTCAGACTCTCTCTTTTTCCCTTTTTCGACATTAAGAGGAATTTGTAGATTGGAAATTTCCGGCTCATTGATTTGCACTGGAGGGATTTGTACTTTACCGTGTTCTTTAGATGTCTCTCGTTGCTCTATCATTGTGAAATTTTCAAATACTTGTATGTCTAGTTCCTTTTCTTTTCCTTTTGATTCTACTGCCACTGTATTGATCTCTTGCACATCTTGTTGTGAAGTTCCTGCTGAAGAAGGTCCTACTGTCTATACCTGCCCAAAATAGTCCAGGTCAAGTATCCTTTCAAGGTCTTTCATTACATTATCAACATTGACCTGATCACTATCTTGCTCTATCAAAGTTCCTTCCACCCATTCATCTGTATTTGCATATTTTTCAATTTCTGGCATCCTAAAATGAATGTATGGAGACAATTTGTTTTACATTCTTCTGTCACAAATAAAGCTATATGGATCATAGGGCGTCCAGTAGAAACTCTTTTGTAATTTCAAATAGTCCTCTAAAATCCTTTCGGCTTCTTTTCCACCTTCCCTAGAATTAAAAACAAAGGGACCTAATTGGCTCTTTATCCTGAGTTGAGCCTTTTTCTTTGCATTAGCTGCAGAATGAACTATATCCTCAATTGTCTATCCGTCTCTAAATACCTATGCAAAAAGTCTCATTGGAACATATCTCACAACAAATGGACACAATTCACATCCATCCTAATTTCACTATAATTCTCGATATAAGTACCAATCTCCCACCTTATATTGTTTTGAGAGTTGTAGGATTCTCTTGATTTCATTACTGACTCTGGGAGGAGAAATTCCAGTTAACAAAGTTGTTGCTGGATGTACAAACAGATCAATAAACTCATTGTATGAGTAAGGAGAATCGGGAGAATGATGGGTGATAGCAGACCAAAAGATAACTGATCTAGGGTTTCCTTTAGCATCAAGTTTCTGAATATGGAAAGGAAAACTTTTTGATTGATAGTATATCATGAGATGATATATGAAGGAAGAATATTTGAATACTCTCTCATTCCCAAATCTCATGAATTAATCATGGATTTTTTCAGCAATAAAAGATGCAAAATCATACCTAACAGCAGGAGGTTGTCCAGGGGTAAAAATAGATAATAACACTAGGGTCAATTGGTCAACAAACTCACTAGTATTAAAACCCTTTATTGAATATATCATGTTTAAAATGAGTCTGCCTTCGCCAGTAAAATAGGTATGGCCATAAGGGCGAGGTCCTTTAGGCTGATGCTGTGGCAGCATGAAAGTCAAATCAGGGAAAATATTTCAGGGATGATTTCAGGGAAAATATGGACTTCTAAGAGTTAAACCGTCTTTGTCAGACTTTCATGCTGCCACAACATCAGCCTAAAGGACCTCGCCCTTATGGCCATACCTATTTTACTGACGAATGCAATCTGACAAAGACGGTTTAACTCTTAGAAGTCCATATTTTCCATGAAATCATTCAAATAATTGTCTCTGCAGCGAAAAAATATTCGCAGGGGATTCTCACTGATACCCAGGTCTTTAATTTGAAAGTCCATATCGGCTAAAGGTAAATAATCCAATTCTTTGTGAGGGGCATTCAATGGTGCTACGTTTAAAGCCACAGGAACTTCCATTTTTGGTTCTTGTGGATTCAAAAATGGAAATTTGGGTTTTGACGGGAAAAACAGGTGCAATTGCTAGTTTGGGAATATAATTACACTTCTCAGGATTTAGAACTGAACTAGAAATTAATTTTTAACTCTGTTTCAGTGAAAGAGTACGAAAATCAGGTTTTTTACAGAGTTCAGTGGGATTTTCTAGGGTAAATACCTGTTTTTCTGAGGATGACATTGGTTTCAAACAGGTACTGGATAGGCGAATGATTTCTTGAATGCTTGACTACAATTTCCTTCGACGAGACAAAGATTGGTGGATTTCAGCTTTTGAAATTCTAATTTTTGCGTGGAGGGTGTATTCGTCTGCTGCGTACGAAATGATGAAAAAGACGTGAATTTTTTGTTTTATTGGCAAAGTTAATGGGTGGCAGAATTTTTTATTATTTTCTTGGATGATGTCAGCATGGTACAGTGGTCATGTCACGAATAGAAAGGTGGTAAGTGGTTTTTATCGCACCACTTATGAGGGAAGGCGGTTTTAGGCGGAAGGACAGCGATGCGATACAACGGTTGACATGTAGCACCACACTATTTGAAAACCGCTTGTCCATCGCGCGTTATCTTTCGTACGCTGATGGCCAGTGAAATAGCTGAGGGCCGGAGATCTTTGGTGGGTCGATCAGACGGTCGACGAGACAGGGAGATGGCGGAGTTTTAATGGTGTGGACCCGACGTAATTAACTATCAATTAAACTCATCGGGCGAAGTTTGATTGGCAGGTTGGATTATTAATTAATCGTGGGGATTAATTAATCTCTTTGTATGGTCGGAGATGAAAAATGCACGGGGATGGACTATTTTCAAAGTTTGGTTTTAATTAAAATTTGGACTTATTTTTTGTTTTAAACATATATACATATGCTTAAACGTTTTTCATATATTTTTTATTATACGACAATTCAATTAAATTAATCCAATTACCATAGGGGGCGGGAATAGAACTAAAGATATATTTTATAGCCAAAAGGGGGTATATTGTGGGTTTTTGATTTGAATAAATAGGAATTAAATACTTTTGGCTAAAAAGTCATAATATAAGGCTTTTGGGGATATTATTATAAAATGATTTATATATAATAGGACAAGGTCATTTTTATGGAAATTAATACATAAGTTAGAGTTAATATGACAAGGGACAATGTAAACTCAAAATACTTAAATATAACCAAGAAAGTGAGAATTCAAAAGTAAATAGCGTTATTATACTTTCATCACTTAGACTTAGAATAAAAAGTGATTTTGAGGGCTTTTCATGAAATATTGAAGGATTTTCCTAAGTAAAATGGGATTTTACTTAGGAAGAGATTTTGAGAGGTGAATTAATGTGATAATGGATGATTTCAAGCACTTAGGTCTTTTCAATTATTGGGCCGAGGGTCCGGTCCCTCCAAAATTCAAGGAAATTCCTTGAGCCCCTTTAATCTTCAAATACCATTAGTGCTTAGGGGAAATTAGTGAAATCTTTAGGGAAGAATGAAGGGGAAGTTAATAATATTGACTTTGCTTTGTTGTGAAATTTTCCAATGTAGTATCTGCCCTTGTACTTGGTGATGAAAGTAAAATTGAACACATTCAGAACTATCATTCATCACATGTAATTCTGCAGCAACATCTACCTACCCTACCTACTTTACTCTACCATTTTTTCTTCTTTATTAGGGTGCACTTAGACTGGCAAACCCTTATCAATCTTCTTTTTCTTTTACATGGAAAACCTATCTAAATCTACACTTATTACATCCAAGGGCTCAGATTAAACTGTTGAAATCCTTTTATTTTCTCTACCTATCTACTTATCTGCCAAGATTAAACAGTTTGGTCAGATTTTATTCTCTATCTCTAAAAACATGAAATTGAAAAATGAATGAGTCAAGTTTAAACAGTTTGACTCTTCACAATTTGTGGCAAAAGTTTGACAAGCTGCACACAATTGCTTTATTACAAAAAAATGAAATAGTAGTGGCATTTAGACTTGCACACTTTCCTAGTCTATTTTTGTTTGGGGTTCATTTCTTTCACTTTTTTTACCATTTTATTCTTTTTACCCTTTGATTTTTCTTTTAGGGTATACCCTCTTTACATTTTTTAAATTTTTTTATTTTTTATTTTTTAAGAATATGGAACACCTTTGCAACAAGAAAAAGGTTTGACATATTGCATAGTTTAACAAGTCAATCATGAAAAATGACACCTATTGGTATAGGAGTCTAACAGAAACTATACCCTTTTCACTTGAAATTTTTATTTGACAAATTGATCATTTAATGAGTTTGAGAACTCTTTCAATTTGACATTTTTGATGCTTTGGCATGTTGGAAATGTGAGTTAACAACTTTGGGAAGCATGAATTATTACATTTTGAATGACATAAAATTACATAGTGAAAATATAAAGATTACGTTTGAAATCAAAATTACATGCTGAAATACAATTTATCTTTAAAAATCGTCTTCACATGGTGAAGAGAAGTTATTTGGTCACCCTTAACTTGCTCATCTTATGCAATGGAAAAGAAATTTTATTGGATCTTGAAAAACCCTAAAAACCTAATGATAACCTTGACTGAATGAAATTCATGGTGACATGACTAACCAGGTGATAAAAACTCATGAATGATGGTCATTCAGAAAATTACGAAAATGAGCCAGCAAGTAATGAAAACTTAGGAAAAGTGAATTTATTTATTTATTTTAGGGCTACCATCAGTGAGTAAATTTTGGAATGATGACCTAGTGAAATGACAAAATTTCTTAATGAGACCCTAATATGATATGAAAAGAGGATTTTTTATCACTGATGGCAGGATGCAAATATTGACACTAACATTGGCCTTATTGGGGATGACAGCTCTAAAAGTGGTGTCAAGAAAACCATAGACCAGCAAGCCTTACCCATTGGGCTAGTATAGTTAAAAAATAAAAACCAAACTGAATACTGAAAACTTGATTCAAAACTGACTGAAATAAAAAAACTTACTAAACTTATTGATGGTGACATATCACCGAGACTTGAGGGCTTAAAATCGTGATGACAACCACGTGCCTGTTGAATGCATATGTATAATCATGTGAAGTGATCCTTCTAGTGTAACCAATATAGAAGATGGCTACTTACTGGAATTGTGCTCTCATTTTCCTCGAGCAAGCAGAAAAAACAAAAACTAGGCCACTCCAAATGTCTATTGAACATATGCTTCTAGTCCATGAAAATAAGAAAATACATCCTCCATGCTAACTGTAGAAAATCAGTAAAATGATCTTCAAAAATATGAAATGTTACCCTGTCTCAAGATCCAACAAAAACACAAGCACACCCTTCGTTCTGATATGAAAGAACACTTGGTTGTTGATCCATAGGAAGACATAGGGGAGTATAAATTTTTGCTATTTGAATGTTGGCTATAAACTCCTGAAGCATGGGAAACTCTAATTCTATCTCTGGCATACTGTACAACTTAGGTTCATAATCTTCAAATTCATATTCTAAATAATCCTTGAACATAAAAAATTCTTCAAGATTTTTCAACATGACAACCTTATCCTCTTCATGAAAGAAAATAGACCCTGTTAGTTGATCTCTTTGCAGGAAATCATCATCACAAATTGGCTTACTATCAACAACTTCCTGTATAGTTTCATCAATCTCATGAATGTCATCATTTAAACTAAGATTTTAATTTTTAATGATGGAATAAGTTTCACTAACACATTCTTGACTATGTGAACACTGCAAACCTGCATTAGCTTGAGCTGTAATGTGATTGTTCAGGAGTTGGTCTATCTCATCTTCAGACAAAGGAGAAAAATGAGTTTTATAGAAGTTAACATTGGCTTGATGATTCTCATTTTCAAGATCAGGAATAGGCATTTCTCTTTATAGGTCCTGGTATTTTTCATCCAAGGAGGAAACTACTGATTCTTGTTGGGAGGAAAAATCATATAGGTCTTCTATGATCTCATCATCAATACACTCTTCATCCCCATACAAATTTTCAAGAAACTCAATGAAATTATCAGAGATCTCACAACAACTATCCATCATCGACAAGGAATAATTAGAGCTTTGATAATTTTGAAAGAAAACTAAATGAAAGTCCTTTAGAGGATATAAACTAGAAGATGGTAGACTCTCATACCATGATATCGCTTTTTCCTCCAAGGTAGCCATAAATATCTTCATTAGACAATCTTCAAGAAACTCAATCTTTAGCCTATGAATATGAAATGAAATTTGACGAAATGAAAACTAGCATCTTCATGTTTGGTATTCCTGATTACCAATCAATACAAGGAATACAATTCAGAAAACCAGGAATATGAGCTCGATTCATAGGAGCATAACTTCAAGCAATCAAATCCATTTTGACAACTGTGATTTCACCAAGAATATCTTTAAACTACCGGTTCTTGAAAAGTGGATTGGCCATGAAAATTCCGAACCTTTAGATTTTTTGACACTTGCGTCGCCAAGTGAATGATGTACAACCTTCTTGTGCATAAACATTGTTCACCATCAATAATTAGATCTCATATTTCTCATTCTTTCCCAGGGAAGATTTGTCTTTTTGGCTCCCTAGCAATGGCACTAGTATGTTATCACTCCATAGGATATCTAACGCTGAGAAAGAGTAAAAAAAGAGGTAACCACAAACCAATATTTTAGCTTTGTAGCTAGCTCTACCAAACAAGAGAGGGCTCTCTCCACGAAGTCACAGCCAAGAGGGTTGGGTGAATTAGGGTTTTAGGCTAGGTATGAGTACAGGGGTTTGTTTGTTTGTTTGAATTGGTTTTGCTGGATATGTGAATTAGGTCAAAGAGGATAGGTCAGGGAAAATAATATTAATAGTGCAGTCCACTCAATGGGGCAAGGTAGGTAGGAATTATAACACTTTAGGGTTTTTGATTGAGATGTATGAGACAAATGAGGTGATAGAAAGAGCAAGACAATACATGTATTCTTTCTAAACTGAAGAAATGAAACAACCTATGAAGATTTTCTTGAAACATAGCATAAAATATGTATTCTTCTTATCAAAATAAAAATCAACATATAATAGAAATGAAATGTATCATGGAGAGTACAAAACATCCATACATATGCAACAACAGAAGAAACAATGTTAAATTTCCATACCATAGGTATCCCAAAGAAATAGTTGGAACTCTTTCATTAAATTCCTGCCAAATACTGAATAAATTAGAGTCTCTGATCAATGAAACAACATAAAACATGGGAAATGAGTCAAGAAAATATATATATATAGACATAAAACAAATTCTCCCTACCTCAGGGGTCGAATCCCTAAGTTGAGGAGTTGTTCCACCAAAAAATGAATTGCATACCTAGAGTGTAGGGAGGTCAAACTGACTCATCCCTAACTTTTTCAAAATTGATTCATTACATATCATAAAGAGTTTTTACCTAATTTATTTACCCCAAGGTAACTTAAAAACATGATTATTAAATTTTTCATCTGGACGCTTCTATAAAAATCGCATCGCCCTAGGCGTTGCGTTTTTTACAAGTGGACTCTATCAAATTTATGGGTTTTTTGCAAAAACTAGGACTTTGAGATGGAGATATATCTCCCTAACCATAAAATTTTCTGCAAACCAGAGAGATTTTTGTGTTATTGGAAAAAAAATTTCCTCCATTTTCTCAAAATCCATTTTTGTTTGGCCACCATCTTCTCTGCAAAAAGGTGTCTCAAACAGGATTTTTCACCGGAAGAAAAATAGGTTGTGAAGATATGAACAGATATTTTATTCTGTAATGCCTGTGTAAAAAGTGATATATTTTTTTTTACTTTTATATCTTAGGAAAAAAACCCTCCTCCAGTTTTCCAAAATTCATTTTTCATTTCCCGCAATATGTTCTGCAAAACAATGACCAAACAGGACATTTCTGGAAAATGTGCCTTTGAAGAGCTTTTCAAATTTTCCCAAATTTTCTTCAAATTTCCTAAAAATTGCTTCAGACTTACTTCATGGAGACCTGATATGGTATTCTATGCTGTCATGGATGCATCAATTATAAAATCCAACTTACCCTTCTCTTTCTTCTTGATTAGGGTTTGTAGTTGTGAACCAATTCACAGAAATCAAAGCAGCCCACATGTTTGAAGCAAGTGATTGCCATCGGTGAGGCCATTAATTATATGGTGTTGGTAGGCTCAAACCTTAGAATTATTCCTCCCTTGTGTGGCCTTCTTTCTTCTCTGCCTTCCTCCTTTGTGTGGCCTTCTTTCTTCTATGTCTTCCTCCTCCATGAGATCACTATCTTCCTCCATGGTGTTTTTAGTGTTGAAACCCTAGGGATGAGTAAATGGGAGTGGGGATAGGTCTAGGGGGTGAGGATATGTCTAGGAAAATTTAGGGAGATGGTGGAAGTGGTTATTGAACTTTGGGAGGTGATACAGGGTTAAAATGCATAGGGAATTAGAAATGATAATTTTATTACAGGGTTTGGGTATGGGTGCCTAGGAAATTTCAAATACCTAGGACTTAGGGTTTAGAGGAAAAAGGATTTAGGGAAAGGGATATAATGTTGTAGGGGTAGGGATAGGTTTTATAGTGATGCAGGAAGGGAATGGAGGGTTTATGGGCCTCAAATTTGGAATGAGGAGACAGAATTAGGGTTTTAAACTAGACAAACTACCAATTTTTCATGAAAACAAAAAAACCATGAAATTGATATTTATGAATGCAAGGAGGTGATAAAATGGTCTTAATTACTTGATAAAATATTATAAGAGAATTTTATGGAGGGTTAGATGTAGTTTGGAAGATTTTTGGAGCTTATTTGGAACATTGGGCAAAAGCGCAACACCTTACCCATAAGAACAATGCCCTTCAGCAAAAAATGTAGCTCCCTTCAGCAAAAAAGGCAGCACCAACTTCCAAAATCACAACGCCAATTCAAAAAGTGCAGTGCCACCCAAAATTTTCAATTTTGACCTTGCAAATTGGTTTCTCGAGCTGAGGGAGTGTGATTTTGATGGTTTCAAGAGAAAATGAGCTTATTTTGGATGTCTTGGTGGTCTTTATACTTCATTAATTTGATGTTTTAGGCCTTGGGACCCACTTTCTTCTCTTCACATTTTGAAACTATACACTTTTCACTTGAATTTCTTCTTTGACAAATTAATCATTTAATGATTTTGAGAAATATTTGAATTTGACATTTTTGATGCTTTGGCATGTTGGAAGTCTAACTTAGTAGCTTTGGGAAGCATGAAATTATTACATTTTGAACGACATAAAATTACATAGTGAAAATATAAAGACTACATTTGAAATCAAAATTACATGCTGAAATAAGTATTTCTCTTTACAAATAATCTTCACATGGTGAAGAGAAGTTATTGGATCACCCTTTAATTGTTGGTCTTATGCAATGGAAATGAAGTTTTATTGACATTGAAAAACCCTAAAAACCTAATGATAACCTTGACTGAATGAAATGCATGGTGACATGACTAAACAAGTGACAAAAACTCATGAATGATTTTCATTCAACAAATTATGAAAATGAGCCAGCAAGTAATGGAAACTTAGGAAAAGTGATTTTTTTAAAAATTTTAGGGCTACCATCAGTGAGTAAATTTTGGAATGATGACCTAGTGAAATGACAAAATTTCTGAATGAGACCCTAATATGATATGAAAAGAGTATTTTTGACCACTGATGGTAGGATGAAAATACTGATACTAACAGTGTTGAACCTCCGTGCAACACCAAGAGAGGCACAGAAGCTACAAAAGGCCTACAAAAAAAGTGAAAGGGGTCCAAGGCTGGAGGAGAGGAAGAGGTCACTGTAACAAAAGAGGACCTTAAAAATATCACTTACGCAGGCACTTCTGTGTCTGGGGACAGATGGACTACTACAAAGGAGCAGTACAAGGCTAGAATGGAGGCCTTAAAATCTAGATTACAGGTGTTAGAGTTGAATACAAACACTTTACAAGTGAGAGTGGATCAAGCGAGGCTGGTACAAGCGAGCCTACCAACCACCACGATCATCACTGTGTCTGAGAGCAGAATGCTTCCCCTTCCCGGGTAGAGCCATGACCCTGGAATAGACAGAGTTGTGCGTGTAGGTGCAAACCTACCCTGAGGTCAACATTGACCTTGCAAATTTTCCCAGTGGAAAGATACACGCTCTCAACATATTTATTTCCACGGAGCTGCAGATCAGGGAGGTGCACGCATGACAACAATTAAGTGAATTCGAGTAGATTTCAGCCATGAAAATAGAAAAATCAATCCAGGCACACGTAGTGTAGTAGGTGATCATGGCTCAATGCATGGAATTGGAGAACCTCATTGATAGATTGTACGGAGAGATTCCAGAAGTAGTCATCTCGGCATCCATCGCACCACAAGTTAAGATTGAAAACCTAGTCGCTATGCTCAAAACTTCTAGATCAGAGATCCAGATGGTGAAGACATAATTTGATCAAAAAATTGTTGCATTGAAGGCTAAGCTACAACCTGAGACTCCTCCAGATGTGCACACACAACGGGCCACCCTAGTTAAATCCGCATTTTTAAGCATTTCTGCCAATGTTGACAAGGGCTCAAAACTTCTGGAGACTGCCAAGGGACTGTGGAACTCTGTGAAAATAGATCCAGTTGTCAAAAGTATTACTCAGGAGCTACGCGCAAAAGAGTAGGATTTCCATGATCTACAGGAGGCCTTAGCCACATTCATTTCTGCCCAGTGCATGTCCCTCCTTCAGACCAGTTAGGCATTGCGAGATAAGATCAAGGATCTCCGTTGAAAGAAGAAAATTTTCACTAATCACATGAATCCGTGGGAGGACGAGGCAATGAAGTTGTCTCAGGACCTAGATGCTACCATAAGGAACCTCAATCAGACCCTGCAAAGTGTCACCTTGTCCATAGAAGGGTTGACTTCAGAGAAGCTAGTAGAGACCATGCAGAGCGCAATGGACCAATTTGCGGGTGTCTTGTTGCCCTTTGCTATTGCTATTGAAGAGCTCTAGAACAAGGTGAAGAACCCAATTCCTGTTGGAAATACTGAGAGAGTGGGTGAATCAGTATTCCTTTCAATTAGTATTATTATAAATATTTCAGAGCATTAGTTAATCTTCAATTATTATCAGTGTTTGTATAATGATAGCAGAAAACAAAAGGAACACAAATGCACATAGTTTTTAAGGTGGAAACCCCCTCCAGGAAAAAAACACCTAAACAATTTTCTAATAATTCTTTAATATTCAACTCAAATTGAAAAGAAAGCTCCAACTTCCTAGAATCTAGAAAAGCATTTCTCTCTAGCTCCCCCTGTATGGACGCCCCAAAGCTCGAGATTCTTTAGTATTCTTCTGATGGATGCTCCAACACCCAATGAGCTACAACTCACCCTAGCACTACCCTACCACCTTATAGAAGAATAAAATAAGAATGGACTCCCATACTAGGGAACATGGTCCACTTTACGATGATATAGAATGATGTAGAAGAAGAAGACACATTGGACCATAACCCCAACTATGACACAACCACCTAATGATGATCCTATAACTCCCAAAACTGCCTCTTCAACTCTTGGAAGATAGACACCTTTACAACTTTTACAATGACTCAGTACAATGATACCTTTACAATGACTGTATGCAGTGCTTCACACTTGAAGAATTCATGTGGTGAACTTCTTGTTGGTGTTCTACACCTTGATTGCTACTATTTTCATGCTACCCTTTCTCACTCTTCAGAAAATTAGATCACACATTAACTCTTATCTTGATTAATAGATAATACCACCAAAAATTCTTCAAGGAAATACCCATTACATGATAATATCAAAACTTAACTCATCCTACAAAGCATATGTCAGTGTTAAACAAAAACAACAAATCATAATACAAAGAACCTAATGCAATTAAGAGATGAACATGTATATACTGAAGATACTTACCGAGAGCTTACCTCTATTGCATCATTTTTCTGCATCTTGCTTTGCTTTGCTTCCCTAGAAAGCTCGGTCCTTTGCAGCCCTTGACAGCACATGATCTAGCATTTTCTTTCCTTCTCGGAGCTATATATTGAATTTGATGTATCTCTGTGATTTCAGATCCCCAATATGTGATCTTCGATCTTGTTGCATCCCTCCGAGTCTTCTTTCCAATGCCATAGGTCTAACCTGATTTCGATTCTTCATGGAAATGTTATGCACAATCTCTCACAACGACCTAATTATGGACTAGTTCAGTAGAGATAACTTGTACGGCATGCCACGTGTCATTGTTTCCTCCTTCAGCTTTGAAATTTATACACAGAATACTACAGTCAGTGCACTATCCTCCAATTTTTATAGAATTCCAATCTGATTCTCAGAGAGAGATTTATGATGATTTTCCCAACGTCACCTCTTTGAGATGAAATTTGGAAGCCTGCAAATACCCTAAATTCCACAGATCATATCTCCAACAATATAGCGAACCAAGATCTAAAATTTAGGCATGACCTTCATCAGGCTTTCACCCAAGTGGGTTTTTAATTTCTACATCCAAGACTTCGCAGAAATAAGGTTATAGCAAAAATTACTCGATCACTACTTTTGGAGGATATATGAAATTTCTTTTTATAGAGTTGAGAGGGGCTTCTATAGAGAATGTTGGAGGGATTTTAGGAGCTTAAAATATTATTAATTAATGACTATTCAATGACCACAACCAATGATTAGTGTCATGCCACAACCCCATGGGGTTTTAGCCCACTAAATTGGGTTACTAACTTCAAACATGAATATCTCTAAAATTGTGAAGAATTACGTGTTGTTCCATATATCAATGGAAACATATCGACAAGTAGAAACAATCCAAAATATCCTTGACTCAGAATATAGTAATTTGGTAGGTAAAAGTTCCCATGCAGGATCAGGGTAGCCCCTGGTCCTACTTAGGTTGACATCAATGATAACCACTGATCAAAAATCTACCCCTTTGGCATTGATGGAAACACAAGTGCTCCCCCTGCAATCATGACACATCTTCCTACAACAGTCTCTCCCCCTTTGACATCAATGGAAAATGGTAACTCCCCCTAACACAAAACCATCACGTGGACCTGTACACACTTACACTCCCCATTTATTTTTTGAATAAAGAAAATCTAATGAGAACTTGGGAGAATCCCAAGGTTTTGGTGAAGATATTCAAATGCTTCATGAGGTAAAGTTTTCATGAAGACATCAATGATTTTTTATTTTTTACCAACATATTCAAGTTTGATATTATTTTCAATGACTTATTCTCTAACAAAATGATATTTGATCCGAATGTGTTTTTTTTTTTAATGCCTGAAAGGATTATTGGAGATGTTTATGGCACTGGTGTTATCACATAAGATGGGAATAGGCTCACTGAATTTTACTTGAAGATATTACAAATTTTGTTTCATCCAAAGGACTTGAGTACAACAAGTTGTCGCTGTAATGTATTGTGCTTTCGTTGTAGATAACAAGATTGAGGTTTTTTTTTTCTCAAACATGATACGAGACAACCACCTAGATAGAATGTTGCTCCACTAGTAATCTTACAATCATTAATGCTTCCAGCCCAATATGCATCTGTAAAGGCTTGAATAATGACATTCTTACACTTGGTATACGACAAGCCATATTTTGTTGTGCCCTTTAGATATCGAAGATTTCTTCTGATGGCAATAATATGTCATTCTTTTGGTGTTGATTTGAATCTTGCTACTTGTCCAACTACTTGCATAACATATGGTCAGGAGGGTATTACATATAGAAGAATACCAACCACATATCTATACAACCTCTGATCCACATCCTTAGATGAGTCATCTATGCTCAATTTGCAACCTGTTTCCATCGGAGTAATGACAGGTTTGCATTCTTCCATTTTGAATTTTTTGAGCATTTCCTTTATGTACTTGGCTTGAAATATAAATATTCATTTCTCTTGTTGAGATATTTGAAGCCCTAAGAAGTATGTTAGCTCATGAAGTAAATACATCTAGATCTCACTTTGCATGTTTGTAGAAAATTTCTTACTTATTCGATCTTCTACTAAAGATTATATCATCCACATATACCTCAATGATTGTTAAATTATATTTATTTATTTGCACATAAAGATTGCTATTAGCAGTACCTTTCTTGAACCCTTTTTAACATAGATATCCATCAAGATGAGCATAACATGCTCTGGGAGCCTACTTAAGACCATATAGAGCCTTGTTTAACCTGAAAACATAGTCTTCTTTTTTAGCTAGTAGAAAACCTTCAGGTTGTTCGATGTAAACTTTTTCTTCTAATTCACCATTCATAAATTTTGACTTAACATCCACTTGGTAGACTTTAATTTTTCTTGAACATGCATAAGCGAGAAACATATGGATGGCTTCCATTCTGGAAATTGGTGCAAATGTTTCGTTGAAATCAATTCCTTGCACTTGTGCATAACCTTTGCAAACCAATCTTGCTTTGTTTCTAGTAACCTATCCATCTTCATTCAATTTGATATCAAACACCCATTTAGTCCCAATGAAATTTTTATCTTTTGGTCATGGAACTAATTCCCAGGTGTTATTCTTCTCGATTTGATCCAATTCTTCATTCATAATTGCTACCCAATGTTCATTCTGGTTGGCTTCCTTAAAACTACTAGGCTCAAAGGTTGCTAGAAAATAAATGTGAGCTTGTTGTGATGAACGAAGTTGTCGACCTTCATTTATGTCACCAATCATTTGATTTGATGGATGGTTCATTTGAATCCATTCTTTTGTTCTCTTTGGAGGAGCTTCTTGTTGGTGTTTCTGTATATATTGATGATCACTATTTACTTCTTCCTCATTGACAGTTGCTTCTTTTTCTATAATTTTCTCAGTGTCTTTTTCAACCTCTATATCAAGTTTAAAATATTATACATCCTAATAATTATTTGTTAGAAACCATATTTTTCAAATGTAACATTTATGCTCTCCATTATCTATTTTCGTCTTAGATTATAGCATTTATAGGTATTTTTTTTATGTGAGTAACTAACAAGGATACCTTCGTCAACACGTGATTCAAACTTACCCAACTTTTGATCTTCTCTTTTGATATAAAATTTTCTTCCAAAGATTATGAAATATTTTACATTAGCGAGTTTTCCTTTCCATAGTTCATATGGGTTCTGAGAATAATTTCGTTGATAATGAAGGTTGTCATATCAATTTCTTGAACCCAAAATTTTTCATCCAATTTGGAGTCCTTGAGCATTGTTCTACCCATTTCCTGTATGGTTATGTTATTTCTTTAAGCAATTCCATTTTGCTGAGGTGTTCGTGCTATTGAAAATTGTATTTTTATTCCATTTTCATCCCAGTATTGATGAAATAATTTGGAAGTGAATTATCTGCCATTATCTAACCTTAGGAACTTTATTTTCAAATTAGTTTCATTTTCGAACATCTCCTTGTAGATCTTAAAGCACTCAAATGCTTCATATTTTTTCTTCAAGAAATTGATGGTTGTCATCCTGGTATAGTCATCTATCATTAAAATGAAATATAATTCTCCATATAAGCCTTTTTTTTCTCAGTGGACCACATAGATCAGTATGTATCAACTCAAATGGATGTGATGCAAAGTTTTCTTTTGTTTTCAATTCAACTTTTGTTGCCTTGTCGTTTCGACAGGCCTCAGATAGTGTGTTGGAAGGTTTTGATATTTTCAACATTTCTTGTATGACTTACTTTTTTCTTATCTCGACAATATTGTCAAAGTGTATGTGACCCATTCGTTTGTGCCCTAACCAGATTTCATCTTCTTTAGCTAGTAGACATGCTTTAGTTGCTTCATCCAGAACATATATGTCGTTTGGAGCTCGACTTTTGTAGCCACAATTTTACCAAACTTTTCTTTCTTGATTTCAAATTTTGTGGAGTTGAATAGCATTTTGTGTCCTTGATCACACGTTTGTCTAAGACTGGGCAGATTGTGATTCATGTTTTCAACCAATAGAAAATTCTTGGCTAGAGCATCTTTTCTTCTGAGAGTGATGGCACATGATCCTATAACATTTGAAGATCCATCATTTCTGAAGGACATGGTTCCATCATTCTTCTCTTTCAGAGATAAAAATTTATTTCTATCTCTAGTCATATGCATTGAGCAACTGCTATCAACATACCACACAACTTTGTTGTTTTGACCCTTGAGAGCGAGAGCACAATTATTAGTCTTCTTCTTCTTCCATGTTCGTTTGTTATGTGGATTCGAAGATACTTCTAGAGGATTTTCAAGTCTACAGTCTCTCGCTATGTGTCCAATGTTTCGAAATTTGTAACATTCAATATTATTTCTTAAATATTCAAATCTATTGATGCTTTTTTGAGCCCTAGGAGGTTCATATTTGATAGATCTCCTGGAATTGTATTGGGTCCTAGGGTATGTGCGACATTCTACAGATTTATGACCAAATTTTCCACATGAATAACAATAGCCATGAGAAATATGTTGGTACCTAGATGGAAATCTTCGTCAGGGAATTGTCTTCCAAGGTTGTTCTTGCAAATCTTGTCCAATGAAGTCTACATGTGTGCCAGATCTCATAGGTTCATTTTATTTTGTTGTAGAAGGTCTTGCTTCTTCTTCTTTGTAATCGAGGCCAATTTTGTCATTGTAATATTGTTGATTGTTGATGATTTCTTCCAATTCCGTTGAGTTGTTGGCATAGTTTTGGATAGTTTTTCCCTTCATTTCCTTACGCAACAAGACTACTTCGGCTTCTAACACTTCCCTTTCTTGGTTGCTTTCTTCCAACTTCTTTTGAAGTGACTCTTTAATACATTCATGTTCTTCAACTTAAATTTTGAGACCTTGAACTTGTTCCTCAAGAGTATTGAAACGGATCTTCTCATCCTTAAGCTCTTTTATAAGCTTGATTTCCTTAGAAAATTCTTCTATGGTCAACCCTTATTCTTCGTTGTTTATAACTCTTGTTTATTGTGCTTGGCCATAAAAAATGCTCTCTCATTGGCTTCTTCTTCGCTGTCATTGTCTTCATCAGATGTTGATATATCTTCTTTAGAGAGAAAGTTCCTTTTGGATCCTTTCTTCTTGCCTTGCTTGTTAAATTTCGTAAAGCCTTTCTTTCCTTTTGAGTTGACATCACTTTTGTTCGGACATTTTGCTGCAAAATTCCCAACCTCAACACAAAAAAACATATCAATAGAATTTTACCTTTGAATTTTCCCTTACCAATTTTTAGTTTTATCGTAAAGTAAGCATATTCTCCATCTGACAGACCTTCTTCATTATCTTCCTTTTCTTCACACTTGCAGGTGCAGTTCTTTTCCCATGAGGGTTGTTTGTCCTTATTGGTTTTCTTAGATGCAGCGAATGCAGTTTCTAGATGTGAAATACCCTCTTCTTCATCAATTCTCATTTCATATGCTATGACAACTCCATGTAATTCCTCTTTGATGAGTTTGTCCAGATTTTCACTTTATTCTAAGCTCGATACCTTTGGGTTGAATCTTCCTGGTAATGTTCTAATAATCTTTCGTATAATAGTCTTCTCGTCAACAGTCTCTCCCAATCCTTCCAGAGTGTTGGTTATTTCACCAACGTGTTGGAAGTATGCAACAATGTTTTCATGTTCTTTCATTCTAAGTTGCTCAAATTTTTCTTTGTAGATTTGAAGCTTTGCTTCTTTGACATTTGAGTCACCTGCATATATATTCTCAAGCTTTTCCCATACATTTTTGGCTGTTTTACAACCCAACACCTTATGATAAGAAGATTCAATAAGTCCACTAATAATAATATGCTTTGATTTTTCATCATTTACCAAATTCTTCTTACCTCGTTCACGATTGGTTGGTGTAAATCCATTTTGAACAGTGTTCCATACTTCATAACCTTGTGCTGAGAGATACACCTCCATTCTTCCTTTCCAGAGTGCATAATTATTTTCATTGAAAAGAGGTACACCATTCTTGGTATGTTTCATGACCTCCTTCCAGTTGTTAAACTACTATTGAAGGAACCAAGCTCTGATACCAATTATTGGAAATAATGAGAGGGGGGTCAATCAATATTCCTTTCAATTAGTATTATTAATCTTTTAGAGAATTAGTTAATATTCAATTATTATCAGTGTTTGTACGATGATAGCAGTAAAAAAGGAACACAAATGCACACAGTTTTTAAGGTGGAAACCCCCTCTAAGAAAAAAACCACCTGAATGCTTTTCTAATAATTCTTTAATATTCAACTCCAATTGAAAATAAAGCTCCAAATTTCTAGAATCTAGAAAATCATTCTTCTCCAGCTCCCATTGGATGGATACTTTAGTGCCCAAGATTCTTCAGTAGTCAGTTGAACGGATGCCCCGACACCCAATGAGATACAACTCACCCTACCACCACCCTACCACCCTGATGTTTTCACGGGCTTGAACCTGTTGGTGACTTTATGAACCAGCCTAATACCACCCTACCACCCTATAGAAGAATAAAATAAGAATGGACCCCCATACCAGGGAAAATGGTCCACTTTGCAATGATATAGAATGATGTAGAAGAAGAAGACACACTAGACCATAACCCCAACTATGACACAACCTTCTAATGATGATCCTAAACCTCTTGACACTTCCTATTCAACTCATGGAAGATTGACACTTTTACAACTTTTACAATGATGCTTTTACAATGACTCAGTACAATGATACCTTTACAATGACTATATGCAGTGTTGCCCACCTGAAGACTTCATGTGGTGAACTTCTTGTTGTTATTGTGCACCTTTATTGTTGCTCTTGTCATGATACCATTTCTCACTCTTTGGAACATTATATCATGCAATTAGTCTTATATTAATGAAAATATAATACCTGCAAAAGGTCTTCAAGGAGATACCCATGACATGATAATAGCAAAACTTACCTCATCATGCAGAGAATATGCCAGTGCTAAACAAAAACAATAAATTAGAATACAAAGAACCTAATGAAATTAAGAGATGAACATGCATATACAGAATATAATTACCTAGAGCTTACCTATGTTGCATCATTTTTTTGCACCTTGCTTTTCTTTTCTGCCCTATAAAGTATGGTCCTTTGCAACCCTTAACAACACATGATATAGCTTTTTCTTATCTTATACGAGCTTGATATTGAATTTTATGTATCTTTGTGATTTCATATCCTTTATATGTGATCTTCGGTCCTATAATAGCCCTTTGAGTCTTCTTTCCAATGCCATAGGTCTGACCCAATTTGGATTCTTCAATGGAAATGTATGCCCAATCTCTCACAATGACCAAATTATGGAATAGTTTAGTAGAGAAAACTTGTATGGTGTGCCACGCGTCACTCTTTTCTCCTTCAGCTCTAAAATTTTTACGGAGAAAACTATAGTCCGTGCACTATCCGTAACTTTTTATATAATTCCAATCCACTTCTCAGAGATAGAGTTATGATGATTTTCCCAAGGTCACCTCTTTGACATGAAATTCAGAAGCTTGCAAAAACCCTAACTTCCACAAATCATATCTCCAAAACTATAGTAGAAATGAAGTTATAGCGAAAATTTCATGACCACTACTTTTGGAGGATATATGAAATTTATTTTTATAAAGTTGAGAGGGTCTTCTATAGCGAATGTTGGAGGGATTTTAGGAGCTTAAAAAATTACTAATTAATGACTATTCAATTACCAAAACCAATGATTAGTATCATGCCACAACCCCATCAGGTTTTAGCCCACTAACTAGCGTTACTAACTTCAAACATGAATTTCTCTCTAACCATAAGTAATTACGTGGCATTCCATATATCAATAGAAACATCTCAATGAGTATAAACCATCAATAAATATCCTTGACTTAGAATATAGTAATTTGGTAGGTCAAAATTCCCATGCAAGATCAGGGTAGCCCTTGGTGTTGCTTGGGTTGACATCAATGAAAACCACTGATCAACAGTGTCTTTGTTACTCGGGAAGAGTCACAATATTTTTTTGGGGGTCTTTTGTAACGGGGTCCCCTATGTTCGAGCTTTGAAGACAATTTTGCTATATTTTTGTAATAGATTTTGTAAGTTTAGTCATCTGCAATACAAGTCAAGGGGCTTTGGGGCAGGTCAAAGCCCCTCATGAGTTGTAATGGGTAAAAGGGGTAGAAATAGGGGCCTCAAACCATGGTTTGCGGACCTTATATTTGTGCTTAAAGTATAAATATGAGTCTATATCGAGTCGAATAAGTCATTTTTTGGATAAAAATGAGTGTTTGATGATAGATTTGGCTGTGTTGTGATACTTTTGTGGATTTTTCTAGGTAAAAGGCTCCTACTGGCTATGTGCACAAAGACCTTATTCCTATTGTGTGAGGACCTCGCTAGCTGTGTGCGTGTGTGAACTAAAGGGTTTTTTATGAAGGATCTGCACTGTCATGAATAAAGAACTATTGTTGCTGATATCTGATTCTAAAATGCATCTATTGTTTATGTTATGATCACTTTTGCATATTATTTTTGATTCCTATATTGTCCATTTTTAGATCAATTTCATAATTTCTTCTAGTTTTAGATGACTGATTATTGAATGGGTCTAGAGATATTGTATTTTAATACTATTTGTTAAGAGATATTACGTGGAGTATAAACTATGGTTTAGCTTGCACAGCAGATCTTATGCATAAATGACCTAAATATATCTGTTAAAGGTTTCCTAGTTAGCGATTATGTGTGGAGTTTTTTTCATGATTGTCTTATATTTAAAGCCACCCACATCATTTAAATCTCTCTCAAGGTGTGGAAACCTAGTTCGATCACCCCCCCATACTACTTTGGGTGAGGCTTTGACTTGCGCAAGAAGTTCATTGCCAAAAGGGTAAGCAGTAAGAGGGTTTTGATGGTTAACCTCAACTCTGAACCTGGGTCAGGGCCCCTCAAGCCAATAGGGACACTTCTAGTAAAATTGGAATCATAGGAAAAAATTCAAGTTGATCTATGGCTAAAATACCTCCTTTATGAGGGAAGGTAATCATTCATAAGTAAGTTGAAATGATGAAAACCATAGCATAAACCAATATACATCTCAGTAGAATATTATAAGCAATAGTTCTACCAATAACTTCTACTTCAACAGAGACAATTTCACTAGGAGGAAATTTAAAATCCCACAGGGTTTATATGTCCTTCCATCAAAGTATTTTAATGTGGTGGTCGATTGATTCAATTGGGGTGAACCAATTGCCTTCCAATAAGACATGGAAATGATGTAGGTCAAGTCTCCCTCATCCACAATAAAATGATGAATGTTTTTACCATGGAAAGTGACTTGAATCATAAACTCTAACTAACCTGGAAGCTAAGGGGTATACTTTTCATGGGAGAAAACTACTACATTTGAATATGATGGATCCATACTATTAGTGTTAGTATTTTCATACTTCCACCAGGGATCAAAACACATTTGCATGTGCATCTTAGGTGTCCCATTATGAATAAATTTTTCATCATTCCATTAGGTCATGATATAAAATTGTTCCATTGGTGGTTGTCCTGGTCAAATAAGCTTCCTTCTCCTTTAGAAGATCATATTGGGTGACTCATTCCCATGATTCCTTAAGCATAAGAACACATATGGAAATGCTCTATTCACTTGGAAATATGTAGAGTCAAAATCTCATTCAAAGGTCAGGTCAAAAAACAGTCTGATTAGGTCATTAGGGTTTTGCATTTTTCAAGGTCATTCCTTCATTAAAATGAGGTTAGCATATATACGAGAGGGACTGAATAAGATCATCATGATGTATTTATTATACTTTCAAAGTTTTATTTTAGTTTAATGACATTTATATCAAAATTTCATTTTGATACAAAAGTAAAATTTGTAATTTATTTCAATTTTTCCAAATGTAATTTTATGTTTTCAAATGTAATAAATACAATTCGAAAGTTTTCAAAGTGAAACTATGTTCAGTATAAGTGAGAAAGAGAGCCAAAATCCTTGTTGATCAACCTGCAATGCCAAAAGTCAGAAAATAAAAAGAGTATCAGTGTCAAAGAAAAATAAAGAACATTAGAAAAGTGGGAAATTAGATTAAAATTCAAATTCACTAAAGCTATAAAGCCCATTAAGAATTTTAAAACAAGTCATTGTTGCCATCTAGCTTTCAAGAGTTTTCAGTGAGAGAGAAATTCTGAGTTACTAAGCAGTTTGGGCCAAAATTGCAAGGAGATCTGTGTTTGGAGGCTGGCACTGCGCGTTCATCCAGTTGTTACGCACTCACCTAGCCGTGCTGCGCGTTTAGCCTAAAATCCTAGTGTAATTAACAAAGGTGTTGTGTGTTTGGAAATTGGCGTTACACATTCTGCCCTGCGTTGCGCTCTTACCTGGAAACGTTGTGCGTTCACACAGTGACTATTTTAAAGGTTGTCACCGCTTCCATCCAGCTCCGGTTTCCTCATAAATTTATCCAAGGAGTTCTTAATCATTAAGTTTCCATATAATACCTCTATTTTCACATGTTTATTGTTCCTTTCAAGAGTTGAAAGTGTCATAGCTTATAACACCCTAGTTTTAGTTCATTATCATTTTGCAAAAACCATATCTTTGTTCACCTCCCTAAGCCCATATCATTCATGAGTATGTTCAATCCCTTGGGTTTTCATTAACCTAGGTTTTCTATTTTACTCATTTCCTTAATTTATCTAAGCTAACCATCTCATCTCCTTCTCCCTTCATCTCATTCCAATTTTTATCCTAGGGTTTCCTAAGTCAAAACTCAAAAATGTTTGAAGAAGAAGATAGAGGTATTGGTGAGGCACAAATACTAGGGAGAAATGACCACAAAGAAGGGAAAATTAATAGGTTTGAACCAATAACTACAAGGGAAATCATGGCCTCTCCTCTCACTATATCTTGTTTCAAGCATGTTGGTTGTTTTGAGTTTTGTGAGAGGGTGCAGCAGATTCAATATCACTCTGAGTTGACAAGGTTATTCATCACAAACCTTCATGATAAGAAAGTCACTCTTTCTGGGGTTTTTTTTTATATGTCCACTGATGCCATTGCAGCTACTACAGGGATCCCTGATGTGGGAGAGAGATGGTTTAAACAACCAAACCTTGATCTAAGCTACTATGAACCATACCTCAATGTAGATACAAGGATGACAAGAAGTCAATTTTCCCTTTCTCTCATCTCCTTGACGGATATGTTCCCATGATGAAAATAATCATGAAGTACTTCACTTGTGAGGGGAGGTTTTCTCGACTCTATTCATACCATATCTAACTCCTCATGCACTTCACTAGATTTAGAATGCTTCACCTACCTTACTATCTCTTCTGCGGCATTGACAAGATGGCATTCATTATGAAAAAAGGGGATTATAATCATCAAATGTAGAGTCCCTTTCATCACTCTCTCATCAATATGTTGGTCATGCATCAGTTGAAGCAAAAGAATATCCCATGGGACACTTTCATTGCAAATGAAGTTTTCACTGCCCCACCTAGTCATCATGAGCAGAATATTCCTTCATCATCTCATCCTCTCATATCCACTTCTCCATCTCAGCCTGTTGCTCATACATTATCAGGAAATTAGATCCATTCACCTCATTTTGATCCTTCTTCTTCACCTTTATATAACCTTTCATAATCCTATCATGATACTAGAGCATTGGGTAGTGAAAGGGACATTAAGAAAAATTGGGCTAATGTGACTGATGTTGAGCCATTTCCCGAGACTTATTAGAGAGGTCACATGCATGTCCTTTCTTCACATGGTGTGAAAGGGGCCATGTTTTCTTCATCAACAAAACAGGTAGACAAGGGAGAGGAAAAGGCTACAGAGCTTATCATTCATCAACAGGAGGACAAGCATGAAACTGAGCAGGAGTTTCAGTTGATTAACCTTGATGATGTGGATGAGTTTAGAATCACTCATGCATTGATTATAAGCAAAGAGAAAAATATTAGTGAGCTTCAAGCTAATCTTGACAAATCACGGTGTTAGGTCTCTGTAACAAGCAAGATTGGCAAAGTCCGATCACAGAGTTAACATCATTTCAACCAACTTTGGGATTCTAGGATCTAGCCCTCCTGAATCCGGAGAGGGATCTCTCCAATATGTACAAAGATGGAATATTGTCTTTGAAGTTTAGGATAATGATATTAGGCTAGTTATGAAGGCCAAGGGTTTTGTTTGGTTTTCTCAGATGGTGGAACATAATTGTTGTTCTAAGACGGAAAGATCTATATGCGAATAGGTTCAAAGGTGAGAAGTTGCAAGTAACAAAATAAACTTTGATTCTAAAGAAAGATGATGGCAAGTTTTCAATCCATTGGGCTATGGAGTTATAAGAGAATTTAATTGAAACAACCAGGTTCAAGAGTAATCTATGGGGCAAGTCATCTAGGCCTAAGGATCTCTTTGAAGTTTGATTTATGGAATGGGGTGATACAAAAAAGAAAGGGAATTAACAGATGCAGAACAAAGAGCAGCCCAGGATCTGGTAAGTACTTTGAAACTAGCCAGCCTTTGACCAGGCACTTAAGAAAAACATAGAAGCAAACTAGGATCTGGTAAGTACTTTGAAACTAGCCAGCCTGTGATACACTTCTAATAGAGAACAGATTAAAAACAAAGGGAAACTTGAAGGCAACCTTTGGAGCAGAGACTAGCGGGCAGGGCTCACCTTTCTCCTCATCTTAGTTCTCCTTTACTCATTTACTTCCAAGACAATCACCAAGATAACACAGAATGGCCCAAGATCTGATAAGTACTTTGAAACTAGTCAGCTTTTGACACATCCTAAGGGAAACAGACACATAGTTGAGCAAACAAGAAAGGGACTCAGGGCTAACCTTTGATTTCCTCAATTCATTCCTTACACAACATATATGAAAGTAACATTTAAAAATAACATTCAGCAGTGACTGAAAGATGAGGGAACGCCAGCATCTCTGTACTTAGACTGAATTAAATCATTTCTAAATAACACAATAAGAAGAAAACATTGGGATAAAGATTTTTCAGCCAGAGAAGGTCACTGATGTGCAGCAAACTCTAACACTGTTTAAACTGTTCTTTATAGTGGAAAATGAAACAAATTGAAAACAGAAATGAAATGACAAGTTACAGTGAGAATAACATCACCATCAGCATAGACCAGGATCCCATAAATCAGCTTGTATTGGTTGCTTCAAACCGGTTACAATCTTCAAATCCAATGTTTAATTCACCTCTCTTCACAACCTAATCTATCTGTTACAAGCAGAGCTCCAAGGGCCCATGAAACCACTATTTACAGTCAAGAGTTTTCCGCTCAGAGATAGCTACATCGCTTCAGCAATTACATTGACAACCAACTAATCCAACCCCTCACTCATCTTCTTCTGGAGTATATATAGAAGGATGAGGAGGTGAGATCTGATAAAAAGATCTCAAATACAATTAATGCAGAATTAATGTCTTCCTGACCCCGTGAGGTTCGATGAAGAAATTCTACAGGTGTTATATTGCATTAATGTGTTTATACTTAAGAAGTAAGCTCGAAGAGAGCTTTTGTTGACCTTTGAGGCTCCGCATAATATTAGGGCTATTCTGCAAATATTCTGGAATAAAATCTGGTGCAGAAATAACTTCTTGGTTGTTCCGAGGCATAATATCTGATCTTGTTCAATCAATTCGGCCTCTGACTGATCGTTCTGAGGCAATATGAGGCACTATGGTGGTTGAGGAATCAATTCGCCTCAAAGTATGGCGGTGGAGGCGATTGTCTGATGAACACTTTTAGGTTTTGCTTTAATCCGTGTTCTGAGTCGGGGATTAGGCTTTTGATAACCGTCTTAACCGTAATCCCCGCCAATTTATTCATAAAACTGCTGCTCTGGTTCATTCTGTCTTCAAAACCTGATACTCTTTCTCTGCTCTGATATCGACAGCTTTCTTCAAACTTTGCAGGGGTGTGTGGCAACCAAATCTCATGAAACTTTGTAGATATCATTGGTCTTCTCCGTATGATCGATTCCCTGGATAAATCGGAAGGATTGGAGTCCTCACCCTTATCCCTTAGATTTCATAGAATACGAAGAAAAAACCTTAAAAAACCTGCAAAATACAAGAAAAATGAGGAAATCCTGCGTTATATGGATAGACTGCATCGGAAGTTGTGCGGGAAAATGGAGAGATCGGAACCGTTGATCTTATCGCGATCAACGGTCGGGAGCAATTTGAACAGTCAACGGGGAAAAAGGTGGACTGTACAACGGAATCGGAAGAACAAATGAGAGCCGTCGATCTGCGGAGATCGACGGTGGGGATCGGCTCTTGAATGCGCCGGGGAAGACTTAACGGGCGGGCGAATTCGTTAAAGGGTGAGCGGAAACGGCGATCAGGGACCGTCGGATGGGAGGGCTCAGATCCGACGGTGAGGATGAATCCCGCTGCGGGGCCATAGGACGAGATTTAACGTGCGGTGAATAGACATGGCACGGCGGTTTTCGGAGTGAGGTGGAGAACACGTGTCGGCTAGCGGGTGGGATCGTTGGCCGATGGTATAAAACCGCTTCCGGACGAAAGGTGGTGCGGGCACAAACCGGTGGGAATGGAAAACAGCGCGGCGAAGGGGGGGGTCCACCAGGTAAGGGGTACACTCCGCACCGTTGATCTGTGGGACAGATCGACGGCGGAGTTTTAATATGATTTTCTTTGGTGAAAAAAATAAAATAAACCCGACTTTGCATTTTTCAAAGGTTTTCAATGTTTTCGGGTGATAAATTATTTCGGAGGGTTAAGCACCTGGCGGTCTTAGCACACGGTTCTGGCGGGGGGACATATGGATGGAGAGAAAGCGGGGGCTTAGCCTGAGGGGATAAAGCCTAACGCATAGAAAACGAATGTTTTTCCATGGTTTTTTAATGAGTTTTGCAAGAGGAGAAAGGCTCCGATAGGCTAAAAAGTGGGTTTTTAACCTTAGGAAAGGGGATAAATGGAGGAATAAGGAATATAAAAGGGTTTGATGGGGGTTTTTATGGATGAAAGGAGAGTTGAAGAAACGAAGGAAAGGTGGAAGAAGGGGAGAGGCAAAAGGAGGAGGATGCAGCAATATTTGATTGGGATTTTTCAAGGAACATCAGAGGCAGAGAGAATGAAGAGTATGTAGAACCAATCAATAGTTTGTGATCTTACCAACAGACTTCAAGTATCAACAATTTTAGGCCTGAATTTGTTTCTTGAAGGCTGCCAAGAAAATTTAGCCACAGCTGATATAATTGAAAAATATAGGTGGCTAACAGTGGCTCCACTTGGGGATGGTGCCTTCTTGAAGGCATCAAGAATTCAGACTTGATTTCTCTGGGATGCTGACTGGTGTCTGACCCATCACTTGCTCTTGCTTTACTTCTGGTCAAAATGATGTCAGTCATGAAAAAGAGATGAATTTCATCAATACAGCTTCTACCTACCCCAATCCTACTGATCTAACATTTTTTCTTCATCAGAGTGCACTTGGATTGGCAAACTCTTAACACAACATTTTATTCTTTTGAAAACAGGAAATCTAATCTACTTCTACTCCTTATTTCTCCCTGAACCCAGATTAAACAGTTGAGCTCAGATATTCCTCTACCTATTCTATTGTTTGTTGGGATTAAACAGTCCAACAAACTTTCATTCTCTAAATTCTACAACAGAAATTTAAAAATAGTCAAGCCAAGATTGGACAGTTTGACTTGCTATGATCTATGGCATAAAGACAAGCTGCACATAGATTATTATTTGCAGAAAACTGAAAATCAAAAGTGAAGGCTTAAGATCTGAAAGTTTCTTGTCATGGCCTTTTCTTATTTTCATAGCTCTGTTCTTGCTTTCCCTTTTGGTGAGCTATCTTTGCTTCTCTTCTGGTTCAAGTTTTGAGCGAATTAGAACCAGGTCCTTTCTCTCTGACTCAGAAATTGGAGTAGTTTTGAGTCAGTTCTTTGGAAACTTTGGTTCAGATTCTGAGTTTGTTTGAACCTTGATTTCTACCGTACTCTATCTACTGATAAGCCAAGATTAAACAGTTTGGCAAATCAAATTTGCTACCCTATCAGCAGAAAATTGAGAGCTAATTAGTCAAGATTAAACAGTTTGACCAATTATAAGTGCGTTTCAAGGAGTGGCATTTAAGCTTGCACACTTTCAGATTCATTTCTCTTTTTGGCATGGGGCCTTGCCTTTTTTGTTTTTCATTTCTGCCCTCTTTTCTTTCTTTCTTTGTTTTTGTATTTTTTGATTTTTCATAACTTTAAATGCAACGATGGATGAAGTATTTACAATGGAAAAGGTACAAAGGCTTCAAAACTTAGAATAGCTTAAGAAAGGTAATGTTTAAGCATCCTGCCATTGACAGGACCCCCAAAAAATTCTGCTCCATTCAGCTCTTGTAAGAAAAATGCATTGTTCCCAGCAATTGAATGAATGGAGTAAGGGCCAAGCCATAGATTGTCAAATTTACCATGCTTTCCCTTGTCCTCCCTCTTTGAGTCCCACTTTAAGACTTTGTCCCCAATTTTGAAATTGCTGGCCTTTGTTCTTCTGTCAAATATCTTCTTGATATTGTCTTGCTTCTGTAATGCTTTGTTGTACACTTCCTCCTTGGTTTGCTGAAGATGAATGGTCTGATTTATTCTTTTGATTATGTCATTCTCTTCAGTCTGCAACTCTTGAATTAACTTCATAACTGGTACACCAAGGCTGTTAGGAAAAATTGCATCTGCACCATATACAAGCTGGAAGGGTGACATACCAATAGATTTATTCAAAGTCAATCTGTCAGCCCAAAGTGCATGAACCAGCTTTGTGTGCCAAGACTTCTTGTTGCCTTCCAACAGTTTCTTTATTATGTTCACTAAGATTTTGTTGGAAGACTCTGCAAGTCCATTACCTTGAGGGTAATAGGCTGTGGAGTGTCCCAAGGCTATCTGGTATTTGTGACAGAATTCTACCATTCTCTTAGACCCAAATGCTGCAGCATTATCTGTAATGATCTTGGTAGGACAGCCAAATCTGGAAAGGATATTGGTTTCTATGAATTTTATGATAACTGAATCATTGGCCTGTCTACAAGGAATGGCTTCTATCCACTTAGTGAAATAGTCTGTGGCAGTGAGGATCCACCGGTGTTGAGCAGAAGATGATGGATGGATTTCTCCTATGAAGTCAAGTCCCCACTGTTGAAAAGGGGCTTCAACAGTAATTGGATGCAGGGGAAGGGGTAGCAATTTTCTCTTGCCCTCGAACAATTGGCATTTATGGCAAGTGGTTGTAAGTTTGTGCACATCAGGAAAAAGAGTAGGCCAATAGAAACTAGCCCTCAAAATTTTGTTGGCTGTTGACTTCCAGTACAAATGGCCTCCACACTCTCCTTCATGGAATTCCTGCTTAATCTTTTCTGCATCAAACTCAGGCAAACATTTAAGCAATATACCACTAGCATTTTTCCAATAAAGACATTTATCAATAATGCAATAGTTTACAGCTTTTAACTTTAGGAATCTTGCCTTTGTCTTGGATAAACCAGGGGGTGTGTTTAGATTAAGCAAAACATAAACAATATCAGTATACCAAGGAGAATTAGCAAGATAATCTTCAACAATGGGGGTTGAGAATTCTTCTTGGTCATCCAAAGCATTAATCATATTAATATCAAGAACCTCACAATTTGATTCAACCATTAGCCTAGCTAGACCCTGTCCTTTGATAAGCTTAGTGGGTTTAATTTCTAAATCATATTCAAGAATAACAGCAATCCACTTACCTCTCTTACCATCTGGATCCTGGGTTAGAATATCCTTTACAACTGAATTTGGGACAAAGGCAATAATATGTGAGTGAAGGATGTATACCCTGAAGTCTTTTAAAGCTTTTACCAAAGCAAAAGCCTGTTTTTCCATAATGTTATACCTCAAAGGGGCATCCCTCAATGCCTTGCTAAAGAATGCAATAGGCTGCTCTTGCCCTTGTGGATTTTTCTGTAAAAGGACAGCAGCTATAGTATGTTCTGATGCAAATGAGAAGATATAAAAATCTTTGGAAAAATCAGGACTTATGAGAACCGGTGTTTTGGTTAGCGCTTGTTTAACCAGTTCAAAGGATGTCTTTGCTTCCGAGGTCCATTTTACCCCTTGCTCCTTCTTCAACATGTTTGTGATATTTCTAAGGAGCTCAGCCAAGTTGGGGATGAACCTTCTCAAAAAGTTAATCTTCCCTATGAAAGACTGCAACTCTTTGATATTTCGAGGATGAGAGATTTGCAATATGGCTTCAATCCTCATGGGATCTATCTTTATGCCCTGCTCTGAAATGATATGCCCAAGAAGCTTACCTTCTTGGAGACCAAATAATGTTTTCTTGGGGTTCAAAGATATCCCAAACTTTCTGCACTTCTCGAAAACTTTCCTCAAATGTTCCAAATGTTCTTCATCTGTTTTTGAAAACACAGTTACATCATCAAGATAGATAATGATGAAGAAGCCCAATTCTTCCAAGAATGCTATGTCCATGGCTCTCTGAAAGGTTTCTCCAGCATTCATTAGACCAAAAGGCATTTTCACATACATGAAAGTGCCCCAAGGTGTAGTAAAAGTTGTCTTTAATTGATCATCAGGGTGGACTAGGACTTGATTATACCCTGAATAGCCATCCAGCAAAGAAATTCTTTTAGACCCTACCACCTTCTGCAAAATATGATCCATCTTGGGTAAAGGGTAGTTGTCTTTCAATGAAGCTTTGTTTAAATTCCTGAAGTCTATACAAAGCCTGATTTCTCCAGTCTTTTTCCTAACTGACACTAGATTAGATACCCACTCAGAATATCTAATAGGGACAATAATACCAGCATCGTGCATCTTCATGATTTCCTTCTTAACCAATGGGAACTGGATAGGGTTTATTCTGCGCAGTTTCTGTTTGAATGGTTTTTGGTTCTCTTTAAGAGGAATTTTGTGCTGTATTATTTCAGTGTCATAGGATTTAAGATCTTCATAACTCCACGCAAAAACATCAGAAAATTCTTTAAACAGCTCTAAGTATTTGAGTTTAATGTGAGCTGGTAAAGTTTTAGACAGTTTGATCAATCTCGGTTTTTCCTCACTGCCTATATTACATTCCTCCACTTCAGTTTCTACAGGTTCCAGTTTTGGTTTATTGGCCACATCATCAAAATCAAACAGTTCTTCTAGAGGGGCCAAACCCTTGGGCAGACTATCATTATTAGAATGCAGAGTTTCCATTTCTTCTATTTCAGGTTTTGGACTTAATTCTGTTTGGTGTGTAGATGTGATAGTCTGAAGGTTTATATCTACCAGCTGTGGAGATGGTTCTTCTTCACCAAGAAAATTTTCTTCACTGCAGTCTGTATCATAGTCTGAATCTGAACTATGGGGTTCAAACTCATTTCTGAATTGCATGAAGTCTTCTATTTGTTTATCCCCATCAAACACCTACCAATATTTTTTGTTATCTGGGATAGCTGGTCTGAATTTTATCTGAGAGGTGTCATCATACAGCATTGGACAGGTTCTAGCAGCAAAGGCTAAATTGTGGGCTGCAATGTTTCTTTTTCTTGGGACAAAAGATAAAGTGTACTCCTCAAAAGTTCTCAAAAGATCAATGACATCATTCCTGTAGGCCCTAAGTCTGGGGTGATTTGCATTGTACTCCCCATTTACTTGCCTAATGATTAATTCAGAATCCCCATATATATCAATTCTCTTGGCACCTAATTTTTTCAAAAGATGCAAGTCTAAGAGAAGGGATTCATACTCTGTTATGTTGTTGGAACACTGAAAGTTTAATTTGCATGAAATACATTCTGTATGATTGTTTTCAGTGTTAGTGATCCAGACACCTGCACCAGCATTCGTTTTGGTGCATGACCCATCAAAATACATAGTCCAGAGAGGCAGATTTTCAGTTTGGTGAATGGACGTTGTATCATTTGATTCCTCAAGTTTATCATCGGGTTGAGGACTGTCTTTCTGACTGTCAAGTTTTAAGTTCAACAGGTTGGTGACTTGCAGTTCAAGGTCTGTGTTAAGTTTGCTAGGATCTTCAGACACAATAGACTGTTTCGGCACTTCAACGTTATGTTCCCCCTCTTTTATTTCAACCATCGATTCTATCGAAATAATTGGTTCTGTGAGTGCTTCATCATTAAACATGATGAAAGAATCAAGGCTTGTGTTTATAGCATAGAGAGGGGAGTTTTGGGGCCGATCCTGACATGTTACTGTGTACTACATGTGGGATTCCCTATAAAGCTTCCTAGTCTGATTGAAAACAGGGATAGTTGCATAGGTCATGTCCATTTGCATGGTCCCCTGTAACTTAGCCCCCCAAGACCTTGATAAAAGCATTCCGTACTTCGGGGGGACATCAGCCACAACAACATCCATGACTAAACATTTGGCTGGAATTTGGGCTAAATTAACACAGAGATCTTTGATCAATCCAAGACACTTAACTCTGTTTGAGTCAAAAGAGTACAGATCTTTGTAAGGTCTGGTAATTTCAAGACCCAGGCTCTCCATTACAGCTTTTGGCATTAAATTATGGGAAGCGCCTGAATCATGCATAGCATTATGCAGAATTTTGTCATGAATGTTTAAGCTTACATAAAAGGGAGGGACAGGACCTTCTTGGAATTTTCCTTCAATCTTTGGACCAAAAATAAGCTCTGGTTGGTCATCATTAAGATTGAGAGTATCTTCATTATCTTCTAAGTTTAAAGCCTTCAAAATTTTGGACCTATATACCTGTTGGGCAGCTAACTCAGTCAAAGGAACAGAGATTTTGATCTTTGAGATTTCCTGTTCCAGGCTGAAAAGGTTTTGACTCTTCAAAGTATTGACTTCAGCCTTGTTTACTGCCCCTTTCTCAGCAATAACAGCTTGCTGACTTGGTTTATCTACAGTTGAAATAGTTGTCTTTGCAGGAGTACTAACCGAAGTGCTAGTACTACTATTGTTTGCACTCTGTTTTTCAATATTTTGAGTGTCTTTCTCTTCACCACTACCAGAATCAACAGCCACCGTTTTGTCCTTTTGTTTGATTGTTTTAGACTTGGCTACAGAGCTGTTTTGAGAAGGTTTGTCAGAGGTTTTATTGTTGGGGGTTTGTTGATTAGATTTACTTCTGAGTTCATATTCCCTTAAAGGCTCTATGACAGCGTTTTCCATGTTTTGATAGTAATTCTGATTATCATCTCTTCTGTCATCACAAGGCGTATAAAGACCTTGCTTTTCATCATAATGAACCTCAAAGTCATCATCATCTACCCCAAACAGGTTTATATCGTTATCCTTTGTTGTTTCATCTGTTTCCTCAACCTCGCTTAAAAAGTTCTGATGAATGGGAGGGATGATCTGCTGATCATCTTCCCTGGGTCTGTTTGGAGGCTGATTCCTTCTAAGATTCTGATTCTGGTTTTGGTTTCTGTTTTGAGGAGCGTTTTGATTTAAACTTGCTTGCGCTCTCTCTAGAATGCTCATTTTCTTCATCATTTATTCCATCATTCTTTCCATATTCGAGCTCGAAGTAGAAGGGGTGGATTCCTCTCTAAAAGATACTCTTTTTTCAGCTTTCATTCTTGCTCTCTTCTCCATGAGGTTCACCTCCATAGAAAGAGCACCTCTTTGCATATCTTCAAGGGTTGCAAAGACTCTTTCTCTGAGTGAATATGTCATGTCTGGATCGAACCCTTCCGGAAATTTGTTTAAGGCTGATCCCTGAGGAGGTTTCAGTTCAGGGGAAAGTGCATTATACACATTGTTAAATCTGGTACAATAAGCTTGTACACTTTCCCCAGGGTTCCTATGGAGATTGTTGTAGTCGGCAAGGACTTGGAGAGGGTTTTTCCTTACTTCCCATTTGTTTAAAAATGTTTGATGGAAGGCTTGAAGGTCGTTAATACTATGGGGGGTTAAACCTTTAAACCATTTTCTCACATCTCCCCCCAAACTTTGAGCAAACAATCTGATTTTGACAGATTCATTATCGATTTCATTTATGTCAAAGTAGTCATTCATCTTGTCCACATGTTGAGATGCTGTTATGGTATTATTAGCATCATATAATGGAATTTTGGACTGATAATCTTGTGGAAGATTGACTAATGGTACAGGAAGGACTAAGGGAGCATACCATGCTGCCATGATATGTGGTGGGGGTGGGTTTACAAGTGGAGGTGGGGGTTGAAGTGGAGTGGTTTGAACAGTGGATGAAAGATGAACAGAAGTGGATGGAACAGCAGTAGAGCTCTGAGCTGATCTTGGATGAGAGACACCTAGATTATGTAAGAAATGTAAATCAGGAGGTGTTGATTCTCTATTCCCAAGAGTCTCGCTGGTTTCGGGCGATGAAAGGGTAGGCTCAGAATCTAACTGATCTAAATCACCAAATGACCTAGTTCTGAATGGGTTTAATAAGTCAACTTGTGATTCATGAAGAGCTGAAAGGTTTTCAGGGACTGAATTGGCTCTTAGGGGTGGTCTGAAGATAGTTGAGGGTTGTATCCTAGGAGACTTCCTAAGAATTCTTTCGGGGTTATCAACTATTTCAGGAGGATCTGGGTCAGGATGGGCTCTAGTATGAATCTTTTTAGGAGCCACAATGTTTTTGTGATTAGACCCAATCTAAACAAGAAAAGTTCAACCAGATATGACAATCTTTAGACGGTTAACTAACCTGTTGTCTTAATTCGAATCCTGCAGTCCTTTAACTGAATTTGAATGATTTTATAATGATAAGGGTTCTTTCCAGTGGAGTCTTAAGGTCTGTTCAGGATGGTGGAGTCGCCAGGTGGAAGGCTCAAAGTATTTTCCAAGGAGTACACTGTCCACCACAGTGTTTATGAAACATTCCTTTTCAGAGATGTCTCGAAACACAACAAACTCTAACCAGAGATTGAATGGGAGGGCATTCACCAGATATGTCACCCCCAAAAGAGGATGAGATCCAGAGGCTACCTGGCCCTTTCCAGACTCTGTCTAAGAGTATAGGGTAAAACACATGAAAGACGTATACAAGATATCAAAACTAGTGTTTTACTACCAATCTGAAATGTTTTTGGTATTTTCTGAATTGTTTATATTGTGGTTTAAAAGAATGTCCTAAATTTGCCTCAAAACTTAGCTACGGTTATGAAACAAAGACAGTCTATCCTTATGGCTAAGCTAGCTGATTTTCCAAGGTTTAGATAAAAACTTAAAAGAATCCTAGGATGACCTAGTTTGTCACTGATTCAATTGATCTTCATCTTAATTACCATTTTCTTGGTAGTGCTTGGAAAGGCTGCTTTTTACTCTCAAGATGTTGTATGAAGATTATGGGTAAGGAATCCCCAGCGGAGTCGCCAGCCAGAAATGTCAGGTCTCTGTAAAAAGCAAGATTGGCAAAGTCCGATCACAGAGTTAACATCATTTCAACTAACTTTGGGATTCTAGGATCTAGCCCTCCTGAATCCGGAGAGGGATCTCTCCAATATGTACAAAGATGGATATTGTCTTTGAAGTTTAGGATAACGATATTAGGCTAGTTATGAAGGCCAAGGGTTTTGTTTGGTTTTTTCAGATGGCGGGACATAATTGCTGTTCTAAGACGGAAAGATCTATATGCAAATAGGTTCAAAGGTGAAAAGTTGCAAGTAACAAAATAAACTTTGATTCTAAAGAAAGATGATGGCAAGTCTTTAATCCATTGGGCTATGGAGTCATAAGAGAATTTAATTGAAACAACCAGGTTCAAGAGTAATCTGTGGGGCAAGTCATCTAGGCCTAAGGATCTCTTTGAAGTTTGATTTATGGAATGGGGTGATACAAAAAGAAAGGGAATTAACAGATGCAGAACAAAGAGCAGCCCAGGATCTGGTAAGTACTTTGAAACTAGCCAACCTTTGACCAGGCACTTAAGAAAAACATAGAAGCAAACTAGGATCTGGTAAGTACTTTGAAACTATCCAGCCTTTGATACACTTCTAATAGAACACAGATTAAAAACAGAGGGAAACTTGAAGGTAACCTTTGGAGCAGAGACTAGCGGGCATGGCTCACCTTTCTCCTCATCTTAGTTCTCCTTTACTCAGTTGCTTCCAAGACAATCACCAAGATAACACAGAATGGCCCAAGATTTGATAAGTACTTCGAAACTAGTCAGCTTTTGACACATTCTAAGGGAAACAGACAGATAGTTGAGCAAACAAGAAAGGGACTCAGGGCTAACCTTTGATTTCCTCAATTCATTCCTTACACAACATGTATGAAAGTAACATTTAAAAATAACATTCAGCAGTGACGAAAAGATGAGGGAACGCCATCATCTCTGTGCTTAGACTGAATTAAATCATTTCTAAATAACACAATAAGAAGAAAACATTGGGATAAAGATTTTTCAGCCAGAGAAGGTCACTGGTATACAGCAAACTCTAACACTGTTTAAACTGTTCTTTATAGTGGAAAATGAAACAAATTGAAAACAGAAATAAAATGACAAGTTACAGTAAGAATAACATCACCATCGGCATAGACCAGGATCCCATAAATCAGCTTGTATTGATTGCTTCAAACCGGTTACAATCTTCACATCCAATGTTTTAATTCACCTCTCTTCACAACCTAATCTATCTGTTACAAGCAGAGCTCCAAGGGCCCATGAAACCACTATTTACAGTCAAGATTTTTCCACTCAGAAACAGCTACAACGCTTCAGCAATTATATTTACAACCAACTAATCCAACCCCTCACTCATCTTCTTCTGGAGTATATATAGAAGGATGAGGAGGTGAGATCTGATAAAAAGATCTCAAATACAATTAATGCAGAATTAATGTCTTCCTGACCCCGTGAGGTTCGATGAAGAAATTCTACAGGTGTTATATTGCATTAATGTGTTTATACTTAAGAAGTAAGCTCGAAGAGAGCTTTTGTTGACCTTTGAGGCTCCGCATAATATTAGGGCTATTCTGCAAATATTCTGGAATAAAATCTGGTGCAGAAATAACTTCTTGGTTGTTCCGAGGCATAATATCTGATCTTGTTCAATCAATTCGGCCTCTGACTGATCGTTCTGAGGCAATAGGTGGCACTGTGGTGGTTGAGGAATCAATTCGCCTCAAAGTATGGCGGTGGAGGCGATTGTCTGATGAACACTTTTAGGTTTTGCTTTAATCCATGTTCTGAGCCGGGGATTAGGCTTTTGATAACCGTCTTAACTGTAATCCCCGCCAATTTATTCATAAAACTGCTGCTCTGGTTCATTCTGTCTTCAAAACCTGATACTCTTTCTCTGCTCTGATATCGACAGCTTTCTTCAAACTTTGCAGGGGTGTGTGGCAACCAAAGCTCATGAAACTTTGTAGATATCATTGGTCTTCTCCGTATATTCAATTCCCTGGATAAATCGAAAGGATTGGAGTCATCACCCTTATCCCTTAGATTTCATAGAATACGAAGAAAAAACCTTTAAAAACCTGCAAAATACAAGAAAAATGAGGAAATCCTGCGTTATATGGATAGACTGCATCGGAAGTTGTGCGAGAAAATGGAGAGATCGGAACCGTTGATCTTATCGCGATCAACGGTCGGGAGAAATTTGAATAGTCAATGGGGAAAAAGGTGGACTGTACAACGGAATCGGAAGAACAAATGAGAGCCGTCGATCTGCGGAGATCGACGGTGGGGATCGGCTCTTGAATGCGCCGGGGAAGACTTAACGGGCGGGCGAATTCGTTAAAGGGTGAGCGGAAACGGCGATCAGGGACCGTCGGATGGGAGGGCTCAGATCCGACGGTGAGGATGAATCCTGCTGCGGGGCCATAGGAAGAGATTTAACGTGCGGGGAATAGACATGGCACGGCGGTTTTCGGAGTGAGGTGGAGAACACGTGTCGGCCAGCGGGTGGGATCGCTGGCCGATGGTATAAAACCGCTTCCAGACGAAAGGTGGTGCGGGCACAAACCGGTGGGAATGGAAAACAGTGCGGCGAAGGGGGGGGTCCACCAGGTAAGGGGTACACTCCGCACCGTTGATCTGTGGGATAGATCGACGACAGAGTTTTAATATGATTTTATTTGGTGGAAAAAATAAAATAAACCCGACTTTGCATTTTTCAAAGGTTTTCAATGTTTTCGGGTGATAAATTATTTCTTAGGGTTAAGCGCCTGGCGGTCTTAGCACACGGTTCTGGCGGGGGGACATATGGATGGAGAGAAAGCGGGGGCTTAGCCTGAGGGGCTAAAGCCTAACGCATAGAAAACGAATGTTTTTCCATGGTTTTTTAATGATTTTTGCAAGAGGAGAAAGGCTCCGATAGGCTAAAAAGTGGGTTTTTAACCTTAGGAAAGGGGATAAATGGAGGAATAAGGAATATAAAAGGGTTTGATGGGGGTTTTTATGGATGAAAGGAGAGTTGAAGAAACGAAGGAAAGGTGGAAGAAGGGGAGAGGCAAAAGGAGGAGGATGCAGCAATATTTGATTGGGATTTTTCAAGGAACATCAGAGGCAGAGAGAATGAAGAGTATGTAGAACCAATCAATAGTTTGTGATCTTACCAACAGACTTCAAGTATCAACAATTTTAGGCCTGAATTTGTTTCTTGAAGGCTGCCAAGAAAATTTAGCCACCAACTGATATAATTGAAAAATATAGGTGGCTAACACACGGTATGCAATTGACTTCCTTGATAATCAGTAGCTGAAGACCAAGAAGATCATTAGTGAAATTAGGACCATTAAAGCTCAAAAAGAGGCAGGGAAGGCTAAGGCTTTGTTGGAGGAAAGCTTGGATATATTTGGTGAGCTTGATGGTGAGGAGGATTAGCCTCCAAGACAGAGACCAAATACAATAGGGCTTAAGAGATCTCTAGCTCGTGAGAGATAAAAAGAGGTTGCGCTGGCAGTGCATCTCACTCTATGTGAGTTGTTGGCCCTTGAGATTAGTAGAGATAGAGAATCATGGCTTTATAGATCCAACCTGCATTTGGAGGGCTTGCTAGAGAAGACCAAAAGGGACAATGATATTCAGTGGAATATGGAAAAGCACTATGCCATGAGAAACAAGATTGCAAAAGCCAAGCTCAAATGATCCCATGCAAAGATTAAAGTCTTAACCAAGAAAAAGGAGAAGGGGAAGTTAGACATACTTGCTGAGGTCTATCTTCATACCTCTAACACTTAACAAATAAAATCACAATTTTGACAAATTTTGACACCTTTGGCACTATGGTGCATTTTTGAGTTTTTGGGCAACTTGGACAAATAGAAAATTTTCTAAACACACAACGGCACTGGCACTGTGCTCTTTTTTGGGGCATTCAATTGCAAAATGGACACCACCATCATGTTCAGAATGATGAGAGCATTAAATCCAACAAATTTCAGAATATTTGGAGGAGAACTGATCCCTAAAAAAGGTAAAAAACCACCAAATAAACATGTTTCTACCCTTGAGCGTTTACCAATATTGGGAGAATAGGTTTTTGACAGGGAAGATGGACACCATTTTGAAAACTAGAGGCATATTTGGAAACTATACTAAACGATATTTCCAATGAGTTATCATGGAGCTTATTTTGAAATCGGGAAGGCCTCCAAAATTCGCCTATAAGACAAGCTATTTTTCTGTCATGGCATTGTTCGTTTATCAGGAAAATGCAGTTTTCATCATCTTCAGCAAAACTTTTACTTTTTGACTTTTTACTTGCGAAAATATGAAAATCACTGATTTAAATGGTCGTGGTGAATGTAAGTATCATGTTTTGACTTTTATCTAGGGTAGATGCATCAGATAAGTCTTCTAGAGGTCAAATGAATCAATTTCCTTTCTTTTAGAGGCAAATTGTTGAGTTTTCCTAGTCTTCAGATTCTGTTTGGAGTCGGTGAAATTGATCCCTATCTCATGGATTCGACTCCCTGAGGCTAGGAAGAGTGGTTTTAAGGTATATTTGATGTATTCTCTTAGTCATTGTAATGGTTGGAATTACTTGGAGCTTTGGCATCTCAAGAGAATATTTTGCATAATTTTGGCTTGGACATTAATACAAATTTGCAGCTATTTCTTTGGGATCCATGTGGTATGAAGTGTTTGTGATGCAAGAGCATGAGGCTTCGAGGTAAAAGAATTAAAATTGTATTCGAAAATATAAAAGAGTTTAGAAGAAAAGGAGTGGGTTCCTTTAGCTGGAAATTTATGGTTTGAGTAGATAGGGATTTGACTAGTATTCAGGGATTTGAACTACTTATATTAGATTCATTATATTTAGTTTTTAGTTGATAGATTTAGGGAGAATATCGTGCTATATTATTTTATCCAAAATTGGACAAATTCGATTTTTTGAATCGGATTTGAATGATTGTATGAATACTATTTTATGTAAGTTTGGACAGTGTGAAAGGGGATTTTGGCAGTAGGAATAATTGCATTACATATTGTAATATCCCAAAATGGGGATTTTTGACACCATTAGGAATATCTTAAGATATTCCAAATGTGAAGATCCATCAAATAGACTCATATTATGTGCTCAAAAATACATAGCCTTCAAATGAGTGAAACAATAGAAAAAGAAGAATGTCTACACATTCCCAAGTGGGGAAAATGCATAAATTAGACCCTGAAATTTTTTTCTAAAGATATATGTTTTTACTGGGTGAAATAACGCTTGTTTCCCTTATAATATGATGTTAGGTCTCCAAATACGAAAGGGGATCATAAATAAATCCCTTTTGATATGTTAAACAGACCTCCCGGCTTCCTGTCAGCTCAAAAATAGCCAAATCCCATGACTTGAGTTATGCAGAAAAATACTGAAGCATGTATAGCATTATTTTATGAGGTTTTATGTAGTATAATCATAAAATAGCATGGATATGGAGTTATATGGAATAATATTCCAAGAAAATGAATATCTGACTTCCTTATTGTATTATAAAGACAACCCAGCAAAGAGAAGATCTGAATATTCAGCTCAAAAAATGTAGTCTTACTGAAAAATTACAGAGATATATCTGAATAATACAAAGAGGGATGATAATCCATTCCTCTAGCTTTCCGGGAGAAGGGTTGGCCCTTTCCCTAGGAAACTAGCTCAAAAATAAGGGTCTTAACCCTGCTACAGCAACTGTATGAAAAATGATGCAGTTCCTGCAAGGGACTATGCTGTAGGAGATGAGAAAAAATTTGGCCTACTACCAAGATGTGAAATGTGCTCAGAAATATTCCTAGCTGATTTCTCAAGAGAAGGAAGGCAACTTCTACTGAGAAACAGACCCGAAAGTGGTGTGACAAGCCTCCACTGCAACACCCTGCAACTCAACAATATTCTCCTATAGAAAAAACCCTGGGACTGAATAATGGTGCTTGGCATCAAGCCTGGATGTGGAGAAATACAAGAAAAATTCTCCCAAGAGGCCTCTCAAGGGAAGATATGGCATTCCCGCTTGGGAACACCCTGTGCTCAGCAGCACTGCAACCCTACTAAACAACAAGAGGATGCCAAGTCTAAATAGACAAGATCAAATAATCAAATAATAAGCATGAATAACAAAGGCTCCCATCCTCTCCATATATATCAAGTGAACCTCTCCACATTGGGTCCCATCCACATGTGCCATCAAGCTCATGCAAGTTTTCCTCCACCAAAACTGCGTTGTCCATCAAGGAAGTTCAATGTATCTAGACAACTTTGTTGAATTGATCAAAGTTGACTGAATCAACATGATCCCATCTTTGTTCACACCCAAGGGTGCTCAAATTAGCTGCTTGTTCTTACTCCTTTCACATTAGGAGTGTTATTGATCCCTATAAAGAGGTTAATGGGCCTCCTTACCCATTTATTCACCTACCTAGTGATAAAACAACTCTAATATTCCATTTAGCTTGGAGGCTAAAATTTTGGAATATTACAGTCTTCCCCTCCAAAATTTTTCTTGTCCTCAAGAAAATGCATAAGGAGAGAAAAAAATCCTCCCCTCCTCTTTTTATGGCCTCCTTATCAAAAGTCTCCACCACTGCTCAAAAGCTGTCCTCCAATGTTTCCTCCCAAGCATGAAAAAACATATGGCTTACATCATAGAAAGGTGGAACATGTAAGTGGAAACCTCCCTGCTGTCTAATGGCCTCCTCAAGGTAGGAGTGATGTTGAACATGGGGAATATTATTCCCAATGAGTGACTCCCACACCCATGCTATCATCCATATGAAATGAACCAACCAAGTTAGCTCAAAAAGAACCTCAACCCCTGGTTCATAAAATGTGTTGGGGCTGCATGGAGAGATTGGATCCTCCCAACCAAGTGGTTTCTCTCTCCATTTATGGTAAGTATGGGGCTGCTGCTGATATTGGGCTGAAATATCATGACCTCCAAGAGTGGCCCAAGCTATCCCATCAAACAAATAAACCATGAAGTGCCTCCTCCAAAAACTCAAGTTCTCCAAATGGCTCCTCCCACATGAAGAAGAGAGATGTAATTTGGCAATCATGGGCTGCCCATTGCTTCTCCTGAAACATGCATCATGAAAAGTAGGGAGAATCATTCTCCCAATGGGAATCTCAACTCATATCCCACTCTCCAAACAAAGCTTCCCATGAACATAGAAATATCAGCAATACATGGAAGCAAAAACCAATAAACAAGTTGTCACATGACAACCGAGAAGTGGATCAAGGTCCCACACAAGGAACCAGTGCAGTGCATTCCTTTCCTGCATCAAATAAAACAAAAACAACTGATTTTCCAGCCACTTTTTTTCTATCACAATCATCTTACAAGATATAAACATGAAAGTACAAAGTTGTGTCTATGGTGCACACCAAAAATCCTGTGGCTTCCCCCACAAACCACCAATGAGATATCCAATCTCAATGCTATAAATGGCTTCAAGTACATCATTATACAATATTCAAGAAGGATTAATCCTCCTTGGTACAATATGTTTCTCATATAAAGAAAATAAGTACAAAACATAAAGTGAAATTGTACATTCTCCGTTATGTACTTGAGGTCTTGAGCTGAAATGGCTCAACTGGAAATCCTCCCTCACCTCCAAAGAGTAGGGAAGTGGCAGTGACATCCTTTCTATCACCATCCAGGCCATGCATCTCTCCATAAGTTGGAGTATGTCATGCTGAATTCCCTCCCAAATGAACTCCTCTGCCAAGGAAAGATATGCATCAAAATGCATGGAAAAGAAGTCCTCATGTGCTACATGTAATAGCTTCTCCTTGAGCTTAGAAGCTCTAGTGAAGAAGACTCTACCATGAGAATAGATGACCATATCGTCCACCATATATATTTCATCTCCATTAAGGCCATCAAGAATCATGCAAGCATCGAGATCCTTGGAGTACTCTACCAAGAGTTGAGACCTCCAGTATGGATCAATCCTCCCAAGAGACAGCGCTGGTGATCTGGCATGTGAAGCTCTCCTCATGCTGCTGCCTGCTACTTTGAAATCTCCCATTCCAAAGTTCTCCTCCAAACTCTTCACCTCTCCAGAATCCAAGAGCAGTGAATCCAAAGACAATATGTCTTTAATCAATGCTAGATTTGGTGGCCTCCCAGGTGGAATGCCTCCATGTAGTGAGACATCAATGTCAGGAGTGGACTGTACATATGGTTGTGAAACCTTGCCCTTGCCTTCACAGCACAATACAGTATTCCTCCTCTTTGCATTAGATCTCTGAAATAGAGAAGGGTGTGTGCCTCTCATCACATGATGCCGCTCTTCCTTCCTACCCCTTCCTTCCAACTACAATGCTTCACAATCATGCTGCTCATTGATTGTGCTTGGACCTCTATGTATGACATCCTGGGGAACTTCTTGCAATGACACATGAAATCCTCTAGTTGGAGCATGTGCTCCTCCTTCCTCTGTATGAGGCACTAGATATTCTCTAGATGTGACAACTTTTTAACCCCCATCCTTCTCTTCATCTTCAATATGAATAGGAGGTAACTACTCAATAAGAGGATCATTCTTTGCAAAAGGAACCCTCATGCCATATTTTACAAGGTTATGAAACAAGGTATCATGCAAGATGTCATCTCCTCCAATAGGTTTCTGAAGTGGGTTTGAGTTTGTAGGTCCTCCAAACTTATGCAAAAGTTTCATTGGTTTGAAACTAACTCAAACATCCACCAATCATAGGCCTTACCTTCAAAGTGCAGCGCTGCAACTCTGATGGCTTTATCTTTAGAAACTTGCTGATGCTGCAAATAAGTATAAAACTCCTCCACCCAAGATTTGGCTGAACAAGTTGGGGATCCATCAAAGGTAGATAGAGAAAATATATCCATGTCATCCATCCTGGTCTTGCAAAACTCTTTGAAAGTAATATGATCTCTAAACTTTTTAGTTTGAGACTCATACTCTTGCAGGAAAGTACTAAGAGTTTCCATCCCTGACATTTCTTCTTTCAACTCTTCCATAGCAGATCTGGGAATTTGACTACATTGTGCATAATAGGGTGTAACTTCATGTCCACACCTATCACGTGCTAATCTAGATCTGGCTCTAGATCCAAACTGCTCAGGAGATTCCATCTCTCCTCTCACCTTCTTAAGATCTTCATTGATGCACTGTACAGATTTTTTAAGAAGCTTTGTAAGCCTATCTTCCCTTTTTCCTCCACATGATGGAGTCTTCTCTCTGTTCATCTCTCCTTTTCTTGATAGCTGCATGGCTGAGTTCCATAGGCTGAGCCAAGATTGAAGCTTTGATACCACTGTAATATCCCAAAATGGGGATTTTCTACACTATTAGGAATATATTAAGATATTAAAAATGTGGAGACCTAGAAAATAGACTCATATGATGTGTTCAGAAACACATAGCCTTCAAATGAGTGAAACAACAAAAAAAGAAGAATGTCTACACATTCCCAAGTGGGGAAAATGCAGAAATTAGACCCTGAAAATGCTATTTCTGAAGATATGCATTTTTACTAGGTGAAATAATGCTTGTTTCCCTTAGCATATGATGTTAGGTCCCCACACACAAAATTCAATCAGAAAGACATCCCTTTTCATAAGTTAAACAGACCTCCCAACTTCCTGTCAGCTCAAAAATAGCCAAATCCCATGACTTGAGTTATGCAGAAAAATACTGAAGCATGTACAACGTTATTTTATGAGGTTTTTTGTATTATAATGATAAAATAGCATGTATATAGAGTTATATGGAATAATATTCCAAGAAAATGAAGATCTGACCTCCTTATTGTATTATAAAGCCAACCCGACAAGGGTGTCATGAAAATACAAGTACAAAAAGAGCAGATCTGAATATTCAGCTCAAAAAATGAAGTCTTACTGAAACATTACAAATATATAGCTGAATAATACAAAGAGGGATTAGAATCCCTTCCTCTAGCATTCTGGGAGAAGGTTTGGCCCTTTCCCTAGGAAACTAGCTCAGAAACAAGGGTCTTAACCCTACTGCAACAACTCTATGAAAAATGAAATAGTTCCTACAAGGGACTATGCTATAGGAGATGAGAAACACTTTGGCATACTGCCAATATATGAAATGTGCTTAGAAATCTTCCTAGCTGATTTCTCAAGAGAAGGAAGGCACCTTCTACTGAGAAACAAAACTGGAAGTGGTGTGACAAGCCTCCACTACAACACCCTGCAACTCAACAATATTCCTTTGCAGAAATAATGCTAGGACTGAAGAATGGTGCTTGGCCTAAAGCCTGGATGTGGAGAAATACAGGACAAACTCTCCCAAGAGGCCTCTCAAGGGAAGAGATGGGATTCCCGCTCGAGAACACCCTGTGCTCAGCAGCACTGCAACCCTACTAAACAGCAAGAGGATGCCAAGTCTAAATAGACAAGATCAAATAATCAAATAATAAGTATGAATAAAAAAGGCTCCCATCCTCTCCATATATAGAAATTGAACCTCTCCACATTGGGTCCCATCCACATGTGCCATCAAGCTCATGCAAGTTGTCCTACACCAAAAGTGCATTGTCCATCAAGGAAGTTCAATGTATGTAGACAACTTTGTTGACTTGGTCAAAGTTGACTGAATCAACATGATCCCATCTCTGTTCAAACCCAAGGGTACTCAAATTAGCTACTTATTCTTACTCCTTTCACATTAGGAGTGTTATTGATCCCTCTAAAGAGGCTAATGGGCCTCCCTACCTATTTATTCACCTACCTAGTGATAAAACAACTCTAATATTCCATTTAGCTCGGAGGCTAAAATTTTGGAATATTACACATATTTTTAAATTGCTCTGTATCTTTTTGAATTTTACATGTGAATGTCAAATCCCAGAGGTTTTGATTTCCTTAGAAATATTTCTGAGTTGATGATTTCAGGTCGAGTTCCGTGTGTGTTAATCATTGAAATTTTGTGTGCTTTGATCTAAGTTCTGTAAGAACCATGGAGTCTGATATGATACTTCGTGAGGAAACCAGAGAATATTGATAGTTGTTGATCTACAATACAACTGCTATCACATCATCACAGTGTGCGGGGTTTTACATTTCAATCAAACCTAAAATCTATTAAATTGAGATTTAAAATCAAGAGAACTGTCGAATGAGAAGAATCAATGGATATCGCATAAAAATATGCATGTTATTTAATCTCTTAAATGGATGTGATATTTTATAAATCCGATTTAATAATTTAAGTTGATTGTCCAACATTTATTCGACCTGAAGGCCCTCATATCAAGGTCATTGATCTGACGGTGTTCACATAATTAGATGCATGTGTTTTAACTTTTTAAATGGATGCGATAGAGTTTTATAGTAAAGGTTTTAATATGTTTTGGTTCGTCACTAAGGCAAATAAAAGAGGTTAATTGGGATTGGATGACTGAGACTTCTAAGAAATCCAAAGGAGAAATTTCACTGAGAACTGAAGATGTAATATCGAAGTTAGATAGATTATCCATAACACCTGTAACAAAACCACCATTTTTGGTATCAGAGTAGTATTTAGAGCAGCCTTTAGACACTGAGTAAGATCTCAAATATCAGGAAAATAAATCCAACATGGCTTACAGATTTGGAAGAGGAGGTGTTTCTAGTCAAAGAAGAGGAAGACCATTTGCAAATACCAAAGTGTTGGAAGCTATGCAACAGATCCAAGCTAGATTGGAAGCAGTGGAAATGGGAAATCAAAGAGATGCAGATGCTGGAGATGTTGGTGAGTGTGAAATTGAAGCTGCAGAAGAGGAGGAACCTACAGAAGTTACTCCTGAAATGAGATTTTTTAAATCAGTGTTGGGATCCACATCTAAACCCAGAATTGAAGTTTCAGTTTTTACGAGAGGCTTAAATCTAGAGGAGTTGAAGGATTGGGTTAATGACATGGATAAGTTCTTTGATTATGAAGAAATGGAAGAAGGAAAAAGGGTGAAATTTTCTGTCACAAAATTGAAGGGACATGCAACACTTTGGTGGGATGGAGTGTAGGCATAAAGAAGGAGACTTGGTAAGCAGCCAATAAGAAATTGGAAGAGGATGGTGGAAAAGTTGAGAGGTAATTTTTTTCCAAGTGATTATCAACTTTCATTATTTACACAGATGCAGAACCTTAGACAAAGGTCAATGACAATAAAAGAATATACATAGGATGTTGGCTCGAGGGGTCTTGACCCAAGTTCGAAGGTTAATGTTTGCCAACAAACCCCTATACTACTAGCCCTTTCGGTGGTGATCCACTTGTGCAGACCAAAGTGTCACCCAAAGCAGAATGGGAGGGTGCTGGAACTAGGTTTCCGCACCTTGAGAGAGAGTAGGTAAGTCAAGTAGATTTGCATTCGCAGCTTATCGGGTTCGCACAAGACAACTCTATTCGCAGGTTTGTTAACAATATAATCCACAATATAACAGAGCTACAAATCTAGTCAATACCTTCACATCCACGTGTGTATCAGTAGTTACCAGTACACAATATCATAACGCATCATTAACAGATTACAGATACACCATAACATACACAGATTCGTAGCATAACAGGTAACAGATAACACAACTGTATTCTCAGTTCTAACAGATCCCAAATATTCACATCAATAGTAACACATCAAATCCGATAACACAGAGCTACTTTAACTGTATCCATATATATTAGCACAAAAAACCCAGTACAATCCAAACACAGCCTACGCACACAGCTAGCAAGGTCTGCACACTGTAGGACTGAGGATATCCATGCACAGAGCCAATAGGAGTCCTTACCAAAACTACCAACAAAAGATCTAATAATCCACACTTAGCACCAGTCTTAATTTTTGCCTACCTTGAATCTAAAAATGTTCATCTATTTATATCGACTTAGCCTACACTTCCAATGGTCCGCAAACTGTGGTTTGCGGACTCTTGGTCTACCCTTGAGCCATTACAATGCATTCAGGGCTTTGACCCACCCCAAAATCCATGTGCTAGACTAATTAATTCCAAAAATATACAAAATTGTACAAAATTTTTATCTTTTATGGGGCCTTGTTCCAACAGTCCCCCAACACAATCTTGTGACTCATCCCGAGTCACTGTGGTGGTGGGCTCTCCACCTTTGCTTGTAGCAGCTTGATCGCATTAACCAATTCGGGCAGCACTCCTTCACTTTGCACAACAACATTTAGAGCTATATCTATAATTTTTTGTGAATTTGGTCCCTCTGTGGCCACTGTGACACTTTCCAAACTATGGTTAAGTTGTTTTACTACGAGATCAATGTCCTGGGAGAGCTTGAGGGCTTCATCATCCTAAGGCTTGAGACGGTCACCAACAGTCTTCTTCTTCTGGCAGAGCTCATCAATTTCATCTTGCAAGGTGTGGCTGGTACATAGTCATGCCAACTGTTGATAATGGATTAGAGTAGGAATCGTAGCTTCCAACTGTTCGAACTATTCTTCCTTATGTCGCAGTGCCTGATTGATCTCATGCAAGAGCGGATCGCGCTACACTTTGTTCCATAGCTCCATTGTGGTTTCCAACAGCTGGGCACCTTGAGCGATTTGTCTGGTGATAACATTTGTAGCCTTCGCAAAGGTCTTTTGTCGAATATGTCGATCATGCCATGCCTTATCCCAAGCCTTCTGAACCTACTGATGGAAATTAGTAATGAAACGTTCTTCCTCCAAAGCCACAAGTTGCATTAACTACTCCTCCATGATATCAGCCTTCGCCATATTCGTAAAGGCTGCGATGTGCATGCTAGGAATAATGTATTCCATGGGCATAATGGCCTCCTTGCCATAAACCATCCTAAATGGTGTTTTCACTATCAACTTCTTACAGGTGGTTCGGTAGGCCCAAAGAATAGACGGGATACACACATCCTAGTTGCTACAATCGATGTTATAGACCTTAGTTAGTGCATGCTCCAAGACTTTTTTAAAAGCTTCGACCGCTCCGTTTTCCTGGGGATGATACAAAGTGCTTTTTTCATGATGGATCTAAAATTCTTCCGTTAAGGCCTGTATTGTTTCATTAAGGAAATGTGTACCTCTACCTCTCATCAAGATATTCAGACATCCAAATCTGGTCAGAATCTGCTCAAAGATGAAGTGTGCAATGGTATCTTCAGTGCAATCCTTCACCGCTTGTGCTTCAGCCCACCTGGTTTCATAATCAGCGACAGTTATAATGTAACACACACCCGTATTCTTTCTGGGTGGGTTGATAGGTCCTATAAAATCGACGGCCCATTTGTCAAATGCTTGCAGGGCCATTTTCAGTTGAAGGGGAATTTCATCTCTCCATGATGGCCTTCCGGTTCGTTGGCATGTATCGCAAGCCTTAAAATAGTCGTGAAAGTCACTATGCAAGGTAGGCCACCATAATCCATCTCTCAAGATAATTTGTGTCATTGCTTTCCCTACGTAGTGACCTCCTACTACTCCATCGTGGGCTTTTTCCAAGATAGCATGATGTTCATGCTCCAAAACGTTCCTTCGCATCACTTCATCAGCTCCCATATTATATAGATTACCTACGATGATGGTAAAATATGCAGCGCATGTTACTAGCTCTTTCTTCTGTCGTACTGAATACTCTGCAGGTGCCATGCCTGTAGTCAGGAACTAGATTATGTCGGTGAAGCGCGCATCAACTACCTTAATATAAAATAGCTGTGCATCAGGCAATCCTTCTTCCAAGCTGGTTGGTTCCTCACCACTCTCAATTCGGGACAAGTGATTTGACACAGAATTCAACTTCCCCGGCTTGACAATGATCTCAAAGTCATATTCCTAGAACAATAGTAGCCATCGGTAGATTCCCCCCACCCCCCCCAACACAGGCTTATTCACCAAGTACTTCAAATCCAAATGATCTGTAAACATTTTAAAGTGTCCTCCTAACAGATAGTGTTGATACTTCTATAATACATAGACCATGGCCAATCCTTCTTGCTCCGTGGTGGAGTAGTTGCGCTCTGCATCAGAAAGCTTCCTACTAGCAAATGAAACCAGGTCATCAATGTTTCTGTCTCCAGGCTGTGTAAGGACCACTCCCAGTGTGATTCCTGATGCATCTACGTGAACATGGAATTCCTTCGCCCAATCAAGGAAGATGAGAATAGGCATAGAGACCATCTTCTTCTTGAGTAGCTCGAATCTTTTCTAGCATTCGTCGTCCCAAAAAAATGTAACATCCTTCTTAAGCAGCTTTTCCATAAGCGCTGTGATCAACGCATATCCTTGAATAAAATTTTTGTAGTAGCCTGTATGTATGAGGATTGAATGCAATTGTTTCTCAGTTGTAGGCACTTCCAAATTTATGATAACTGTGAATTTCAGAGGGTCAACCATCAACCCTTGTTGGCAAACTATATGTCCGAGCAAGATCTTGAAGGGTACGCAAAATATGCACTTATTTATATTCAGGGAAATCTGGTGTTTTCTATAGGCACCCAACATCATGCGCAGGTTCAAGAAGTGCTTCTTAACCAAGCCGAAGATAGTCCGGTCATCAAAGTACACCTCCAAAAACTTGTGGATGAACCCTTTGAACACTACGACCACAACCCGCAAAAATATGGCAGGGGCATTCTTGAGCCCAAAAGGCATGAAAATATATAGAAAGGATCCCCATTCAGTAGCAAACGTAGTTTTGCTATGATCTTCAGGTGCGATTCTGATTTGATGGTATCTCGAGAATCCATCTGTAAAGCAGTATGCTTCCTATCCTCCCACGCTGTTAAGGATTTCTTCTAAGAATGGTGTAGGAAAGGGGTCATGTATGCAGGCATCATTTAGTTTGCGTAAGTCTACACAAATCCATATTTCTCCCTTTGTATTTTTTTCCTGAACCACCATTGGGCTTACCCAATCCGATTGTTCGACCGGTTCGATGATACCTGCGGTGATAATTTTATCAATTTCTTCCTTAACCGTTTTCTTATACTTGTGATTCAATCGATAAAGGTGCTAATTTATAGGGTGTGCATCTAGTTTTAACGTGATGCACATGACCCCTATGTCCCTTGTGATCCCCTTAAGCTCCAAAATCTTCGTCAGGAATAAGTTATGATATTTTGTGAGTAGTTCTCCAACTTTTCCTACTATATCATCATCCCAGTAATCCCCAATTGTAGCCAAGTTAGGCTGCTATTCCGTGCAAATGTTGACTTATTGCAGCCTCATAGGCTTCGTAACATTGACCGTGTATAGTGGGGGTCTCGTAACTGCACGCTCTCCCTCCAATTTCAGGATAGAGACATTGCGCGGATCTTCATCACATTCTTCGATGGCTATATTGTGGAAGTTGAGAATATCCTGCATCTATATTTCCTGCGTTGGTGTCCCAAGTGCTATGGAAGGGTGTGATTCATCAAATACGAAGGTATCTATATCATACAGAGCTTCGTCAAGTGCCTTTGTGCCTCCTGTTAACCCAAATGTTCCTACAAAATCATCCTTTAATGTTTCCCAGTGTTGAGTGCACTGATGTAGCTCCACATCTAAGTACCATGCAGTGGGAATTGGTCCCAAGGCAATAATAAACAGGTGAACCCATTCTTCTATAGTCCGGTCACACCATTTCTCCATCCAAGCAAACAAATGTTCGCGCGAGTCCCCTAGCGCAAGGAATGTCTTTATGCGCAAGTGAACCAGAGGTTCAAATCGTAGGACCATCATATCTCGACACTCTTCCTAGTCCTGGAATGCCCCCTTATGCATGTCCCACCACCTTGCAGGTGTTGCGTGCATAGCTAAATTGAAGTCCCATAACCTTTGCTCTCTTGGAACCTTAGCTTCAAATGCTCGCAAAAACTCCTTAATACTACCAGATCAATCAAAGTAGGACACTTCTCTTACCTTGAAGGAGATGCATCAGAAGTCCTTGGTGATCCTAAGGCATCATAGCGCAGATACATCATGTAACTGATTCTGCCAATTTTCCATCTCTCCTTCGGAGTCAAAGAAACGTTCGCTATCCTTTTCCCAGCAAAGTACACCATCGGCTGTGGGATTGATCCAATCTTCATCCTCTGTAGTTAACTTATAAATATGATCCACATCCTCTTCTTCATGCACCGGTTCTGTATACCATTCTCCTTCTGTAGGGTCTAATGGTACTATCACCCATGTGCCTTTGTTTTCAAAAACCATGCTTCTTTTCTTTAGTTTGAGGATACCTCCCATATCTATGGCCTAGTATAATCCTAGGAGGGAAGGATAGGGGTCCGCAGCTTCTACAATCTGGATGAACTCAAAGTCACTCTGGACCTTAACTCCTGCAATATCTACCATGATTTTTGACAGTCTTTCCAATGGTATGATCTTCTGTTGATTGGCCATGCACAGCTGGATAGTGGACCATTCCAATGTGGGTTCTCCCATTCACTGCCAAGTTTGCTTGGGCAGTATGTTCGCATATGATCCCAGGTCCAAAATAACTTCATTCATTTCGTAATCGCCAATTTTCACTGTTAGCCACATTTCCCTACCATTTTTTTTCTTATTCTAGTATAGTTTTTTTACATCCTTAACATCCAAGGGTGGAGTATTCCTTTCTGCATAGTTGTTTATTAAATCTTGGAGGTTTTCTATGGCCCGCTGGTTACGTAGCAGCTTCATACTTTCTTGTAAAAATGGTTTGACCTGATCATCTACTTTGAGGTTCGCGGGGCTTGAGCAGTAGATGCCTCAGACTTAGTAAAGTCTTAGCAAGCTGTAACAAAGGTTTCCTTTTCCTTCTGTAGGTCCAACACTTCTTGTTTGATGGTTGTTTTTCGAATAAGAGGCTCCGCTGAAGCTTTCTCCTCAGCTCCCCCGGTGGCCATGCCATTCCGTGTTATGAAATTAATGCTTGTTCCGTCATCTCAAGCTTCTGCCTTAACCCTCCGTACATTCTGCCTAGGTGTATGATTATTTTCCTGCATTTTGGCTATTAGGATTAGCTAGTCTTCAATCACATGGTCTAGCTATCTACAGTATTTGCAAGATTTTCTTGTAGGGTTCAGGCAGTCCCTCGCAAATTTCCCTACCTCTCCTCAGTTATAGCAGATAAGTTTTCCTCTTCCCCTACCTGCGCTTCCACCTCAGCCCCCTCCCATGCCCCTAGCTGGAGAGCCACCTATGCTTGAGGGGGATCTTGGTGAAGAAGGGTCTGATTGTACCCTATATAGGTTTCCCCGGTCAATCATTAGATCATAAGTTAAGCAGTTCTACTCATCATGTCCTACTAATCGGACAAGCTTGCACCATTGTTGCTTTAGTTCTCGAAGATATGCACCTAGACAAGGGAAATGGTTAGTATCACACAGACTGGCCACGCGATAATCATCACACCACAACGTTGGTCCACTTGGTCCCAAGCACAAAGGACTGGGTCCCCCTACCTGTAGGTAGTCCGCCAGTAGTGGAAAGTGATCCTTGGTATGCCCAGATATCCTACATCGTATGCACCATATGTCTCGGGTAGATTCTTTCCTTCAATCGTTTCACAGGTTCTAGATCTCCATGTGCATTGCCACCAGCTGCTCTTGGATTTGTTGTACTCCCAACTGGTTATCATCTCTCGGTGCAAATTCCAACTTTGTACCAATCTCCAAGGCTTTTTCCTGCGATTCAATAGATTGCTGACCCATAGGTACGCGCAGGTGAGGCAGTAACATAACAATGAACCATTCCTTGTGCTGTCTATCATCATACCGAAATTCCCCTTCTCTAATTACCTTCTTCAGCCCCTGGTCAGCTTCCCATATAGACTCATAGGGTCCTTGCTGGAAATATTTTAGATCATTCACTATATGAGAGTAGGATTTAGGCTTCTGAAATTGTTGTTTTAGGGCATTATTAACCTCTTGAATGGTCACATTCGCATGCTGAGCTACGTATCCCTTACACCAGTCCAAGGCTCTTCCTTCAAAGGCAAGGGAAATTTACGCCCTCTTCACAGCATCATTGGCCACATTCTACACAGTCCATACCGACTCTGCAACAAACTAGAATCGATCCATATCTTCATCCCCTACGCCCTTAAAGGTGGTTAGATTCATATGCGAGGCCATCTCGTCTTCTGGTGGAGGAGGTACGGGTTAGTTCTTACCCCTATGCTAATTTTAAGGTGGTGTAGTTGGAGGGCTATGCGCAGCGAAGTCCCTTAGTAGACTATAAAAAGATCTATCTCCTATAGTATTTACCACTCCATCTTGTACCCTTGCTCTGATCGGAGCTCATTCACTCTGTATGGCTGCACAAAATGATTTTTTCGCACAATAATATATTAATCAGTAATGGAAAGGTTTTCAGAAACTTACCCCGGAAACCCTTGAAGAACCTCTGTTCTGCCTCAGAATAGGACACGAATTGATTGATTGCAAATTCCGTCACAAATCCTCCCAGCACACTATCCACCCTGTGATCTATTGTACGAGTGATGGTATTATATGTCCTTTCTAACTGCCGGATCAACTCTGGAGTCCACTACGTGACCCATTCATCCTTCCAACACATCTAGAAATATATGAGCCTTGCGAGCCACTCGTGAAGCTCGGTCGCAAATGTCATAAAGAAAATTTTGTATACCTCTGTGAAAATGTACTTATTCTTCCACTTATCTGTTGTCAAATTTGCGCTGTGATTTTATTTTACCGCATATTCCTGAACCTATTTTTCAAACCACTCTTCGATCTCTTTTTTCTCAGGTCTGCAATGTTCTCTTTGCATTACTTTATCCCTCTCTCAAAATTCTCCTGATCTCGACAATAGAACCATTTGTTGGCTCGAGGGGTCTTGACCTAGGTTTGAAGGTTAAGGTTTTCCAACAAACCCCTATACTACTGGCTCTTTCGGCAGTGATCCGCTTGCGCAGAACAAAGTCTCACCCAAAGTAGTATGGGTGGGTGCTGGAACTAGGTTTCTGCACCCTTAGAGAGAGTAGGTACGTCAAGCAGATATGCATTCACATCTTATTAGGTTCGCATAAGACAGATATGTTCGAAGGTTTGTTAACAGTATAATCCACAATATAATAGAGCTACATATCTAGTCAATACCTTCACATCCACATGTGTATTAGTGGTTACTAGTACACAATATCATAATGCATCATTAACAGATTACAGATACACCATAACATAGACAATTTCGTAACATAAAAGGTAACATATAACACAACTTTATTCTTATTTCTAACAGATCCCGAAGATTCACATCAACAGTAACACATCAAATCTGACAACACAGAGCTACTTTAACTATATCTGTATATATTAGCATCAAAAACCCAGTACAATCTGTTAGCCACCTATAATATTTGTTATAGCAAAAGGTGGCTAAGACTTTTTGAGCCTTCAAGGAACAAATTTTATTATTAAAAAGTGTTGGCTCTTGAAGACTCTTGTAGGCCTCATGCCTTTCCTATATCAAAAACTTCACTGTTGTTTCCCTTCAGAACTCAGAAATCCTGCTGATTTCTGAGCCAAGATACTGCTGCAAGCACCATTTCCATTTCCCCTTCTTCCAAACTAACCTTCATTTGCTTCCCTATTTCTTCATAAAATTCCTCTATTTTTCATGAGTTCTCTTCTTCCATTCATGAAAATCCATTTTATTAGGTTTAAAACCCACTTTTAAGCCTTATCGTAACCCTCAATTTCCCTTAAAAACCATTGGAAAACCATAAAAACCCACATTTTGTACATGTATGGGTCTTAGCCCCTTCCCGCATAAATCCCTGGTCATATGACCCTTCATATGACCCTCGGCCGCGCAGTCGGGCACCAAGTATTTAAATATTTCTCCGCCTGAAGTATTAAAACCTTTGGTTATTTTGATTTTTAGGTTTTTAATTATTTTATAAACTTATCCGCTGGTCCAAATTTCAAATTAACATCCACCTTCAATCTGATCTGCAGATCGATGGTGCGGAGTCCGTCTCCCTGTGGTCCTTGCCATCCATAAGCCGATTGCCCAAAACCGATGGTATCCATCTCACCGCCTTTGGGCAAAAGCTGTTTTCCCCCGATCACCAGCGATTCCATACATCGCATGACACGCGTCCTGTGTACTTTTTCAAAACCGCTTAACCATCGTGTGTTATCGATCGGACGTGGACGCCCAGCGATATTGCTATCCACCGTCCGATCTGGGGCGGGCCATCCAACGGCTATCACTCACCGAAAATGCCCGATCGTTAACTAGACTACGGCGCACCATCCAGTTAATCTCCGCCGTCGATCTGATCTGCAGATCGACAGTCCATATTCCATTGCCCTGATTCTGTCACCCAGTCAACGATTCTCCGTTGATTTTCCCCTTTTCTCCCGACCGTCGATCTCTGTGCGATCGATGGCTCTGATGTAAATCTTTCTTCCGCCTTCTCTAATCAATCCTGGTGCCTTCTGAAGCAGTAAACCTATATATGTAGGATTTTATAATATTTTTTTGTATTTTGCAGGGTTTAAATGGTTTTCTTGCCATTTTCGAAGAAAATTCGAGGGCGGAGGTTGGTGATCTTCCTGCCTTCGATTCATCAAAGAAAATCATCGCGGGATGTTAAAAACACGTTTCATCAGTGTTTCTTTAGGCATTGATGCCATATCACCCCTACGCAGCCCTACATACCAGCAAAAACCATGAATTGGGCACAGAGAGAGAGTATCAGTGACGAAGACCAGAATTTACCTGAACAGAGGATTAAAGGATAGTTTTGTGGGGGTTACATCTAAGATGCTTATCAAAAGCCTAATCCCCAAAGTAAACCATATTTTAAAGAGAATCTGAAGTGTTTTATCGACAAGAAACCCTCCACCGCCACAAATTGAGGCAAATTGATCCCTCTAGCTACCACGATGCCACTTGTGCCTCAAAGTTTTCAATCAGAGGCCGAATTTATTGATTAGGACCGGATATGTGCCTCACAACGCAGCCAAAGAGTAAATTCTACCAAGGAATTTAATGACAGACATTTGTAGAGTTACTTTGACACCACACAGATCCTCAAAGGTCAACAAAAGCTCCCACCGAGCTTAATCATTATGTAGAATCATTTAATACAGAGGATATGTATGTAAGTTTCTTCATTGAGCCCCTCAAAGGCCAAGAAGCCATTAAGTTTGTATTAATTGTAATTGAGATCTTTTATCAGATCTCACCTCCTCATCCTTCTATATATACTTCTGCAGAAGATGAGTGAGGGGTTGGTTGTAGAACTTTGATATACACTTGAGCTTAAACTTCTGATTGTACATAGTATTCCCTAGCTCTTGGAGCTCTGCTAGTGATAGATAGGTTAGGCTGAGATGTTTAGATGATTTCTAACCTAAAGCACTGGACTTAAAGCTGTAACTGGTTTAGAGAATTAATACAAGCTGATTTATGGGATCCTGGTCTATGTTGACGGTGATGTTTCTCTAATTGTAACTTGTTATTTTTTTCTGTTTTCACTGTGTTTCATATTCTCTTATAAAGAACATCATGCATAGAGTTAGGACCTACTATACATCAGTAACCTTCTCTGACTGAAAACCTTTATATATATGTTTTCTTCCAATCTGTTTTATTTAAGAATGTTGGCATTCCCTCATCGTATTGCCTTAGCTGAATGTTATTTTTAAATGTTATTTTCAATATATGTTTTTGTGAAGATGAACTGAGCAAGATATGGTGAGCCCTGGTCCTAGTTATATCCCCAGAGCTATCTAGATGTTTCCCTTGGAATGTGTTAAAAACTTGCTAGTTTAGAAGTATTTACTAGATCTTAGGCCATTCTGTGTTATCTTTGTGTTTGTCTTGAAATTAACCAAGTCAATCAGAGCTAGGAGAGGATTTGTGGTGAGCCCGGCCCGCTAGTTTCTAATCCAAAAGTTGCCTTCAAGTTTCCCTTCGTTTTTAAGTTTTTTCTTTTGAAAGTGTATCAAAGGATGGCTAGTTTAAAAGTACTTACCAGATCATAGTTCGATTTTATGTTTTTCTTGAGTCCATGTCAAAGGATGACTAGTTTAAAAGTACTTATCAGATCCTGGGCTTCTCTTGTTCTGCATTTGTTTATCTCTCCTTCTTATTGTATCATTTCATTCCATAAATCAAATTTCAAAGAGATTCTTAGACATAGATGACTTGCCCATGGACCACTCTTGCCTCTTGCTGCCTCAATTAAATCCTATTATGACTCCATAGCCCAATGGACTAAAACCTGCAATTATCTATCTTTTTGGCCGAAGCTTACTCTGATTTCTTGCAAATTCTCACCTTTGAAACTCTTTGCATTTGGGAATTTTACCTCAAACAGTAATCATGCTCAACCATCCAAAAACAAACAAACCCTTGGCATTCATAACTAGCATGACATCATAAACCCCAAACTTCAAAGACAAATCCATCTTTGCACTTATTGGAGAGATCCCTCTCCGAATTCAAGAGGGCTAGATCCTAGAATCCCAAAGTTGGTTGAAATGATGTTGTTTCTGTGATCGCACTTTGCCAATCTTGCTGATTACAGATTCCTAACATTTCTGGCGACTCCTAAGTTTTGCTAAGAGTTTTGATTCCTAAGTTTTGCTAAGAGTTTGTTTTCCATAGAGTGAATTATTCAAAACACAAAACTTAGCAGCTTTCAATTTCAGAGTTCTACTTTTATTTCTAGCCATGTCGGGCGGCGGTGACAACTTTTGAAGCACATATACAATATCTGAATACCAAGGAGAAAGCACAAATATTTCTGATACCTGAACTGATAAACTTTCCTCATTCTCCTCGGACATAGCAGCAATAAGATTGATATCCAAAGCATGTAAATTTGATTCATCCATTAGCTTTGCTAGCCCTTGTCCTTTGATAAGATTTGTGGGTTTTATCTCCACATCATACTCCAACAAGGCTGCAATCCATCTGCCCCGTCTCCCTTCTGGATCTGTTTGTACTAAAACATCCTTAACAACAACGTTAGGAACATAAGCAATAATATGAGAATGCAGAATATATACTCGGAAATCTTTCAATGCTTTCACAAGAGATAGAGATTGCTTTTCAATGATGTTACATTTCAAGGTTGCATCTCTTATGGTATGGCTGAAAAAAAGCAATTGGTTTTTCATGCCCATATCTTTTCTGCATTAATACTGTTGCCATAGTATGCTTCAAAGCAAATGAAAATAAAATAAAATCCTAAGTGTAATCCGGGCTGATCAAAATGGGAGCTGAAGAAAGAACCAACTTCACTAGATTGAAAGACTTTACCGCCTCCTCAGACCATTTTACTACGCTATCCTTCTTAAGCATGTATGTAATCTCTCTTAAATGTTCAGCAAGGTTAGGCACAAAGCGGCGTAAAAAATTCATCTTGCCATTAAAAGACTGAATCTCCTTCTTATTTCGGGGAAGATCAATTTTCTGAATAGCTTCAACTCGTGCTGGGTCAATACGGATGCCATCTTTTGAGATAATATGACCAAGAAGTTTGCCCTCATCCATGGCAAACAAACTCTTCTTCGGATTGAGTGACACACCGTACTTTCTGCATCGCTGAAAGACAATTTTCAGATGGGAAAGGTGCTCTTCATCAGAATTGGAAAATACTGTCAAATCATCAAGATATACAACTAGGAAAACATCTTTCTCATTCACAAATGCCATATCCATTGCACGCTGAAATGTCGCACCGACATTATTCAAACCGAAAGGCGTTTTAGCATAATGGAAAGCTCCCCACAGAGTGGTGAATGTTGTTTTGTCTCTATCATCCTCATTGACCAGAATTTGGTTATACCCGGAATAACCATCGAGTAGTGACATACGAGATGCTCTAACTACTCGCTGCAATATGTGATCCATTTTGGGCAATGCCCAATTGTCTTTCAAAGAAACCTTGTTCAAATTCCTAAAATCAATGCACAAATGAATCTCACCTATCTTCTTGCGCACGGGCACCAAATTGGAAATCCAATCTGAAAATCTTATAGGAACAATGATACCAGCCTTGTATAATCAATTCACCTCCTTCTCAATTGAGGGCAGCAACTTTGGATTTAATCTTCTCAACTTCTTCCTGAAAGGCTTTTGATTTGGCTTGATAGGAATGGTGTGCTGAATTATATTTGTATCATACGTCTTTAAATCTGAATAGTCCCAAGAAAATACATTAGCAAAAGAAGACAACAAACTAACATATTTTTCTTTTACCTCCGGTGGCAATGCTTTGGACAAATTCACCATATTTGGATTCTCAGCTGATCCAATGTTCACGTCTTCAACTCCCTTTTCGGTTAGCTGCAAGGTTGGTTTTCTAGCTACGTCATCTTGATCAAAGAGCTCTTCTAAAGGTATCAAACCCTTAGGAATGACATTATCTTTCAGCTGCAATACTCCCATCTAATTTATTTTCACATCAGCCTCATCATCATCATGCTCCATGTCAATTGAAGTCTCTTTGAATTTACCTTTGTTTTGCAGAAATTCATCAATTTCATCATCATCTTGGAATACTTGCCAAAACCTTTGATTGTCCGGGACTGTTGGACGATGTTTCACATGAATTTCAAACTTGTTACTTGAATTCATTGGGATCTTCAAATTACTTGCTGCCTTAGAAAATGAATCCGCAATACCATTTTGAATACGAGGGATACAAGTCAAAGTATAGTCTGGAAACAATTTCAAGATATCAAGATCTGCATTTTGGTAAGCCCGCATTCGAGGATGCTTAGCTTTATACTCACCCTTCAATTGTTTAATTACCAACTCGGAGTCGCCATAGACTGCAATCCTCTTAGAATTCAATTTTCTAAGTATTTTCAGACCAACAATCAAAGCTTCGTATTCTGCCTCATTATTCGAACAATCAAATGCTAATTTGTATGAACAGACCCTTACATTGCTCGGTACCTTGTTTGGGGTGGAAAAAGGGTTGCGTACCCAAATACTGATTCCAGAACCATCACTTCCAACTGCACCATCAAAATCCATAGTCCATAAACCATCTTCATCTTCTTCCAAGTGCTGAAATTGTGTTTTCTCTGTTATTTCTTCTTGTTGTCCATCAACTTTCTGCTACTATTGGAAGGCTGATTGCTCAGCGGAACTTTCAAGTTCTTGCCTTTCTTTCATCAAAACTTCTCTAAAATTTTCTGTGATCTCCGAAATGTCCTCTGCTTCAACTAACTGACTATCTACATCATTGAAACTATCTGAATACAAAACAAAATACTCTAAATCTGTATGTACATAATTTATCAGATGATTTACCGGTTTCTCCTTGCTGGTGATCATATACTTCATTTTTTGCTCCCGATATAATCTTCTCATATGACCGAACACATGAATGGTAGCATAGGAGAAATCAAGCTGTAATGTTCCCTTCAACATCGCTCCCCAAGATCTGGAAAGAAGCATGCCAAATCTAGGAGGAATGTCCGCCACAACCACATCCATCAAAACATTCTTAGTAGGAATCTGATCTAAACTAACCACCAAATCTTTGATGAGCCTGATGCATCTTACTTTTCTGGAATAAAAAGAATAAAGATAATGATATTTCCTAGTGATGTCCAATCCCAATTTCTCCATGATTTCCCTCGGCATGAGATTATGGGAAGCTCCAGAATCAAACATGGCATTATGCAACACAAAATCATGCAATCTAAGGCTGATATAAAAAGGAGGTACGTCACTATTAGGAGACTCACCATCCAATGATGGACCAAATATTAACTTAGGTTGATCATATTCCACATTCACAATATTAGACATTGGATTGAAATTAAAAATTTTAGATACTTGACCCTTGTAGCTACTATTTCTCATCAACTCAGTAAAAGGAATGGAAACTTTTAACTTAGCAATCTCACTTTCTAAGTTAAAAGCTGAAGCTTTTTCTACCTCTTTGGCTGGAGTATCCTTCCTTTCAGCTTTCTCTCTCGATAAAATTGGCTGATTAGATCTTTCATTTGCTGATGGAGAGTTGCTTGTAGTAGGATTCACTACTTCTTTTCCCTTCTTCTATGCAACGGGTGCATCATCTTTTGGTGCTGAAACTTCCTTTCTCTTTTGGATTGGGTTGATAGGCACATCTCTATTTCTAAGTGAATATTGTCACTGTTGGGCAGACAAAGCATTCATATAACCTCTCTGATACTCATCCGACTCTTCTTCAAGAGCCGTGTCATTTGCCAAAATAAAATCCTCATCCTTTTGTTCAGCTGAATTTTCTGCATACTCGTCATCCTCAGTGATAAAAGTTGGCATATCATCAGGTGTAAAAAAGTGATTTTCTTCTCTGATTACATTATCTTCATCATCTGATTCCGGGCCAACAAAATTCTGCTGTAAAGGAGTCTTTACCTGCTGTTGTGCCGGTGGTTCTTATGCTAGATGCTCTCGTTGTTTGATCTGGAATTGTGGTTGCTGCTGTCCACGGAAATTAGGATTCCTGATCTATGGTTCAGGCTTATCAAGTGTCAGTCTTTCAATAATATTTTCCACCTTGCGATGTACTTGATCTGAAGTAGAAGCTTCTTCCATTATTGCGACTTTATTTTCTGCTCTCAATCTAGCTCTCTTGTCATTCAAATTAGCTTCAACACTTACTGCAATTTTCTGCATCTCCTCCAAAGTGGGTGGATCTCTTTCTCGTAATGAATAGGCCATGTCCAGATCAAAGCCATCTGGAAACTTAAGCAAAGCTAACTTCTTAGATGGCCTTAAATCATCAGGAATTGCATTATAAACCACATTAAATATGATACAATAGTCTTGGACTGACTCACCTATGTTACACTTGATCTTGGTATATTCAAAAGTGATCTAAAGAGGATCTTTCTTTACTTCCCACGAATCTAAAAATTTTCTCTGCAGCTCAGCCAATGTAGCAATACTTCTAGGCTGCAAAGCTCTAAACCATTTTCTAACTTCACCTCCAAAAGTTGGCACAAACAATCTCCTGGTCACATTTTCTTCATCAATTTCATGAAGATCAAAGAATTCTGCCATTTCATAAATATGTTGTTGAGCAGGAACACCTTGAGGAGTTCCATCAAACAATGGGATCTCACTTTGATAATTAGCGGGCATAGCATCCAAGTTTTGAGGCAAGACAAGGGGTGCGAATCTAGCAGCCATTGCTCTTGGTGGATTTATAATCTGTCTTGGAGAAACAGGTGGAGTAGGAGCAGTAGATGTATGAGGTGTATGTGGTGTGGATGGAGGCGATACTACTACAGATTGTTGATCAGATTTAGATTGTTGCACAGGGATAGTAGGAATGAAAGGAGGCTCGGTGTGAACTTGTGAACCAGATGTAACTGTTGATGGCCCAAGAGTTTCAGATGCAGATTCTATAAAATGAGGAATGTTTGTTGCCACAATGGAGTTTTGACTATTCAAAACGTAACTGTCAATGGATCTATTAGCCTGTTCAATTTCAAGATAATTGATAAACTCAGGATTTATGACAGTAGAACCAATAGCACTTTCAGACTTAGTTTCAAACAACGACAACTCAAATTGTTCGTCAAATTCTAGATCTTCAAGATATTCAAACACAGCGGGACATGAATGAGATTTAAATAGAGGAATCATAGGAATTTATCGATGAGGGATTCTTGAAATCAGATTGGGATTCTCATACAATGGAGGTGGATCGGGATTCGGATTTTCTCTAGTATGTCTTCTGGAAGCCAGTGTGTTGGATTAATTTCAAAATCAAAGGGACAAAACCAAATTTTTCAGCCTATCAAATTCTAGAATCATCACCCAAAAGTCCAGAACGATCTGATATACTGGGGTAACTCACAATTCAAGTGTCACGTTCACAAGATAGACCAGAGATTTACTGAAGCAGCATTTATCTACTTTCTCTAATGCAAAGCAAGAGCATTTCGAAGGCTACCTGACATAACTTTAGGCTCTGTCTGTAGCTTATAAAAAAATTAACACCAACAAGCAAACCATTTTATTCCCCAGTATGTTCGCCGCTTTGTTATTGCCTAAATCTACCTCAGGCTGAAGGAAGGCAGAATTTAGGGTAACATCAAACCACGCTTAGTGTGGTAGCTAGCCCTACCAGAACGGGAGAGTGCTCTCTCCGGGTCAATCTCAGCAAAAATAATCAATAGGGCTTGAAATGATTTGAAACAAAAGCTAATTTTAGGCTAGGTATATAAGTAAAGGAGTTTGAGTTTGATTTTGGGGGTTTTTGTTGGATCAAAGGGAAAGGCAGTCTTGGGTGCGGGGATGAGGCCTAGTTTTTGCAGAGTTCTGATTAGGGAAAGGAAGGAAATTGTTTTGATGCTTTAGATTTAATGAATGGATGGATCAGATTGGTGAGGAGCTGAAGAGGGCAAGAGGGTCTCAAGAGTCCTCCTTAAACAAATGAAAACATGGAAAATTAAACAAAACTAAAGGCAGAGCAGAGCAATCCAATGAATTCCACCTTTAACACCGATTTGTTTAATCTAAGAAGAAAGAGAAGGGAAAATGATACACATAAACATCAGTGAACTTAAAATTACATAGAGAAAAACACCATCAAAACACAGAGCCACAAGGATCCCAAAGAGTGCTGCAAACCCTGGTCTATTCCTTTGCCAAAAGTGCAGAGATGAAATGTACAATGAAGTGCCAAGCAATCCCAAGTGTCCAACCATGAAAATGACTCAGAAAATACATAATATAGATAAGCCTAACTCCTCCCCATGCCTCTAGGGGTCGAGCTCATCATTCTAGGAGCTGTTTCAACCATATCTAAACTAGGAACTAGAAAATAGGCAATGAAACAACTTGCCTCTATATGCTAGGAAACTGATCCATTCACTCACATTTCACCTTTTGGTGAATGAATCTTCTAGAATGAGTAAAAATGTGCCAAAATTACATCACGGTCATGAAATTACATCAATTTACATCAATAGTTACATGAAAAAGTGAAACTGGCCAAAACTAGGTGAAATTCTGAGCTGCTGAGTGAAAAATAGGCCAAAATTCTCTATGCGCCGCGCCCAAAATCTCTATGTGTAACACAAGTTTGGAGCTGATTTTGAGGCCCTTCCCGAATTCCAAATTGAGTGTAGTATAGCTCGTTGGAAATCCTTGCCTGTCGAATTTCCAACCCAAGTTTAATTTCTGAAGTTGGTGTCCATTTTCCCCTCCAAAAATCCAATCTCCCAACACTGCTTCCTGTGTGTGCAAAAAGTGGCAGAAAGGCCATTTTTAGGGTGTTTTTGACCCTTTAGGAAACCCAGAACTTGATGAAATCCTTAGGTAATCCATGAGAATGCATAAATTTTGATAAAAAATCCAAAAATGCAAAGTTTTCTCCTTGAAGAGCTACCAATTGTAAGCGCGTGCCAAGTGGCGCTACGCGTCGGGCAGGAAAATCTGTTTTGTGACCAAAAAATTAAAAATTGACAAAATTTTTCCCAAATTTCTTGAAATTTGGGTTGAAGGTCCCTGATCAAGTGCTATTCTCATCCAAAGAAGCTTCGGCCAATATTTGGAGCCTATCATGCCTTTTGCGACACTTCAATGTCCTCCTTAGCCTCGCTTTCAGGATTTTGATACGCGCCTTGCAAACCTGATTGCGCGCCCAATAGTGGTTCTTCATGTGTCTGAGCATGTTATTCTCCTTGTTTGCCTTCTCCAATAGCTTCTCAAGATGAATGCTTACCCTCTCAAGCCAAGTCTCTCTATCGGCCTCAATCTCACGCTCAATGGGTGTCATCTCGGATGGGCTTCTTCGGGCAGCTTGCCGGTTCTCACGAATGTTTTGCAACTCCATAATCGTCTGTTGATCCTCCAACTACTTGTTCCGCTGCTCTAGATAGTTTATGATCCATTTAGCTCTCAGAAATTTGTCGATCAATGTATCTATTTCAGCCTTCTACTCCTGAATGATCTCTCTCAAATTTGAGCTTGGAGAGCTCAAATCCTCATCAAGCAATATGAAATCAGTATCCTGGCCTCCTGAAGGGCCCTCATCCTGCATAGGCCTCTTACCTCTGTCCTGTACCTATACATGTGCTATTGATGACGGCAACGAGCCCCTTCCACTCCTGGTGGAGATAGTACTCTTTGGGCTGCTGCAAATAGTGCTCTGGTTCCTCTCTGATAAGTGACATACACTGGCACACTGATAGGCTCTGTCTTGTGACCTTCAAACTGATGTGAAGGTTCACCTGGCTCATGAAAAATCTTTGGAGGAGGCTGAGGGGCTGTGAAGAAGTCACGAGAAATGAAATCTTCCCACGCAATGCCCTGCAATCCAAGCTGATGTACCACAATGATCTTGATGAGCGCATAATGATAAATATTGTTGTACTGCTGCTCAGGAGTTTTCTTCTACACAAGAGTGGTCATTCTCTCGATGTTTCGACACATGAAGTACGGAATGTTCATCATCCTCACTCTCGTGAAATGCATCAACAACCTGACGTGGTATGCATAGAGGCATGAGAACCGGCCCTCACAACTGAAGTATCTGATAATGAGTCTCATCAAAGGCGCATACGATTCCTTCAGGAACCGGAATGGGAATACCCTGCTAAGCTGTCTCACATAGCTAGGCCTGATGTATGGTTCATAATGCACTCTGTCCACCTGCTGTCTCTTGTTCCATTCTTCACCTACATTTGGTATTCCTGTTGCCTGAGAAATGGTTTCCGGTGTCCAGGTGAAATTTACACCAGCAAGAGTAACCTGAGCATCACACAAATGTAAAACAAATAACCAAGCCAAATCCTGGTGATGTTGAATCCGAGAAATCATCTCACAGTACTGATAACATGACTGCTCTCGAAAACATGCCATGGCAAATGGGCAGGCCTGCAACTGAGCCAATGAGGTGGGCTCTTCTCTCACACCTTTACGAGGCCTTCTCAATGCATGTAGCTCAGTGTTAGAATCACTGTCTTGTTCATATGATGAATCAATGTCTGTCTCCATGGTGTTGCAAGGTATATGACAAGTGTATGTTTTGTTTGTTGAAAATGAGAAATTGATGCCTTTGTTTCAATTGCCAAGTGTGTCAAAGTCAAATGAGGGACTGTGGGAAATATGGATAGTGGGAACAATGGACTGTAATTAAGTGAGATTTAAAATGCAAGGAAATTCACTTGCTAATTTGGGAACTTTGGGATTTGGGGATTTTTTAAAAGTGAAATGGGAAATAGGAATGATAGGGAATGAAAGGTTTTAGGGATAAGGATAATAGGAATTAGGAATAAGTGATTTTGGGAATGTGAGGGAATAAGGGATTGACAATAATGATAGGATTACAGTGATGGGAAAGGAACCATAGGTGAGGAATTCGATTTGAACTACTTGGCACCAAAATCAAACTTTAGCAATCAAATTCAAACCCTAAGGAGCAGTTTTGACCAAATGAGAGGGTTTATAATTTCAACAATCAAACTCTTATATCCTTCCCTCCAAACAACACCAAACACAATCTAATAGCAATTGCAAGGGCTCAAAAACTTACTTGGATCATAGAAGGCTGAGTAGTTTTGAAATTTTATAGAGAAATGAAGAAAATTTCACTTGTCGGCCCTGTGCGCCGCGCGCACAACCCAGTGTACCATGACTGGTATGTGCGCCGCGCACATTTAAAAAAAACACAGCGATGGGCAGCCCTATGCGCCGCGAATGCTATGTGTGTCGCGCCTTCTCCCAACGTGTCGCACAACTAATTTCAACACACAGTCCGGCCTTAAACAAATGCTTTCGCTCCTCCACGCTTGATTTGGCTTTCACTCTTGTTTCTTGGCATGCAAATGAAGTTTGAATTTGGAAAAACTTATATATATCAAGGAATTTTTATTTTTCATTTTGACAAACCCACTTTCTACTGTTGTAGAACTTTGGCACTTTCACATTTTAAAATGAACTCTGTTTTGCTTGTTTCCTCTGATTTTTTGACTGAATGATGAAGCTTTTGTCTATTTTTTGCAGGGATGGCTAGCATGGAGTTTGGAAAAGGCGACCAAGGCTGCGCCTAAAGAATTTCACAACTGAAATTCTTTTGAAAATTTACATGGCATTTATCACAAAAGACAAAATTGACGATTTTTCTTCAAAACAGAGTTTTGAAGAAGAATCATGATCTAAAATTATGACGATGAAATTTTTGCGATGAAAAATTTATTCGAACCTCCCTCATGTGCCTGTTGGAATTTTTGGAAATTTTGAAGACTAAATTTGTGAAACCCTAGACCTAGTGACTAAAATGACTCTTTGCTGACCAAAAGACCAAAAATTGACTGTCATTGACTGGAAATGATTTTGATGGACTTTGGTGAGCAGACCTGAGCCAATAGGTACAAGGCATGAGGGATATGAGCAGAAAGACCCTTCCGTCAGATGATCCATGCTCCTAATGGAATGCAACTGACTTGAATGGATGAGACACCTAAAATGAAATGCAACAAAAGAGATTTTGATCTCTGATGGAGGGATGAAGAGACCGACTCTAACAGATAGGATAGTGAATTTGATTTGCCAAACTATTTAATCTTAGTTTATCAGTAGATAGTTTAGGATAGAAATTAAAAGGTTCAAACATTTTCAGAATCTGAACCTAAGTTTCCGAAGAGAGATGACTCAAAATCTATTTTATTTCTTAAGTCAAAAAGAGGTAAATCTGGTTCTAATTAGCTCAAAATCTGAACTGGAAAATAAAGTAGGAACAACTCAAACAAAAGTTAGAACAAAGATGTTAGAAAGACGAAGGAAGAGTTTTTAATTTTCAGATCTTCAGCCTTCCATTTTGTTTTAATTTTTCTGTAAAATAAATGTCTATGTGAAGCTTGTTTTTATGCCATAGATCACAGCAAGTCAAACTGTTTAATCTTGACTTGACTGTTTTTAAATTGATGTTTCAGAAATTTAGAGAATAAAATCTGTTGGACAGTTTAATCCCAACAAATAGTAGAATAGGTAGAGAAGCATCAGAACTCAACTGTTTAATTTGAGTTCAGGGAGAAATAAGGAGTAGAAATAGATTAGATTTCCTTCTTTCAAAAGAATAAAATGTTGTAAAAAAGTTTTCCAATCCAAGTGCACTCTAAAGAAGAAAAAATGTTAGATCAATAGGATTGGGTAGGTAGAAAATTTTGTGTTGATGAAGGTCCATTGTTTTCATGGCTGCTAATATATTTTCAGAGAAGACCATCCCAGTGGAGGAAGGACATCCCAATGGATCAGGCACAGGTCAGCCTCCCAGAGAATGCAAGTCTGAAGTTCTTGGTGCCTTCAAAGAAGGCACCATCCCCAAGTGGAGCCACTGTTAGCCACCCATAATATTTGTTATAGAAAAAGGTGGCTAAGACTTTTTGAGCCTTCAAGGAACAAATTTTATTATTAAAAAGTGTTGGCTCTTGAAGACTCTTGTAGGTCTCATGCCTTTCCTCTGTCCAAAAATTTGCTGTTGTTTCCCTTCAGAACTCAGAAATCCTGCTGATTTCTGAGCTAGGATACTGCTGCAAGCACCATTTCCCTTTCCCCTTCTTCCAAACTAACCTTAATTTTTTTCCCTATTTCTTCATAAAATTCCTCTATTTTTCATGAGTTCTCTTCTTCCATTCATGAAAATCCACTTTATTAGGTTTAAAACCCACTTTTAAGCCTTATCAGAACCCTCAATTTCCCTTAAAAACCATTGGAAAACCATAAAACCCACATTTTGTACATGTATGGGTCTTAGCCCCTTCCCGCATAAATCCCTGGTCGTATGACCCTTCATATGACCCTCGGCCCCGCAGTCAAGCGCCAAGCCTTTAAATATTTCTCTGCCCAAAGTATTAAAACCTTTGGTTATTTTGATTTTTAGTTTTTTAATTATTTTATAAACTTATCCGTCGGTTCAAATTTCAAATTAACATCCACCATCGATCTGATCTGCAGATTGATGGTGCGGAGTCTGTCTCCCTGTGGTCCCCTCCATCCATAAACTGATTGCCAAAAACAGGTGGTATCCATCGCACCGCACTTGGGAAAAAGCTGTTTTCCCCCAATCGCCAGTGATTCCATACATCGCATGACACACGTCACGTGTACTTTTTCAAAACCACTTGCCCATCACGCATTATCGATCGGACGTGGACGCCCAACGATATTGTTGTCCACCATTCGATCTGGGGTAGGCCATCCAACGGCTATCGCTCACCGAAAATGCTAGATCGTTAACCGGGCTACGACGCGCCATCCAGTTAATCTCCGCCGTCGATCTGATCGTGCAGATCGATGGTCCATATTCCATTGCCCTGATTCCGTCGCCCAGTCAACGATTCTCCGTTTAGTTTCCCCTTTACTCCCGACCGTCGATCTCTGCGCGATCGACGACTCTGATTTAAATCTTTCTTCTGCCTTCTCTGATCAATCCTGATCATTGGATGATGCCATCCAATGGCCATGCTTCCTCCATGTGCCTTCTGAAGCAGTAAACCTATATATGCAAGATTTTATAATATTTTTTTGTATTTTGCAAGGATTAAATGGTTTTCTCGCCATTTTCAAAAAAAATTCGAGGGCAGAGGATGACGATCTTCCTACCTTCGATTCATCAAAGAAAATCATCGCGGGATGTTAAAAACACATTTCATCAGTGTTTCTTTAGGCATTGATTCCATATCACCCCTGCGCAGACCTACATACTAGCATAAACCATGGATCGGGCATAGACAGAGAGTGTCAGTGACGAAGACCAGAATTTACCTTAATAGAGGAGTAAAGGATAGTTTTATGGGGATTACATCTAAGATGCTTATCAAAAGCCTAATCCCCAAAGTAAAACACAATTTAAAGAGAATCTGAAGTGTTTCATCGACAGGAAACCCTCCACTGCCATAAATTGAGGCAAATTGATCCCTCTAGCTACCACGATACCACCTGTGCCTCAAAGTATTCAATCAGAGGCCGAATTTATTGATTAAGACCAGATATATGCCTCACAACGCAGCCAAAGAGTAAATTCTGCCAAGGAAATTAATGACAGACATCTGCAGAGTTACTTTGACGCCACACAGATCCTTAAAGGTCAACAAAAGCTCCCACCGAGCTTAATCATTATGTAGAATCATTTAATACAGAGGATATGTATGTAAGTTTCTTCATTGAGCCCCTCAAAGGCCAAGAAGCCATTAAGTCTGTATTAATTGTAATTGAGATCTTTTATTAGATCTCACCTCCTCAACCTTCTATATATACTTCTGCAGAAGATGAGTGAGGGGTTGGTTGTAGAAATTTGATATACACTGGAGCTTAAACTTCTGATTGTACATAGTATTCACTGGCTCTTGGAGCTCTGCTGGTGATATATAGGTTAGGCTGAGATGTTTATATGATTGCTAACCTAAAGCACTGGACTTAAAGCTGTAACTGGTTTGGAGCATTAATACAAGCTGATTTATGAGATCCTGGTCTATGTTGACGATGATGTTTCTCTAATTGTAACTTGCTATTTTGTTTCTATTTTCACTGTGTTTCATATTCTCTTATAAATAACAACATGCATAGAGTTAGGACCTACTGTACATCAGTAACCTTCTCTGACTGAAAACCTTTATATATATGTTTTCTTCCAATCTGTGTTATTTAGGAATGATTTAATTCAGTTTAAGCATAGGAATGTTGGCATTCCCTCATCTTATTGCCTTAGATGAATGTTATTTTTAAATGTTATTTTCAATATGTGTTTTTGTGAAGATGAACTTAGGAAGATATGGTGAGCCCTGGTCCCAATTTTATCCCCATAGCTATCTGGATGTTTCCCTTGGAATGTGTTAAAAGCTGGCTAGTTTAGAAGTACTTACCAGGTCTTAGGACATTATGTGTTATCTTTGTGTTTGTCTTGAAAGTAACCAAGTAAATCAGAGCTAGGAGAGGATTTGTGGTGAGCTCGGCCCACTAGTTTCTACTCCAAAAGTTTCCTTCGAGTTTCCCTTCATTTTTAAGTGTTTTCTTTTGAAAGTGTATCAAAGGCTGGCTAGTTTAAAAATACTTACTAGATCCTAGTTTGCTTTTATGTTTTTCTTGAGTCCATGTCAAAGGCTGACTAGTTTAAAAGTACTTATCAAATCCTGGGCTGCTCTTGTTCTGCATTTGTTTATCTCTCCGTCTTATTGTATCATTTCATTCCATAAATAAAATTTCAAAGAGATCCTTAGACATAGATGACTTTCCCCATGGACCACTCTTGCCTCTTGCTGCCTCAATTAAATCCTATTATGACTCCATATCCAAATGGACTAAAACCTGCAATTATCCATCTTTTTGACCGAAGCTTACTCTGATTGCTTGCAACTTCTCACCTTTGTAACTCTTTGCATTTGGGACTTTTACCTCAAACGGTAATCATGCTCAACCATCCAAAAACAAACAAACCCTTGGCCTTCATAACTAGCCTAACATCATAAACTCCAAACTTCAAAGACAAATCCATCTTTGCACTTATTGGAGAGATCCCTCTTCGGATTCAGGAGGGCTAGATCCTAGAATCCCAAAGTTAGTTGAAATGATGTTGTTTCTATGATCGGACTTTGCAAATCTCGCTGATTATAGATTCGTAACACAATCCAAACACAGCCTACGCATATAGTTAGTAGGGTCTCCTAAAATAGTGGAAGAGGCTTATCGGATGGCCTTGAAGGTTGAAGAAAAACTCATAAGGAGGAAATATACCGGAGGTAGAGGTAATTTCTGAGGAAGAGGAAGTGAAGGTGGTAGAGGAAGATCTACAACACCTAGAGAAGGAGCTAGCAATAGATCAAGTCAGTATATGCCCACAGAAGGTGATGAAAGTGGAAAAAGGAGTTTTTCTAGAGGAAGAGGAGGCAGAGGCAGAGGAAGAGAAATCATATGTTATAGATGTCATATGCTGGGACACAGAGCTTATGAATGTCTAGAGAATGTGGGTACAAATCAGATAAATGTAATTTTTTCTCAAAGTGAAGAGGAAGCAGAGAATATACTAGAGAAAGGAGAGTCTTTGGTAGTTAACAAAGTTCTTCTAAAACCAACAAAGAAAGTTGTTGAACCAAAACAGAGAAACACTTTGTTTATAAGTGTGTGAAAAGTTCAAGGAAAATGCTGTCAAATGGTAAATGATAGTGGCAACATTGATAATTTGGTCTCTACAGAAGTGGTGGAGAAATTGAAATTGGAGACAAAGAACCATCCAACACCGTACAAGGTGGCATGGCTTCAAAAAGGACATTAGCTGTTAGTAAATGAACAGTGTGAAGTAGAATTCTAGTTGGCCTGCTACAAAGACAAAATTATGTGTGATGTGATGCCTATGGACGTATGTCACATATTTTTGGGTAGACCTTGGAAGTATGATAGAGGAGATATGCATGATGGGAAAGAGTACACATATAAGTTTTGTAAAGATGGTGTCAATCATACATTGTTGCCTATAAAAGAAGAAGATGTATCAAGAAGACCTGATCCGAAAGCTTTATTACTGAGTGGAAAAGAATATCTGCAGTACATTGAAGATGATGAGGTAAACTTTGCATTAATTTGCAAACCCAAGTTAGTAAATACTTCCACTAAAATTTCTGATTTACCAATTGAAATTCAAGAGATGCTGGAAAACTTTTGTGATATCATTGTAGATTATTTTCTTGATGAATTACCACCTATTAAAAATATCATCCATCATATAGATTTGATTCCAGGAGAAAATTTTCCAAATAAAGCAACATATAGGATGACTCCCACAGAAAATGAAGAAACCAGGAAGCAAGTGTAGGAACTGTTAGATAAAAGACTAATCAAAGAAATTTTGAGTCCTTGTGCAGTGCCAACAGTGTTGAGTCTAAGAAAATATGGAGGCTGGAGAATGTGCACTGATTCAAGAGAAATCAACAAAATAACAATCAGGTATAGATTTCCTTTACCTAGAATTGAATATTTTATGGATTGTTTAAGTGGGGTAAGATATTTTACAAAATTGGATTTAAAGAGTGGATATCATCAAATCAGGATAAGGGAAGGAGATGAATGGAAGACAAGATTTAAAACAAATGAAGGAGTGTATGAATGGATGGTAATACCGTTTGGATTATCAAATGCTCCTAGTACATTTATGAGGCTTATGAATTAAGTACTAAAAGAATTTATTGGTAAATTTGTAATAGTATATCTGGATGATATATTAATTTACATCAAATCTAAAGAATAACACATGAGACATCTGATTTATGTCTTAAGGAAGCTAAATGAGGAAAATTTGCTGGTAAATTTAAAAAAGTGTTCATTCATGAAAGAAAAATTGATATATTTAGGTTTTGTTGTTTCTGTTGATGGATTGAAAATAGATCCAGAAAAGATAAAGGCAATCATAGAATGGCCTTCACCTAAGAATTTTTTTGAGGTAAGAAGCTTCCATGGTCTTGCTAGTTTTTATAGGAAATTCATAAGGAATTTTAGTAAGATAAATGCTCCTATTGTTTATACTATAAATAAGGACGGAAAACCATTTAGATGGACTAATGAAGCAAAGAAAAATTTCCAGTTGTTGAAACAAAAGATAACAGAGAAGCCTATTTTAATTTTTCCTGATTTTAACAAACCTTTTCAAGTGCAATGTGATGCCAGTGGGGAAGCTATTGGAGCTGTTTTAAGTCAAGAAGACAAACTTGTAGCTTATTTTAGTGAAAAAATGAATGAGAAAAGAAGGAAATATTCTTCTTATGACAAGGAATTTTATGCAGTTGTGCAGTCATTAAAGAAGTGGAGACATTACTTGATTTCTAAAGATTTTGTGCTTTATTCAGACAATCATGCATTACAGTACATTATGCAACAGCAAAAACTAAATAAAAAACATGCAAAATGGATAGAATATCTTCAATTTCAATTTTGTATTATAACATATAAATGACCAAGAAAATAAAGTAGAAGATGCCTTAAGTATAAAAATCATTTTAGTTCAAGAAAGTCAAATTCAAGTGTTGGGTTTTGATTTTCTTAAAGAATTGTATAAGACAGATTTGGATTTTAAAGAGGCATTTGAAGCATGCAATAATCCTATTTTGTTGGACAAAAGTAAGTGGCTAGATTTTTCTTGTAAGAAGGTTTTCTATTTAAAAGAAATCAACTGTGCATACCAAATTGTTCTATGAGAGAAAATTTAATCAAGGAGAAACATAGTGGTGGACTTGGTGGACACTTTAGTGCAGAAAAGACTTATGAACAACTGAGTCACTTTTATTTTTGGCCAAATATGAGATCTGAAGTGGAAAATTATGTGCGAAATTGTAAATTTTGTCAGTATGCAAAAGGAAGGAGTTAAAACACAGGTTTGTATGTTCCATTACCTATTCGAGATAGACCTTGGCATATGGTAAGTATAGATTTTGTTTTGTGTTTACCCAAAACACAGAGAAGGAATGATGCAATTTATGTTGTAGTTGACAAATTTTCTAAAATGGCACATTTTATTCCATGTTATAAAACCAGTGATACTACTCATGTTGCTAATTTGTTTTTCAAAGAGATTGTAAGGTTGCATGCGTTACCTAAAAGCATTGTCTCTGATAAGGACACCAGTTTTTTTGGTCATCTTTGGAGGAAATTGTGGAAAAGGCCTTGTACTAAACTAATTTTCACTAAGGCAAATAAAAGAAGTTAATTGGGACTGGATGACTGAGACTTCTAAGAAATCCAAAGGATAAATTTAACTGAGAACTGAAGAGGTAATATCGAAGTTAGAGATATTATCTATAACACCTATAACCAAACCACGAGTTTGAAATAGTTTCTTCATTTTTATGAGTTTTATGAATGTATTGTAAGCTCATAAATCATTTTCATGTCTATGATATGCTTAATTTCAAGTTGAAAGGTGGAATTCATGTTTCATGCTCTGTTTTGGGAAACTTGGCATAATTTGTTTATTTTCTTTAGTTTAGGGATAATTCATCTTGTATGCTCTTCCTGACTCCTCACCAGTATCTTCGCCCCAACATAATCATATTTTCATGTTAAGCCCTCTACCTACCTTTCCCCTTAGAACCTCTACAAATTTCAACCTAATTTCCTTGCCTTAGCTATTTGACTCCTCCTGATCCAGAAAACCCTACAAAAATCAAGATCAAAACCCTGAGCTATTATACCCAGCCTAAAATATTATTTCCTTAATCATTTTGACTATGATCTATATGGAGAGAGCCCTCTCCTGGTCTAGTAGGGCTAGCTACTTGGCTAAGCATGGTTTAAGGTTACCTCGGGATTGCCTCTCTGATCAGCTTGAGGTTCGTTCTAACTGATAACACATACATCCGATAGTTGACAACAAGGCCTTCTTTTGAGCAGGGAAATTTTTCAACACCTGAAGAGTTGAAATAGTTGATGGATACTGAGTCAAATATTCAACTACGTTATAATTTCAGGTAACTCTTGAATGAGGGTTGAAAGAAGACTTATGGATAACACCCTTCGGAGGCTTGATAGTCAATTATGGAGGTGGGATAGAATTAGATGAGGTTAGTTCCAAATTGGAAGGTTGATCAACAAGAGAAGTGGATGACTTAACAAACAAATTCAATTCAATGTGGTGTAGACAATCATGTGTAAATTTATCCTTGTTGCAAATAAAGCATGGGTATCAAGGCTTTCATTTCTCATGGGAAGATGAATTTTTGTCTTTATCCTATGATGAGGAATCCTTATTTTTCTTACTTTTACATTTTGTCTTTCTTCAAGGTTGTTGTTTATACTTGCCTTTATCAGATGAAATGGCATTTATCTCAGAATAAAAGGCCACAGTAGGGTGGGATTGAGGGCTTTGTGCAGGAATGGTGAGAGAAATAGCAAATGGTTTACTCGCTGACTATAAAGTAGAAGAACCAATAATTCCATCTGTGGCATGAGATTATTTACGAAGTGGAAGACGAACAATGTTTGAAGGTCTCATAGAATTTTATATCTTATCATAGAATATGCTTGATTGGGTATAAACCAGATCTAAATATTGAGCATGAGCAATAACTTTCTCTTTGGTGAAGACTCCACATTTGGCCACATCTTCTATTATGAGAGCTAACAAACATTTTATGAACCATTCTGATAAAAAATGATCATGTAGATAAGTCTTGACGAACCGACAATGGCGTAGCCACTCATGAATGTGATCTGAAATGTGAGTGGAATTTGATTGTTTGAAGTTACTCAATAGTTTCATTTTAGTTTCATATTTGATGGCTAACTAGAAATGTCTGAGGAAGGTTGTGGATAAAGAGATAAAATTGCGGTACCTATAAGCATTCATTGGGAAAGACAAAGTCAAATGGAATCATCATTAAGGGGGTTGGATGAACACCATAGATTATACATCATAACATGTGTTGACGGGTCTTCTCTAGGATTCCCATTGAATTTTGGGATATCCGAAGGAAACTTGGTTGGAATAATCGGCCACCATGTAAAATGAGCAATGAGGTCGTTAGTAAGCCGAGTTAAGTCAGACCGTTGGGAAAAATACTGAGAGGGGGGGGTGAATCAGTATTTAGAGAAAACTGAAACTTTTTACTTTTTCATGCTCTAAAACCCATACGCTACTTTGTTGAAGCCAACTAGTGTATACACGCGGATATCCTTCATAAAACTCGCGTATAAACAGAGATCTAATTATGCCATTAGTTCTTCACTTATATCATTCCATCATTCATTCATTAGATGTTCTATAAACAATAAACATGTGCAGTAAGAACCGAATAAACCATCACACAAAGCATCACACATGAACACCAAGATTTTTTAGGTGGAAACCCAAGTCGGGAGAAAACCACCGCTGCAGTTGCTCAGCCTTCAATATTTTATTATAGAGAAAACATCTTACAACATATGTGCTGGCGCAGACTCCTACCAGCACGCAGGCACCCACCTGCGCTCGTTTACCAACCTCTCTTGGAAGGGAGCTACAACCCCCTGACTCGTTTACTAGCCTCCCCTGGAAGGGAGCTACGACCCCCTGATCTCGTTTACCAGCCTCACCTGGAAGGGAGCTACAACCCCCTGACTGAAGGCTACAACCCTCAGCACCTCTATGGACCACGTTTCATCAATTTTCACACTGGATCCAAAGCTTCCTTTAGGACACCACTTGTAGGCCACATTTCATCATATTTCCAAACTGGACCCTTTCCATACTTTTAAGCACAGTCAACCATGAAACAGATACATATAACTCACTGACAGATATCAGTAAACCAGCAGAACAGATCAGACATTTCTTACCACAGACTTCAGCAAACCCTAGTTTGCATACGCGCTTTCCTTTCACTGATGTCACGTATATACGCGCTTCCGTTCACGTAAACCAGCGTATACCTCTGTACATATTTCATTGCGCATACGCGCTTTCTCTTCAGCGAAGCCGCGTATATACGCGCTTCCTCTGCGGCGAACTAGCGTATAGATCTTCAATTATTATAGAGTAGCATACTTCTTCAGATCAGATATTCAGTTCATATTTACCCTTTTACTTCAGACAGATGTTCGCCTCATCTCAGATCTAAGCCTTCCATAAACAGATCTAGTAGATACAAATACATTCCAGATCTAGATATTCCGCTTCATCATTTCTTCATAGGTGCATCATAGATTCAGATCTATTATCAAACCTTTACCCTTTCCATACAGATATACTTCACAGAGAAATATTCATTCAAGCTCAGACATCTTGCTCCCACACACATAATTTGCACAATGAATTTCTTCTCTTTATATAGGTTTACCCTTTTTCAATACCATGAGCCCCTTTTTCAATAACATGAGCCCAAAACTACATTACTTCCGATGGTATTCCTGGACGGGGTCATTTAGACGAATCATTACCCAATACAATGGGTCAATTCCATGGTGGTTACCCCTGGTTTTGCACTTTTAAGAGCGCTTTTTCCCATACGTGACTTGGAACGTTTATTCTCGCATGCATACGTGACTTCCCTTAGGCATATCCGCGTATGCCTAGAGACATACTCTTTTCATCATATATTTAGCACATGCTGAATTCCTTTCTTCATTGCCTTCTGTACTCACTGTAGATACATCAGTTTTAGTTCATCAAGACATATTCTATCAACCACAACTTCATCCAGTAAGTTGCCATTGTCTTCATCAAGAGGGTTGCCTTTCAAGGACAACACTCATCATCATATTGCTAACAAACATCATTTACCAAGTCCATCACGTCAAGAATAACTTCATCAGGTGGATTTCCATCAAGGACAACACATGTCAACAGTCGCATGTCTTCATCTTCATTCAGTGGGTTGCCATCAAGGACAACACTCTGCATCATATTGCCAACAATATCCCCCTTTGGACTTGATGGCAACCACGACGGTATTTGGTTACCACAACAGATAGGTACATTAAGAATACAATGACACCATGTCACTCTCTCCATTTTTTGACACCATTCAAACACCATGTCACTCTCCCCCTTTGACATCAAAGGCAAAGGGTGGATCAAAACCAACACACTCTCCCCCTTTTCTCCTCATGTGGAAGAAGTGTTCTGCAGATATGAAGTATACTGAAGTGACCAAGCTCCCCTGAGTTCATGCTGAATCTTCAAACATATTTTTCAATGAAGTACATGACTCTATGAACTTCCTATCACCAAAGACTCATACTTACATCAATTATCCAACCAAGTGGATTTACATATGAGACTCAAATACCCAACCAAGTGGGTTTACAGATTTCAACTCAGCTACCCAACCAAGTGGGTTTACAAAATTTGACTCAGCTACCCAACCAAGTGGGTTTACAAATTTTGACAAGTCCTTACATGACTGAAATTTACAATTTTACATCATGGGTCTCTACATGACCTTTTTCATCAAGCTACAAAAATGACCATTTATAACCAACACCAGAAAGTCCTTAAGAAAGAGAACATATTTCAGAACCATCATAATGCCAATAATGCATTATACTCAGCAATGCTAATGCTCCCCCTGAATCTGTGCAACCAAGCAACCTCTCCATGTGACTAAGGCTCCCCCTTAGTTTTTGCATCCTGAACACTTTTACCAACAAATCATCAAGGCATCTTTATCAAAACATTAGAAAAGAATTGTGAGAACTGGAACACCACCAGAGATACCAAACCGTATCAGAGATACCAAGCAACACTGCAGCTGAGCTGAAGAGAGCTGACTCCAAACAGAAATTGTCAGCAATCAGACATACGCAGTTTTCTGTGCAAGAACTCGCGTATATACGCGACTGTGTTTCAGGAAACCCGCGTATCCTATGCCATCTTCTAAATTTATGCAGATTTGTTCTTTTGACAGACAGAGACAACTCCAGCTTCAGTTTGTGAAATTCAAATGCTTCCCTGGAACATGTGAGGGCAGACAGATAGGATAATGTAGTTGTGTCTTCAAGCATCATCCAATGGTTGTGTCATAAGCCCATTAGTAACCAAGCCTTCAGATTCTTTGCAGCATCACTACAATGTTTCCAAGAGAGATTCTCATACCAGAACAACATCTTCAAATATGTGTCAAGCAATCATCCATGTGGTCCAATATCATCAAGATCTTCAAGATTTAACATGAAGTAACATATGTAGGCAAAAGATCTCAACCATAGCAACAAAATCTGCATGATCTATTCTTATTTCTGAATCAACTGTTGTTTCCCCTGAACCAGTGCTCCATCTTAACTTGTACAACTTGAAAACCTTCATCAGCAACAATCTCTGTATGATCTGTCCTTATCTCTGAATTATAGGGCTTTCATCTCAACAATGAATACTCTTCATCAACAAGTAAACAGGACTCATCCATAATCTTCAACATAAGTAACCAAGTATCATATCATCATTATTCAAAACTGAGAACTTAAGCTGATACATAGTCAATAATACAGTTAATAATAGTTAGACTGATGCTCCCTCTGATCCTCTGCTCCAGATCTTCAGCTATCATCCCAATTCTCTTATCATTACTGCATACGTGACTGTGTCTGTTGGAACTCGCGTGTATACACGACTTTTGTTAATATAACCCGTGTATGGAAAGTGAAGCATAGAAAATTTTCATCTTCCTTCATTTCCTCCTGAGTTTGTACCTCCTGTACCTGTCCTTTCCACATTAGATGCGCTGTCAGAAGTAAACATAACCAGAATAATCAAATCAACCATGAGATTCATCATACATTGCTCCCCCTGTGACGATACATTACTAAAACTCATAATGTATCCCACATCATTCCCACAGTCAATCAGAGAAGTAAGCTTCAGAAGCAGATGACTGCAGTAGGGTCAGAATTCCCTACGTTTCTGATCGGTCCTCCATCTTGAATTGAGTGTTTTCTTCAAGAAAATCATTGTCTTCTAGAGCATCCATAAAAATATCCTTTTCTTCTCTAGATTGATTCTTATTCCATCCCTCCATCTTTTTCTAGATTTGTTTAAACTTTCTATTTGTGTGCTGGAAGTTATCCAATTTCTCATATCTGTTCAACCTGCATTCCTTTTCTACATGTCCATACTTGTTACAAGAATAACATCTCATGTGTCCAGAGAAATAAGCATAAGAATCATAATGAGTATTTTTCTAATCTTCCTCCTTTTACAATCAGTTGCTTTATGTCCATACTTGTTGCATGAAAAACAATATCCCTTGAAGCTACCAGAGTACCTTTCTATGTAGGATCTGTTAGTTTGTGGCTGAAATATTCTGCTTCTGCAATTTGCTGCAACATGCCCATAATTATGACATTTAAAACATTCAACGTTCTTGAATGAATTCCTTTGAGAATTCATGATTGTTGGTCGATCTTTTGTTTCCTTCAACACTTCGGGTTTTGCATTGACATCCTCTGAATTTTTAGCACTTCCTTGTGAGCTAGATTCTCCTTTAACAGTTTCATGAAAGCCAAGACCAAGTTTGATAGCAGGAGACCTTTGATTACTTAGAATATTGTCCAAAATGTTAGTACTATCTTGAAACCTCAAAAGTTTAATCTTTTCTTCTAATTTACCTTTGAGAATGTTTACCTCAACCTCCAAGTCTTGACATAGCTTTGTCATGCTTTCTTCTTTCCTTCTTCCATCTTCTACTTGATCCTTCAGATTTAGAATCTCTTCTTTCAACCAATTTTCGTTTTCTTCACATGTTTTTTGCAGCTCTTCATTCTTTTTAGTTGATTTTTCCAGATCTTCTTTGAGAGAGATGATTTCTGCTTTAAGGCCTTCCTTTTCAAATTGTGGAGCGATAAAAAGGGTCTTTTTAACTCCTAATTACCTTCACATTAATTATCAACCCAGGGACGACTTTTTATTTCAAGAGTGTACTCAGTCTGAGGCGGATATTTACTCAAGAGTAATGTTTTGCAGTATAGTGCTTAAAATGCAAAAGTAAATGAAAGCTAGAAACAAAATCTAATTGGAACAGCAAGAAACTGAAATGTTCTAAACTAAAGCATTCACTCAAACAACCATCAATCGAGGATACAGTAGCAATAACTCATTCCTCTGGATATTGATGCAATTGAAATCAAACCGGAACAAGACAATCAATCTGGGAACGAGGAAGCAATAACCAATGTTCTCTACAGTTGAGAGTCCTGCTTTAAAGCAATTAAAAGGAAATCAAAATTGAACTAAAGCTTCTATTGAAAGTAAACTAGGAAAACTCTTTAAAAGCACTCTTGCAATTAATCAACCAAACTAAACAGTGAAGTAAATGGACAACAAACTTATAATTAAAGGAATTAAACAACGAATCATATTTAATAAATCTGAACAGCAAACTCTAATTAGTGGAATCGAATAACCAACAATCTGAAATGAACAGCGAAGCTTTACATTTGAAATGAACAGCATAACAATATAAGTTGAAAAGGATAATAATCTATGTTATGATGGAAAAGAACAGCCACACGATTCAATCTCAACTTGTGCAATAAAATAATTCCATAAAATATTCTAACAGCACACTATAAAAACATGAAACTGTAAAATAATGCAATTAAAAAGAATAGGAAATAAATCAAACCATCACACAGAAGCAATTGTAAATATATGATACACAGCAGCAGCAGCGTACTCCACCAGAGGCTGGGCCCTTAGCCGCCAGCGGACGCTGCTGGGTTACTTCAGAATGAAAAGAATGAACAGCAACTCCCAACTCATGTATTAATCAGCAAATTGTGGAATCATTACATCAGCAAAGGCTTGAGAATTACAGCATGCAACAATCCCTATCCTATCATGAATAATCCACCATCATTCTTCATCATTTTTACATCATTTTTCATCCCCAAATCATTCTCAAATCCTCCACAATCATCCCCATCTCTGATCTCCGTTTTCATTTAAATAGAGAGAGATCAGAGAGAAGTTACAATAAAGATAAGTATAACATGATTTCTATTACAAAATTTGTTTGCTTCTAACCATTTGATCAACAAGAACAAGGCGAATTTGGCTTTGCAGCTGAGATTTGGAGGACGGCCGCAACAACAAATCTGAGAAAATCATGCTCAAAGAACCCTACGTTTCTCTCAGTACAAGCCGAATTTGGGCAAACCGTTCTTTGCTAAAGTTAATTGGGTCCGTTCTGGACAAAACCCATGTTCCGGATTTTCCAGATTCTGCTTCAGTTTCTCCAAATCTCAACCGCAAAACCGTCACTTCTTATTCCAGCAAATTTCTGAGTTGGCACTTTTAATGATCAAATCTTCAATCTGGAAATTATCTTGGAGGCTAAAAATGGTGAATAATGTTACAACTGATTTATTAAAACTATCATTGATAAAATCATGTATAATCATCAATTTATTAGAAATAAAGGAGAATAAATAATATTCATTCATAGAAGCATAAATCATCATAAAATGGATTTATATAATAAATGACATGATTAAGAATAGTATAAATGGGTGGAATAAGTGTTCAAAAGTTATAATAATAATGGCATATTAACGGCCCAACATATCCCCACACTCAATATGTTGCATGTCCTCATGCAACGAAAACTGAATATATTGCATGTCCTCATGCAACCCAAAGACAAAAACCCATGTGTTAACCAAGCAATAAAAAATATGTTCATCTCAGCTCATGAAATGGATAGAACAAATAAATTTTTCCTTAATTAATGAATATTCACTTTTAGTAATCTTGATGAAGGCATAACAATTTTTATATTGACATTCAACTATATGTATATATGAAGTTGCAACAAAATATGATATAAGTAACAGCAAACTTCATTAACCATTTTCTCAAAAACTACAAACCAGCTTTTGTTGAAATTTGGCAAGTAGATTTATAATATATGAATGCCTTTATGATCCAAAAATCAGACTGTTTTGATGCATGGATCATGAGATATAAACAAAATGACTGTAGCCGAGAGTGCATGATTTCCGAAATTTTATGAACCAATTTATCTTGAAATTATCTGGGTATGTGTATTTTAACAATACGTCTGTGTTTTCCAGAGATCACAAGAATTGAGTTCATAGTTTTAAAAATATTATGGAAATCAATTTCTACACTGAAATTGTGTGCCTTAAATGAGAAAGAAAATAGAAAACATCCATCATGCGTAGCAATTCCTCCCCCTCTCTGAAAAATTAGCATGCCCTCATGCGATGCTAGAAAACAAATAGGGGTGGTTGCTACCAGCTGTTGAATTCTATGCTTGGTGTAAAACAACATGGAATAAGGGAGGTGTTGAGAATGAATAAGAATAGCAATGGATGATAAAGAATATGAATGGCATAGTCATAAGAAAGAAATGAATGAAAGCAACACTCCCCCAAAACTGAAAGATGATATGCCGCTGAAAAAGGGGAAGTGGTAAAGATGTGGAATGAAGGATGATAAATAATGCTCAAAATGGATTTCAGTAAATTCTCCTAAATTCGTAATAAATCAGAAAATTATGCTATTTTACCTCAAGTTTTACCTCCAAAAAGAAAAATGTGGAATGACATATATGGACTGGCATTTGTTGAAGCTGATGTAGGCAGAGTTGGTGCTGAAAGTGATACAAAAGGTGGAATCCAGGTAAGCACATCATGTCCGAAGAATTGTTCACGTGCGTGAGCCTCTTCTGTTAAGTGCAATAGTGTGGTCATGCTATGAATAGAATTCTGCCCATACTTGTTGTTTTCCTGCAAACAAAGCACTATTTGGCATACAATGTTCTTGAATCCATAGTGTAAGCAATAGATAAGATGCATGCAAAAATTCCAATCAGAAAAACTTATGTATAAATGCAATACTAATATTTTGGCAAATCAACAAGTGATGGCAGAGTGCAGTAATCATATCGCATGCAATCCCATAATGCATACATTCCCCCCTCCAATTGGAAAAGGAATTCCATGACCATAAAGCATATGAGAGGTGTTGTGCTGATGGCAAGGCAAGGGAATGAACAATATAGCAGTGAATGAAGCAGAGTACACATATCAATGATAGGATAGCGGGAGTTATGGTTATAATGAGAGCAGAGTGTGTAAAGATAGTTATGAATAAAAGATAGGACGCTTTGGATTGATGATAAGTTATGAAAAAGAGAAAAAGAACAACAATATGCCAAAAAGATGCTTTACTGATAGTATGCTAGCTGAAAATGATGCGATTGATCATAAAACAATTTCTCATGCATAAAGGTTCAAAACAGGGGAAAAAGTTAAGGAAATAACTTCTCTGATAAAAAGAAAAAATAAGAAAAGGGTATTATAATAATAATTGACGATAAGATATAACTTCAATACCATAAGCAGAGCCGCTGCTGCCAGCAGGCGTCCATAGCCTCGGCATGGTTGCTTTTTAACCCATATGAGCCAGGATCCTCAATTTATAAATGGAGAGTTACAGTGCTGTTATACAGAAGAGATCAGTGTGCTGGCGTGGTAACCAGATAACCACACTGCCATTCACTGGGATGTAGCAAAAGTGATCAGGCCGGCTCGTGATGAGACCTCCTGTTCCAAGGATAATTTGACTATCCAATGGATCATAACCCTGGTGTGGTGGCCATAATGGGAATGTCCCTTTCTTACAACCTTATGAACATGGTAGGCTGGCTCGTAATGAGACCCCCTATCCTCCATCTGTGAACAAAATTTTGTTGTTATTACACAATTTTATGATAAAAAGAGGGAGGCTCAGTACTCCTTAAGAGCAGGGATGGTGGAAGAAGTTGAACATGTCAATAGAAAAATATACCCACAATCTCATTTATTACAGACAGAGAAGATTATAATCCAGAAGGGTGGAACCAGCATGGTATTAAGATGATCAATCAATATCATGTTCAACAGAAAACAATGTAGTAAAGTAGTATATAAATAATTGTGTCCCTTTTGAAAATAATCTATCATCAAGGAGCTGTCCTGTTAAAGATCATAACGTGAATGATATTAACTCACTTCAATAGAATCCATAATTCTTGTCCTTATAAAAATAGTGTACTTCATGCCATGAAGGGGAATCAGTAAAATGTGGTTGAGATGAACTAGGAATAGTCCCACAAGAGGAAGAAAAGGTTGCTCTCAAAAATACTCCCAAAGGGTTTCTCTTTTGAAGGAACAGCAAAAACACTCAAAAAGTGGTGTTCCGTGTAGGGAACAGCAAAGGAAATGCACACCAAAAAGCAAAAATACACATAAAAAATGTGAAAATGCAAATGTCGTTCCTTTGGAAAAAGGAACAGCAAAAACTAAAAGTGTCGTTCCTTTGGAAAAGGAACAGCAGAAACGCAAGTGCCGTTCCTTTGGAAAAGGAACAGCAAAAATGAAAAGTGCAGAAGTGTTGTTCCATTCGAAAAGGAACAGCAAAACGTGAAAGTGCAGAAGTGTTGTTCCATTTGGAAAGGAACAACAAAATGGACAATCATAAAATGCAAACATGCAAAAAAAAAACAAATTCGTTGTTCACAGCATTGATGTTGAGGATGAGTTACACTTTGAATGAAGCAACACCTGAAACACAAAATATAAGAGAAATTAGAAAAGAAACAACATTTTATTTAAAAACAATATGTAAATTAAGTTACAACAGCTATGATATTATGTAAAAAAAAAAATGATCTTTTTGAAGAATGTTTTGGCAGCAGTGACAAGACATGAATCTTCAAATCGAAATCAATTCTTCATTTCTTCTATTATGAATCCATTGGGTAATGACTTAGATGAAATTCCTTTGTTTCGTTAAATTTTTTTTCAAGAATCACTCGTCCATAAATTGACCTTCTTTATTTTCCCAGGACCTGCAAAAAAGCGAGTGTCTACCTGCAATAAAACATTAAATCATGGAGAAAGAGAGGTGATCGGGCTCCCCTAATCCAAGAATAATGCAAAAAACAACAAGTAGTTACTCTATATAACAAATCCATTGAGAAAATAACAAAGTAAAATTTATTTGTCACCTGCGGGAGAGCAGTGGTCGACCATACTATCCAGCAGTGTTTTAATCACAACTTCTTTGTTTTTCATCGAAATTGAGTGATTCCAAAGCCAAATTAGAGATAATTGAAAGTTTTATCTCCAGTAGCAACAGGGTTTAGAAATTAAATGATATGATATGTCAATTTTAGTTAGAACAACCTGCATAACATAGTCATTTTCAATTACCCAGCTCAGATCAACAGTTAATGTTTTAAGAATAACTTTTTCGTTTGATGTCGGATTCGAATGATTCAAATTGGAAATGAAATTATATTCATTTATTTATTTCCAATAGAAACATGTTTTCAAGACAAGAAGAATTGATAGGTCAAATACTGTAAGGAACAGCCGGAAAGACATAGTTTTAAGGGTGTTGATTTACGATAGACAGTCAGTATTTTGATCATAAATTCCCCATACGATATCGAAAATGAGTGATTCCAATTGCATTGTAAAATATATTCATAGGGGAATCTACTATAGTAACAGGTTTTAAAAATTAAAACATTTAGGGCTCCAAAAACTGACTGTCCCAACTCTGTTCCTGAGCTGCCCACTAGACATCCGGTCAATGTTTTGGTTCTAACTTTTTCGTTTCAAATCCAAATTGACTGATTCAAATTGGGTTAGAAAGTAGAAATCAAGGGCTACCTAGGGTAGAAACATGTTTTAAAAATATTCACTTTTGGTCCCTCAAAACATGACTGTCCCGACTGTTTTTCCAGAAAGTTCATCAAGCCCGCAAGCCAAAAAAATGATATTCAAGCATTTTTTCAAATTGGTGATAAAAATGAAAAATGAGTGTTTGTAGAAGTTATTATTTCTATTATGATTCATCTACATACACAAATAAATTGAAATATTTATCAACGATGTTGATTTTGATAGCGTGTTGAAAAAAAAACAACTATTTTTACAAAAAAAACAAAATGCATTTATTTATGTTCTTATTTTATTTTATTTTATTTTTTCACTAACCTACTTTGATTGAAATATGAATATGACTATGTATAGGAGTAATTCCAATGGAACCATTTTCCAAATAAGGCTTCAAATATGTACATACCCAAATTTGAAAAATGCATGTTGATAAAAATTAGGGTATGAGAAGCCAACTTCCCTTGAAAAGATGTTGTGAAAAATTGTTGAAGTATACAGTGATGGTGCAAACAAGTGATGGAATGAAACCAATCTTCAATATATCCTTTACTTTCTTGATTTCCCATAGCCATCATATCATGAAGTTCTTGAGCTTTTAAAATGACTTGTTGAGGCATACTAAAAGAAACCTCATTTTCTTCCATAACTTCTACAATTTTTGAATTTGAAACATTCTGAATCTCATTGTAAGTTTTTTCCATTGGTGCATGTGAGATAGAATGGGTGGGAAGGATGGGTAAATTTTGTAGTTCAACATTGTAAGCATGTTGTACTGGTTTATTGTGGTGAGGGTGTGGAATTAGTTGAGCAGGAAATTGTGTATGGAATGGAGCATTGTGATGATGTGGTTGGTTGGGTTGAGTGGATAAATTTGATATGCAAGCAGGATGTTGTGAAAGAGCCGGTGGAGAATATGGAGAATGTGCTTGTGCTACAAGATGAGGGAGAGTAGTCATGCAATCAGAAGGTGAACCATGCCAAACTTGTAGATAAGATTGGTGGTTATATTGAAATTGACATGGCTGCCCTAGAACATGAGTATTCCATAATGGATTATGCAAGTAAGAGAATGGAGAAGAAGTGTTTTGAACCATACCCGTAGGCCATGATTTCCATGGTTTTGACCTTGTTGCAGCTTCCTCACCTCTTTGATATGATACTTCCATCCTAGATAAGGAAGAGTAACCATCTATGGCCTGCTCCTTTCGGTCATGAGGGAAAAACACTTCATCAAATTCTTCATTTTTATGAACCTGCAAAACATCCAATTTTGAGTAGAGAGCTAATAAAATCAACTTTAAAATTTTCAAATAAATCATTGATTTCAGCTCTTATGTCTCCTATTCTTGTAGCAGATTTGGAAAAGAAAGAACAAACATCTCTAGAATTCTTACCAGCCTTGGAGATTCCTCTTGAATACCTTATGCACAACTTACAAACATCATCATATGATAACTGAAAAACATCACCTTTTCCTATCAGATTTAAGAGTTCTAAAAATTCATCTTTGATTCCTTTAAGAATGAGTGTTTTTAAGATCTCTTTTTCCAAATGCTTATGCTTTGATTTTTGAAGGTTATAATGGAATCGATCTACATAGTCCTCCAAACTTTCATCTTCCCCTTGTATCATACCGAAAATATCTTCATTGGATTTGCAATAGTCTTGGTACTTCTTCAAGAATATGTTCTTCATGTCCTCCCATGATTGGATGCAATTCCCACCTAGGCTCATGAACCATCGGAGAGCTGCTCCCTTTAGAGTAAGAGGAAACACTTTCAATCTTTGATCATTAGTACAATAATCATATCCTCTACAAAGTATTTCGAACTCAAATAAGAATGTATCTGGATCTTCATTTGCTAAACCATGAAAATTTGGTAAAGATGGGGGAATTATGTGCATTTGTGTCGCTCCTCCTAGATCTTTGATAGGAAATTCAAAAGTAGAAACGTGAGCCATTTCTTACCATAATATAAGATGTTTTTCATGTGTTTCTTCGAGGCTCCTTCTTCAAATGTTCCTGTCAATTAGTTAGTGAAATGGGTGGTGCTTACATCACCACTTGAGTGAAATCATGTGATTCGTTTTTTTAAAAATTTCTATATTTTTTTCTAGTCATTCACACAAAAATTCAAACATCTATTTCTACACAAAAAATTAACAAATCTGCCGGAAAGCGGGCGGGGGAGCAGGGCTGTTACATGCTCCGTACGCAGGTTCTTACCTTCCGTTTTTAATACCCAATTCTCTCCTAGCAGGCACTCATCAGATTCACACTACTCTTTAGAAATGGCTACACTCTCCTTGGCAACGGCGCCAAAATGTGGAGCGATAAAAAGGGTCTTTTTAACTCCTAATTACCTTCACATTAATTATCAACCCAGGGACGACTTTTTATTTCAAGAGTGTACTCAGTCTGAGGCGGCTATTTACTCAAGAGTAATGTTTTGCAGTATAGTGCTTAAAATGTAAAAGTAAATGAAAGCTGGAAACAAAATCTAATTGGAACAACAAGAAACTGAAATGTTCTAAACTAAATCATTCACTCAAACAACCATCAATCGAGGATACAGTAGCAATAACTAATCCTCTGGATATTGATGCAATTGAAATCAAACCAGAACAAGACAATCAATCTGGGAACGAGGAAGCAATAACCAATGTTCTCTACAGTTGAGAGTCCTGCTTTAAAGCAATCAAAAGGAAATAGAAATTAAACTAAAGCTTCCATTGAAAGTAAACTAGGAAAACTCCTTAAAAGCAAACTCTTGCAATTAATCAACCAAACTAAACAACAAAGTAAATGGATAGCAAACTTATAATTAAATGAATTAAACAACGAATCATATTTAATAAATCTGAACAGCAAACTCTAATTAGTGGAATCGAATAACCAAGAATCTGAAATGAACAGCGAAGCTTTACATTTGAAATGAACAGCATAACAATATAAGTTGAAAAGGATAATAATCTCTGTTATGATGGAAAAGAACAGCCACACGATTCAATCTCAACTTGTGCAATAAAATAATTCCATAAAATATTCTAACATCACACTATAAAAACATGAAACTGTAAAATAATGCAATTCAAAAGAATAGGGAATAAGTCAAACCATCACACAGTAGCAATTGTAAATATATGATACACAGCAGCAGCAGCGTACTCCACCAGAGGCTGGGCCCTTAGCCGCCAGCGGACGCTGCTGGGTTACTTCAGAATGAAAAATGGAATGGCAACTAGATTTATATTAAAATATCAAAGCAGAGTTACAGTGGATTACAACAAGAAGTCTCTCAATCTCTCATCCATTATCCATTCTCTCTGCCATCCTCAATTCTGAATCTCTAATTCATCCTCAATTCCATCATTCGAATCCCCAAAAATCATCCTCAAATCATCCCCAAATCATTCTCCAATCCTCCCAAATCATCCCCATCTCTAATCTCCGTTTTCATTTAAATAGAGAGAGATCAGAGAGAAGTTACAATAAAGATAAGTATAACATGATTTCTATTACAAAATTGGTTTGCTTCTAACCATTTGATCAACAAGAACAAGGCGAATTTGGCTTTGCAGTTGAGATTTGGAGGACGGCCGCAACAACAAATATGAGAAAATCATGCTCAAAGAACCCAAATTTGGGCAAACCGTTCTTTTGTAAAGTTAAATGGGTCCGTTCTGGACAAAACCCATGTTCCGGATTTTCCAGATTCTGCTTCATTTGCTCGAAATCTCAACCGCAAAACCGTCACTTCTTATTCCAACGAATTTCTGAGTTGGCACTTTTAATGATCAAATCTTCAATCTGGAAATTATCTTGAAGGCTAAAAATGGTGAATAATGTTACAACTAATTTATTAAAACTATCATTGATAAAATCATGCATAATCATCAATTTATTAGAAATAAAGGAGAATAAATAATATTCATTCATAGAAGCATAAATCATCATAAAATGGATTTATATAATAAATTATAATAAATGACATGATGAAGAATAGTAGAAATGGGTGTAATAAGTGTTCAAAAGTGATAATAATAATGCCATATTAACGGCCCAACACAAATGACAGAGGTTCTTCATTCTTCTTATTTGATGCTTAAAGATCTGTTTGTAGAAAGATGATTGCAGCTTCAAGTCCTTCATTCTTCTTGCTTGATTTTTCGAGATCTGCATTTAGATCGTTGATTTCTGCTTCTAGTTCTTTAATTCGATTGGATGCATAAGTATGAAACCTTTGATACTTGTCCACTTGTCCATTCAGCATTTCTATTTGATCTTTCATTTGAGAGATCATCTCTTTGTAGATAGAATCTTTCTTATCAATTTCCTTTTGTTGTTCTTCAACTTTGATCTTGATAGCTTGTTATAGATCCACAACTTTACTTTCACTTTCTACACCATTGCTTGCACAAAGAAGATTACAAGGGCCCAAATCACTATCAGATTCATCTTCTTCAATTTTCTGAGATATCTCCTTGCTTCGAGTAGCCTTCTTCTTTTTCCTCTTTTCCATGAGCACTTGTAGAGCTTCGTCAAAATCTGTTTCATCTTCTTCAATTTTTGCTATACATGATTTCTGAGGTATCTCCTTTCCTCGAGTAACCTTCTTCTTTTGCTTCTTTTCCATGAGCACTTGTAGAGCTTGGTCAAAATCTTCTTCATCTTCACTGGACACTTCATCATCATCTTCATTTGCATAATAACTCTTCCTCTTTTCAAATTTTTTTCCTTTACCATGTTTTTCTTTATAAGGACATTTAGCAGCATAGTGACCAACTTTTCCACACTCAAAACATTTGAAGGGAAGCTTACCTTTGAATCTTCCAGTTCCTAGTTGGAGTTTTCTCACGAAATTCGCTTCTTCTTCATCGGATATATAGCTAGATTCTTTGACAACTTCCTTTTCCTTTCCTTTTGTAGATGCCTTAAAAGCAGCTTCTCTTATTTGAGAAGGACCTCCTTGTCTCATTTCAAAAGTAGTCAGAGTACCATGTAATTGAACAATAGTAATCGTTTGCAGATCTTGCCTTTCTTCAATAGCTGAAACTTTAGAGTCAAATTTTGAGGTCAAGGATCTTAAGACCTTTTCCACCAGAGTAGTATCAGTTAAGGTTTCACCCAAATTTCTCATTCGATTTACAATATCATCCAGACGAAGAAAGAAACTGGCAACACTCTCATCACTATGCATCTTCAAATTTTCATATTCAATTCTAAGAGTTTGGAGTTTTGCACTTTTACCTTTGTGTCTCCTTCATAGCTTAGAATGATTTTGTCCCATATTTCTTTTGCTGAATGTAGCTGCATCACTTTAGCAAATTCTGATTCAGACATGCTTCCTAACAAGACATTTACTGCTTTGGAATTGATTTCATACTTCTTCCTTTCTGCTGCATCAGTAGGAATACTTGCTGGGTATTGATAACCTTCTTCCACGATTGCCCATACATCTGCACCAAGACTTTGCAGATATGCTTTTTTTCGTACCTTCCAGAATATCAAATTGCTTCCATTGAATAGAGGTGGCTTTATAGACATTACTCCTTCTTGACTTCCCATTGCGACGGATCTCCTTCAAGCGATCAAGCTTCTGCAGAAGGACCTGCTCCGATACCAATTGTTGGGAAAAATACTGAGAGGGGGGGGTGAATCAGTATTTAGAGCAAACTGAAACTTTTTAATTTTTCATACTCTAAAACCCATACGCTACTTTGTTGAAGCCAACTAGTGTATACACGCGGATATCCTTCATAAAACTCGCGTATACACAGAGATCTAATTATGCCATTAGTTCTTCACTTATATCATTCCATCATTCATTCATTAGATGTTCTATAAACAATAAACATGTGCAGTAAGAATAGAATAAACCATCACACAAAGCATCACACATGAACACCAGGATTTTTAGGTGGAAACCCAAGTCGGGAGAAAACCACCGCTGCAGTTGCTCAGCCTTCAATATTTTGTTATAGAGAAAACATCTTACAACATATTTGCTGGTGCAGACTCTACCAGCACGCAGGCACCCACCTGCGCTCATTTACCAGCCTCTCCTGGAAGGGAGCTCCAACCCCCTGACTCGTTTACCAGCCTCTCCTGGAAGGGAGCTACGACCCCCTGCTCTCGTTTACCAGCCTCACCTGGAAGGGAGCTACAACCCCCTGACTGAAGGCTACAACCCTCAGCACCTCTATGGACCACGTTTCATCAATTTTCACACTGGATCCAAAGCTTCCTTTAGGACACCACTTGCAGGCCACGTTTCATCATATTTTCAGACTGGACCCACTCCATACTTTTAAGCACAGTCAACTATGTAACAGATACATATAACTCACTGACAGATATCAGTAAACCAGCAGAACAGATCAGACATTTCTTACCACAGACTTCAGCAAACCCTAGTTTGCATACGCGCTTTCCTTTCACTGATGTCGCGTATATACGCGCTTCCGTTCACATAAAACAGCGTATACCTCTGTACATATTTCATTGCGCATACGCGCTTTCTCTTCAGCGAAACCGCGTATATACGCGCTTCCTCTATGGCGAACTAGCGTATAGATCTTTAATTATTATAGAGTAGCATACTTCTTCAGATCAGATATACAGTTTAGATTTACCCTTTTACTTCAGACAGATGTTCGCCTCATCTCAGATCTAAGCCTTCCATAAACAGATCTAGCAGATACAAATACATTCCAGATCTAGATATTCCGCTTCATCATTTCTTCATAGGTGCATCATAGATTCAGATCTATTATCAAACCTTTACCCTTTCCATACAGATATACTTCATAGAGAAATATTCATTCAAGCTCAGACATCTTGCTCCCACACTCATGATTTGCACAATGAATTTCTTCTCTTTATATAGGTTTACCCTTTTTCAATACCATGAGCCCCTTTTTTCAATACCATGAGCCAAAACAATACCATGAGCCCAAAACTACATTACTTCCGATGGTATTCCTGGACGGGGTCATTTAGACGAATCATTACCCAATACAATGGGTCAATTCCATGGTGGTTACCCCTGGTTTTTCACTTTTAAGAGCGCTTTTTCCCATACGCGACTTGGAACGTTTATTCTCGCGTGCATACGTGACTTCCCTTAGGCAGATCCACGTATGCCTAGAGACATACTCTTTTCATCATATATTTAGCACATGCTGAATTCCTTTCTTCATTGCCTTCTGTACTCACTGTAGATACATCAGTTTTAGTTCATCAACACATATTCTATCAAGCACAACTTCATCCAGTAAGTTGCCATTGTCTTCATCAAGAGGGTTTCCTTTCAAGGACAACACTCATCATCATATTGCTAACAAACATCATTTACCAAGTCCATCACGTCAAGAATAACTTCATCAGGTGGATTACCATCAAGGACAACACATGTCAACAGTCACATGTCTTCATCTTCATTCAGTGGGTTGCCATCAAGGACAACACTCTGCATCATATTGCCAACAATTGAAGAGTAGCCACAAAAGTCAACTATTGATTAAAGTCTGGAGAGGGATGACTTGGATAAGAAGGAATATCTTGAGCAATGGTTACTTTCATGTATGGATTAAGAGGGTTCTGATAATAAGTAACTTCGTTACCAAGATATGGAGGATTTTGATAACCAACATACAACTGAGTTTGTTTCCCAGCCCCCAGATGAAGATAAAGATGTCAAAATAGTAGGGTCTATATTTACTGGCCTTGAAATGGAGCATGATGTTTTTCATATTGTTTCTCGATAGAGGTTTTTATTGCCCCCTAGTATGGTGGGTTTGAACTTTGGTTGAGATTGCACCAAATTTTGAAGAATTTGACCTAACAAAACTTGAGGAGTACCTTGCACGGGTGATTCAGAAGACGAGCCACCTTGTAAAATTTGAGTAAGAAGTACCTGAGGAGAACCATATATTGTTGGAATAAACTATAAATTTTGGCTCACATGTATTTGAACTTGTTGAGGTGTTGATGGATAGATAGGAATTTGTGATGACGATGGTGATGTTTGAGGATTCAGCAATCAATCCCAAAATGAACCACATTGAACTGGTAAAGTATGTTTCAAAACACTAGCACCCATTCCAAAATAAGGGGGAGTTACCATATTAAGGCATACCAATAATAGTTTTCCCCCATGCGAATGGAGGAGAGGATGATGGAGGAAACTGTGATTCATATTGAAGGTACCCAACATAAGGAGAGTTATGTTGTTAAGGGTAGCCTTCTCCACTGATATAAGGACCATCTTGCTGCTCTATCATAGGTGTAGTCAGAGGGTGAAAAGTTGACTATGTAGCATTCATAAGATAAGTATGAGACATTATTCCCAAATTAGATGAGATGAGAGAGTTCCAAGGACTAGAAGTCGCACCGGAAAAGATACCAAATAATGACTATGGTGGGGTAGACGGGCCACCATACAAATGAGTTTCTACTGATGTCATAAACATAGATGAGGAAGAAACACCTGATGTATCAACCATAGTGGTGGACACAGGTTGGGATTTCGAATCAATTCCATTCATGGTTAATAATCTCAATGAATATTTATGCAAGAGCTTAGCAGATGGGCCCAAAGAATTAGGTAAAGGAGATTGTGTCAAAGTTTAAAGAGGTGGAAGAGGATCAGTTTGATAAAAATAATGTCCTTCCCAATGAACATGAGTAGAAGGAAGAGGCTCTTCTTGAGGGATCTCTTTAATATTCACAAGTCCATATGCAAGAGGTTCTCCGTCGGGTGAATGATATAGTGGTTTTGTCTGAGACAAAGGAAGAGAAGAGGAAGGCCCCGAAGAAAGAGGTAAAGATCACTAAGGCATCTCTGGTTCAATAACCTCAAGAAACAAAGTGTTCGACTCAGGAAGGTTGGGTTCAATGACCTCATGTAACAAAGTTTCAGGAACTTCTATTTCAATTTTTTTATTGTCATCAAATGGAGTAGATGTAATCTTGGGTTCGAAACTGAGAGGGATAGTTAATTTTGTTGGATCAATATCAATATGTTGGCCATAAGTAGTGCTTGAAGTACCTAATTTAGTAGTAGCCTCTGGAGGAAGAGGAGGCTTGTTTTTCATTCTACACGAATGATGGGGAGGAAGATATTTTTTCTTCCACGTTGGATAATAAATTTTATTAACAGAAAAAGAAATAAATCAAAAAGAGGGTAATCTAGGCATAAAGGTTTACTAAGAAACAGTGAACTATGATATACACCTTGGTGAACCAAGGACATAATGTACAGAAATCAATCTTCTAAATGTTGTGTTCTGTGTATCATGGTATACAAGGCAATAGACTTAGTTACCTATTGATGGATAGAAACCTATAGGGAAATCCAAAATTATACTTGATGGTACATGGGAGTGCAGTCCATAGTACTATTTTCTAATGCGTAACCACTTGATGACAGTGTTCCCATATGATTTTCATGTGTGGAGCGCCATCCGATATACCTGAAGGTACGTGGAGAAATATCCTATGCACTTACGTATGTGGAATAAGATTTCACCCCCAAGATGCAACGCTGGAAAATAACAATAGCTCCTATGTTTAACGACGTCGTAACATGTCTCTAGTCGAGACCTCTCCATGTTTTCGTTAATGTAACAAACTCTCCTTAGGTTGATTCACTAAATTTTACTATTTATATTTGATTAATTTACATTTTTTGGGCTCACCTTGAATGTCACCTGAATATCCTAAAATCTAAATCTAGAATGAGAAAATATAAATATTTTCTCTTTCAATGAAAATATAGCGAAGGAAGGGAAGAAACAATCAATATCAAACACACAATATGCAACAAAAAAGATGTAAGATACAACTTCCCTTTCAATGAAATTGTTCCTATACTAATTCACATGAAAAACCCTAAATGCCAATGCACAAATTTTCTTTTCACCACACTTAATTTTCGAAAATGAAGAAAAATAAGATGCAAATGTTCAATTACTAATTCAATGACTCTTTTCAGAACAAGGACTCAAACAAGAATTCATCCAAGTGATCAACAACTGAAAAAATCAGTTTGCAAGGGACTAAACGATAAGAAAAAAAAAAAATCGAAACCAATTCTCAGCAAAGGCAAACAAATAAAAATGAAAACAAAATGGAGGTTTTATAGATACCATAAGACACTCAAGACTCAGGGAAGTTCAGTTGGAAGCAGACTAATGAAAGAGAGGATAAAAAACCAAGGAAAAAATTGTACAAAAATAGGGGCCAACACTGGTGCAAAGGATGCACCAGTGCTTTGCAAGTTTGGTATAGAGTGGGTTTGATTGAGGTGAAACTCCCAGTCAAAGGCACTAGGGGAGCGTTGGGCCTGGGATAAAATATTTTGGTATGAGAATTCCAAAAAATATTGAATGAAACCACTTCCTAGGTCTTTTCTTGGTTGGATGTGATACAACAAAGGGTTGTCAAGGAGGTAATAAAAGGAAATGGACAAGGAAAACCAAAAAGGGAATAATTTGTTCCCCAGTATGATCACCAATTATTTATACCTAATTTAGGATTGCGGCCAAAGGTATCTAACCTAGGTTGGTGTCTAACCTATAATAATAGAGAGACGAGGAACCTAATGATTTTCCTTAAAGTAAATAGATGATGGAGTGAGGCTTATGTTGAGAGTTTTAATTAGCGATTAAACCTCTTAATATTTAATTGTAAATCTAGGGATTGTAAGCTTCGATTTGTACTGCAGTTTGGCTCATCTTATGGTCATAGCTTATAAATTTCCTATTAATTGTTTTATGGAAGCCAAAACTTGGGATAAGTATTTTTTCCCTAAGTGTGGTGGTTGCACTTAGAACAATAGAAAGAAAGATATTTTACCTTTTCCTTAAAATGAATAGATAAGGAAAGAAAACCTACTTTTAATCTGTTTGCTTTTCCTCACCTCCGTTTGTCACTTCCGTCGCTCTCAATTGAGCTGAACTCACTTGATTGGTACCTAAAATGGAAAATAGAAGATAGAAAGTGACATAAAGAGATATGGTATATTCATGTTAAACAAATTGAATCGATTGCATTTGTAAATACACATATAACATCATTGACACATGTATTAGGAAAGGAACAAATGTCTTTATTATGAAGTAGAAGGAGAAGTTACAACTAGTTGGATCGATTCGATGTCAAATCCCTCCAACTTCAATCCCATCCACATCACACTAGCATCATCACTCTAGCAAGATAAAATTACATGCAAACAACACATCCAAGAGTTTTGATCTCACCATCATAACTCTACTAATACAAATTCTTGCTCTCATGTGCACTATGATTAGTGCTCAATTTATAAGTAGATGAAGGTAGTTTGATATTAATGAATCCTTGAATGGATTTTCCAAAAAATGGATGAAAAGGTTTCCTTGTTCACTGGAATAGGATGATAAGAGGTGAAATGGCTCCATGGTGTCCATATTCGAAGTTATAAGATGATGTGATAACTAGAACAACTTCTAGAAGCCACTAGATGGTGGGAATATTCTCGGAATCCAATGAAACATTTGCTCTCGGTTGACCAATGCACTCTAAAGTGGGCCCAGTTCCTCTGCAACAAAGCCTTGCATGAGATTATATGCTCTGCAAAGCACTTACTATGGTCTAGGAGTGCGTTGATGGCTTAATGGAAAACTTCAACTGACATCTAAGCAGTGAAACTTTCATGAAGGAAAACCATCAATGAGATGACTTGTTTAGGGAATGTAGCAACTAATTTATAGTATGATAGACCCTAATTGATATTGATTTGGATTTTGGGAGTGATGCCCAAATTGACCTGTAACAACTGATCCCCAAAGAATGAAGTTAAAAGCGATAATGTTGATTGATATGCTTTACGATGTGATGAGTAGGATTTGAAGCAGACAGTGATGTGCATCAATTAAAATACATTACATCGTGATATCTTCTCATCTTGTACATGAATTTTTGAGGGATTCATACCCATACTAAGCACATAAAATATCATAACATCAGAAATTAATTTCCATATATAGACCTATGATAGGATGACCATCTGTGTAAAGACCATCGTATGGATGATTTGATACTACTCCTGAAATCGCAGCTCAGATGGATGAAACAAGATCCACGGTCTTCTATCTCTTTCACTTGATCTCTTAAGTACAAGTCTAACAATGAGAATATGTGATCTGAAGCCAAACATGGGAAGACATGTTTTGATTACTAGCCAGTGATGTAAGTCATTAACAGACGTGATAGAAACCATCATTGATGATAATGGATCTGAAGGTAGTGTAGTACATTTTGCATGGTGTGAGTATATGATTTTATGTCGAACACCATACAAAGCTTTTGGTTGAAGGCATGTGATGCCAACCTATCGCCGAAAATGAAAAACATGTCGTTGATGTAAGAAAGCTACAAGGCATTGAAAGGTTGTTTCTAAGTCAATTTCCTGGATGATGAACTGATGTTGACAGGAAGTGACTTTTCGTAAGAGGGCCTTGATGTATCCCCCATCAACGATAGGAAGCAAGAGAAATTATTTTAGAGATAGAATGTAACTAATGAAGCAATTTTCAGGGATGGTGGTCATGAAATGAATTTTTATGAGTATTTCAAAGGATGAGGAATAACTGAGTGACTTCCTCTGAACATATCGACGACACTGAGTGAGTTGGTGGCATTGAACCAAAACCAAAGTGATGGATGGTGTGATAGACCATAGGTATGATATACCACCAAGCAGATTACCCAACCCAAAAGTCACGGAGATGAAGTGAATGAGTTTCATGTTCAATAGCGACTTTCTACCATAAAGTGTTTTATCCCATTCCAATTTTCCCCAGCCATTGCTGACTAGTACCTCTTTATTTTTTAACAGGCTTGAGGACGATAACATATGCTTGATGTATAATCCCACCCTTCGGGTGAATCTATCCCTATGTGATGCTTTAACGAGTCTAGTGACGGTGAAACTTGATCTTGTCATGATGGACAAGTCTTTCACTATTTTATGCTTTAACGAGTCTAACAATAGTGAAAAATTAGTCCTTTTTCATGTTTAGTGAGTTTGAAAAATGGAGGAAAAGAAAACTCCTCAAGTTATTTTTCGTAAAATTATCCCTTTGATCTAGGAAAGTGTAAAATAATACTTGAGGGAGCCTCCTAGCCATGTTCGACTAGGGCTTTCCTTTTTAAAAAATAATCTATCTCAGTTTGGAAAAGGGTTAAACTTATACTGAGTCGATGTCGTTTCAATTCCTTTTATGAGCTCGAAAGGAAAAGTTCTCGGCAATATTTTCATGTTTTGGGAGTCTAAAAGGAGTTGAAAGAGAACTTCGGGGGGGGGGGGGGGTTCCTTTTTTGTGTTTAATAGAGCTTTAAAAAGAGATGTGTGCTCTGTGGTTGAATTTTAATTTAATTTATGAGCAGGAAAAGACATAAATAACTTGTCATTTTCATGTGTTTTACGAGCATGAAATAGCAAAAGAATCTTGGGATTTTCATGAGCTTAACAAGTCTTGAAAATAATAACCAAAATCGACTCGAGATAGTTTCATTTTAATACAAGCTTGAAACAAAGGAAAACTATGCTTGAAAGTGGTTCCATACATAAGCTTGAAACAAATGAAACTATGCTTGAGTGATTTATTTCATTTTTAATGAGGTTGACACACTAAAAGAAATATCCTCAACACCTAATTCATTTTTTACGAGGTTGACATAGTAAAAGAACTATCCTCATGGAAACCTAATTCATTTTTTAGAGAGGTTGACACAGTAAAATAACTTTCCTCATCACCTGATTCATTTTTTAATGAGGTTGACACAATAAAAAAACTATCCTCAAGACATGATTCATTTTTTAGTGAGGTTGAGATGGTAAAAGAACCATCCTCATGACTTGATTCACTTTTTTAAAGAGGTTGACACAGTAAAAGAAATATCCTCAAGACATGATTCATTTTTTAATGAGGTTGACATAGTAAAAGGATATCCTCAAGACCTGATTCATTTTTTAATGAGTTTCACACAATAAAATAACTATCCTCATGACGTGATTCATTTTTTAACGAGGTTGAAACAGTAAAAGAACTATCCTTAAGGCCCGATTCATTTTTTTAGTGAGGTTGACACTATAAAAGAACTATCCTCATGACTTGATTCATTTTTTAACGAGGTCGACACAGTAAAAGAACTATCCTCAAGACCTTAGTCATTTTTTAATGAGGCCGACACAGTAAAAGAACTATCCTCAAGACCTGATTCATTTTTTAATGAGATTGAAATGGTAAAAGAACCATCCTCATGACCTGATTCATTTTTTTAACGAGGTTGACACAGTAAAATAACTATCCTTGAGACCTGATTCATTTTTTATTGAGGTTGACATAGTAAAATAAATATCCTCAAGACCCAATTCATTTTTTTAACGAGGTTCACACAGTAAAATAACTATCCTCATGACCTGATTCATTTTGTAACGAGGTTGAAATAGTCAAAGAACTATCCTCAAGGCCCAATTCATTTTTTTAATGAGGTTGACACAGTAAAAGAACTATCCTCATGACTTGATTCATTTTTTAATGAGGTTGACATAGTAAAACAACTATCCTCAAGACATGATTCATTTTTTAACGAGGTTGACACAGTAAAAGAACTATCCTCAAGACCTGATTCCACCCTGCCTATCAATTTCAGAATAATTGGGAATCTTCCTTAAGTCAGATGAAGTGGAAGATATCATATTGCAGGTCTCTGTATTTGTGATTTCCACCGATGTCGCAAGCGATAGTAATGAAGGTGCCCATTAGGGAATAATCCTTAAAGAGTCCCACACCAATGTTCTGAAGAGATCGTGTGGGTGCGTGAATAAACAGAATGCTTCTAGTTGTCTGGGAACCAGAGGTGAAGAAAGAGAGTTGATAAATTACTGTGATGCTTCCCTTATGGGGGAATATGACCATACGAAAGTAAGTATATACTACCGCATCCATAGCATAAACCCACATTCTTCCATGTAATATATTTTAGTCAAGGGGTCTGTCAACAAGGCTTATATGTATGACCGTCAAAAATTTTCAATGTCATAGGTGATTGTGATAAATTAGGCAAGCCAAGTGACTTCCAACAACTCATAGACATGATAGGAGTAGATTCACCTTCATAAATGATACTGCGATGAATGAGGTGATTCAAGACATGTACTTGAATAAAAAATGATAATTATCCTAGTAATTGTGGCACATATCCCGCATGATTCAAGACTCCAAGATTAGAATCTGTCGGATCGATTCCACCAATCACCAAAAACAAAGCCTTTGGGAGGGACAATTCTGAAGAACCTCAGGCGTTCACATAGCATAATGTCACTGAGCCAGATCTTCGACTACGTTATAATTTTGAGCTGCATGAGCTCGAGGGTTTAAAGTTTATTTATGCACAACTCCTTTTGGTGGATTTATTATTAAATAAGGAATTAATGAGGTGATTCAGGACATTTAATTGAATAAAAAATGATAATTGTGCTGGTAATTATGTCACATATCCTGCTTGATTCAAGACTACAAGATTAGAATCCATCGGATTGATTCCACCAATCGCCGACAACAAAACCTGATTTTGGGAGGGACAATTCTAAAGAACCTCAAGTGTTTGCATAATCGAATGTGACTGAGCCAGATCTTCGACTACGTTATAATTTTGAGTTGCATAAGCTCGAGGGTTGAAATATATTTATGAACAACTCCCTTCGGTGGCTTTATTATTAACTAAGGAATAATAGACGGTGGAGCCAAATCAGATGAAGTCGAATTCAAATTGGTAGGTTGATATGTATCCTAACCATTCGATGATGACAAAGGGTTACTGTAATCATTACTTTAAGTAGACATAAAAAAATCAGTTTTGGGCTTAGTGGGAGATAGCATAAGCACTTGCCAACTAGAATTAGGATCCGTAGCAACCATATTTGTTTCCTGATTCGGAAAAGGATTTGTCAACACTGCAAATGTGACATAAGTCTTAAGAAGCTTTGAGACTCCTGAGCGGTGAGGATAATCTCACATAAAATGCTCCTCATTACATATCAAGCAAGGGTAACGAGGTTCCCGAAAAGAACCGGATGAATCTGATGATTTTTCTTAGGGGGGTGAATTTTATTTCTTCGTATCTTTCCCCTTCTTCTTACTTCTAGGTTTCTTGTCATTTTTTCCCTTTTTAGATGACATGACATGAATTTTAGAAGAATATTTAGTATCAGATGCAATAGGGGTTTGATTTGAAACAACAAGTGTAGAAACAGATGGATGACCTGTTGTCGAAGTGCTAGCAGAACCAATCACATCATCGCTGACGCGAATGTCCTTACGTTATGGAGATGGAGGAACTATAAAATTTGGTCGTGGTGTGGTTGGAATATTTCCATAGAGCACGCCATACTGAGTATAAATCAAATCCAGATACTGGGCATGAGAAATTACTTGATCTTGAGTAACAACACCGTCTTTGGCCACATCCTTGGTGATAGATGGAAACAAGGATTTTATAAAACACTTAGCTAAGAGACGATCAAGAATAAATTTTTTAACCATTCAATGACAACGACGCCACTCCTGTGTATGATCTGATATGTGAGTAGTAGTGGTACGTTTAAAGCTGGTCAAAAGTTCCATTTTAGTTTCATATCTCATGGGTAACTAGAATTGGGTTAAAAAAGTAGTGGCTAAAGCTGTAAATTTATTAAAAGAAGCTCATGGTAATTCAATGAATGGGATCATTACTGAGCATGTTTAAATAAGGTAACTCTAATGTTGCAACAAATGACAACTGTCAATTTAGGTCAGGTTGAGCATAACTAGGATAAGATGTAATTTCCTGGGAAATAGGTCATTATGTACCAACTAAAGGATTATGTTGTTGGTAACCCAGATGGGGTTAAGTTTGTTGACCAAAACCTTGATAGGCTTGTTGAATAGGACTTGGATAAGCTTGCAATTGTTGGAATGGTTGTTGTGGCTGTCATGGAATTTGGTAAAATTGTTGCCCACTAGGATAATTTGGACCAAGTTGTGAATAGATAGGACTAGTAGAAGCTTGTGACAAAGGTAAACTAGCATGTGGTTGTGAAATTCCCAATGCAGATGGTTTTTTAATACTAGCCTTGGAAGACTGAGTTTGTAGACCTGAAACTTGAGGGTTTGGGGTTGAAGTACCCGCTTGAGAAGATTGAGCAACAACCATAGAAGTAATAACAGGAATAGTAGGTAAAGATGCAATAGGTTGAACTGGTTGATATTGATACACAAACATTTGCAGTTGGACAAGAAAAGTAGGCTTCCATTCAGAAACAGGAATTCCAGCATAAGATTGACCTAAAAACAAAGGAGTGCCTCCATATGGCCTGAACATTAGTTCCCCCCCATCATATGGAGTATAAGGACATTTCACATACCGACTTTCATATGATGGGATTCCAGCAGATACTAGATAAGATGGATGGTAATTGGATGTACCGGTGTGATATTGAGTTGATGATGTCAGTAAAGGATCAGGTCATTTAGTACTCATAGGAGAGAAACCAAATATAATTCCAGATGATGAAATGGGCTAAGTCCATGGACTAGAGGAGACATCGGAGTAGGTTCCATTTAAAGCTTGGTAACCCAGTGGGACAGATGGACCACCATAAAGATGTGACTCAGGCGACGTAAAAACATCGAAGATGAAGAAACAATAGATGTTGTCACATTTGTAATAGATGGTATAGTCTAGGATTTTGTCTCAGCCATGGTTAAATAACCCATCAAATACTCTAATGAATCTACAGGAACTTGAGAGTGAACATGATCAACAGGAGTAGAGTAGGTCAAACGAGGAAAAAATGAATAAAAATGAAGAATTGACCCAAAATGAGTGGGAATTGAAGGGGTTGTCTATTCCTGAAGTTATTCCTCTATTGAAATAAATCCAGGTGGAAGTACTTCACCATCAGGCCTGAGATAAATTTCAGGTGGTAAAATCTGCGATAAAGAGGAAGACTCAATGGTTACGTATGACTTAGGATGAGACAGATGCCCAGGAAAAACTTCTTATTGTTCACCTTTGGGATGAAGATGTTATGGTAAAACAAAAATAGGTTCTAGACCGACTTCCAGTTGAACAAAATTGGGTTATCAATTTACTATTTAACTGGATTGAATTTTAGTGTCCTCAGGTAACTATGAGGGTTCTATCTCGATAGTAGCAGATAAACTGATATCGGTCGAAAAAACTTGAGATTCGGTACTCGAAGGATCATATGACTCAGTAAATCAGATAAATATGTAGCACCAAAGGTTCCAGAGGTAACAGACTCAGTAGGACGAGCTCGCCTTCGTCTACTAGGTGTAGTTTCTAGCAGTAAATGTGGTTTATTTGCTGTCCTACACAAACAATGGGGAAAGGGTTGATAATTTTCAACATTTTTTGATAGATATGAATACAAAAAAAATAAACAAAAAGAGATTAATTCCAGGAAAAAGGTTTACCAAGCAAATATGAACTACAATATACTGCCCCAGTAAGCTAAGGACTTATGTACGTGAATGAAATCTCCCAAAATGTTGTGTTCGGTGTATCAGAGTGTACAAGGTGGCTGACTCGGTTACCTATAGATGGTAAGAAACCTGATGTTTTCCTCCCAAATATAATCAATGGTACGTGGAGGCCCAATCTGTATTAGCATTGTCTAATTTGAAACCACATAGTGAGAGCATCCCCTTATACTTTTTGTACTAGAACACCACCCTATATACTCGAAAGTACGGGGACGAGCTCTGATATACTTACATACGTGGAATCAGGTATCACACTTGGAAGGTATCACATACATATAAAGAAAAATTCTATGTTTAATGATGTCAGAACACGCCTCTATCCTAGACCTCTAAATGTTATCATTAATTGAAAATGCTCCCTTAGATAAATTCAGATAGATTTTAAGTTGATCCTGATTATAATTTTGTCTTTCGGGTTCAACACGAGATTTATTTGGAATTCCTATAATGCAATTAAAATGATAAGTATTCATTCTAATTTGATTTTGACGATGAAAAACTAGCTACAATGGATAGAGAAATCAGATTGTAAGCAATCAACATTGAGCACATGTAAATGTGAATTCCCTAACCATTCCTATGTAGCACTTGTTGGACTATATAAATCACTATTAAATGACTAAACAACAAACATTAATTATCAATATAGGAACATTTGTTTATTCCAATGACAGTTGCACTATCTATGCAAATACACCAACGAGAAGCAATTTCAAAGAAAAGAAATTGTTGTTGAAGTAAATTTTGGAAGTAAATCACTCATGCAAAATTAAAAGAATATACAAGAATGGAATCACACTTCAATTAATCTGTTCTAGCATGCCACATGACAAGTAACCAACTGGTGTCTCTAATATCATATGTGTAACAACATACAAAGTATTGAAATTTAAGTGGATATATTCACAACTGAACAACATCAACAACACTCTATTGATACATAAACTGAAATACAATTACATACACACACCTAATTAAATCACTGCAATCCCTGCTAAGAAGGAGGGCCCTTCCTCCCTAGCAGGGCACAGGTAAAGGAGGAACTTAATGGAAACTAAATTGAATAACGCATGTAACAGCAATAACAAGATGATCTGTATTAATTTGAACACAATTACAGAGCCAAAATAATGTTGTTCTCCGCTAACCTTTCCACCTCTAGGGCCAAGAACTATATAGTGGTTACATGAGAAAATTAAAGGATAGATCAGTCATGAGAATCTTATGATTCTCATGCTAATCGAAATAGAACACATATAGTTATAACCACTTCCTAATAAAGTTCTGACTAGAAAAAAAAGGATTACAATCAAAACCGCCCTTAGGCTGTTATCCCAAAAATACAATGCTAAACAACTTATATAGCTATCGTAATAGAATCACAATTGTAGTGTAACGTCCAGAGGACATATCAGCAACAAGTGTTGATGGGATCAACCAACAGTACAACTATATCAGCAGTTTTCTAGTGGGTCTGTAATAGAAAAGTGTAACAATAGTTTGCCGACGGGTCTATAACAACAAGGTGTAACAGCATCGCTTTGCTCTAACAGCATCCTTTTAACTGGTCCTGTGAACTTTGAGCTTGGGACCATTGTTGCTATAAATTAAATCTAAAAAGACAACACAAAGACCATCGATATTCTCCAAGCATTCACCATAAATTATTCATAAAAAGGTACGATATATCATAATAATTGGTGAATTGGCAGAGTAATATAAACAAGGTGAAACAACACAAGTTAGCGTAGAAAGATAGGAGAAATAGGAAAAGATACTCTCATTAGTTATAGTTAAGAGGAAAAATAGGGAAAAAAAATGTAAGAAAAGTATACAAAACAGGTACTCAACATCTCCCCCCGACTGAAATACTTGCATGTCCTCATGCAAACTCATATCTCATGGGAAGATCTCTGGTGCAGGTCGGTGAGATCATAAGCACCAGCTATATCTTCATCTGCAAACTTGTATCCCTGATTGGCCATCAACAATCGTACCTAGGATTCTGACTCATACTTACTCAATTCAAAATTGATCTGGTAATCCTCAATTGGGAGCTAGACCAAAGGAAACTTGAATCTCAATCCCAACCACAAAGAACCAAGGCATTATACAATCTGTACATAAGCTGGTAAATTTGTAACAGCCACCACGAAATTCTAGAATGAGAATGGATTACCCTTCAATAGCTCAACATTGCTAGCTTCAGTGTGTTTCAAGCACCCTGTCAAAGCTCGGCTCTTGATCATTGAGAACTGATTGAGGCAGAAGTTCACAATTCTTCTTCTATAAGTGGCAGTTGGTTCTTTAATCCCAAGGGTACTCAACATCCTTCTGAATTCTCATCACAACTTAGCAGCCTATCCTAGTTCTTCCCAAAACCACAATGTTGTCTTCTCCTCATTAGTCTCCATAGATTTAATGGCCAAAAGCCATTCAATCTGATTCTTCATGAATGACACAAAATATCTCAATTGAAGATATCCCATATAGGATAATACTGTCACAACCATCTTCATACTCACATGTTCACAAATAATATTATGTAATAAGAACTCACAAAGCAAGCTTTTCTCATAAAACTCGGAGGGACGGAAAACATCTAGAAATGTACAAGTGGAAGAACATAAATAAGGTCTCTCCTCCATAATAGATTTCATCTGAAACAAGAAGTAACGTTCCCACAGAAAAATAGGATAGGATGGAGAAGGCCGCCTACAGTTGGGTGTAGGAATTACACTTCAGTAAAGTCCTCAACAATTAAATTGTCGACCCAGGGGATTCGTAAACTTAGAGACAAAGCATAGGAAATGCCATAGATGGTATGAATATTTCTAATATCTACTCCTAATTTTTAAAGTAAAAATTGCAGAATCAAACTTTAGAGTAAAAGGCAACTCAAACCATCAAAACAATGTAAGGCCAGAACAAAAAGAAATGTACTTGCAGGAGAGATTCGGAAATAAAAAAAGAAGGCAATTACTGTAGCAGGATATTGATAATCTACTGAGAATATATTTTCTTTAGCAAAGACACCTTAGCAGTCTTCAACAGATGGGCCCTTTCAAACCTACTTATGTAAAGATATCCTTCCCACAAGAATTGATCTTGCACTAATGCAGTCTCCTTGCACTAGTGCAAGAACAACGATCTATGCATAAGGTGTAAAGTAATGTCTGTACTAAAAATTCTTTTTCTTCATGAAAGGGCCCTGAAATTCCTCAAGTCCACCGCACTCAGATCTGGTACCAATAAATTGGTTCTTGTACCTGATCTCAGCTTCTTACACTTTAATTTTAGTCCTTGAAATCAATGATTAATTACTACAATTGTTTATGAAACCAAATTGCTTATCAAAAAGATGAATATCTGTAGAGAATAAGGAAACAATATTTTTAATTAAAATGTAACTGAAAGAAAAAAAGATGTTAGAATTAAAATAAAGAGACTTGATGCATCACACTATCTAGCACTAGTGCAGAAACAGTTCTCCTGCTTGCACCAGGTGGAGAAAATAAACCAAACATGTAGAAAGTGAATAGCACACCAACGTGTACTGGTGTAGGTAATTTCTCATGTTCGAACAATGCGGAGAAAGAAAATTTAAATTCAGATGCAGAAAAGGAAGTTTAACTACTTCACACTGCAGATATGATTTCACTCAAACAGAAATTCAAATGCTGTAAATTAAATCACACTTAGTAGACATAAATTGCAAGAACAGAAAGAAGGGAGGACTTGCTGGGTTGGCTGGGCCATAGCCAACCAGCGCGTCTCCCTTTCAAATGGAAATGCTACTCAATATTGAATCAATTCATCAACTGCTTAAGCATAAAGAGATAAAATCCATGAAGCATAAGGCAGAGCTAACTTCGTATTAAATCCTCAAAGCAAATACATGCGTGATTACATATCCAACCTAGATTTGGGTGATAACAAAAGACAGGCTTGTTACCGCCTCCTAGTTCTATTCTCCGATCTATTCAATTATATGAGAACATTGAACATCTTGTCCTATTTACATTTCTCCTTATATAGATACTTTTGGCCACAGGCCAAAAGGATCATTTAACCATTACGTAGCCAATTGTAGAAATCGTTACAACAAATTACATAACTGATTGCAAAATAACCTTTCGGCCTTCAAAATTAAACATTCTAACAAAACGAGCCGTGGCCATCTCCAGCTATTTGTTCCTCCTAAGTCTGATATCCGCTACTCCAGATTGACTTGTTGTTATCACTGGGACTTGGATGCCTTTAGATATGGTGGTACAAAATTAGGCAGCAATCAAAGAGATCCAGATTTGTTGCCAAGATTCACGGTGCTGGCCCTGGTGCGAGATCTGTTCTGCACTAAAAATCAATGGTCAAGATAAGCATTTAACTATTAAATAACATAGGAGGTAACGATGAGTTACAAAATTAATTCAAAGTATAAAATCACATAATAAATAGTTAATAAATGCTAAGTTAAGTTAAAATATGTAAAATATGAAGTTAATGCAAAATGTGTCATCGTTCTCACACTAGTGAAGGATGAGGGCACATGGAATAGGTAATACAGGGTAAACGATTACGATTTGGAAAGGGAAAAATGGTCAAAAAGGGTGCAAATTATAGGACCAACATCCTCCCATCCCTAAAATATTGTGTGTCCTCACATAACTATTTACCTTTGCAAAAAACCAAAATTTTGAATACTCCAACTCAGTCCTGTTCCGACATGTTGTCCTCAGGCTACATTGTTTCAGCCTTCTTCTTCTTGATGTGCTTAACTTCTTTGCTACCTTTCTCAACCGTCTGAAACAACATCGAACCCGATATTTCGATACTTTAACCTTGCAGGGTGTTTTGATACACTTTTTGAGGAGAGATCTGTGGTGCTGGTGTTCTGCCCTTCACTATGGTGATCCATGGATTAGATTTATGATCCATGTTCTATGAAAATCTGATCTACTTCTATTATATTCATCTTCAGGAATTTCTGAATACTACTGGAGATCCGCTACTTTAGATCTCAGATCTACTCTCTGTGTTGCATGTTTTGATCAAAACCTGAAGGGGATCTTGTAAAAAGCCTTTCTACTGGACATATATGAAAGAGATCTGATATTTTTTACACAGATGTACTCTAGATCTGGAGTGTAATATTCAACTACTGCAACTCTTATAAATAACATTGTCAAGCTATTTTACAGTCAATACATGTGTTGCAAGCCTCTTTCTTGAGGAATTTCTTCTATTCTTGTCTTCTACATTCTGTTGAATACTGTAAGGGCCTCATTATGGATATGATTTATTGCTATATATATGAAATTTGATCCCTCTTATTGGTCTCTTGCTCATTCTCTCAAAAACTGTGTTATTTTCCTGCAATATTGTTGCATATTGTTGCAGCCCCATTCTTGGGTGTTTTTCAGCTATACTAGGTGTAGGAGGTTGTTTGTTTACCTCACCTAGTTTGATTTTTTTTTTCTCACCTTTTGTATTTAGATGCTAGATCTCAAGATCTAAGGGATCCAAGGGCTGCAAAGTCATTTTAGTGCAGATACTTCTGAAAAGTGTGTTATTCTGGAAGGTATTGTTGAGTGTGCCCATTTAGGGATATTACAATTTCAGCCATCCAGGCTGCGATTTCAGGATTGTTGCACACATCATCTGTTCAGTGACCTTACGTACAGATCGTCATCTGAAAATGGGCCTATATCTGTAGGCATGTCTGCATTTGGAAACATTCCAATGTCGACAAATTTCTGAATTATGTACATGTTATTAGATTTTTTATGTACCGAACATGGGAATTCCTACCCTCATCAATTATGATCAAAGAGGATGTATCATGATGTAATGTACTGTAATATTGATGCAGGTCACCACTTTTCTTCATCTCCAACTCATCACACTGTAAATCATATCAATCAAAATATTGTTATTATTATTCTGACTTCATGCTTTAGGGGGCAATTGTTATAGGTCAATTTGGGGCATCATTCCCAATGACCTGGCTAACTTGGCATCATCTCTAGGACCAATGTATAGGGTCTATCATCCCCTAAAATTTCGATTGCTATATGCCCTAAGACAAATAACAAGACAAATCAATCAAATACTTTCATCTGCAAAGGTTTCCAAGGTTTTAAGTTTATAATATATCATAGGAGAGCTCACCAACGCTACCTCTAAAGGGACTAAGTGTGTTGCATATGCAGGTAGCCCCATGCAAGGCTGCTCTGCAAAGCACTTCTCGGCATCTATGGGTGTGTTGGTCACATTTGGAGCGAAATTATCATTGTTCCAGAATCTCCACTTGGCCAATGCCTTCTAGAAGAGTTCGTATGTGTCAAACTTCGAATCCATGTGTCCATTTGACGTATACAAGATTTGGAACATGTCTTGCCTATTATTGGAAAGTCATTGATTGTAAAACTACCTTAGCCACTCTATAAATTGAGCACAGATCTTAGTGTTTGATAAGGAAGAATTTGTGTAGAGAAATGCTGGTGGATTTTACATTGAGGAGATTGATTTGAGTGATAGTTTTCTAGAGGTATCTACATTTTGATGAGGTTAGGATGCTTCTGGAGATGGTGACACAAAATTAGTTATTTGGTTGTAACCTCCCCTTCTATCATTAATAAAGAATACAACTTACTTTTCCCTATATGCATCTATATTGGATTTGATTTTCCATATTGCAAGATCTTAGTTGATGTATATGGTTTATGATTTACTGATTTATCAAACCAACATGAATAAACATCTGCATTATTGTTATCTTTTGCTGTTTAGTGTTCGTTCTTGCATGAAATATTTTTCACATCCGGTTGGAATTTGAAGCTACAACGGAAGCGACAGAAGGAACCATTTGGAAGCGCTTGGATTCCAAGTAACCATCTAATCCATTCTATTTGTCTATTCTTAGTTAGGAAAAGTAGTCATATATTCTTTAACCTCTTGTTATAGATTAACACTTGTCTAGGGAAGCGTGTTTTATCCGTAATTCACAATTCTGTCCAACAATATCCCTTCTTTATACCAAAAATTCATAAACAAATGGGAAATTAAAAAGAAACCTCTCTAAATCCTTTCAGAATATAACAACCTTAAAAGGAATGCTAGGGAAAGTGTCCAATATTATTGCACTAGAATCAATATTGTTTACAATGCACTTCCCCCAAACATGAAGCCTCCACTAGGCTTAGCCTTAGCAAAATTTCCAGAGGGTTTTGACCTAGATATGCCCTCTCAGCTAAGAGAAAGAGACCCCTTGACTTTAGAAGATGTGCAGAGGGGACCTATAAGTGTAGAAGAAAATCTGATTGAGAAAAGAGCTAGGTTGAAATCAGAAAAAAGAGTTACATACAAGGATGAAACACTGGCATCAACCTCATCATCTGATGCCAAAATTGATAACTTAGTAAGGGTAATCGAAATAATGATGGAAAGGATAAAATTAACTGATAGAGTACCTCCTAGGGAGAGCCAAGTGAATCCCCATAACAGAAATAGAAGTCGAAATTTCAGAAGAGATCCTATTCAAAATGGACAAAGAGATAATGACCAACAAATTAGACCTCCTTTCCAAGAAAACTATGTGAATGAAGAAGAAAGAGAGACAGAAAGGTTGGAAGAAACTCATGTAAATATGATAGGATATGAAAGTGAGGGTGATACTTTTCTCAATGAAGAAGAACAAGGATTATTCTCCTCAGAAAAAACTGAAAACAACCATGAGGATTCTGAAGATTATCAATTGGGGTTTGAAAATGCTATAATGGAGGTCCACAGACAATATGATCTTAGGAGAAAAAATAACCAAGGGGCCTCCAAGTAAAATAGCATAGAAATTTCTGTTAGTAATACCTCAGAAAATATTCCTAAAAAGACTAGAGATCCTTCTAAATAAATACATACATAAATAAATATAGATATCCTTCCTTTTAAAGCAAGCACGGTTATACCCTGCCCACCTGAAAAATACCCCTAGTCTTTAATCCCGAACGAACCCAGGAGGAGCCTTAAGGGCATAGCCAGCAGGTCATTTCAGTAAGTTCTCCAGAGTTGTTCAGTTCATTGAGACTAACAACCTATCAGTAAAGCTTAGCTCAACAACACGGGAAACCTCAGAAGTAAGCTTCTCAGAGAAGTACAACTAAGTTCAATATTTTCAATGCATGTTATCACTATGGCTAAGAAAGCTGATCTCAAGAAAGACAAAACTAGTCAGCAAAGTGTTGACACAAGCTGCCCTAGTACTTCTTCTAGTGGCCCTAAGAAATATGTCCAAAATAACAGTCCTAATAAAACTCAAAAAAACAGAATTTTTGGAAAGACTATGTTTGAAAAATTAGATATGAATATGTCAAAAACAGTAGTCCCTTTCAGCCTTGAGGGAGAAATTTCCAAGATCAAAATTAGCATACCCTTAGCCGAACTAGTAACCCACGATGTATATAAAAATAAAGTTTTGAAAGCTTTAAATATAGGAAGTGATACTAATACTTTAAACTTGATAGATGATAAACCAGAATTATTGTTTGGTCCTGAAGTAGAAGGAAAATACCAAGAAGGAGTTATCCCTCCATTCTATGTCAGCTTAAATATACATGATAAGATCTTACACAATGCCATGCTAGACTCTGGTGCCTCTCATAACCTTATGCCAAAAGTGGTGATGGAGAGATTAGGCCTAGAAATTACTAAACCTTACAAATACCTGTATTCTTTTGATTCGAGCAGAGTCAAGTGTTTATGTCTGATCAAGGATTTACGTGTTAATCTGGCACAAATTCCTGCTAAGGGTCTAGTTATGGACATAGTATTTGCTGACATTCCCCCAAAGTATGGCATGATTCTATTCAGATAATGGGGAGTCAAACTTCAGGGAAGCCTTCAAATGGACATGTCTTATGCTAACATTCTAGTCTTTAACCAGACAAGAAGATTATACAGAGAATCTCATATGAAATATATGGTAAGCAACATAGATAGGCAAAACAACACTCCTGTTTATTCCATCCATTCGGACCTTGATTCATTTATCTTGAATACTGAAGATGAAATCACCAAACAATAAAATGAAAGTGAAATAGAATTGAGCTCATCAAAACATTCAAATTTTTCCCCAAATGAAGAATCTAACAACCCAAAATTTAGCAGCACTGAATAGAAAAATGAGGATGAATGTGAGATAGAAACACTTTGGAACATGAGCTTTGATGGCTCTTGTGGTAAACTTGGTTCTAGAGCAGGTGTATGGATACAAAATACAAACAAAGGAAATTCCTACAAACTTGATTTCCAATGCACTAATAACATTTCAGAATATGAAGCTCTCCTCCTTCGCCTACATTTAATCAAAGATTTAGGAGCCAAGAAAATATAAGTACAAGGAGATTCATAGCTGATTATTAGGCAAATAAAAGGGGAGTATTTAGCCAAAAACCCAAGATTAAGAGAATATATGAATTCTGCCCTAGATCTCCTGAAAACGTTTGAAAAATATGAACTCATTTTCATCCCTATAGCTCAAAATAACATCACAAATGAACTTGCATTTGCTGCCAACAATTTTCAAGTACCCCATGTAAATGAAGTATTCACTATCAAAGTAAAAAATAGGCCTATAGTCCCTGACAATGAAAACTATTGGCAAGTGTTTGAGGAAGATAAAAGCATTGATGATTTTCTGCAATATAAGAATGATTTTGATGTACCAACACCTAGCTTAAGCAATAAAGAAGATTGTTTTGATGAAAAACAAGTCCCTAAAATAGAGCTATCTTCTACTGTTGTTATAAACCAATTTGAACATCTTTATAAGGAAGAATTACTTAACAACCTAGACCAAAAAGACCTTGAGGTTTTACAATGAAAAGATGATTCAATACCAAGGGGCCTTACACAATTAGAGAATCTTTTTTACTTCAATGATGTAGCTAAAAAACCAAATATGAAGCCTACAAAAACCAATGTAGAAGAACATAACATAGGCAACATGAATGAACCCAAAATGATCAAGTTATCTAGCACTCTTTCCACTTATATCAAACAAAAATATATTGAACTTTTAAAATAGTTTGAAGATGTGTTTGCATGGGGGTACAAATATATGAAATCATATGATACCAAGATTATTCAACACAAAATTCCTCTTAAGGAAAATCAGAAACCTTTCAAACAAGAACTAAGAAGAATAAACCATGTTTTATTACCTTTAGTTGAGAAAGAGATCAAAAAGATGTATGATGCTGGGATCATAGCTCCCCTTTGATACTCACAGTGGTTTTCCAACCTTGTATCTGTTAGGAAGAAGACCAGGGAAATTAGGCTTTGCATTGACTTTGGAAATCTGAACAAAGCCTCCCTGAAAGAAAATTATCCATTGCCTAAAATGGATCACATACTTCAAAAGGTGGTTGGATCTAAGAGAATGTCACTCTTGGATAGTTTTTCCGACTACAACCAAGTACTAGTATGATTTGTTTTGATGAATTCAAGGGCCACATTCCAAAGAGCCATGGACATAGATTTTTTAGAAGACATAGGCTATTTTATAATCATTTACCTTAATCACATCAATGTTTTCTCCAAAACTAACAAAGGACACTTACTCTATTTGAGAATTTTTTTTGGGAAATGTAGGAAATATGGCTTATCTTTGAATACCAAGAAAAAAATATTTGGTCTCTAGGAAGGAAAGCTCCTAGGCCACATAATATCTGAAGAAGGAATCAAAGTAGACCCCAAAAGGATTGAAGGCATATTGAAAATTAGTCATCCTAGAAAACTCAAAGAGTTGCAATCTTTCATTGGGAAGATCAACTTTTTGAGAAGGTTCATTCCCAACCTTGTTGAAATTTTAAGGAATATCATAAATATTCTCAAAAGGGAAACAAGAATTAAATGGAATTTAGAAGCCAAACAATCATTTGAACTAGTGAAACAAGCCCTCACTCAAACATCAGTTCTTATCAGCCCTAATTTCCCCAAGGATTTCTACATTATTTCATTTGAATCTGAGCACACCATAACTGCAGTGTTATTACAAAAGAATAATATAGTGCAAGAAAAATGCATATCCTTCTTTAGTAAAGCCTTAAGAGATGCTACACTAAAATATAACATCATGGAGAAACAAGCCTTAGCCCTGATAAAAGCATTGAAATATTTTTGAGTCTACATTTTACACTCTCATATCATTGCTTTTGCCCATGTACAGTTGTCAAGGACATTATAAATCAAGACCTTGATGGTAAAAGGGGAAAATGGATTGCTATTGTCTTAGAGTGTGATTTAGAAATGAGTCCTACCAAGCTGGTTAAAGGACATGGATTGGAAAAACTCATGGCAGAATCAAATTTCCAAGCATTAGACATAAATATAATTGATGTTTTAGAAGAAACTGAATAATTCACAGCTCCATAGATTAAAGAAATATTTTTGAATTCTTTGTGGTATGTTGATATCATATATGTACTTCTTTATCTTAATAATCCTCCTTCTTTATCAAATATTAAAGCTAGATTCTTGAAATAGAAAGCTTTAAATTACTGCATTTTAGATGGAGTATTATATTGGAAGAATGCTCTTGGCATATTGCTTAAATGTTTGCTTGAGAATCATGTAGAAGAGATCATGCATGAGTTGCATTAGGGGGAGTGTGGAGGACACCTTTACTAGAAAACCACAGCAAACAAGATTCTTAAAGCTCGCAACTATTGGCCCACTCTTTTTCCTGATACTCAAAAAATAGTCATAACTTGCCATAAGTGTCAATTTTTTGATGGCAAAAGAAAACTCCTACCTTTACCTTTGCATCCCATCAGTATTGAGGCTCCCTTTTAGTAATGGGGTTTAAAATTTATTGGAGAAATTCACCCAACCTCATCTGCCCAACATAAGTGGATCCTTACTGCCATTGATTATTTTACCAAGTGGATAGAGGCTATCCCTTCTAGAGATGCAACTAACTCAGTCATTATCAAGTTCCTTGAGACCAACATATTATCCCGATTTGGTTGTCCTAGAAAAATCATTACAGATAATGTTTTTGCCTTCAAATCCAAAAGAGTGGTTGATTTCTTCTATAAATATCATATCACATTGGGGAACTCCATAGCTTACTACCATCAGGGAAATGGACTTGCTGAATCCTCCAATAAAAGCTTGATCAACATTATCAAAATACTACTGGAACAAAATCAGAAATCATGGCATAGTGAGATAGTTCATGCTTTATGGGTTGATAAACTAACCACCAAGAAATTAGTCAATATGTCTCACTATCATTTGGTATATGGCATGGATGAAGGCTTCCCAACATCCTTGGGAGTTACAATCATGAAAATTATCCAAGAAGTGCAATCAGAAGAAAATGACATGCAAAGAAGGTTGAATCAAACCATTCACTTACAGCAGTCAAGAGAGTAGGTTTACAAAATAATACAAGCAGTACAGGAAAGCACCAAAAAGATCTTTGAAAAAAGGACTAAAGCCAATAATTTCAAAGTTGGAGACACAATTTTAAAATGGGATTCTAGAAGGTAATATAGAGGTAAACATGGAAAATTTGAGAATTTGTGGAAATGGCCTTATATCATCCATTCAATTAGGGGTCATAATGCTTTCTTTTTACAAGGGCTGAATGGAGAAGAATTATTTGGAGTTCCTATCAATGGCAGGATGCTCAAACACTATTTTTTTCAAGAGACCTAGCTTCAAAGTTTTCATTCATTATACATAAACATTGCATGACAAAACCTTGAAATCAAAAAATACAAAAACAATTAAAGAAAAGGAAAAAGAGGGCAGATTAAAAAAGGTACAACCGCATACCCAAAAAATAGTACTACTGAAAGTGTGCAAGCCTAAATGCTACTACTGATTCAAAAATAATATATTTTTCAGTCATTTAGCTTAATCATGGTTGAACATGCTTTAAGTTCATGTTGATAAGTTAGTGAAAATAATGATTGTCAAAGCTATTCAAACTTGACTTATCAAGAAATATAGATTAGGGAATAAAGATACTTGTTCCACACACTCAAAACATAACCAAAGGGAAAGATAAGGATGCATTACAAATTATAGATCACACCCCTATCTTTCTAAAAGTTTGTTTTTATGCAAAATAATGTTTTTTGTGCAGCTTGTTCCAATGCCACAAACCATGGTAAGTCAAACTGCATAATCCTAATTTGAACCATGCTTTAAATTTTATGTCAATAGTTTAGAGAATCAAGACTGCCAAACAGCTTAAACTTGGAAGTCGAATAGTCTAGGTAGAGAATAAAAGGGTTCACTAGATTAATCTGAACTCTTGGAAGAAATAAGGATAGAAGTAGATAGTTTATTTTTGTTTTTAAAATAAAAATGTCAAGAGTTTGCCAATTCAAGTGCACTCAAGGAAGAAAAAATGTCAGGACAAGTAGGATGGGCAGGTATAGATGCTATTGAAAGAATCATATGTTGTGGATATTAAGATCATCAATTCAAAAGAAATATCAGTAAGTGAAAGGAAGGAAAAATATGCCCAATGGAAAAAACACTAGTCTGCAAAAACTCAGAGATTTGATAAACTGAAAATTCTGGACACCTCCAAAATGGAGCTGCCCTCCCCAAGTGGAGCCTTCTTAGTCATCAGTAATTTTTGTTGATATTAAAATATGACTAAGTTATAACCCTAGATTTCTAAAAACAAAATTTGAGAAATATTGTGAGTTTTAAAAATCTCACTGCCTTCATTATCCTAAGTCAAACTGCTTCACTAAATTTCCCCCTCTTTTCCCTCTTAAAAGGTTTACCCCACTACTACAAAAAGGACTTCATTATTGGGCTTGTTTGCCTCATTTCACTACCTCACCCTCACTCATTCATGGCCTTTTTCCTCTAAAAAACCCATTTCTTCCTTTGCTCAAAACCCTCATAAACCCTCCTCATTCATCATTTTTCTTCTAAAAACATTAAACAATGTAAAATCTTCCTTTTACATTATTTAAACCAAAGTTTAATCCTACCAGGTCCTTTTAATTTTATTATAAAACCTTTTTTTATATCTAAACCCGCCCTTTGTATAAAAAATAGGCCTTAAAACCCTTTTTCTTTTAGCCCCAACCCCCTCACATTCATAAAACCTCGACCGCTGCTTATCCCTAGCCCCTTTCCTCATATGAATTTATGCCTCTTCCCTTTTCATTTCATACACATCCAAATCTTATAATAGGCCACCCCATAACCTTTGAAATATTGAAAGTAGGCCCACCTCTCATTACACCCGACGCCCTCTCCGTAAACCTTACAAACTTAACACATTTCGTTAATTTTTAAAAAAGGCCTTGGGCCCCACCCTCCATCTAACACCACCATACAACCATGCAATACCACCTATCCTCCACTCTACCAGCCCGATCCATTGTCCACCACCTCCCCGATGTGCGTCAACAATTGATCTCCCATCCCGAGATCCAATGGCCTGCATCTTATCGCAAATAAAATTGCGATGTGGTTAGTATTTCGCGACCCATACGAAATTGACGGTTTCTCCCTGCCATGTGTCTCATATTGAGACATATCGTGCGCCTCCCACAAAAAACCACTGACTGCTTATCCTCCACACGATAAACCACCGCTGGTTTTTGAAACTGCTCTCCCTCCACGCCATTTTTCAAATGCTTCCCACCTCCATTCAAACTCATGCCTGGTTCCGCCTTCAGAACCTTGCCCCCCAGACCATTTATTCCTCTAAAAATCCCTCTAATAGCCCAAAACCACAGAAAACACATTCGTACACCATCCCCGGTGGTTTTCAACTAAACAAATGTTTTTGTATGTGCAGGTTTCATGGCGGAAAGAGCCTAAAATTTTATGGTGGCCCAGCAACGTTAAATTGATATTTGGATGAAGATCCAAAATAATTAATTTCATTTTATAAAAGAGGGCCAGAGGAGAGATTTCAAGTCTCAAACACCAACATGTCATGATCCGTGATGATCATAAAATGCTCCAGCAACATAAGAATGCCTCCTCGCACAGAAAACAATCATAGACAGAAGGCCCGATAAAGAGAAAGGATAGTCAAGAGACTGCAATAGGAGAAACAAGGTTAAAGGGCTAATCATAGTTCAGAAGACAAAATCACAAGGATTAACCCGTAAAGTAGAAGTCAAAGAAAAATGAAAATGGGTAGCGCAAAGGATTAAAGATTCAAAACTTTAAGATTAAGTCATAAAAGAGAAATTAAAGGCATAATAAACAAAAGAGACAGTGAAGCAGAGTTTAAATGAAGTGAATACAAATAGATAAAGTTCAGAAGATTAAAGGATGAAGTTAGAAGATCAAAAGGTTAATCAAAGGATTAATGAAAAAAATAGAGTTAAAACATGATAAAGAGAAAGGACAACAAGACAGACAGTTAAAGGATAAAACAAGGTTAAAGGCCCGAAAGAGAGTTTAAGTATAAGGCAAAGGCAGATTAACCGAGAAATACATTTGAATGACTAATCCTATGGCAATTACTCTTCTCAAAAGATATTTTTTCCACCTAGTGCTTTGTTTCCTTCAATAAAGCATTAGGCAGTTATTGACCTGAGTCAGAGATATTTATATCTGCTAGATAGTTATTGTAAAAATTAAGAATAAACCTTAAATTTAAAAATTTCACCTATTTTTTCCTTAGGAGTTAAGATAGAAGTTATTATTCAGAGAAATATCTGCAGATATTCCTGCCTTAAGCCTTGCATGGTCTTCAAGATTAAGACTTCATTAAATCTGTAATAAATTACACTCAAACACTAGCTTAGCTTAACTTCCTCATTTACAGCATAAATATTGCATCTGAACTCATTATCTCATTTGCATTTGATGACTCTTTGATGTAATACATAGTCTCTTGGAAATTGAAAAGAAATTGATGTCTTGGAACTTGTGGATGCCCTGATTTGTTTGTTGATGGAGGAGGCTATATTACTGGATCCCCGAGCTTGGTTTTTGGTGAATTTCTCTAATCTGTTATTGTTATTTCCTATTTAATTATGTTTCCACCTTTCTATGTTGCAGTAGAATAAAATATTTAGACTAAGAAATGTCTTCTGAAAGCACCTTAGTTCTTTTTATTCTTCACTGCCTTAATTTTTTCTTCAGCTAGGACATTTTCGAGAATTCTTAATTTCTCTCTAAACCCCCTGAGATTTTTTATTTCATAAATAGTTGAATAAAATTGGTATCAATCATGATTTATGGCTAGTGATACTTATTTGATGCCACTAAAACATTTTTTTTGAAGTCTCTCTCTAAAGTACCATTCTTTAAAGTCTGCCAAAGAGGTTTTGTTTTGATCATACCCTTTGTACTTGCTTAACTAATTGTTTTAGAGATCTTCATAACTCTAATAAAGGATGTTTAGGAGTTCCCTCTTCTCTGATTACAGTTATATGTGTGTCTTAAGTGTTTTCTATCCTTGAAGGTGAAATCACTAGAAGTTAAATGAGTTTCTTGCCTTCTATATTTCATTGGAAAAGTTTGACTTGAATTATCATATGCTTTAGTTGAATCAAAGAATTTATGGTTTGCCCTATCTATTGATTGCGTCTTCATTCTTATGATGTTTAAATCCCTTTGTTGAGAAGTACATCTAATAAAGGATTCTTGATTTCCCTTTGTCCTACTTTTCATTCTTACAATTGATGTCCATCTCATTACCCCTAAAAATTTGAATATGAACTGACCAAGTTAGATTTTCCCTATGATGCTGCCCGATCCATTGATGAAATTATCATGACTTCCATTAGAATCCATTGCCCAATAACTTAGAGATTTCCTCATTCTACCTATTTTTCTTGATCATTATACCCAAAGAAAACAAACAATAAAACCTCACACTTAATAACTAGCCTAAAATCAACCCTATAAAGAAAACAAGTTTATATCCTTTGCAAAAAAATAGAGACATCGATCTCTGAGTCCAGGAAGGTTAGCTCCTAGGGCTCCAAAGATTGGTTTGATGTTACCCTGTGCATTTGGTCTACCAATCTACTAAATCACAGGACCATAACAACAACTATCACATATCTTTCACAAACTTCTTGGCATCCTGGAATATAGTTGGCTAGTAGTATCCTATTGAAAGTAATTTATGTCTTGTTATCTTGTCCGCGAAGTTTCCTCCATAGGGTTCCTCATGAAAAGCCTTCAAGATCTCAAATACCTCATCTTCTCTAACACATCACCTAATTTGAAAATATGGCCCAGTGTTATAGAGATTGCCTTCTATCTAAGAGTAGGTAGCACTTTTTTGTATAATCTTCCTTCTTTCCTTGGAAGACAACTGGTGTGGGAATTTTCCTGCAGCAAGGTAATTGGCTATATCTTCATACCACAGTGAGTGAGTAGATATGGAAAAAATACATTCATCTGGGAAAGAATCCTCAATGGCCGTGCAGTCATCACTTATAGTCAATCTAGAAAGGAAATCAAAAACTACATTATCTTTCTTGGGTTTATCTAAAATAGTAATATCGAATTATTGTAACTGCAATAACTATCATGTAACTCTACCATTATTAACAGGATTTTTAATTAAAAATCGAATTGCAGCATGGTCAGTGTGTACAAATATTTGATACTCAGTGATGTAGTGCCGGAATTTGTTGATAGCATGCACTACTGCTAGGAATTACTTTTCAGTAACAATGTAGTTGAGTTTTTTTGGAGTCAAGTTCTTGCTAATGTAATAAATGGCATTAGGTTTATTCTCCTCTAGCTACCCCAAAACAACACCCACAACCATGTCAGATGTATCTGTAGCAATATGAAACAACAATTCCCAATTTGGTCCTCGTAAAATAGGTGTTGTTGTTACATAGTTCTTCAACTTTAAAAATGCCTGCTCACACTTCCTTGTCCACACAAATTCCACATATTTCATAAGTAATGAAAATAGATGAGATGAAATATTTGAAAAATTCTCTATAAATCTCCTATAGTATCCTCCATGTCCCAAGAAACTATGTACCTCTTTTGGAGTCTTAGGGGTCGATATTTTCGAGATTACCTCAATTTTTGCAGAATCTACCTTGATTCCATCTGCTGAAATGAAATTTCCCAGCATAATTCCCTCGATCATCATCATGTGGCATTTTTCCGTGCTTAGAGAAACATTAGTTTGCTCACAACGTTCCAAAACTTTTTCCAAGTTAGCTAATGTTGTCTCAAAGGCATCCCCATAGGGTGTAAAATCATCCATAAATATATCAAGACAGTCATTCAAAATATCAGAAAAAATAACCAATATTTCCCTTTGAAAGGTTGTTGGTGCATTACAGAGGCAAAAGGGAAGGACTCTGTATGAAAAAGTACCCCATGGAAAAGTAAAGGTTGTCTTGTCTTGGTCTTCTGGGGAAATCTGTATTTGATTATAGCCACTAAACCCATCTAGAAAGGAAAATAATTGTTTTCCAGAAAGATTGTCCAAGACCTGATCAATGAATAGTAAATGAAAATCGTCCTTTTGAGTGGCCTTGTTAAGCTCTCTATATTCAACACAAGCTCTCCATTTACCATTCTTCTTCGGAACTATGACAAGCGGAGACACCCGTTGACTGTCAGAAATGTGGTAGATGAAATTAGCATTAAGGAGTTTCTGCACTTTTTCTTTCACTATCTCCTTTAGTGAGAGGTTCATTTGGCTCTGAGGTTGTTTAACTGGTTTGTAATCCTCTTTAAGGTAAATGCGGTGAGTACATAGGCCAGGATGGATTCCTTCCATATCAGTATAGTCCCATGCAAATGCCTTTTTTATTTTTTTAACAGTTGTATCAGCAATCTGTTTTGTTCAATAGTTAGGTTAGGATTTATGTTTAAACATTTGCAGGTTCGATTTCAACGGGACTCTTGATAGTAAGTGGAGTTGTTTTCAAATGTTCAATAATTGAATCATCTTCCTCATCTTATTCTCCCAAATATCTAATGGAGGCAATATGGAGTGAATTATTAATAAAACAATTAATGAAATCATCCTTTGTTTCATCCTTAAAGTATTGTGCTTTTCCAAGCGTGAGAAGGGGTAGGGAAAGATCAAATTCAGGTGGAAATTCATCCCACCAGGGACTACTCAAATCCATATGAGGTTTTTCTGGGGGCTAAAGGTTCAGGTTTTGATTGACTTGTCCATCTGAGATCACCATTGATCTGGACCTACATCCGATATATGCATCTACAGTGGCTATCCATGGTCTTCCCAAGATTAACGGATGACCCCCCAAGTTGGATTTGGTTTGTAAAATGAGAAAGTCACCTGGATAATTCCAGGAAGCCGTAGTGACAACCACATCTTCAATCACTCCCTCGGGCTTGACATAGGACCTATCTGCTAATTCAAGCATTGTAGGTGTAGGTCTAAGTCCATGGAGTTCTAGAGAGATGAAGAGGTATTTATTCATGACATTAATAGTTTCCCCTAGATCAATCAAATTATTGGTTATGGGATGATTTTCAATATGGACAGTCACTGTAGGGTTCCCTGGGTCATTATATTTAGTAAATAAAGGCTGACCAGTCATAAGATTGGACAATTTTCCCATGACATGGATAGTAGCAGGGTCTTTAGGTTTCCTTCTAGGTATTTTGATGCATATATCCCTCAATGTCTTAGCGTAGATAGGAACTTCTTTAAGAGCTTGTAATAGTGGAATTCTCACATAAAAATTTTGTAGCTCCCTAAGGAATTCAGATTTAGGTTGTGAGACCAGCCCAATTTTAGTTAATCGTTGAGGGTATGGGGGGTTCTAAATGCTAACAGCTGAGTTAGCTATCACAGATGTACCAGCCTTACTCGGATTGGCTACTGTAGGAACAAAAAAACCTCCCAAACTAGTTGTTACAGATGTAATAGCGGGTGTTGTATCAGTTGTTACATGTGTAACAACTACCTCAGAATCATCCATATCCTTCCTGGGTGATTCAATTTCTTTGGTAATAATGGGGGTATGTTCAGATCTGATTACTTTCCCTGATCGAAGCCAAACCTCATTAAGTTTGATAGGAGTAATAAGATAATTCTGGAGTGTAACTAGAGCATCCATGCTCTAGGTTACCTTATTATTTGGATTGGGGTTAGGTTGCACAGGTAATTGGGGTCAGACAGAAGGTATAGGATTTTGAAAAGTAGGCAGTTGTAACTATTGTTGTTGCATTGGTATTGGATGGGTTACTGGACCTTGGCCATTGCATCTCCAGTTTCGACCCCAAGGATTGGGTTGTAATGGAGGATATTGCATTGGTGGAGGAGATGGCCACTAGTTCCATGGTGAAGGAAATTGTGTTGAGGAAGGAGTAGGATATCGCTGTGGGTATTGTTGACTATTATAAACATTATTCCAAGGATAAAAAGAGGAAAAATCTGAACTCATACATGTAGGTCGCAGCTTCCATCGTCTCTTTGATTCGTTGAAATAAGAGTATTGAACATCCTTGCTTGATTCTTGAAGTACCGCCTTCAGTCTTGGCAACTCAGGAAACTGATTGGTAGAGTGCGCCAACTTACAGATGTTGCACATTCTGACATTATTGAGTCCACATTCTCTTTCTAAATGTTTCTTTTTGCATCGGGGACAAAATATTTCTAAGGCTGCTTCAGCTTCTGCTTGTTCTTTCTTGACTTCTACCGTAGTGATCTGGACAAAGAGAGTGCTAAGGAAGTTGGTTTAAAATCCTCAAATAAGTTCCCAATATTTTCTCTAGTTACTCCTCCACTTGTGGACTTCTGTATCTGAAGTGAAGGATCACAAACTAAAACTCTCCCCTTGACCAATCCTCTTGAGCTACGTAGGAAAGGCTTCATTATCTCATCAAACGTCTCTCGTGATATGTCTCCTTTTCCTATTATGTTCAGATGCTCCAGACAATCATCCCTTAAACCTCTTAAGAATATTGGCTCTATAATTTCTGGATCTAAATTACTGAACTTAGACCTATGTAAATTGTAGTGAAATCACTCCAGATAGTCTTCCAAGCTTTCCTCCTCCTTTTATGAAATTCTGAAAATCTTGTCCTTCAAGTCCCTGGTTCAGAAGTAGTCCTGAAACTTAAAGAGGAAGGCCTCTCTCATGTCATTCTAGGTTCGAATCGTGCCAGCACCCAATCTCATGAACCATCTTAATGCTGCTCCTTTCAGAGTAGCAGGGAATAATTTCAGCTTCTAGGCATCTGAACTGTAGTCATAACCTCTACACAACACATCGAATTCAAACTCAAAGGTATCAGTGTTAGTATGAATCTTTTGTCGAAGTGTACGAAAAAATACCACTTTAGCTACGCATAACTTATAGCCCTAACATCAAAGATGGCTGCCAATATCTTCAGATCTGTAGTTAGTTGATCAAGACAAGTGCTGCAGAAAACCAGATCTATGCATAAAGAGACATTAAGCAGTAAAAATAAGGTTTTGCACCATACATCCAATAGACAAGGCAAGAAAAATATTTTTTGAAAGAATTTTTGTATTAAGGGCACCTGGGAGGAAAACAAGAAGGTGTTTCCAATTCTCCTCAATGGGATGGGTTCTTGGAAGTCCTCAGCACTTCAGATCTAGCATTTCTCTCTCTTGTTGGTGTAGAAAACCTAGACAAAGATGGAACTCAAAGGGAGCTCACACAGCAAATAATGAAAAATATGACAATGATAATGGCTCAAAGTCAGACCAAGAGTATAGATCCAGAGTGATCTAATAGGCAACAAAAGGTGAAGAATGGTAGGAAAAACCCTCCTATTTATAACAAAATATTGGGTCATTCTAGATCTTGGTGCATGATTAAAATAACATTAACCAAATCTAGATCCACCTTTTATGGAATATTTTATTATATTTTTTGGAGGGAAAAGGTATTTGACTTGGGTCAAATCCCTTTATTTGTGAATAATAAATAAATAAATGATTTATTTATCATTTTAAGGAAGTGGTTGAAGGATAATCAAATAAATAATTATTTATTTAATTATTTATGGGTGATTTAGTCATATTTAACAAGGAATATTATTTAAATAAGATTTAAATAATTATTCCTAGAAAATAATAAGACAAATAAAGATTTATCTAATTAATTTCTTTGTTTTAGGTTAAATATAACCAGAAATATTAATTAAACTACTGACTAACTAATTATTTCTTGAGGAAAATCAAACAGATATATATTTATTTAATATTTCCTTGTGGGGTTTCCTGTTTAGACCATAAACAACTTAATAAAGGTGATTTACTAAGTTATTTTCATAGTGAAAGCAATTTTACTTGGAGTAAAATTGGTCTTACATGATGTACTTGGGTCCATCTAATGATAATAGGTTAGGTGACCAAAAATGGTGTAACAAACATTGCCTCTCAAGCATGCGCAGTGTTAGGAGAAAATTAGATGACCTAAGTACGTTGTAAGAACTCAGTCACTAGATATCAAAAGGGAAGTGAGAGAGAGAAGTGTAATGGTGTCTAATGTACCAAAGAACTAGACCCCGAGGAGATGAGACTTACAGGTGCAACAAGTCTCTTTTTATGAGAGGGTACCTATGCTAAAGGCGGCGGGGGAGGCATATCTATGCCCACCGAGACAAAGTACAAAATAATAGTTTGCAGTAAACAAGGGACCGAACCATAAAGTACAGCCGGCATAAACATTAGCCAGATAGAAATACAATGAGGGATCCCACATACATGTTGTGCCTGGGATAACATCCAGGACTTATAAAATAATATCTGAGTACATGAGATACAAATACAACCCAAATGCCCCCTGTAAATGGGGAAGGGCTTGCAAAATCTGACTGATACATGAAAATCAAAGAGGCGTTGCAAGTGGTTAAGGCCAACATCATCAAATATATGGAGCTGCATTGAAGGCTGCAAGGAAGAGGTCATCCGGGCATGTGGGGGCTACCTGTAGGGCCACCCCCTCATGAGGGTTGAGACATATCACTCAAACCCGGGAATCACCAAGAGCAGCTGTAGCATCACTGAACCATCAAGTATACAGATCTCGAGCATGCTGAAAGGAGCTGGAGTGGAGAAACAATCAAGTCAAAGGGGAAGGAGAGATCCCTTTGCCTGATCTGAGGCACCGAACAAGAGTGGAAGATGGAACCAAGGTACACCGCCCTCTAGACCTGTCTTCTGGAATGAAAGAGCTGATGTCGACAGAAGGAGGTCCGCCATAGGTGGGGCAATGAGAGATCCTCAACTAAGGCACAAGAGAAAATAGTAGAGCGACTGACATACTAATACCAATGATGATGATGAAATGGAGGGGACTGAGTAGCGAATGGACGAATTCCCTTGTTAGAGCATAAAGGGCATGAATGACATGGCAACGAATGACACAATATCATGAGGGATAGGGGACAATGGGACTGAAGGCCATAATGTGCAACACGAGAGAGGGACCAAGAAATGAAGGATGGAGGACTATAGCGGGATACAAAGGGACTCGGGATAGACTCCGTGAATGCGGTGATGACTCAACTTGGATGCTCTAAACAAAGGTGACGTGATGGTGCTGCCACATAGTAAAGGTCCAATGGGGGACCATAAAAACATGAGTACAAGATGGTATCTCACGATGAAAATCGACACGAACAAAGACAAGTATGGAGGCAAAGTGGTGCCCCAAGTAGAAGTGTTGTAAGTGAGGAAATTCGATTTTGGGGGGAGGTGAAGTGACCCTTCTGGAGAAAGTATGTCCTGGTGAAGTATCAAAGTATGAAAATGAAAAATATGCTAGCTATCTAAAAGAAAATAAAACATGCATTTCAGAAGGGAAATTCTAAGGGTAATATTTCTTAAGATAGAGTGCATTGTGAGGATTAGGAAGGGGGTTGCCTTCGAAGTCCTATAAGAGGTATGCCCCCTTACTAAGAGCCTTACTGATGATGTAAGGGCCTAGCCATAATGAGTCGAACTTCCCGTGACCAAGAACATCATGGGCCTGGTCATATACTAGAACAAGGTCGCCTTCGTGAAAAGTACGAGGGTGGAATTTTCGGTCATACTGAGCTTTGGTGCCTTTCTTAGCCGCTTCAAGGGTTTGCAATGCAACACGACGGTCTTCGGAGGCACGCTCAAGCATGATAAGTCATTGTTCTAGAGGTTGGGTATCAGGGAGAAGTTCAACGACCAGGTGAAGGGAAGGGATTTCACACTCGATCAGTAAGACTGCCTCCTCTCCAAAAATGAGGTGGAAAGGAGTAAACCTGGTGGCGGTTTTAACAAAAGTTCGATAGGCCCACAAAGTAGGGAAGAGCATAAGATGCCAGTTGGTTTTGTGCTTATTCACCGTTCATTGAAGCATAGTCTTAAGGATTTTTTTGACTGCTTCAACTTGGCCATTACCTTGGGGGTCATAGGAGGAGGAATATTGGTGCTCAAAACCCAACAGTGAGGATAGCGCACGCCATATCTCATCTTCAAAATGTCGGCTGTGGTCAGAGACCAGTTTTTTCAGAACCCTGAATCGAGCGATAACATGGTTAAAGAAAAAGAGGGTTGTGGTAGCTGCCGTGTTGTTAAATTTTGGCATAGCCTCGACCCATTTTGTGAAATAGTCCACTGCCACAATGATATATTTATGGTTACCAGCGGATGGAGGGCGACACTCCATAAAGTCGATGGCCCATTTACAAAAGGGACCAATTGTGATGACAGGATGGAGGGGAGCTAGGGGAGCTCATGCCTTAGGGGCGAAATGTTGGCAATTGGGACAGTGTTTGACTGCCTCAATGCAATCACTGAAGCGGGAAGGCCAAAAATACCCAGCGCGCATGACTTTCTGGGCAGTAGCAAGACCGGAGAGGTGGCCACCGCAAGCGCCACTATGGTAGGCATTGAGGACCTGTTCAGCTTCAGCGTGCATGAGACAACGACGAAGGACAGTATCTATACCGCGACGATAGAGGTCATCACCGATAAGAAGGTGGTGGGGGGCCTAGTGTCGGATACGTCGTCGAGCGTCACGATAAAGGTGAAGAGTGAACTTTTGGGTTCCCATGTAAGTGAGGATATCACCGTACCAGGGATCGTCCGAAGTAATGGCGAATAAGTGCTCATAAGGAAAATCATCATTAACTAGGGGATCATATGTTCCAGTAGGTAATTCAGAAATGAGTTCAGCAAGGGCTAAACCTTTCTTACTTTTTGGTGTGACAAATTCAAGGTCGAATTCTTGAAGGATGACGACCCAATGGCCGTACTTCCCTGTGAGGATGTGGCAACTCAATAGGAAAGCCATGGGGTTGGAATTAGTCACGAACTTGGTGGAACGCATGAGGATGTAACGACGATGTTTTTGGGCTGAGAACACGATAGCGAGTGCTAGTTTTTCTTCATGTGAGTAGGAAACAGGAGGTCCTATGAGGTTCTTACTGACGTAGTAGATCACATGCTTGATACCATTTTCATCTTCCTGGATAAGAACTCCAGCGACCGAATAGGTGGAAGCGGAGATGTACAGGATGAAGTCCCTATCAAAGTCGGGAGGGCGGATCAAGGGAGCAGATGTGAGAGCCTGCTTGAGGGCATCGAAAGACTCATGAGCATAGGTATCCCATACAAATGGGATGTTAGAGCGGAGGAGTCTAAGGAACCCATGTGCAGTGGTGGCATAGTCAGGAACGAACCGACGAAGAAAATTAGCTTTGCCTTGGAGACTTTGTAGCTGGCGTAAGGTGTGCGGAATGGGAAGTTCAAGAATGGCTTGAACTTTCAAAGGGTCAAGAGTGATACCGTCCTTAGACACTATGAAGCCTAGGAGATGGCCGGCAGGAACGCAGAAGACGCATTTCAATGGGTTAAGGCGGATATTATACTTGCGACATCGGAGAAAGACGGTATGCAGATCGTGGAGGTGCTATGCCCGATGCTTAGAATGCGCCATGAGGTCGTCTAAATAAGCAAGGATAATATGAGCTAAGTCATGGAAACAATAAGACATGGCCCGTTGAAAAGTGGCGCCGGCGTTTTTAAGGCCAAATGGCATGACCCGGTAAGCGAAAGTTCCCCACGGACTGATGAACGTGGTTTTAAGTTGATTAGTAGGACGGATAACGATTTGGTTGTATCCGGAGAAACCATTCATAAAGAATAGAACCTCATGCCCCACACACTCATCAATGATTTGGTCAATAAATGGTGTGGGGAAGTTGTCTTTGGGACAAGCTTTGTTCAAGTCGCGAAAGTCCGTGCAGACACGGATGGTGCCTTGTTTCGTGAGGACGGGAACTGGGTTGGACACCCAAGTGGTGTATTCAATGGGATAGATGAAACCAACCTTCTTGAGCTTGTCGATTTTGGCTTTGATAGCATCACGTCTGGAAGGATTAATGGCTCTCAATTTTTGACGGACTGGGTTGGCATCGGGCCATGTGTCGATATGATGTTCGACGATGGTGGGATCGAGTCCAGGCATTTCGGAATAGGACCAGGCAAAAATATCACAGAATTCTTTGAAAAGCTTGGTGTAAGCCTCGATTTCTTCCGGGGTGCATTGGGCGCCCAAGGTGATATATTCTTCGATTCCCGATTTGACCGAAATGTCAATTTTAATGGTAGGAGAGACATTGACCATGTTTCCTTCTTCAAAAGCATCAGGTGCAGGGATGGGATTTTTGAACCAATGAATTTCCTTGGGAATGATGTCTTTAGTTTCCACAGCATACTGGTCATGGGACTACTGTGGGAGGAAGTATGCACGATGGTGCATATCATCCCATGGAAAGTCAGGGTTGGTCATGGCTTCCATAATGTCTTCATCGGACTGGAAGATGGGAAGACCGGAGGAAGGAGGATCACCCGAGAATGTAGCTGACTGTTCATCCTATGGAGAAGGGCTGACATCTGCAACGTCAGTAGATCTAAGGTCTACTGAGGTGGAGCCGAGAGTGTCCGTAGGTAGGAGGTTAGGAGAATCATCTCTCAAGGATGACGATAGGTAAAAAATGGTGGTTGGAGGCTTTATCGTGGTGACAGTGGGAGGAGGAATGTGAATGGGAGGATGAAGATCCTCTGGTCCGACTGAAGTAGAACTCGCAAACAAGTGAGAAGGTATCTTGTCATGCGTAGCCTTGAAATGGAGGTACGTGTCTAAGGAGTAACGATACTCGTCAAGGCGGGGATAGAGGTGAGTGTAATGGCCATGGAAATCGCACAAAGCACAACGGTGATTTGTGCACAAGGTTTTGAGTTTCGAGATAGAATCCAGGATGGTGACATAGACTTCGGGGATATCAGATTCCGGAAACGTCTCGTTGACCATGGTCTTGAGGTGTGGCAATTCAGGACACGTATGGGTGGCATGACCGACAATATCGCACAAAGCACACTGGATAGAACGCTTTGGCGGTCGAGGAGGGGTAGGTTTCGTCGAGGCGGCTTGGTCCTGATTGGTTTTTTTGTGAGCTTTGCCCCCGTTTCCTGATACTATCGCGACCGGAGATGGTGCAGGCTGAGGTGTGTGAAGCACCGTGGTAGCGGGGATCGGTTGAACTGGAGTCAAAGCAGGGTAGGGTTTGGAGTGACCAGGTGGGGTAGTGGCTGGGGGGTCAAGGTACCAGACGGGGATACCCAGGGTCAGGTTGGGGAGAGAGAGGGTAGCCATAACAGGTACCGAGTACACTCCAGGAGGTGGAGTGAATAACGGTATCTGACCGGAGGGGTAGTGGCTGGGTGTAATGGCTCTGAGGTGGCTAAGGCCAGGAGGAACCAATCCTAGAGAATGGAGGGGCTCATGGATACCAACTGTAGGAGAGGGGCCAGGAGGAGGAGGTCCGGCTGGCTGAGATGAATGGCTAGGAGTGGGTTGCTTAAGGGTTGCCCGAGACGATTGCATCATGCAAACATTCGATAAGCTGGGATCAGAGATAGGAGGAGGAGGAAGACCAGGAAAGGTTCCAAGCAAAGAAGAGTCTTTGTAGATGCTAGGAGAGACACTGGTTAGGGAATCGATGGTTTGTTTATTGGCTACAGAAGAGATGGTCGTCTCAGGGGAGGTCTGAGACTTTGGCTCATGATACCTCAACTGGTCGATGGTGACTATCTTTCCATTGTGAGGAAAAGACATCTTACGAAAAACCACAGAAGGGACAACAGACATGGCATAGGTGTAGCTTCGCCCCAAGAGAATGCTGTAATCTAGAGGGGCGTCGATGACTTCAACGTCAACGCAAACAATCTTGCCCGCAAGAGTGATAGGACAATTACGGAAGAGGCCAATGGGCTGGGAGGCGTGGCCATCCCACTCTCGAAGGGTGATCGTGGAAGGGGCCAACTCAGGAGATCCGAGTTGCTGCCAAAACGAAGCAGACATCACACAGGTGGATGCCCCCTCATCAATTATACACTGAGAAACGTTAGCGTTCCAGATTTTGAATAGGATTTGGAAGGCTACGGAAGAAGGAAGGGGGGGATGTTCTGATTGATGGGCGTCGAAAAAAATCATTTGGTCATCAGCAGGATCCACAGCACCCATGGAAGATAGTAGAGCCTTCTTTTGGGAAGGGCACGATTGGAGGAGTTCCAATGTGGAAATGGCAGCAGGAGACTGCACCAAATCATCTACTATGCTATACGAATGAGCAGCTCGACCGGGAGCAGCATTTTGGCGTAATGGTCCTTTAGGAATCTGGGTATGAACCTCAACTTTGGGTTGAGGGATATGTAAGGGACCATTGGATGTCGAAAGAGGCTCGGTAGAACCTGAAGAGGGGGACTCGGAGGCAGACTGAGCGGGAGGCTTGGGGTACTGGCGAGACCGAGTTTGAAGGTTAAGGTTGACGGTTGGGGATGGATCAAATTTCATCATGAGGATCTGGTAAACGGAGGAACCAGAAGGGGAATATTGAGTGGTGACCTGTCCGTCAGGTGGTTGGGTAGCCACGAATCCTTGTTGGGGGAAAGGATCGGAAAACACAGCCGGTTGAGTAGCGGCCACATTAGGGGGAGCGTGAGGGGAGGCATGTTGTCCTTGCAATGTGGCTTGAGACTCCCACATCTGCCGCATCTATGGTAGAAGGGGAAAATCGTGAGTGTAATGACCGTAAACACCGCAACACGGACAAGGCTTATTTGTGCGGATAGGCCTGTCTGGCTTGGGCTGAGTGCCCTGTTGTTGGTTAGCAGTGTTAGGGTCATTACCTTGAGGATTGGGTCCACGAGTACCAGGGGCAGATTGATTTTGATTGCCTCTCCGCCTTCTTTGAGAGGAAGGGGGATTAGTCGCGCCCTGCTGTGCAAATACTTGCCCTGGAAGGGGCTGTAGGTGCTGTTGCTGGGGTTGAGAAGGCAAGGGAGGTGGAAGTGCATATGCTGGAGGAGCTGGAGCACCAGGCTGTGGATAAGGATAATGGCTAGGTTGGGCAACATTGAGGTAAGCAGGAGGTTGGGAAAAAGGATGAGGCATACCGTATCCTGGATACATGCTACCTGGAGGGGGAAAAGTGCTAGAGGTGCTGGCCCCTCTCGGAGGGAGACCATAGCCCATAGGAGGTTGAGCATACAGATGAGAAAGGGCTCCAATGATACCGTCGGCAGAATGAGATGCCCCGGGGCGTTAGCGCCACCGTGCCTGGGGAGGTCAGGAAGGACGGTATAAACATAACCAGACTGAGCGTAGATCAGGTCATATTTCAAGGCTATTTGGAGGGTGGCTTCTTCGGTTTGAGTGAAATGGGAGGCGACATCTTTTCTAATGGGAGGTAAGAGAGTGTGAAGGAACCAGTCCATATAAACCCGATCCTCGAAGATGGGAGCTCGACATAAGCTCCTTCTTCTCCGCCATTCCTGGACATGAGTGGAAAGGCGGGTTGAAGAGGTTTGACAGAAAGAAGTCAAAAGCTCTGTACCAATGTCGTATCAGAGAGGGAGCTAGAAATAAGATAAAAAGACTTGGGAAATGGTCGCAAAGGTGGTATGGGAAGAGGTGGCCTAGTCAACATACCATTTAAAAGCTTCGCCCATAAGCGTGCGTTGGAACAACCAAAGACAGATGGAATCATCGGTAATGGAATTGGAGGAACACCACATGTGGAAAGATCGGACATGGTTGGTTGGATCTTCTCCAGCAAGGCCTTCGAACTTAGGGATGTCGGAGGGGAGCTTGGTTGGCATAGCAGGCCAACCAACATCGTGGTGGATAGGGTCATTGGTCAACTGATTGAGATCAAGGAGACTGAGGCCTGCCATGTAAGGGAGCAAAGGGGCAGCCGAGGTAGTTCCTATGGCGGTTCCGCTAGTAGTAGTCCCGACATTAGGGCCGGGATTACCGCTAGCGTTAGGCCCTGGACTAGACATAGTGAAGGTGACAGGGGGAGAACCAGAAGTAAAAGGAGAACCCAATGAATCAGAAGAGGAGTCAGAGTGCAGACTCGGAGGAGGACTAACACGACGACGGTGGGAAGGAGTAGGTCGACTGACCAGAAACTGAGGGTGAAGGCCAAGAAGTCTCTAATATGTGTGCCCTGGGGGTGCAATGGTGACAACACAAACACGGCACAATGGAAAGAAGAACGACCAACAAAGGCAGGGAGGTGCAGAATCAAGTGATTACAATGTCGAAACAAGGCCAGAAAGGTGCAGTGTCAATTGATTTTACAATGTTTTAAAGTATTTGCCTGGCGGTGTTAACCAGGCTCTTCTTCGCTTAGGGTGAGTGTGTGGCATGCGTTAATTTTAATTTTTAAACCCTGACGTTTTGAGAGCAAAAGAAAAAGTGTGCTGCGTAACTAAAAATAAATCTGCAGAGAACCGTATATAATGATAAAATAACAGAAACTTAACAGCTAACAATGCATCGATCTATCCCAAAAAGGTGAGTCTCTCAAAACTAGTCTAACAGAGGGAAAAAATCTAGTCAAAACACACTAAAAAGAGGCCAATAGATCTAGGGTCGGGAGGGACAGGGATCTAAAGGAGAAATCTGCTGAAAAGAGGTGCAGAACACAGCCAAGAGGAAGAGGCAAGGTGGCTGGAAAAAAAGGAGGAAATCAGAAAAAAGCAGAAGGGACAGGGAGGAGGCCCTAAAGGTAGATCCAAACAAAACTTCAGGGGGTGATTTTAAAGGGATAAGAGCTGATTAAAAGGGATCTGAAAAGGAGATATCAGATCTGAAAAAAGGGGTGGCTGAAACTCTGAAAAAACAGACACCTGAAACAGTTAAAACTCTTCCACCAAAAGTGGAGGGTACTGAAGCCCTAGGGGGCTATGTTCCCACTTAGATGAGAAAAATAGATCAGAAATAGGTCTAAACGGGCTGAGACAAAGGCTAGAAAACCCTGACAGAAGCTTCAGAAAAACCCAGAAAAATTGCAGAAAAAGGGCAGAAAAATAGGCAGGTTGGAGGTTCTGACCTGTTTTCTGTGCAGGTCACAGATAATGGGCTGAAAAGTGCGACCTGGAGTCCAGGTTGTAGTTTCTGGGCTGAAAAGTGCGACCTGAAGTTCCGGGTGTCTCGACGGTAGATTTCCGAAAAAGTTGTCGTCTGAGTTGCGGCTAATGTCTGTCACCTGCGCAATAGGGCCAGAAACACGCGGAAGTTAGAAATTTTAATGTTTTAGGGTTTTATAGGTGAAAAAACATAAAAATAGGAAAAAAAAAGCTGAAAAGAAACCCTAGATTCTGAAGTAGCTGGATATGCAGGAATATGAAAAACGACAGTGGTCGTAATTAAAAACTCGTGTGGAGTCGCCAGTTGTTAGTATGAATCTTTTGTCGAAGTGTACGAAAAAAGACCACTTTAGCTATTGATAACCAGACCGAACACTAAAACAATGCCAATATCTTCTGATTGTGTTGTTTGATTTGCTGCGGTCACAGATGATCTACTGTATATAAGACACACAAAAATAAGGTTTTGCTCCATACATCCAATAGACAAGGCAAAGAAAATATTTTTGTGCACTTTGTATTAAGGGCACCTGGGAGGAAAACAAGAAGGTGTTTCCAATTCTCCTCAATGGGATGGGTTCTTGGAAGTCCTTAGCACTTCAGATCTAGCATTTCTCTCTCATGTTGGTGTAGAAAACCCAGACAAAGATGGAACTCAAAGGGAGCTCACACAGCAAATAATGAAAAATATGAAAATGATAATGGCTCAAAGTCAGACCAAGAGTATAGATCCAGAGTGATCTAATAGGCAACAAAAGGTGAAGAATGGTAGGAAAAACCCTCCTATTTATAACAAAATATTGGGTCATTCTAGATCTTGGTGCATGATTAAAATAACATTAACCAAATCTAGATCCACCTTTTATGGAATATTTTATTATATTTGTTGGAGGGAAAAGGTATTTTACTTGGGTCAAATCCCTTTATTTGTGAATAATAAATAAATAAATGATTTATTTATTAGTTTAAGGAAGTGGTTGAAGGATAATCAAATAAATAATGATTTATTTAATTATTTATGGGTGATTTAGTCATATTTAACAAGGAATATTATTTAAATAAGATTTAAATAATTATTCCTAGAAAATAATAAGACAAATAAAGATTTATCTAATTAATTTCTTTGTTTTGCTAAAATATGACTGTGAATAATAATTAAATGATGAACAGAGAATGATTATTCTTTATAAAATCAAATAAATATAGGCTTTTTAATATTTTCTGTTTCCTGCTAGACCATAAACAACCTAATAAATGTGTTTTATTAAGTTATTTCACAAAGTGAAAGCAATTTTACTTAGGGTAAAATTGGTCTTACATGGTGTACTTGGGTCCATCTAATGATAGTAGGTTAGATGACCAAAAAATGGTGTAACAATCAGGATCTTCAACAGCCATCCCCTAAAAGGATGGTAGGGGTGATAAAGGGATATTCTTCATAGGAGCCTAATCTCGTGTTACTACTATTGGGAATTCAAAGTTAATAGAGTTGTCTGTCTTGACATTCTCGTCCCCCATGGCTTATTCTTCCTGATGGGATGAGCTGACCTCGAAGTGTATTGGAGATTGAAAAATAGAAGGATCTAGATGCCCTAGGACCAACTGTTTAATGGCACTAACAACGTCAAATTGATGATCAACTGAATTTTGTTCCTCAGGTCCTTGATGTTCCCCACTAGTATCTTCGGTCCTTCAATTCTCAGATCCTGATCAATGATTTTCCACTGTTGTTTTGAATATGGAGTTTTGATATGGGGAGTGGATATGTTGTTTGAAGGATGGTGAGGGACAGGCACAGAAGACACTAATGATCCAGGCCTTGATATGGTAATTTCTTTCTGTGGTCTCGTCTTCCTATTATCTCTATATGACAAGGATTGTTCCTTTTCTGCCCTTGAACTCAGATCTCCAAATAATGTTTTCCTTCCCAAATCTGCACTCTTATTTTCCTTCTTACGACCCATATTTCCTGTATTCAGTAGAGTGAGGGGTGTTTGTAGATGTTGATGTTGTCCTACCAACACACATGGGCCCTATGTGTATCAATTCATCCTACAAGTGATTCAATTTCTAGAGCAGTGAGCCCTCCCAAGTTTGTTAGAGCAATGCGCAGGTTCTTACCTCCCATCTTACCACCCAACGACTGTATAGTTGAAGGCACCCTAAAAACAACACCCAAAATTCAACTCCTAAGTGTCCCAGCAAGAAATTGGTGAGCCCGTTCAATTTTGTTAGAGCGATGCGCAGGTTCTTACCTCTCGTCTTACCGCCCGACAATTGTGTCATTGGAGACACTCTAAGAAAAAACAAAATGCTCAGAAATTCAACCTCCTAAGTGTCCCAGCAAGACATTTGTGAGCCCACTCAAGTTTGTTAGAGCGCTGCGTAGGTTCTTACCTCTCGTCTTACTGCTCGGCAATTGTGTCACTTGAGACACTCTATGAAAACACACAGAAATAACACTTCTAAGAAACAACTCTAATTGGTTGTATCGTCACTGCCATCCCTGGAAATGGCGCCAAAATGTTGGACTATATAAATCACTGTTAAATGACTAAACAACACACATTAATTATCAATCCAGGGACGTCTGTTTATTCCAATGACAGTTCCACTGTCTGTGTCGATACACTAGCTAGAAGCAATTTCAAAGAAAATAAATCGTTGCTAAAGTAAATGATGGAAGTAAATCAATCATGCAAAATTAAAAGGATCTACAAGACTGGAATCACACTTTGATTAATATATTCTAGCGCACCACACAACAAGTAACCAGCTGGTGTCTCTAATATCATATGTGTAACAACATACAAAGTATTGAAATTGAAGCAGATATATTCACACCTGAATAGCATCAATAGCACTCTATTGATAGATAAATTGAAATACAATTACATACACAGAACTACTTCAACCACTGTAATCCCTGCTAAGAAGGAGGGCCCTTCCTCCCTAGGAGAGCACAAGTAAAGGAGGAACTTAACGGAAACTAAATTGAATAACGCATGTAACAAAAATAAAGGATAATCTATGTTAGCCCCCCTACGAAATTCTTGACAAACAAGCTGGGGGCTAGGTGGTTTTGGAGCCTTCAAGGAATGCCTTGTCCCTAAAAACCCACCCTCCTTGAAGTCTCTTTGTGTTATGCCTAATACAGATCCCCTCTGATGATTCACTTCTCAAAGCCTCTCTAATTATAAGTTTCTGCCCCATGTACCCCTGCAAACATCCCCTTTTTGACCTTTCTTCTGTTTGCCCAAATTCCCTTCGAACCTTACTAAATTACACCTTTACCCTCCTAAATCACTCCTACACCCGTTGTTTGGCCAAATTCCCCCATTATTCCCCTATCGTTAACCCTTAGTGGCCCTAAAATGCATTAAAAATGTGAAAAAATCATACATTTTGTATATCGGTCCCTAGCCCCTTTCGGCGTATGCACCCATGCTTTTTCCCTCCATGTGATCTAGTGCCCGAACCACCCGCTGAAGCAAAAAGCGCCTACCCACTGAGTTTATCGGGCGAAATTCCATCCATAGATCTTGTTTGATCGGACGGTGAGCATGAATCCCAACGCCCTCCGTTTTCCCCCCGTCCATTTTCTTATCGTGCGATCACCGTTCATTTCCCCGTCAGATCAATGGTCCACAGTCCTCCTGCCAGTGGTCCCCACCCATGCACTGTTCCAAACCCGCTGGTTTATTCCGCACCGCTTATGCGCAGCTGGTGGTTTTCCCCGAGCACCCAGCGATTCCATACAACGCTTGCCACCTGTCCCCTGTACGACGGCAAAACTGCCCATCCCCCACACATTATCTTTCAGTCCAGGCCACGTAGCGAAATCCATGACAACTGTCAGATCTTGAGATCTTCATCCTACAGTCATCAATAAACAAAGTTGTGCACTGCTTAACTCATGACCCCCGCACCCGCTGGCCCACCGTCTGTCATCCTCCACCGTCCATCTACACCACACTTGACGGTCCAGATCTGTTTGCCCTCCGTTGACCATCCCCTGGGTCTGCCCCGCCACGTCACTCCCGCCACGTGTGTCCATCATACGCCCATTCATTCTGTTGCATATAACGTTCAAGGTCGGGTTTTTTAAGGTCTTCACGTACATTTGCTCTGCGTTCCACCAACCCTCCGCCATATTTCATGTCTTCCATTTCACGCTGTATTCTTCCACCACAGTCCACCACCATTCCACCATGGCATTGTGCTGCACAGTCATCCTGGTCATCTCCATCGCATCTGCCACCCCATAGAAGTTTTTGTAACCAGTTTGTCGTTTTTGCAGGGTTGTCAAAGTAAATGGTCGTCGTGAATACAAAATCTTTGCTACAAGGACAGAGAGACCAAAGAAGATCATCCACAGGGGCAGAATTTATGAAAAAGACCCGGGAAGGTGAAGACATGACGTTCATTAAAGAGAACAGGATTTAAACTCTGTAGAAAACCTTCCAGCACCATTAAAATCTCGAGCTAACCTATCAGAGACATTTAGGACAAAAATGTTGCGCAGTGTTCCGCACAAAGCAAAGGAGATTGCTGCGCTAATGAAGATCTCGGGCCTTGAATCAGTGTCTGCTAGGCAAAAGCACCGCCTTGAGGACCCCGAGTGATCGATCGTATGTCTTCGAGCATGAGTAAAAAGTAACATCATGTTTATTCGTCAACATAATAAGTTTTTCCTCATCATGAAGGGTGGCGTCCATACAAACCTTTTATTTAACACCTCGTCCCTGAAGGAATGTCCACCTTGACAACAGTTCAAAACCACCAGAGCATTTATGTGGCAGAATTCTCAATAGTTTATTTTATTTTTTGTCAAATCACCAAGAGTACCACAGCAGAAACACATCAGAGTCATATCCAAGAGAAGATCACTCTTTCATCAAGGGGTGATAGAGATTAAATAATAAAGATACAAGCAGAATGGGCTCCCGCCTCTTTCTTTCGTATGTTTAATACAACATTTATTGTCTACCTACTCCTCCTTAATCGATCTTCTCGCTCATCCTCTCGCTTATAAAACACCGAAGGAAATTATTGTATTATTGTAAAGTCATGGATGAGACACGTAGAAATGCAAGTATTTTCCCCTTTGAGACAAGTTCTCTATGTAATATTGTAAGATATGCCGAGATTTGATGTATTTAGGCTAAATGTTCAAGATTGTGGGCAATGATGTACCCGATTGGTGTTGTTTTTAATATGACAAGCATGTTTCTTTGGATCCCGATCTAAAGCAAATTCGGTGATGTTTTCCTCGTCTCTGTGTTTGATTTCATTTCATTCCATTTCTACTGGCTCGCATCAGAAGTTTGGCATAAAATTTACCCTTGATAGGTACCTTATGTTGCTACTCTCCCAGCCTTTTATGTTTTCTGCTTACATGTGTATCTAAATATTGATTTCAATTGATTTAACCAGTGTAGTGGATGTCATTGCCTGCTCTCTGATGTATGAATTGAAGAAATCTATGTTTAGATTTTCTTGCTAGGATTTAGTTGGATGAGTTGAGAACACTGGGAGGTCTAGAACCCTGTCTCTACCTCACTAGGATCTTTCCATCTCAATTAAGCCTTTCTAAGATCCCTTGTATTGCCTTTGATTTTTTCCAAGCAGGTCTGGAGTTAAATTACCTCTGACCTGATCTATAGATAGAATTGGATGGTTCTCCTCCTTTCATTTTCAGTCCTTAATGTCCCATTCCAAATATCATCTTTAAGATCCAAATTCTCTAGATGACTAGCCCAACTAAAAGCTTGCACATTTAACACAAGTAAATCCTTTCTTGACTCCATTGCCCAATGGTCTTGATGTTCTCTGAGTTATCTACCTTCGCCTAATTCCCTCTTTGCTCATCCTTGTCTTATATTGGACCTTTCTTTCCTGATTCCCAACAACCAAACATAAACAAACAAACAAACCTTGTGCCTATACCTAGCCTAATATCTTGAACCCGAGCCTCAAAGACATATCCTTTGACTCAAATAAAGAGATCCCTCTCTCGACCTAGAAGGGCTATATCCTAAGGTCTGAAAGTGGTTCTATGTTGTCTCATCTTTTGGTCTTTCCAACCTGGCCAAAACATGGGAACCCCAACATAATGGCGACTCGACTGGGGAACTCTGAGTTTTCCTCACTTTTCTATATCACAAACTCTCAGAAAACCTGGAATCTCTAGTTAGGTTGGTAGTTAAACATGCCCATTCACACATCAACCTCTATACCATTTGTTGTGTTTTCCCATACTCTTAGACAGAGCCTGGAAAGGGCCAGGTAGCCTCCGTATCTCATCCTCTTCTAGAGGTGACATATCTGGTAAATGCCCTCCCAGTCAATCTCTGGTTAGAGTTTGCTGTGTTTTCAAAGATTTCCTTCAAGAGGGACATCACACAAGCACTGTGGTGGACAATGTACCCCATAGAAACATATTTAATCTTCCACCTGGCGACTCCATAGCTCCTAAACGTTCAAAAGACTCCACTGGTGATCAGTAGGCCTGCTGATTTACTTGGTTTCACATAAGACTCCACTGGGAGACCATCCTCTGAAACAACATCAAACCACAATAGAAGTAACAAGTAGGGTTAAGCTGCTTGTCCGGAAAATTCCATTCTGGCTTCAAGGACCATCTATACAAGAGCTTTCCCTGACCCTGACCCACCTGAGATAGTTGACAATCCGGAGAGTATCCTCAAGGGAGCTCCTACACCTAAAAGATCAATTATTTCCAGTTACATTCATAGAGCTAACTCTGCACCAAAAGACCTAGCAGCTCTATCACATTTACCCCCTGACCTAGACCTACCTAATAGGCTACCAAGGACTAGGTCATTCAACCATATAGACCAGCCAGACCCTGAGTTTCACAGTTCACCATCTCATAGTGGTCAACAGACTAGGGACAGAGGAACCCCTCCATCTACACCACCTGACATCCACTTCATTCAACAATTGGGGCTCTCCCACCCTAGATCTGCCCAACAGACTTCTGTTGGTCCTAATATCCCTTTCATCCATATACCAGCTGCTCAAGCCAACCCTATACCTCGCCAGAAAATTATCATGGCAGCCTGGTATGCACCTCTGGTTTTACCTCAGCCCTTGTTACCCTTACCCAACGATTATCAGTAAAAAATCCCACACTTCACAGCTAAAGAATCCATCACAACCTCACAACATGTAGATAAGATGGAGGATTCTTTTGACTATATAGAATTTGATGATGAAACAATCAAAATGAGAATCTTTGCCCAGAGCTTAGGGGTTGATGTAAAGAAATGGTTTAAAAGCTTACCCCCTGGCAGTATCCAAGATCTCCCTGCATTATATCAGACCTTCATAGACAAATGGGAAGTTAGGGAAAACCCTCGCCAACTCCTAGCAGACTACATGAACCTTAAAAGGAATGTGGGAGAGAGCGTTCACGATTACACTACCATATTCAACAGCATTTACAATGCTCTCCCTCCACACATGAAACCTCCTCAAGGTATGGCCCTGGCCAAATATCCTGATGGGTTTTGTTGGGGTTCCCATGTTTTGGCCAGATTGGCAAGACCAAAAGATGAGACAACATCATAACCACTTTTGGGCCCTAGGATCTAGCCCTCCTGGACCCGGAGAGGGATCTCTCCAAATAGAGCTAGGAATGATATATCTATGAAGCTCGAAATGAGATGTTAGGCTATTTATGAAGCACAAGGGGTTTTAAGGGTTTTACATGGTTTGGTTGAAGGGGTTGTCAGGTTGGTCACTAGATCATGGACTGAGAAAGCAATGGGAGAAAAGGAACAAGGCAGAGAACATTTTAGCAAAGAGGATAAGCCAAGATAGTGCCATCCATTGGGCTATGGAGTCATGAAAGGAAATTACTTGCATCCACTAGCCAAGGCATTCAAAGGGCAAGTCATCTACACTAAAGGATCTTTTAGGCAGATGATGGAATGGGACATTAAGGAGAGAAAGTGAAAGAAGGAAAGACAACCAAATTTCTGTCTATAGATCAGGTCAGAGGTCATTTAACTCTAGACCTGCTTGGACATACTCTAAGGTAGCTCTCAAAGAGACAAAGGGGCTGCTTATAGATCAGACCAAAGGTCATTTAACTCCAGGTCTGCTTTAGCAACTCCAAGGGAAAAACAGAGATAAGTTATACGGAAGGGATCTTAGAAGGCCCGGCTGGTCGCGCAAGGATCCTAGTGGACAGGGCTAGCTCTAATCCCCAGTGTTCCCAAACCTTCCAGCTTAACCCCAACAAGAACATCTAAGAACAGCTTCAACTAGTTCATACATCAGCTAGCAGGTAATAACATCCACTGCACTGGTTAAATCAACTGAAACCAACTCTTAGATAGCACATAGAGCAGAAAACATAAAGGTAGGGAGAGCAGGAAACATAGGGCACCTAACAAGGGTGAATCCTATGTTATACTTTTGTTTCCTACCAGAAGAACGTGAAACAACATGTAAATGAAATAAACAGAGTTAAGAAGAACATCACCAATAGCAATAGACCAGGATCCTGTGAAATGTGCTTTGACTAATTGATGCAAAACCAGTCATGTACAATAAGCTCAATGGCTGTTACAGTCCAGAATTCTCCTCCCAGCCTATTACATACAACTACTCTGCTACTCCCTCTCACGACTGTTCTAACAGTCAAATAAATCCCTCTAACAGCAAATGCCCAACAACTGAACAATAACAACAACCCTTACAATTCGTTTCTCGGGGATTTTAGAGGAGAATGAGAAAAAATGGCGAGATGAACATTGAATGAATCTCATTAAGCCGCAAGGCGAAGTGTTCACGCCCATACCACTTAATGGCTTTCGCATCGCCGTGTGTACTTTGTAATTCATCCGGAGACTACATGTCGTGCCAAGAAGAGTCTTTGACATGTTCTTGAAGTCTCCATGGTGGCCCAGGATTTTGTGCCCTTTGGAATGAATAACATGGATAGGGAAACCGCAAGACTCTCCATACCTCCATCACTCGGCGAGACGCCTTAAAAGCTCCTTCGTCAAGATAATCAATCGTTTCAGGGCTCGAGGAGATATGAGGGGCGCTGTAGGTAGATATCTGTCCTAGAGAAAACGCTCTGCTGGAATACACACAGATAAGACTTGTTGTGTGTGCATTAGTCTTCAACTGCACCCTGGTCCTTTGAATACGGGGTAAAACATTTAATTTCATTAATAACAGGCACCAACCCCCCTTTGAATTCCTTCTGCTGGTCACTGGAAATGCTGAACTGGCCATCTCTGTGTTGTCTGCGCTATAAAATAAACATATTATAGACCGGGCAGTGGTGGAGAAATGCTGTGGAGGAGGAGAGATGGTGGAGCGATGGAGAAACAGTGGAAACAGCGGAGAGGAGCGGAGAAATGAACGCACAGTGTAAAACCCAAAGTTTAGCGTTTGGGCGAATTACACAGGGAAACGCGAAAAAACAACACACGGAGGCATGAATGTGGGACCCGGTCACGGTGGAGGGCGATTAGATCTGAGCCGTCAGATCTGGGAGGAAACGGACGGTGGAGATGTAATCGGAACAATCGCAATCGGAGGGGCACAAAGGGGAGACACTCACAAACTTTCGATTACGATCGGGCGGGGAGAGCGATAGCCGTCAGATCAGCGTGGAGGATGGACGGCCCTGATTGAATCGGGAGATCGCAATCGGGAGTCGGACGAAATAGTTTGTGATTGCGATCGGAAGGGGACCAGCGATTGAGCGCTGACCGTTGATGTAGCGGGGAAACGGACGGCAGAGATTTAATCGGGGGGGAAGCGGAAAGACTTGCAATCAGAGGAAATGGGAAGTGCGATGGCCATTGGATCAGCAGGGGAATGGACGGCCAGGACTTAATCGGGAGACAGGAGGAAGGACTTGCGATTGACGATCGAGAGGGGAAATGCGATTGAGCGCTGGCCGTCAGATCGCGGGAAGGATGAACGGTCGAGATGCAGTCGGGGGATCATGATCGGAGGCAGGAAGATAGGACTTGCGATTGATCGGAGGGCACACACGGAACGTTGCGATTGCGATTGGGAGGGGGGCTGCGATTAGCGCTCCGCCGTCGAATCTTTGTGATAGATCGATGGTGCTAAACACATCGCAGGACTTAACGTTCTAAACAATCGCATCAGAGCTTTTATGATGTTTACAAAGGATTGCACCCGCCTGACGGTTCCGATTGCGATTGGCCCCCAAGGCTTAAGCGCTTGGTCTTGGGTAAGGGCGTATGTGGGGAAGTGGTTCACGGGGCTAGTGGGAAAGGGGCTTAGGCCTATAATAAGGTCGGGAAGTGGGTTTTGGCCCGTTTTAATGGATTTTGATGGTTCAAAAGGTAAACAATAGAGGGATGAAGGGGAAAAATGACCAACAAAGGTTAGGGGAAGAATTTTAAGGGGATTTTGGGGAAATGAAGGGTAAGAAGGGAAAAAGAAGGGGAAGACAAGGGGGATGAAATAGAGGTTAATCGGGGGTGAAATAAGAGGGAAAAGGGGCCTTTGGGCATTTCTTCACATAGCAGAGAGGCTTTAAAAGGGGAATCAGCAGAGGGGATCTTATCAAAGGATAAAAGACACATAGAGGCTTCAAGGAGACTATGTTTTTAGAGGAAATGCATTCCTTGAAGACTCAGGAACAATTTAGCCCCCTATTGCTTGTCAAAAATTTCATAGGGGGGCTAACAGCTGGCTCCACATGGAGATGGCTTCTTCTTGAAGGAGTCAAGAATTCAGAAATTGACTGGTGTAGCCGTATGCCCGCTGAACCATCCTTTCGATCGCCGCCACAAACTGTGAAGACAACATATCAGCAGAAACACTTCCCATACAGCTACCTACCCACACTATAGTCCTAAAATTTTTCTTCTGGGTGCATTTGGACTTGCAGACCCTTTACATCATCAATTTTTTCAAACAGGAAAAATAAACCTATTCTACCTCTACCTTTATTACTCCATGAGACCAGATTAGACTGTTGGTCTCACATGTTTCTCTACCCACACTACTACCTGCTAGGATTAGACTGTCTAGCAGGTTTCTTCTCTACATTCTAAGACAGAAAATGAAACAACTAACTACATGCTCATAGGCTGAGCTTTATTGAGATTTCCTACCTACCCTACTCTAACTGGAATATTTACAATTCTAGCTTACAAACATTGTCTTCCAATGTAACTAGTCCACCAAGTGATCCCATGACTGGTCCTTTCTGCTCAACTCCTTGAGCATGCTGGATAGGCAGGGCAGCTCCCACTCTGTTTGTTTTATATCAACAGGTTTGAAAAATTTTCTTTCTGTCTGCAACATGCTGCTGAGCAAGACCTTTGATCCTTCTTCAAATGTATGCAGGAAATGTGCATAAGGATCATGAAAAGATACCTGGCTAGGAGTCTCTGGCAGGCTGGCTTCAACCAGGATCTCTTCTTCTTCCACTGGATCAAGAAGAAGACTCTCTTGAGAGAGAGAATCTCCCTCATCTTCTCAACTGGAGGAATCATCGTATATGGCAGTGTTGTCCTCCTGGAGCTCTGATGTATTATGCCCTGAGGTGCAGGGCTCTGTGAAAAGATCCATGTATTCTTGAGCAGGGGCTTGTTCCGTTGCTTCCTCCCTTTCAAGAGAAAGCTCTTTGCTTTCATCTTGCTCGAGAACCTCTTCTTTGCTTTCCTCCTCATCTTCTGAAAGGAAAGGCTACTGGTGTCCAGTCTCACTGATGATCTGTGGTAGAGCAGAATGAAGATTCAAAGAATCTTCATCTGCTATTATACTGTCATAGCTCTCACCATCAGTGTCATAAATAGGTGGACTTGACCAAGTCCACCATTCTGGGCACATAGCAGGTCTTTCTTCGTTCTGATCCATAGAGGAGTCTTCTGAAACTGAATCATCAAACTCAAATAATGACTGAGCAGGAGCATGCGTTCTATAGAAGATTTCTGGGGTGGACTGCTGGTTTAATATCCGATCAATCTCTTCTTCTGTCAAAAGAGGGGTTTCCCTCACATCATGGACAGAAGAACAGTAGCCCTCTTCTTCTCGCATTAGCTGACTGGGAGGCGGGATTTCCTCTTGAGCCTCTTCTTCCATATCAGATCCTGCCTCTTGTATGTAATCTCCTGTTTCCTCAAGGCAGCTTTCCCTATCAGCCTTTGCTAATAGGTCCTGATATTCTCTGGTCAGCGTAACACAAGACATGGGTAAGCAATCGCGCAGCTCCTGATCACTAACCTCTTCATCTTCTACAAATTCTTGAGCATCATATAGGTCCTGCTCATCTTCTAGATCTTGAGTTTGTTCTTGTTCTGAAGATGACATGGGCTGTTCTAAACAATCATCATCTGCATTCATATTAGCCATGTACGTCTCCAGCACTTTACCAAACATTTCTGTTATTCTACATACTTTATTATACAAATCATTATACTTTGCATCCCTGTCCATGTTTGGATTCACGCTTTTGCAAAGAAGGCTACTGTCTCTTCTCAACCAGTTCAGAGTCCTTCACCAGTGGAGTCATTAGGTCTTTGGATCGTAGGGAGTGTGGAGTCACCAGGTGGATGATTATGAATGTTTGAAGCAGGGTGCTGTCCACCATTAGCAAAGAGAAGCCAATCTAATGAGAAGCCAATCTAATCAGAGATTCGGGTCTATGAGTGCCTAGGAATGCTTAAGGTGAAATGCACTCAAGTCCCGGAGTCGCCATTATGTTGATGTTCCCATGTTTTGGCCAGATTGGCAAGAACAAAAGATGAGACAACATCAGAACCACTTTGGGGCCCTAGGATCTAGCCCTCCTGGACCCGGAGAGGGATCTCTCCAATAAACAAAGAATGATTTATCTTTGAAGCTCAGAATGAGACGTTAGGCTAGTTATAAAGCACAGAGGGGGGTTTTAAATGGTTTGGTTGGAGGGTTGCTGGGTTGGTTAGGAGATCATGGACTGGGAAAGCAATGGGAGAAAAGGAACAAAGCAGCAGGATGTTTCAGCAAGGAGAATGGGCCAGGACCGTGCCATCCATTGGGCTATGGAGTCATGATAGGAAAATTACTTGCATCCACTAGCCAAGGCTTCCAAAGGGCAAGTCATCTACACTAAAGGATCTTTTAGGCAGATGGTGGAATGGAACATTAAGGAGGAAAGTGAAAGAAGGAGAACAACCCAATTTCTGTCTATAGATCAGGTCAGAGGTCATTTAACTCCAGACCTGCTTGGACATACTCTAAGGCAGCTCTCGAAGAGACAAAGGGGCTGCTTATAGATCGGACCAGAGGTCATTTAACTCCAGGTCTGCTTTAGCAACTCCAAGGGCAAAACAGAGATAAGTTTAACAGAAGGGATCTTAGAGGGGCCAGCTGGTCGCGCAAGGATCCTAGTGGACAGGGCTAACACTCATCCCCAGTGTTCCCAAACCTTCCAGCTTAAACCTAGAAAGAACGTCTAAGAACTTATTCAACCAATTCATACATCAAAGAGTAGGCAATAACATCGAATACACTGGTTAAATTGACTGAAATCAATTCTCAGATAACACATTTAGCAGAAGACATTGAAGGCAAGGAGAGAAGACAGCATAGGGCACCTAACAAGGATGAATCCTATACCATTATTCTGATGCAAGCCCAGAAGAACCATGAAACAATATGGAAATGTAATAAACAGAGTAAGAAAACAACACCAATAGTAATAGACCAGGATCCTGTGAAATATGCTTTGATTAATTGATGCAAAACCAGTCATGTACACTAAGCTCAATGGCTAATATAGTCCAGACTTCTCCTCCTAGCCTATTACATACAACTACTCTGCTACTCTCTCCCAAGACTGTTCTAACAGTCAGAATGAATTCCTCTAACCACAAATGCCCAACAACTGAACAACAACCTTTTACAACATGTTCTCAGGATTCTTATAGGAGAATGAGGAAAACAGAAGTAGATGAACATTGAATGAATCTCATTAAGTCAGTAAGGCGAAAGTGTTCACGCCCATACCACTTAATGGCTTTCTACATCGCTGTGTGTACTTTGTAATTTGCTCTGGGAGACTCTGTCAGGCCAAGATCGACCTTTGATATGTTCTTGAAGTCCTTATGGTGGTCTAGGACTTTGTGCAGCCCTCTGGAATGAATGACATGGATAGGGAAACTGCAAGACTCTCCATACCTCCATCACTTCTGTTTAGACAGTCTTTAAAAGCTCTGTCAGTATAATCAATCATTTCAGGGCTCGAGGAGATATGAGGGGCGCTGTAGGTAGATATCTCTCCTAGAGAAAATGCTCTGCTGGAATACACACAGATAAGACTTGTTGTGTGTGCATTAGTCTTCAACTACGCCCTCGTCCTTTGAATACGGGGTAAAACATTTAATTTCATTAATAGCAGGCACCAACCCCCCTTTGAATTCCTTCTGCTGGTCACTGGCAATGCTGAACTGGCCATCTCTGTGTTGTCTGCACTATAAAATAAACATATTATAGACCGGGCAGTGGTGGAGAAATGCTGTGGAGGAAGAGAGATGGTGGAGTGATGGAGAAACAGTGGAAACAGGCGAGAGGAGCGGAGAAATGAACGCACAGTGTAAAACCCAAAGTTTAGTGTTTGGGCGAATTACACAGGGAAACGCGAAAAAAAAACACACGGAGGTGTGAATGTGGGACCCGGTCACGGTGGAGGGCGATTAGATCTGAGCCGTCAGATCTGGGAGGAAACGGACGATGGAGATGTAATCAGAACAATCGCAATCGGAGGGGCACAAAGGGGAGACACTCACAAACTTCCAATTGCGATCGGGCGGGGAGAGCGATAGCCGTCAGATCAGCGTGGAGGATGGACGGCCCTGATTGAATCGGGAGATCACAATCAGGAGTCGGACGAAACAGTTTGCGATTGCGATCGGAAGGGGACCAGCGATTGAGCGCTGACCGTTGATGTAGCGGGGAAACAGACGGCGGAGATTTAATCGGGGGGAAGGCGGAAAGACTTGCAATCAGAGGAAATAGGAAGTGCGATGGCCGTTGGATCAGCAGGAGAATGGACAGCCAGGAATTAATCGAGAGATGGGAGGAAGGACTTGCGATTGCAATCGGAGCAGCGGGTGCGATTAGCGCAGGACCGTTGATCTGCGCGAGGGATCAACGGTGGGGGATGCGATCGGAGGATCGGGAGAAGGACTTGCGATTGACGATCGGGAGGGGAAATGCGATTGAGTGCTGGCCGTCAGATTGTGGGAAGGATGAACGGTCAGGATGCAGTCGGGGGATCGTGATCGGAGGTAGGAAGATAGGACTTGCGATTGATTGGAGGGCACACACGGAACGTTGCGATTGCGATTGGGCGGGGGGCTGCGATTAGCGCTCCGCCGTCGGATCTTTGTGATAGATCGACGGTGCTAAACACATCGCAGGACTTAACGTTCTAAACAATCGCATCGAAGCTTTTACGATGTTTACAAAGGATTGCACCCGTCCGACGGTTCCGATTGCGATTGGCCCGCAAGGCTTAAGCGCTTGGTCTTGGGTAAGGGCGTATGTGGGGAAGTGGTTCATGGGGCTAGCGGGAAAGGGGCTTAGGCCTATAATAAGGTCGGGAAGTGGGTTTTGGCCCGTTTTAATGGATTTTGAGGGTTCAAAAGGTAAACAATAGAGGGATGAAGGGGAAAAATGGCCAACAAAGGTTAGGGGAAGAATTTTAAGGGGATTTTGGGGAAATGAAGGGTAAGAAGGGAAAAATAAGGGGAAGACACGGGGGATGAAATAGAGGTTAATTGGGGGTGAAATAAGAGGGAAAAAGAGGCCTTTGGGCATTTCTTCATCAGCAAAGAGACTTTATAAAGGAGAATCAGCAGAGGGGATTTCATCAAAGGATAAAAGACACATAGAGGCTTCAAGGAGACTGTGTTTTTAGAGGAAATGCATTCCTTGAAGGCTCAAAAACAATTTAGCCCCCTATTGCTTGTCAAAAATTTCATAGGGGGGCTAACAGGTTTGATGCTGACATGGCCTATGAGCTGAGGGATAAAGAGTACACCACATTAGAAGACATGCAGAAAGGAGCTATACTATAGAGGCAAACCTGATTGAGAAAAGAGCAAGACTGAGAGCTGAGAAGAGGGTAACATATAGGGATGACACTGTAGCTTCCACTTCAGATCCAAATTATGATATATTATCTAAAAATGTGGAAAGAATACAACAAATGATGGAAAAAATGGTTGTCACAGTTAGCAATCAGAGCAAAAATCAGAACCAAAACTTTAGAAGGAACAACAACACGCCCAACAAACAGAAAGAATAAGATCAGAAAGTTATTCCCCCTTTCCAAAACTTTTTAGTTGAAGATGAGGGAATCATAGAGGAGTCTGAAGGGAATGCGATAAACATGTTTGAAACAGAATACTCAGTCCTTAACTGCGAATCAGGGGAAGATCAGCCCTCACCTTCATACTTGGATGAGGAATGGTTAGAAACTGAAGATTACAGATTAGGATTTGAAAATGCCATGATGCAGGTCAGAGAACAATATGAAATTAGGAGTAGAAAGAACCAAGAAAATTCCAAAATTGAGACTCCTGAGGTTACCATCAAGAAAAAACCTGATAAAACTTCTAAAGCATCTGCTGCAAATAGCAAATCAACAGCTAAAAGTTCTGGGAAAAACAAAGAAAAAGACAACCAGAAGAATGAAAAACAAGGTGAGCCTGCTAGCAGTACTAGCACTTCAGTTAGTACTCTTGATAAAATTGTTCCTAACCCTTTACATAATGAGAAATTACAAACTGATTCGGTCACCAAGGTGGCTAATAAAACAGGGTTGATCATTTCCAAGAGTCAGTCCACTTTCAATTTGGAAAGTGAGATTGCAAAAATTAAAATCTTTGTCCTGCTCTCTGAGCTGGCCACTCATGATGTATATAAAGGCCAAATTTTGAAAGCGTTGAATCTAGGGGAAAACAACGACACTATGAATTTAAATGATGATCAATGCCCTCCTGTTTGGTCCAAAGATTGAGGGAAATTTTCAGGAAGGGGTAGTTCCTCCTTTCTATATCAGTCTCAACATTCATGACAAAATAATCCACAATGCCATGCATGATTCTGGAGCATCGCACAATTTAATGCCTAAGTAGTGATGGAGAGGCTAGGCCTAGAGATAACATGACCTTACAAAGATCTATATTCGTTTGATTCTAGCAGAGTAAAATGCCTAGGCCTAATCAAAGACTTATGTGTGAGCTTGACCCAGATTCCTGCCAAATGTATGGTCATGGATGTTGTGGTTGCAGATGTGCCACCTAAGTATGGAATGCTGCTATCTAGATCATGGGGAGCCAAGCTGCAAGGAACGATGTAGATGGATGGATCATATGCCACTATCCCTATATTTGGCCAACTTAGAAGACTGTATAGAGAGTCCCAGATGAAATTCCTAGTCAGTAGCCCCAAGAAACCTGAAAATTCACCATTATACTCTGTACACACAGACCTGGATTCTTTCATTCTTTATAACGACCAATCTTTAGGAGAGCCAGAATCTGAATGTAGAGATACAAGCAAAGACGCAGAGCCCATGGACTTCAGCATAATGGCTACCCTAGAAGAATACGATGAAGAAAACCATGGGCAGGGTATTGAAAACGAAACTCTGAGTGAACTAGAAACAGAACGTAAACATCCATCTAAGCAGATCCCTAAAACTTTTACATTTCACGAAGAACGAAGTGATCCACATCCTAGTGTAGATCCCATAGTGCAACATAATGGCGAACCCCTGTGGGAAATGAATTTCAATGGGTCTTGTACTAGGAAAGATGGTGGGGTAGGGGTGTGGATACGTAACACATAGAGTGACCACGCTGACAGCCATGTTGTAAATCTGCACTTCAAATGTACAAATAATATTTCAAAATATGAATCTCTTATCCTTGGCCTGAATCTGTTGAAAAAATTGGGAGCCCATAGGATAGTTGTACGAGGAGACTCAAAGTTAGTCATAAAACAAGTAAACGGTGAGTATTCAGCAAAACACCCCAGGCTCAGGGCATACAGGAATGATGCCATGGATATACTGAAAACATTTATGGAATATGAGCTGGTGTTTTTCCCTAGGGGTCAAAATGTTATCGCAAATGGATTGGCTTTCCTGGCTAGTTCATATCCTAAGACTCTAGCTGACCAACAAATTATCATTCAGACCAAATTTAGACCTACGGTGCCAGAAAATGAAAAATATTGGCAGGTCTTTGAAGGAGACAAACATATTGAAGATTTTCTGGTGGGTAGAAACAAGTTTGAATTTTCTGATTCCGACTCAAAATCTGATGACAGCTGCCCAAGTGAGGATCCCCCAGATGAACAAGAAACACCCTGTAACATAGAAATAAACGCCCTTTCTGAAGAAACTGGAAATCCAACCAGAAAGTGTGAAAACGCAGATAGCGAAGAGATAGAGGTGCTGCAGGCCAAAGACAAGAACATGCCCAGAGGCCTAGCACCCTTAGAGGACCTGTTTGAATTTGATGATGTAGAAAAAAAGCCTACTATAGAACATTTAGATTCCGATGTAGAAGAATGCAACATAGGCATTGAAGATAAACCCAAAATGATCAAACTGGCTAAGTCTATACCTGCGAACATGAAGAAGAGATACGTTGGCTTTTCAAGGAATTCATTGATGTGTTCACATGGAGTTACGAAGACTTAAAGGCCTACGACACAAATATAATACAGGACAAAATACCTTTGAAGGAAAATCAGAAGCCTTTCAGAGAAAATCTCCGCAGAATCAATCCAAAACAATTTCCTGCAGTTGAAAAGGAGATTAAGAAGATGTATGATGAAGGCATAATAGTCCTTGTGAGGTTTTCTGATTGGGTATCAAATTTAGTGGCTGTGAGAAAGAAAACAGGGGAGATCAGACTATGCATAGACTTCAGAAACCTCAACAGAGCCTCCCTAAAAGACAACTACCATTTTCCCAGGATGGAACATATCTTACAAAAGGTAGTGGGCTCTAAAAGAATCTCCCTGCTTGATGGTTTTTTTGGATACAATCAGGCCTTAGTAATCCCAGAGGATCAACTCAAAACAACATTTACCACTCCATGGGGCACCTTTATGTATGTGAAAATGCCCTTTGGACTGATGAACGCTGGAGCCAACTTCCAGATAGCGATGGATATAGATTTCTCAAATGAGATAGGACACTTCATAGTTATCTACTTGGATGACTTGACTATCTTTTCTAAAACCGAAGAAGAACACCTGAAACATCTGAGGAAAGTTTTTGAAAAATGTATAAGGTATGGTTTGTCACTAAATCCTAAGAAAACTATTTTTGGGCTGCAAGAAGGTAAAATTCTTGGCCATATTATATCTGAGAAAGGGATTAGGATAGACCCACAAAGAGTTGAGGCGTTACTTCAGATCACGCATCCAAGAAACATCACGGAGTTATAGTCCTTCATTGGGAAGATCAATTTCCTTAGGAGATTAATTCCCAACCTAGCTAAGCACCTTAAGAAAATGAACAACATGCTGAAGAAAGGTGCCGAAATTAAGTGGACTGTTGAGGCCAAGAAATCTTTTGAGTCGGTAAAACTGGTGCTCACTCAAGCCCCTATCTTGATCAGTCCAGATTTCTCAAAGGATTTTCTAATATTTTCATTTGCCTCTAAACACACAATAGCCATTGTCTTACTGCAGAAGAACACAGAGGGAATGGAACAGCCAATTGCCTTCTTCAGAAAATCCTTAAGGGATGCACCCTTGAAGTACAACATTATGGAAAAGCAGGCCTATGCCCTGGTAAAGGCCTTAAAAGACTTTAGGGTGTACATTCTGCATTCTCACACCATAGCCTATGTTCCAAATATAGTGGTTAAAGACATCTTGTCCCAAGACCCTGATGGGAAAAGGGGCAAATGGGTTGCTACTATCTTAGAATATGACCTTGAAATAAAGCCCACCAAATTGATCAAAGGTCAAGGCCTGGCCCAATTAATGGCTGAATCTAATCTGCAGGCCCTTGACATTGACATGGTAAATGCCTTAGATGAGCAGGGAGGATTTCCCCACCCAACTGTTGAGGAGAGTTTTCAGAACTCTCCTTGGTATTCCGATATCCTTTACATGCTCACCAATCTCAATGCCCCTCTAGAACTGTCCAAAACTAAGGCCAGATTCATAAAAATGAAAGCTAGAAACTACTGCATTTTGAATGAGAACTTATATTGGAAAAATCCAAATGGCCTATTGTTGAAATGTTTGCCTGAACTTGAAGATGAAATAATTAAACAAGAATTCCATGCTGGGGAGTGTGGAGGCCACTTGAGTTGGAAAGCCACTGCAAATAAGATACTCAGGGCTGGCTATTATTGGCCCACACTCTTCAATGATGTCCATAAAATGGTAACTGCCTGTCATAAACGCCAAATCTTTGAAGGTAGAAGAAAGCTCCTCCCCATCCCTTTACAACCCATCACTGTAGAACATCCCTTCATGCAATGGGGCCTAGACTTCATTGGAGAAATACACCCTACTTCCTCTAGGCAACACAAATGGATCCTAACAGCCACATACTACTTCACCAAATGGATAGAGGCTATACCCACTAGGACTGCCATCGATTATGTCGTCATTAGGTTCCTAGAAGACTTCATCCTATCTCGGTTTGGCTGTCCAAGGAAAATAATCACTGACAATGTTGCTGCTTTTGGATCCAAGAAAAAAGTTAATTTCTGTCACAGGTATGGAATAACACTTGGTCATTCAACTGCCTATTACCCACAAGTTAATGGACTAGCTGAATCTTCAAACAAAAGCCTAGTGAACATCATCAAGAAGCTGTTAGAAGAGAACAAGAATTCATGGCATAAGAAGTTGGTGCATGCCTTGTGGGTTGACAGGCTTACAATGAAGAATTCCATTGGCATGTCACCATTTCAACTTGTCTATGGAACAGAAGCAGTCTTCCCTATCAGCCTTGGGGTACCGGTAATCAAACTGGTCCAAGAGTTTCAGACAGAAGAAGACAGTATGGTGAGGAGAATAAATGAAACAATCCATCTTCAGCAAACAAGGGAGCAGGTTTATAACAGAGCAGTCAAAGTTCAGGAAAACATAAAGAGGCAGTTTGACAAAAGAGCCAAAAATTCAGATTTCAAAATTGGAGACAAAGTTCTGAGGTGGGACTCAAGGAGAGAGGACAAAGGTAAACATGGCAATATTGATAGTTTGTGGCAAGGTCCATATATTATCCAAGCCTCTGTGGGTCCTAATGCATTTTTCTTACAATAACTTGATGGTACAGAGCTATTTGGGGGTCCTATCAATGGCAGGATGCTCAAGCACTACTTCTACTGATTTTCATTTCCAGTTTCCATCTCCATTGTACATACCATTGCAGTTTTAATTTCAATAAAATAGAGAAAAGGTTTCAAAAAAAATAGAGAGACAAAAGAGGGTCAGGCATGCTCAAAACATGAACCTCTGAGGCACAAAGGATTGGCTCTGATAAGCCCATGCATTTTCCTGAGCAAGGGCCTACTCCAGACCAATGGGACAAGCAAGGCATGTACGAGGATCTTGGTCTGGAGTTTGCTCTTGCTCAGAAAAATTCTCAAGATGCAGCTCATGAAGATATCCCACCTCAGTATCAGTCCATGCAGGAAGTAAAGAAGCTGGTACTAACACGCTCAAAACCTAGACCAGCAAAGGAAAAAGAAGAATCAGCTCTAACATGCCTAAAACCAGAGCTGAGAGGAAAAAGAAGTGACTCTAACAAGCCCAAAACTTGAGTCACAAAGAAAAGAAGGATACTGCAATTTTCATATTTAAAGCCTTCACAGTTTTGTTTTCTGCAAAATTGTGTCCATGTGCAACTGTTTTTATGCCTTGGATCCACAGCAAGTCAAATAGTTTAATCTTGGCTTGAGTGTTTTTCAATTTCTGTCGTAGAATGTAGAGAAGAAATCTGCTGGACAGTTTAATCCCAGCAGATAGTAGATTAGGTAGAGAATCATATGAGACCAACAACCTAATCTGGTCTCATGGAGAAATAAGGGTAGAAGTAGAATAGGTTTGTTTTCTATTTCCAAAATAAATGATGTAAAGGGTCTGCTAGCTCATATGCACCCAAGGGAAAATTGTTAGGACTGTAGTTTGGGTAGGTAGATTGGTTGGAAAAAATGTTTCTGCTGATTTGTGTATCTAACATGTTGTGGCAGCTGAAAATCAAAGAAGAAAGATGGCTTATAGCAGCAGGCATCTAGCCTACTCCAAAGATTATTTCTGGTTTCTTGACTCTTTCAGGAAGAAGCCATCCCCATGTGGAGCCATTGTTAGCCCCCCTACTAAATTCTTGACAAGAAAGCTAGGGGCTAGGTGGTTTTGGAGCCTTCAAGGAATGCCTTCTCCCTGAAAACCCATCCTCCTTGAAGTCTCTTTGTGCTATGCCTAATACAGATCCCCTCTTATGATTCACTTCTCAAAGCCTCTCTGATTATAGGTTTCTACCCCATGTACCCCTACAAACATCCCCTTTTTGACCTTTCTTCTGTTTTTCCAAATTCCCTTCGAACCTTACTAAATTACACCTTTACCCTCCTAAATCAATCCTACACTCGTTGTTTGGCCGAATTCCCCGATTATTCCCCCATCGTTAACCCTTAGTGGCCCTAAAATGTGTTAAAAATGTGCAAAAATCATACACTTTATATATCGGGCCCTAGCCCCTTTCGGCGTATGCACCCTTGCTTTTTCCCTCCACATGATCCAGTGCCCGAACCACCCGCTGAAGAAAAAGGCGCCTATCCATTGATTTTATCGGGCGAAATTCCATCTGTCAATCTTGGTTGATCAAACGGTGAGCGTGCGTCCCGACGCCCTCCATTTCCCCCCCGTCCATTTTCTTATCGCGTGATCGCCATTCATTTCCCCATCAGATCAACGGTCCACAGTCCGCCCGCCGGTGGTCCCCGCCCGTGCACTATTCCAAACCCGCTGGTTTATTCCGCACCGCTTATGTGCAGCTGGTGGTTTTCCCTAGGCACCCAGCAATTCCATAAAACGCTTGCCACCTGTCCCCTGTACGACGGAAAAACCGCTCGCCCCCCGTGCATTATCTTTCGGTCCAGGGCACGTAGCAAAATCCACGACAGCCGTCAGATCTTGAGAGCTTCATCCTACAGTCATCATTCAACAAAGTTGTGCACTGCTTAACTCATGATCCCCGTACTCGCTGGCCCACCGTCTGTTGTCCTCCACCGTCCATCTGCACCACGCTTCACGGTCCATATCTGTTTGCCCTTCGTTGACTATCCCTTGGGTCTGCCCCGCCACGTGTGTCCATCGTACGCCCATTCATTCTGTTGCATATAACGTTCAAGTTCGGGTTTTTTAAGGTCTTCACGTACATTTTCTCTGTGTTCCGCCAACCCTCCGCCATATTTCTTGTCTTCCATTTCACGCTATATTCTTCCGCCACAGTCCACCACCATTCCACCATGGCACTGTGCTGCACAGTCACCCTGGTCGTCTCCATCGCGTCTGCCACCCCATAGATGTTTTTGTAACCAGTTTGTCATTTTTTCAGGGTTGTCAAATTAAATGGTCACCGTGAATACAAAATCTTTGCTACAAGGATAGAGAGACCAAAGAAGATCATCCACAGGGGCAGAATTTATGAAAAAGACCCGGGAAGGTAAAGACAGGACGTTCATTAAAGAGAACAGGATTTAAACTCTGTAGAAAACATTCCAACACCATTAAAAGCTCGAGCTAACCTATCAGAGACAGAGATGAAACAACAGAGTGTTCCAGTACAAAGCAAAGGAGATTAAGGCACACTAATGAAGATCTTGGGCCTTGAATCAGTAGTCTAAGAGGCAAAGCACCAGTTTGAGGACCCCGAGGATCGATCAGAAGGTCCTGAGCATGAGCAAAAGGTAACATCAGGGTTTATTCGTCAACATAATGTTTTTCCTCATCAAGTACAGGGTGTCCATACAACTTTTATTTAACACCTTGTCCCTGAAGGAGTTTCCACCCTGACAACAGTTCAAAATCGCCAGAGCATTGATATGGCAGACTTCTCAGTAGTTTATTTTATTTTTGTTCAAATCTCCAGGAGTACCATAGCCGAAACATGTCAAAATCATATCGGAAGAAGATCACTCTTTCATCAAAGGGGTGAAAGAGATTAAATACTCAGCATACAAGCAGAATGGGCCTCGGCCCTCTTTCTTTCAGATGTTTAATACAACATTTAGTGTTCACCTACCTCCTCAGCCGATATTCTACTCATCCTCTGCTATAAAACACTAAAGGAAATTATTGTAAAGTTGTTGATGAGATATCAGAGAAATGCAAGTATTTTCCTCTCGAGACAAGTTCTCTGTGTAATATTGTAAGATATGCTGAGATTTGATGTATTCAGGCTGAATGTTCAAGATGTGGGCAATGATGTACCTGATCGGTGTTGTTTTTAATATGACAAGCATGTTTCTTTGGATCCTGATCTAAAGCAGCTGGTGATGTTTTCCTGTCTCTGTGTTTGATTTCATCTCATTCCATTTCTACTGGCTCGCATCAGAAGTTTGGCATAAGATTTACACTTGATAGGTACCTTATGTTGCTGCTCTCCCAGCCTTTTATGTTTTTTGCTTACATGTGTATCTGAATATTTATTTCAATTGATTTAACCAGTGTAGTGGATGTCATTGCCTACTCTCTGATGTATGAATTGAAGAAATCTATGTTTATATGTTCTTGCTAGGATTTAGTTAGATGAGTTGAGAACACTGGGAGGTCAAGAACCCTGTCTCTGCCTTTCTAGGATCTTTCCATCTCAATTAAGCCTTTCTAAGATCCCTTGTATTGCCTCTGATTTTTTCCAAGCAGGTCTGGAGTTAAATGACCTCTGGCCTGATCTATAGACAGAATTGGGTGTTTATTCTCCTTTCATTTTCAGTCCTTAATGTCCCATTCCAAATATCATCTTCAAGATCCAAATGCTCTGGATGACTAGCCCAACTGAAAGCTTGCACATTGAACACAAGTAAATCCTCTCTTGACTCCATTTCCCAATGGCCTCAATGTTCTCTGAGTTATCTACCTTTGCCTAATTCCCTCTTTGCTCATCCTTGTCTTATATTGGACCCTTCTTTCCTAATTCCCAACAACCAAACATAAACAAACAAACCTTGTGCATATAACTAGCCTAAAATCATAACTTAGAGCCTCAAAGACATACCCTTTGACTCATATAAAGAGATCCCTCTCTAGACCTAGGAGGGCTAGATCCTAAGGTCTGAAAGTGGTTCTATGTTGTATCATCTTTTGGTCTTGCCAACCTGGCCAAAACATGGGAACCCCAACAATCTATATTAATCTGAACACAATTACAGAGCCAAAATAATGTTGTTCTTCCCTAGCCTTTCGACCTCTAGGGCCAAGAACTATATAGTGGTTACATCAGAAAATTAAGGGATAGATCATTCATGAGAATATTATGATTCTCATGCTAATCGAAATAGAGCACATATAGTTATAACCACTTCCTAATAAAGTTCTGACTAGAAAATAAAATATTACAATCAAAACCGCCCTTAGGATGCTATCTCAAAAATAAAATGCTAAACAACTTCTACAACTATCATAATAGATTCATAGCTGTAGTGTAAAAACCAGAGGACATATTAGCAACAAGTGTTGATGGTATCAGTCAATGGTACAACTGTATCAGTAGTTTTCCAGTGGGTCTGTAACAGCACAGTGTAACAGCACTTTGTCGGCGGGTTTGTAACAGCAAGGTGTAACTCAATCGTTTTGCTGTAACAACACCCTCTTAACTGGTCCTGTGAACTTCGTGCTTGGGACCTTTGGTCCTATAAGTGACATATGAAAAGAAAACACAAATACCATCGATCTTATCCAAACATTCACTGTCAATTAATCATAAAAACGTACGATATATCATAATAATTGGTGAATTGGCAGAGTAATGCAAATAAGGTGAAAAAACACAATTTAGGGTAGAAAGGTAGGAGAAAGAGGAAAATATACTCCCATTGGTTATATTTAAGAGGTAAAATAAGGAAAACAAAGGCAGGAAAAGTGTACAAAATTGGCACCCAACATCTCCCCCCAACTTAAATACTTGCATGTCCTCATGCAAACTCATATCTCATGGGAGTATCTCTGGTGCAGGTCGGTGAGATCATAAGCACCAGCTGTATCTTTGTCTGCAGACCTGTATCCCTGATTGGCCATCAACTGTCGTACCCAGGATTATGACTCATACTTACTCAATGCAAAATTGATCTGGTAATCCTCAATTGGGAGCCAGATCAGAGGAAACTTGAATCTCAATCCCAGCCACAAAGCACCAAGGGATTATACAATCTGTGCATAAGCTGGTACATGTGTAATAGCCACCATGAAATTCTAGAATGAGAATGGATCCCCCTTCAATAGCTCAGCACTGCTAGCCTCCATGCATTTCAAGCACCCTGTCAAAGCTCAAATCTTCATCATTGAGAACTGATTGAGGCAGAAGTTCAAAATTATTCGTCTATAAGTGGCAGTCGGTTCTTTAATCTCGGGGGTACTCAGTATTTTCCTAAATTCTCGTCTCAACTCAGCAACATGTCTTGGTTCTTCCTGAACCTACAATGTCATCTTCTCCTCATTAGTCTCCATAGATTTAATGGCTAGATGCCATTCAATGTGATTTTTCATGAAGGACACAAAAGCTCTCAATTGAAGATCTCCCATATAGGAGAATATTGTCACAACCATCTACATACTCACATGTTCACAAATAATATTGTGTAATAATAGCTCACACAGCAAGCTTTACTCATCAAAACTGGAGGCACAGAAAACATCTATAAATGTACGAGGGGAAGAACATAAATAAGGTCTATCCTCCATAATAGCTTTCATCTAAAACAAGAAGTGACGTTCCTCCAAAAAAATAGGATAGGATGGAGAAGGCCGCCTACAGTCCAGCAAATTGAGGGCAAGGTCATGAAGTTTTTTCTTGTCTAAGGTGAGCTCCTAAACCTGCTGCTGTAATAGCAACAATTGCTCTTCCATTTTCTTCAGAGCTTCCTTCTTCTTGTAATTATCCCATCCTTTCTTCAACTCTGCTTTCATCCATCTTTCATGTAAAGTGTCTATTTCTATCTGATGTTCCTTTAGTGAAATCATCCCCTTCCGAAGGGAGATTGCTTCCTATTTCCACTTTTGTAGCTCAGAAATTAGCAAGATTTTCTCAAAATTCCATCCTAAAATTTGACTCGACATTCTCTTGCATTCAATATCTTCATCAAGAATGGGTGAAACAACCTATGCTACATGGGGTTATTCCACCTCTTCTACTGGTTCTTGTGTAACAACAGCCTCCATGGTGGGTTCTTGTGTGTCAGCCCCTTTGTTTCCAGCTAGAGTAGCCTCTGTGTCCATTGTTGTTTCTTCTACAATAGCAGTGGCCTCCACAAGTTCTTGTGGGTCGGCTTCTAGGTCAATTATTATAGGAGGCTCTACTTTAACTGTTGGTTCTTGTGTAACAAAAGTATCATCAGCAGGTTCTTGTGTAACAGCCTCCTGCTGTTCTATTTTTGTTTCCATTGGGCTGATAATTTCTCTACAGACCTTGTATCTCGTTGCCGTTAAGTCTTGAAAACATGCATGCATACCGACATTTGGATTTCCTTCCCCTCAGATAATTTTCACTTTAATTCTTCATTCTCCTTTCTTATACTTTCAAGTTCTAAAAATGGGGCATTGGTTTCGTCCTTACTTGATGAGGAGCATTGCCTTTCTTCTTCCTGGACTCCTGCTTTTGTCTATTTTTTGATCGTAGGAAAAGGTTCTGCAGGTATGTTGACTTTCACTCTTTTTTTTGGTTTCCTATCCCCAATTGGTTCATCAATAGGCTTTTTCCCAATCCTAACTCCAGCAGGCCGAGTCTGGGTTTGCACCTTTGCCCGACTTCCTCCTAAAGTCATGGTATGTTTTCCCTGACTTTTCCTTGGCTTCTTTCACTTGAATTATTCCCAAGTTTTTCCTTGCTAGCCTAGGGCATCCAACACGATTAGCTTAATGAGTCTGTGATTAGTCACACATGCTTATGGTTGTGTTGTTGTTTTTACTGCTGCCGCCATATGCTTGATATTCCCCAACAAATAGAATGGAAGATTAATTCTTTGTTGGTGCCAAAGGTGATTAAGTAGAGGAAAGTGATAGTTGAACACTATCCTGGATCTTCCCTCACAAGTGATATATTTAATTAAACCTAGGGCAATATCTTCTCAAGGATGACGAAGTGAAAATCTGTCAATTCCTCTCCCTTTCTTCTCCAGTTTTTCTTCTCCCTACTAGGAATTATTCTTTCAAGAAGGTGTCACTGATTTTTATGTTAAACCACCTTTTCCCCTCTACTGTTAATGAAGTTACCATGGAAATTACCTCTTCATTCACCTCCACTTACATGCCCCTTACTCAGGTTTGATTATTGTTCAAGTTCTGAGAAAATTCAACTGCCACTGCCTTGTCTGAGGCTTCAAGCTTTTGGAAAAACTCAATCCATCTAGAATCTTTGAATGTATTGTAGGATTTTTGAAAATTCTACAAGGCGTCCATAGAATCTGGCTCGTTCCTAACCGTTGTTCCACCCATCTCTATTGTTCGATTTTAAATTTACTTCTTTCTATTTAGCCCCACTATAATATCACTGCATTTCTGAAATCGCTGCTTTGTTGTTCATCCCCACTGTAACATCATTGTGTTTCTGAATTCGCTGCTTCTCGGCATCTCTTCTTATCCCAGTCGATGAGTTTAAAATGAGAATGCAAGGTTTCAATCGAGGAGGTTGGTGGGAGATGACGGCTTTTACGGATTTACCAAATCGTACCTCACACTAATATTCATAAATTGCTCATTATGGAAAGTAATGGGATTTAGTACACACGCTCTTTTCCAACTGGATTTGGTCATCATTGGCGACTTTGTTATTGATTAGGTGCATGCGGCTTTGATAGATATTTATGATTACGGATTTTTTCAATGATTTCAAGACATATCCCCTCTCCCACCTTAATGATGTTGGTCGCGCACGACCATCATAGGAGTACCATTACTTTGCCTATTAATCACCGAATCATCAATGACAATGTTTACCTTTTTAAGGACATACCTGAGGTGATGTGGAGGAATAATTTGAATTAGAAGTGTCCTGCTTGTAGCGCTCATGTTGTTGCATTTGGCTGGCATGGTTATTTCTGTTTATGAAATGAATCATAAAAAATAGTATTCATGTCTGTTGGTTGTTACATGTGTAACAGCCAAGTCAACCCTTAGATTATTCTTAGAAAAACATAATAATTAGAAGAAATTGGTATAGAAAAGGAAATTACATGAATACCATCATCCTATAAAATAGATCAGAAAGGGGAGATGATGTTTCAGGAAGAAAAGCATAGGTGTAACATCTACCACAAGAGTGGTTTTCAGCTGTTACTGATTGTCTGACTGCACCCCAGAAAGGGGTTTTCATAGTTAGATTTATTTTTGTTTTTGTTTTTATTTTGTTATTTATTTTTTTATATTTTTTTTTCTCAAACGGGTGTAACAGCTGCCACAATGGTTGTTTTCAACTGGTGCACTTATTGGAATTTCATTTTTTAAGGCTACATAAGAGAATGTTCCCCCACCATTGTAACATGAAGATCAGAGTCTGCGACAATATTGACAAATGATTCCTTCGAAGCGGGTTGATGATATAACCTTAGACAATTCCCATTAACCAATAACGACATCTTAGCACTTTCAATGGTGACCAATTGTACAATTTTTATAGCATCATTTTTCACCCTCATGTGATTAGTGATTGTCTCTTTGGCCTTGGGCACCCTTTCCCCCCAGACTTGAACAACTTCATAAAAAACAATGTCTAAAATCCCATACGTGATTATGCCTAGAATTTTCCATGTATATACGTGATTCCATTCATAATTTTCTTCATATGTCATTTAAATCATTAAAAATATATAAAATTCCCTATTTTTGAGGCAGGGTGATGGTTATTCTCGTAATTCAACCACCCTGGCCTGTGGCCCAACTGTTTCCAACTGCTGAAACTACTTTGAGGGAGTATAAAAGCCCCTCATGTGTATGGCCTAAGGGAGTGTTATGGATCATAGTCGTATCCTTTTATTTTTCAAATATTTGGAAAAAATAAAAAACATAAAATGTGGGAAAATATGTTGAAGTATTGAAATCTCATACTTTAGCATAAAAAAGTTTGATGTTCATTAAAGTTTAATTTTAAAAATTTAAAATTTATGATAGTGGGTCCATATTAAAGGTTAAATATCAGTTGTTTTGAATGGCAGAAAGCGCCAATCATTAGAAACTCTATCAAAAAGCCCAACCCGCGGGCACAACTAGCATGAAAGATATCATGTGGAGTGCCTCCGTAGTTGACTGGGTTGACTGCGGGGACCACAGAGATCAACGACGGAGATTTAATGTGGGGGCACCAACCATATTTTTCCTCCATACCCCGAGAGCCCCCATAGTGACGTAGGATGCTGAGTTGGCCCTAGCTATCCTCCACGTCAAGCAGAGTTAACGGTTGTTGGCGCATCTTGTCAATATTTAATTCAAAGCCCACGCCACCTATTTAAAGATTTGTTTTGCTTATTTTTCAAAATTACTTGCAAATTGTTGCACTGCACCCTGTTTGAGCTCTCCATCACCTTCAAAATTTGTCCACCCTGTAGGTTTCTTTCCACGTAAGCTTCTAACCATGGCTAAAAGGTCATCCCTGTCAGGTTCAACTAGCCATATCCCTCTCATGGATACTGAGAGGGATATCCAAGATACCCTCTGTTCAGTAATCCATCTCCCCTTTTACCAAAACGTTGTCTTGAATACCAATGCCTCTCCTGTATATTCTGCCATGATCAAGTCTGGAGTCTTGTCTGCATGCATCCCTAAAACCCACCTTTTCCCTGAATTCATTTATTGGTTGGTATCGGTTATGTATCCAGGGAAATGTTTTGTCATGAATTCCCAAGGAGAAAATGTTTTCCAGGTGTCTACTCTATTAATACGCCAAGCCTTATGCTATCCTGAGTCAGAGTCCTGCATTCAATTTTCTGACGATTCACTGGTTTAGTATTATGACAGTCTTGCAAGAGAAGAATTCAATCAGTTCATATTTCATTTGAAGCCTGACATGAAGTAGTTTTAGCTAGATTACAAGCAGTTTAACATGGGGGTTTTTGATGCTGAGACTCACCCGATTTTGAGTCATATTACAAAAATTCTGGGTATGGATGATGATAATGTAGTGGATAAATCAATTTTAGGAATGTTTGCCATGATGATGAAGCTAGGAATGGTGTTGGATATTCCATCTTATTGGCAAGAAGCAGTCAACTCACAGCTGATGAGCCTCTCATTAACAGGTTCTTTTAAATGTCCCTCATTAATTGTATATTTGTTCTTATACCAAAATGTGGAAGAGTTTATGCATTTAGGCCTAAATATTATGGATGCAAGTAAAAGAAGACAATTAATGATATTCTAGACATATGTAGTTATAAGGGAGAAAAATGAGGCTCGGTTGTTTGATTTTTCTAGTTATTACATGCCAACTGCATACAAAATATTGAATGGAAGTCCTCCCCCCTATTTCCTACCTAAGGCTCAGGATATTTTTCATTTAGGGAACAATTGTAAATATGGAGACTGGTTTGTATTTGAGTAATATTCTGAAAAAAGGCTATATGGAGCAAGTTTTTAGCCTTACAGACTCCCAAATTTTGTGCCAATGAGACATTTTTCTTTGTACTTCATTAGACAGAGTGTAAATGTTGATCAGGTTCATTTTGTGCCTATGAAGAAAGGTCACATGTACAAATTACCCATGGTTTTAGGCCCTTCAATAGTAAATATGAGACAAGCATTTGATGAAGTGACCAAAATGTTGGATGACATGCAGATGCTATTAGGAGAAAGTTGGCCTTATGACCCATATGGTGTTATTTAAAATAGAAGGATTGAGAATGGATATTCTGATTTTATTCATGAAATTAGGCTAGAACAAGAGAAGATATCATGTAAAGATGTGAAGAACTCAGTAGATGCTAATATTCAAACTCCTATTATAGCAGAGAAATCAGCTAAAAGAACCAACGAAATGGTGATTGATCTAGATGATGAGGAGCAGGGAGCCATGAAGAGAACAAAAGTTATTGAAGATCTTGCATCTACTACTCCTGGTTTTTCTTTTCATTTGGGAGAAGAACAAAATGCTCTTGCCTCACCGAAGAATCATGAAGCTTCTCATGAACAGGTGCCCTTGATTAAATAGATGTTCTCACAAATTGAAAAAATAAACCAGAGTATAAAGGCCAGCATGGAGGCCCATGCTGAACATCAAATTAATACTAAACAAATGAGGTTGTTAACTGTAATGGATCTTGAAAAAGATCAGTTTAGAATTTCCCTCTCACATACTACAGATATGTCAATTGGTCCTTCCAGCAATTTCAACACTGTTAATGTGATTGTGGATGTACAGAAGATTCCTATAATTGATAAAATCAACTTGAATATGAAAACAGGTCAATTGATTGTAAATGACCTCATTAAGACAAATGTAATGGCAGTAAAGGCAGAGAATATGTTGGGAAAAGTAATTAAGCAGATGAAGTTAGAAAAGGCTAATTCAAGAGCCTTGATAGTTCAAAATGAAGAGTTGAAGAAGATTATTATTAACATTAGCGTAGACCCTAGTGACAAGACTGTTGTGCAGAAATTCATGCAAAGTGCTGAGGTAGAGATTTCTACATTAAGGAAGAAATTGAAGTTTCCTTCTGGTGAACATTCAATGGCTACGAAAGTTGCAGAGGTAGAGAAGGAAAAATAAAAGGTGTAGCAACAACTCATGTAGAAGGATGAAGAACTTTCCAAAGTAAAGCAAACTGCAATTTCATTATAAAATCATATTGATAATCATAACTATACCTTTGTTTTTCCTACAGGTGATGAAGACCCACAAAAAAAAATTATTCAATTAAATACTGAGTTGCAAATGGCTGAAAGAGATAGAAAGAAAGCTCAGATAGATCTAGATACTGCAACAAAATTGATGAAGGTCCTAGAAAATGAAGCAGATAAATACAGAATGGATTTACGAAATGCTGAAGCTGAGATCAAGAATCTCAAAGAAAGGATGAAAGGTAATCTGTCACTAATACAAGCTAAAGATATCATTTGGACTGATATCATTTCAGAAATGAAATCCAATTGGTGTTTCCTAATGATAATTGAAAAAGAAAAAGCCCTTATTATGGAGTGTGAAAAACCAATTATGTCTGATAAGCAAAAAGGGATTAACAGAGACATTTGGGCTAGAATATTTACTGATTTTATCAATTCCAAATCAGATTTGGAGTTAGAGGAGAATTATATGCGGGACAGAATGTTATATACATTGGAAATTAACAAAATGATTATCAGGAATGATCTCAGAAAGGCTGCAGAAAAGAAACTTATGGAAATCGAAGAAGCAGTAAGTCGATTTGATAAAGCTTTTGATAAAATGAAAAGGGTAGGCTTGCCATCATGTTGGGGGGTTGAAGGAAATATTTTTCCATGGAGCTCTTATGAGAATTTATTGGTGATGACAAAAAGCAAGATTGATAACAGGCATGAAAAGACTCAGGCACTCAAAGGAGAGACAATGGTAAACTTCTTGTAGAGACATTTTCAACTCTTGTGGATGGTAAAAACTCTTTTCTCTGAAAGGCCTTCTTATGACCGAATTACTACATTCATATTGGAATATCACAATCTGACACTTTCATCCAGGACAAAGGTAGAAATATAGAAAAAGTGCAGAGCTTGGACAATTGACCTACCAAAAGGATTAGTAGCAAAGAAAGACAAATCAGTTGACCAAGGAAAAGAAGCCACATCATCAACAATTCCTATAGACTAGGATATTTATTTTATGTTATTTTCTGAAGATGATGTAATTGTAATAAGACATTTTCAAGGCATGTAATAGACAACCTTCGAAGTCTTGAGGTATTTTTGGTAGTTAGGATTAGTTATAGTAGTTCCAAACTACATTTTACTGTATTTAATGCAATTTTCAAGTGGGAGAAAGGTTCCGAGTTTTGTACCTCCTGACAAATATTTTTGTACTCAAAGATTCAAAGATCAATAAATGAGTAAGCAAGTTTCTGGAATTTTGTTTATGTTGAAATGTATTCTAGTTTTCATTATGTATTTCCTTCTATGAATAAAACAAGGTTATAAATAGCAGGTCTCTTCTTACTTCTGTGTATAAGAGTTAAAAAACCTTAATTGGCACTCCTTTGTTTTAACTATTTCTTTCACATGTTTCTTTTGGAGTTTGGGATGATATTTTCTGCATAAGACAACATATCAGTTTGTACATCTTCTTACATTTTCTTCCAGTCACTTCATTCAACATTAACAGATGATAGCATTGTGAAGCATTCATAATATTTTATATTTAAGGGTGTGATTATAAATACTTGAGGGTTAATAAAACAAAGACATAAAAATTTGTGACATAATCATAAAATGTCTTAAGGACTGATTCCTTATCATAGCTAAGGGATTGTCTCTTAAGGTATAACATTAATTGGCGTTGTTGTTGGGGATTGAAGATTCGAAGGTTTTCCCTAGGTTTTGTTCATATTTCCTTTGGTTTTTCACAGAGGAGGAAATACTAAGTTGTGCTTTGTTTTAAATAATTCCGGCTCCTAAGAGGCCTCACACGAGGTTAGATACCTCTCAGAAAAAAGTCCCTATTCTGTCAGATCCAGAAAATTTAGTTTCAAATAAGTGCCAGAAAACAAAAATATTTTCTACACCTGATGCCACATTTCTTGCACCAGGCAGCAGTTCTCATATTTTTCCTTCTAAGGAAATTTCTCGGAAACTCATTTTCTCGGAAAAAGAATCCTTAATATCACCCATTCATTTCCAAGAACCAACATTACAAGAACTATATTTTGAGTCTGTATCATTTCCATTCACAGAATATCAACCTAATTCAATTTTTATTTCTCCTTCTATCGTTCATATACCCCTTCCCATATCAGTTGTTCCACCCCTTCTATCCCCACCTACAACTAGTATTGATTTTACCCCCGCTCAATGTTAGGTCGCTATATTACTAGTATAGTCCCTTATTGTTGTTAGTGTAACCCCCTTATTGTTATTATTGTACCCTTGTAACCCACATTTTATTATTATTGTGCCCTTAAATTATTATTGTTAGGTCGGCTAGGATTACATTGTGGCCCACTAGGATTACATTATGGCCCCATGGACTCCTATATATAGAAAGTAGGTTTTGTAAATTGGATCATCCAAGATTTGTTCATTTATGTAATGTATTGGAGGTTTCCCCCTTGAAGTGGCTTATTTCTAAGGTGTTGATATCTCTTTTCTTCTATTTTTGGAGCTGGTTACAGAACATTTGGTATCAGAGCTTTGGATTCTAGGGTTTCGCTGCTCCAAACAGGTTATCGTGGCATTTTCGCTATAAATTGTTTTCTACGAAGTTTCAGAAGCTAAAATTTTTAGGGTGTGAAGCTGAAATCCTAAGGAAGATTTTCTAAAAAGTTCAGTGCTTGGTTTGCAATATTTTTGGAGATATGATCTGCGGAAGTTAGGTCTTTTTTCAGGCTTCTAAACAGGTCATCGTGGCATTTGTGCTATAAATTTTTTTCTACGAAGGTTTAGAATCTAAAATTTGTATGGTGTGAAGCTGAAATCCTGAGGAAATTAGTCAAAACATTTCAGAGCTTGGTTCACAATATTTTTGGAGATTTGATCTGTGGAAGGTAGTTCTTTTTCAGGCTCTTGAATTGCATCTCAAAGAGGTGATCTTGGGAAAATTTCAATAACTCTCTCTCTGCGCATCAGATTGGAGTGACGTAAAAATTGCTCACAAGTACATAGACTGTAGTTTCTTTGCTATCAATTTCAGAGACAAAGGATGAAACAGTGATACGTGGCAAGTCGTACAAGTTCGCTCTACTAAACCAGTCCATAATTAGGTCATTGTGAGAGATTGGACACAACTTTGTTTGGAGAATCCAAATCAGGTCAGACCTGTGGAATTCGAAAGATAATTTAGAGGGCTACGTCAATACTAAAATTCATATATTGAAGTGCTACAATCACAGAGATAATCCAATTTCAATATCGAGCTCCTCAAAAGCAAGAAAAAGGTGTGTATTTGTTTTCTGAATTGCATCAGTATTGTTTTAAGAATCAATTTTAATTGATTCCAAGGGCATATTGTAGAATAGATATCAGTATTGGGTTCTAAAATATGCCCCGTAAAAATAATTCAACACCCATTAAGCCTTCATAAGGCTCTACTATGACTCATGAAGATGAAGAATTGCAATATGATCTATCAAAATTACAAGAGCGAGTGCAACAAATTTCACTCTCGCAAAGAGCAAAAAAAAATGAAATGGAAGTTTTGAAGAAAGGTGTGGAAGCGAAGATGGATGGCATGGAAGCTGGCATGGAAGCTAAGATGGAAAACATGAAGAATGATCTAAAAACAGACATCGAAGGTTTGACAAAGTTGATACAAGAAATGTTTCCTAATGGTGAAAATATAGTAGAAGAACCTCATGATGAGAACAAAATAAATGTTAATCGTGATTTCATAAACTCTAATGTTGGCGGGAAGAACCACCATATTCCAAAAATGGATATGAGGAAGTTTGATGGAAAGGATCCTGTAACATGGATACTACAGATGGAGCAATATTTTGATCTCCATAATGTGCAAAGCATACAAAAGGTACGCATTGCAACTTCAAATTTAGAACAAAATACATTTAGTCTGTATCATTTCCATTCCATAGAATCAACTAATTCGGTTGTTAGTTCTCCTTCTATCGTTCATATACCCCTTCCTACACGTTGTTCCACCCCTTCTATCCCGACCTACAACTCCTACAACCGGTATTCATTTTACCTCCGCTCAATGTTAGGTCCCTATATTACTAGTATAGTCCCTTATTTTTGTTAGTAACCCCTTCTCCAAATTTGTTATTATTGTACTGTAACCCCCATATTATTATTATTGTGCCCTTAAATTATTATTGTTAGGTCGGCTAGGATTACATTGTGGCCTACCAGGATTACATTATGATTGTGCCCCCATGACTCCTATATATAGAAAGGAGGTTTTGTAAATTGGATCATCCAAGATTTGTTCATTTATGTAATTGTATTGGAGGTTCCCCCTTGAAGTGGCTTATTTCTAAGGCGTTGATATCTCTTTTCTTCTATTTTTGGAGCTGGTTACACAACATTTGGTATCATAGCTTTGGATTCTAGGGTTTCGCTGCTCCAAACAGGTCATCGTGGCATTTTCGCTATAAGTTTTTTTCTACAAAGTTTCAGAAGCTGAAATTTTTGGGGTGTGAAGCCAAAATCCTGAGGAAGATTTTCAAAAAATTTCAGTGCTTGGTTAGCAATATTTTCGGAGATATGATCTGCGGAAGTTAGGTCTTGTTTCAGGCTCCTAAACAGGTCATAGTGGAATTTGTGCTATAAAGTGTTTTCTACAAAGGTTAAAAATATGAAATTCATATGGTGTGAAGCTGAAATCCTAAGGAAATTGGTAAAAATATTTTAGAGCTTGGTTCACAATAGTTTTGGAGATATGATCTGTGGAAGGTAGTGCTTTTTTAGGCTCTTGAATTGCATCTCAAAGAGGTGATCTTGGAAAAAGTTCAATAAATATCTCTCTGTGCATCGGATTGGAGTGACGTAAAAATTGGTCACAATTACACAGACTGTAGTTTCTTTGCTATCAATTTCAGAGACAAAGGACAAAACAGTGATACGTGGCAAGTCCTACAAGTTCGCTCTACTAAACCAGTCCATAATTAGGTCATTGTGGGAGATTGGACACAACTTTGCCTTGGAGAATCCAAATCAGGTTAGACTTGTGGAATTCGAAAGATAATTTAGAGGGCTATGTCAATACTAAAATTCAGATATTGAAGTGCTGCAATCATAGAGATAATCCAATTTCAATATCGAGCTCCTCAAAAGCAAGAAAAAGTTGTGTATTGTTTTTCCAAATTGCATAAGTCTTGTTTGAAGAATCAATTTTAATTGATTCCAAGGGCATATTGTAGAATAGATATCAGTATTGGGTTCAAAAATATGCCCTGTAAAAATAATTCAACACCCATTAAGCCTTCAGAAGGCTCTACTATGACTCATGAAGATGAAAAACTGCAACATGATCTATCAAAATTACAAGAGCAAGTGCAACAAATTTCACTCTCGCAAAGAGCAACAAAAAATGAAATGGAAGTTTTGAAGAAAGGTGTGGAAGTGAAGATGGATGGCATGGAAGCTGGAATGGAAGCTAAGATGGAAAAAATGAAGAATGATCTAAAAACAGACATCAAAGGTTTGACAAAGTTGATACAAGAAATGTTTCCTAATGGTGAAAAGATAGTAGAAGAACCTCATGATGAGAGCAAAATAAATGTTAATCATGATTTCATAAACTCTAATGTTGGCCGAAAGAACCACCATATTCCAAAAATGGATATGAGGAAGTTTGATGGAAAGGATCCTGTAACATGGATACTACAGATGGAGCAATATTTTGATCTCCATAACGTGCAAAACACACAAAAGGTATGCATTGCAACTTTACATTTAGAACAAAATACATTTGAGTCTGTATCATTTCCATTCACAGAATCTCAACCTAATTTAGTTTTTAGTTCTCCTTCTATCGTTCATATACCCCTTCCCATATCAGTTGTTCCACCCCTTCTATCCCCACCTACAACTGGTATTCATTTTACCCCCGCTCAATGTTAGGTCCCTATATTACTAGTATAGTCCCTTATTGTTGTTAGTGTAACCCCCTTATTGTTATTATTGGACCCTTGTAACCCCCATTTTATTATTATTGTTAGGTCGACTAGGATTACATTGTGGCCCACTAGGATTACATTATGGCCCCATGGACTCCTATATATAGAAAGGAGGTTTTGTAAATTGGATCATCCAAGATTTGTTCATTTATGTAATGTATTGGAGGTTTCCCCCTTGAAGTGGCTTATTTCTAAGGCGTTGATACTTCTTTTCTTCTATTTTTGGAGCTGGTTACAGAACATTTGGTATCAGAGCTTTGGATTCTAGGGTTTCGCTGCTCCAAACAGGTCATCGTGGCATTTTCGCTATAATTTGTTTTCTACGAAGTTTCAGAAGCTGAAATTTTTAGGGTGTGAAACCAAAAGCGTGAGGAAAATTTTCTAAAAATTTCAGCGCTTGGTTTGCAATATTTTCGGAGATATGATCTGCGGAAGTTAGGTCTTGTTTCAGGCTCCTAAACAGGTCATCGTGGAATTTGTGCTATAAAGTGTTTTCTACAAAGGTTCAAAATCTAAAATTCATATGGTGTGAAGCTGAAATCTTGAGGAAATTTTTCAAAAAAATTTAGAGCTTGGTTCACAATAGTTTTGGAGATATGATCTGTGGAAGGTAGTGCTTTTTTAGGCTTCTGAATTGCATCTCAAAGAGGTGATCTTGGGAAAAGTTCAATAACTATCTCTCTGTGCATCGGATTGGAGTGCCATAAAAAGTGGTCACAATTACACAGACTGTAGTTTCTTTGCTATCAATTTCAGATACAAAGGACAAAACAGTGATACGTGGCAAGTCGTACAAGTTCGCTCTACTAAACCAGTCCATAATTAGGTCATTGTGGGAGATTGGACACAACTTTTCCTTGGAGAATCCAAATCAGGTCAGACCTGTGGAATTCAAAAGATAATTTAGAGGGCTACGTCAATACTGAAATTTAGATATTGAAGTGCTGCAATCATAGAGATAATCCAATTTCAATATCGAGCTCCTCAAAAGCAAGAAAAAGTTGTGTATTTTTTTTCCGAATTGCATAAGTCTTGTTTGAAGAATCAATTTTAATTGATTCCAAGGGCATATTTTAGAATAGATATCAGTATTTTGTTCTAAAATATGCCCCGTAAAAATAATTCAACACCCATTAAGCCTTCATAAGGCTCTACTATGACTCATGAAGATGAAGAATTGCAACATGATCTATCAAAATTACAAAAGCAAGTGCAACAAATTTCACTCTCGCAAAGAGTAGCAAAAAATGAAATGGAAGTTTTGAAGAAAGGTGTGGAAGAAAAGATGGATGGCATGGAAGCTGGCATGGAAGCTAAGATGGAAAACATGAAGAATGATCTAAAAATAGACATCAAAGGTTTGACAAATTTGATACAAGAAATGTTTCCTAATGGTGAAAAGATAGTAGAAGAACCTCATGATGAGAAAAAAATAATGTTAATCATGATTTCATAAACTCTAATGTTGGCGGGAAGAACCACCATATTCCAAAAATGGATATGAGGAAGTTTTATGTAAAGGATCCTGTAACATGGATACTACATATGAAGCAATAGTTTGATCTCCATAACGTGCAAAACACACAAAAGGTACGCATTGCAACTTTACATTTAGAAAAAAATACATTTGTATGGTATCGATGGATTTTCTCCCATAAAGAAATTGTCACTTGGTCAATTTTTACTGAGGAAATGATAGCACATTATGAGGATACGAAGAGAAACACCTTCTTTAGCCAATTGATAAATCTCAAACAAAAGGGTTTAGTGGGGTAGCACATTCAGGACTTCCAAAAATTGAATATAAGGGTAACTGATATTCCAGAGGAACACAGGATCGATCTCTTCATAGGCACTTTAAAGGATAACGTCCAACATGAAGTTCATGTTTTGGAACCGGATTAATTGGAGAAGGCATTCAGGTTGGCAAGAAAATTTGAATGTAAAATAATGGCAACAAGGAAGCCTACCACTCAATTCTATAAAGAAGGAAGTGTTGCTACGTCTAGATTTCCACAACCTACAAGGTTGACACCACAAAAATTGGAAGAAAAAAGAGCAAAAGGGCTTTGCTACAGTTGTGATAGCAAATACACTAAAGGTCATAAGTGTGCTGTGAAGAAATTATTTTACATAGATTGTGAAGAGGAAGAAGAAAATGAACAAGAAGAGGATATACACCAGGAACCAACCCTAGAAGAGGAAGAAATGAATCCGACCATATTGTGTAATGCATTGACAGGAATTACCACTCCTCAAAGTCTCAAGATAGAAGGGCAAATAAAGAAGAAAAAGGTAATAGTGTTGATTGATTTAGGTAGCACCCATAATTTTATTCATTGTAAGGTAGCCAAGGAATTAAATTTTTTCCTATACCCAGCACCAGAATGTCAAGTGATGGTTGCAAATGGAGGAACTATAAATTGCTATGTGTTGTGGAGGTAAATCCCCTCTACGGACAGAGGCGATCCCTACTAGCCCAGACTGGGTCTAGCAACAATTGTTCATGCTATAGTGCAGGTTCCTAATTGTAAATAAACCAACTAGCGATGAAGGCTTACCTGGAATTCAACGTTGTCGCTTGTAGAGAAAGTAGCGCTCTCATTCCTTAGCTCCGACAGATCACAATCCTCACGATCTCCATGATCGGACACCTGCACACGCAAGAAACAAAACAAACGCAAGCGTAAAATCTAGTATATGCAACTATATGTCAGTCAGAGAAGACATAACTCATCATCATAATCAACAACAAGAGTGGAACCATAACCAATAGTCGCTTATCATTAATCAATCAAAGAAGAATACAACCATAGCCCTGACGCTGAATTCTCCTTCGGAGGGTCGCCAGTGGAACACGTCTCAAAAAATCCTGTCGGGGATGGGACAAACCTCTCTCTTCGGATGTCTCGACAATAATCTCCTTGCTTGGATTTGGCCTTAAGGGAATGAATCAAGGCTCTTACAGCATAAGGCTCTGATGGCTCTTGGGAACTTGGAGACTAGCTTGCAAAGGAGACGGGCACGCTTTTATAGATGGAGGAAGGGGAGTTGGGATCCCTATAATCATGGGATTGGCCCTATCCTCAAGGAAGCTTCCATGAGAGGTGGCAAACCACTTCCTCTACATGGAGATTCGGAGCCAAACCTCCCAAATAAAATTAGATACCAGTTTATGAATTAGTTAGGATGAAACTTCCACCCTTTATTTTTAAAAAACACTCCTTAAAATGGTTGGCGAGAGTGCGACTTTGAGACAGAGCGCCAATTGGCGTGCCCTATTTGAAGGATTTCCCTCATTGGCGCGGGTACTAAAATGGCTTCCCGCTCCAATGCAAAAAGGGGTGTTTTTAGGGTTTTTCACAAGGAGTTGTCTTCAGGGAAATGAAAGCTCATGTTCAGAGGGATGTCATGAAAGTGGTTTCAAGTCATGTCACTGCTCACAGGTCACTAAATGAGCCCTCCAATTGTGCGGGATGGGGAATTGCAGGGACGGTGAAAAATTGCTGTGTAACAAATGCCCCCTAAAGTATGAGGCCCGAAAGAGAGAGAGGGGTGAAATGCTTTACGAGAATGTGTCCAACTGAAAACACCGCCGTTAGAAAACCTGCGTAGAGAAGTACAACTAATATCTCAGATACATGATATATGTGTGGTATGGGCGAAGCCATCCATAGAAGAGTATACAATAATCCAGATCCAAGGTATGGATGCAGCCATCTAGTGAGGATCGACAAATAGACTTAGGTATGGTCGCAGCCATCCAATCAGTGAGTCATGTAACATGAAAATCCACAAAATCGCAGCCTGGATTATAAAAGACAAGAATCCAGGTTCTTGCGCTCCATCTCGACCCGAAAAAAGTACAAGTTCAAGCATGCAAATATGTGATCTGAAGTCGAACATGCAAGAACATCATCTGATTACCAGCCAATGATGAAAGCTGTTAACAGACGCGAGAGGTACCACCAATAATGACAATGGCCCTCAAGGTACTACAGGTACAATCTACGGCATGTGAATCAATGAGCTGGCGTCGAACACCCGTAGAATCACTCGATGGAAGGCCAATGATGAAAACCTCACGTCGAATGAGAAAAACCTGCCATTGAGGCATGCAGGTTCCAAGGTACCAGAAGGGAGTCTCTAGATCAGCTTCCTGGATAATGAGCGGAAGTCGACAGGAAGTGACCTTGATCGAAGGTGGGCCATAGTTTTTCCCACATCATCGATGCGAGACAGAGGAACATAATGTTTTTGTGAATTAGGATCAGATGAGAATCAGAGGAAGTTTGAAATCTGCAGAGGTCAACTTCTCTTGAACATATCGGCGACACTACAGTGGATTTGGCAGTATTCAACATCAAAAGATTAAGGGTCATGATGACGAGGCAAAGAGTAGATGAGAGGTCAAAAGGGATCACCCAAACCCACGGAGGCAAGTGAAAAATGAGATGAGATGTCCCCAACCTGGCACGAATGCAGACAAGTGCCATGTTCAAGAGCGACATACTGCCGACGCGACAATGATGTTGGTTCCATTTTCCCCATCATTTCTTGCGATTACCTCTTTATTTTTACACAAGCTTGAAGAGGATACCATATTCTTGTTGTATAAGCCCATCCTAGTACATTTAACGAGCCCTAGGAAGGAGGGACTCGAATAGAGTCATGATTGACAATTTCCGATGTCATTTAGGTTTAACGAGTCTGAAAAAGGAAGAACTCGGTGTCTTTTCATGTTTAGAGAGTTTGAAAAGACAGCGGAAAAGTAAACTCCAATGGTCCCTTTTCGTAAATAGTTCCTCAGACCTGAAAAGTAGAAAACAATGTCTGAGAAAACCTCCTAGTTGCGATAGGCTAGGGTATTCATTTTTCGTAAATAATCTATCCCAGCATGAAAAAGGGGTAAACGTATACTGGGTAGATGTCATTTTGCAACCAATTTAACGAGCTCAAAACGACAAGAATCTCGGCAATCTATTCATGTTTAGGGAGTCAGAAAAGATCTTGAAAGTTGACTCCTCCTGGAGGAATGAGTGGTCTAAAGGGTAGCAACTGGTTCCGGTAATGGTGGAACTTCTCTGAACAATTAAAGGTCAAGAGGCTGGCTAACAAGACCACTCATTGCAGCGGTTCCTCAGGAACAGGTAAAACAACCAAGTGAAGGCATATGATCGGCCAAGCAGATATTGACGATGGAGTGAGAAAACCAAGGCTCATCTGGCGAAAAGAGGCTGATAAAATGGCAATCACAAGAGGTAAAATGGATGGTTTCATTTTTACACAAGCTTGAAATCAGGAAACTCTTCTCGAAGTTGGTTTCATTTTTACACAAGCTTGAAACAAAGATAAACTATGCTTGAAACTGGTTTCATTTTTACACAAGCTTGAAATGGAAACAAACTATGCTTGAAAAAATAAGCATGCCCCCAGCATGGTGACTCAATTCAAGGTACATGCCCCCCAAGCTTCAGTCCATGTGAAAGGCAGATGGAGTGAAGGTTCAAATCACGAGATCAAGAGAAAGACTCGACTGGGATTTTATGAGAACTTATCAAAGACTCGAATTGAACGGGAAAGTGTTTCATTATTTTAACGAGGTTGACACATTGAAAGAACTATCCTCATGACACCTTGTTTCATTGTTTAAGGAGCTTGGCACAAGACAAGGAACTCTGATCTGACAACCTGGTTTCATTTGTTAAGGAGCTTGACACAAGAAAATGAACTGTGCTCCGGCGACCTCGTTTCATTTTTTTAAGGAGCTTGACACAAGACAAGGAACTCTACTCTGATCAGCTTGTTTCCTTTTTTAAGGAGCTTGACACAAGAAAACAAACTTTTCTCCAACCAGACCCGGTTTCATTTTTTAAGGAGCTTGACACAAGAAAAGAACCATGCTCTGACAAACCTCATCATAATGAACAAGAAGTCATCGCTTCCAAGAGTTGCCCATCCGATGGAAGGAAAACATCTTGGAAGTCAGGACCCAATGCCCCCAGCACCTGATGCATAACGGCAATATCACTGAGTACAGGCATGGGGTAGGTAGCCACATATTTGACCTGCGGTGGGGCAGATACAACAGGTGGATAAAAACCAGGAAGGGATGATGGTGGGCTAGCTTCCATATCAAGACCAAAGAACGAAAGATGATCAATGGCCACGATCTGTCCTTCATGCGGAAAACAGACCACATGAAAAAGGGAGGAGACAAGCGCTCCCATGGCATAGGTGTAATAGTTCCCCAGGAGTATATTGAAATCCAAGGGGCTTGGAACAACCATCACGTCCATATGGATGGTTTTACCTCCCAAAGTAACAGGTAACCTTGGAAGGATCCCTAACGGTTGACTAGTTCTTTTGTTAAATTCCAACAGATTCTGCGTAACAGGCACAAGCGGCGGTGAGACAAAAGATTGCCAAGTAGTTTAGGATAGAACACTAACAGACGCACCTTCGTCTATAATGGTGTTGGGTAAAACCAGAAAAAAGGCCTGTACCATTATCTCGAAAGGCACATAAGACGGAAGGTGGTATCTCGCAAATCGATTCCAATCAAAGTAAGTGACTAAACTACTCGGAGGGGTTACCATTCAATCGAGATGGTCTTCCCCTGGTTTTATGGAAGAAGGAGTATCCTCCATAACCTCCATTGCAAAGGTGTGAGGAGTATCCTCCGGGACCTCTATTACGGGAGATGGAGGAGCAAATTCTTGAGGTATGGGGACAGGAGAATGTTTCTCCAAGTCCAAGGAATCTGAAGAAAAAAGAAGAACCTGAGGGGTGTGGGGTCCACTCTCAATAGAAAAGACCTAGTGCACCACAGACGGGGCCAGCTCAACTGATCCCATGACCAATGGTTGGTCGGGAATGGATTCCTGAATTTGAATTTCCGGGGGAGCAGGATTGACCAAGGATGACTCTTGAACAATCGTAGGATCAACTGGTGGAGGACTCAAAGAAAACCATTTATAAGTAGCCAAGAGGCATGGTGTAGAAACAGTTGAGCTATCCAAAACTCGTTTGGCTTCATCCATATACAGACAAAGGTGAATGGCATGGTGCCCCCCACACAACTTACAGGGATTGGTAATCTTACCCTGCTTCTTAGGAGCCTTACCAGCACCAGTTGAAGACGTGCCCCCAACCTGACTCCTAGAACCCAAAGGCAACAGTGGGCGACCGTTGGACCATACTTCGAGCAGCTTGGGAATGTCAGGGAAATCTCGAAGAAGATGATCTCCCGTGCACAACATGCAAGGGAATTTGATTTTTCGTGGAGGGTTGGAAGGTTTTTCAATGGAAGAATTCTTAGGCATAATAGCCGTAGAGCCAGCCTCTCCTTTATGGGACTTCTTCTTTGTCTTCTTCTTCTTCTTCTTAGCCACCTGGTTACTTGAATCCATACTTTCACCAGGCGAAGTAGAAGATGAGGACGTAGAAACAGGCGAAGAAGGGGAGAGGTCCACCTTGGAATCAACATGATGTTGTTCAGGCAGAGGAACTGATTGAACAGTAGCCGAGACATTCAGGACCACAGAGGTTGAAAACAACCAAACGGGCAACCCAAAAGTTAACCCAGGAAGGGACAACGTTGCCATATAAGGAGCGCCAACATTTTCAAAAGGAGGAAAAGGACCAGGATTCCCTTCTGAGGGGATTCCTTGGTTGGTGAACTCTGGAAAATTTGCCATAAAAACAACTCAAAACCGCACATGGGCTGAAAACCAAGGCACACAATCAAACGGCCAACAAGAAAAATCTAATAGGGCATGTGATCGCAGGTGATTTATTTTACCACATTGAAACTTAGAAACTTCACCGTTTCATGTTTTAAGAGTCAAGAAACGGATGAAAGGTGACTCTATCTCTTTCATTTTTGAAGCAAGCGTGAAAGGACAAGCGCTTGGTGATCTTTTCAAATATAAGGAGTCAGATAAGATCAAAATGACTACTCAGGAATAGTAGGCAAAGGGTGTACCAAATAATCGTGAACTGCAATATACACCTTGGTTTCAAAATGAAAGAGAAATCAACCAAGGACTTAATGTATGTGCAGGCAGTCTCCCCGAATGCTGTGTCCGGTGTATCATGGGTATAGGGTGGCAGAATCGGCTTCCTATGGATAAAGGATATAAACCTAGTGGGGTCTCCCTTTATATACGTGACGGTACGGGGAGCACAAGTCCGTACTAGTGCTGTCTAAAGCCAAGAGGCGAATGATAACTACTAGTTTTAAAGACGCTGGAACACGTCTCTAGCCTAGACCTTTAAATATTTCGTGAATGTTTCAATGTTGCTTTAGTGTAAATTGAATAAATTTTAATGTTTATCTTCAATTACGTTTCAGTTTTCAGGCCCTAGCGAGTGTGATGTCTCAAATTCTTCTAAATGCACACTATATGCCACAGTATATCATTTCATTCGATGAAAGCTAATTATGAGAGAGTTGAGAGCTTTTTCACGCAAACAAAATGATCAGAAAACAACCAATATGGTCTCTAATTCAGCTAATGGAAACCAAAAATTTTTCTCTCAAAGTCACTAATCACTAATAACACCGAAAAGATATTAATTTGCACTAAGTAATCGAAAGAAAAAGAGATTTTTTATATTTTCAATGTTTAATAGCAAAGTGCACTAAACAAAATGAAAACTAATGAAAAGAGAAATTTGAGAAGTGATGAGGAAAGAGAAAAACACACAAATTTCACTCAACACAAACAGACAATCAGATCTCCAAATTGAAAAAACATTCCCTCAAAACCAAGAGAATCCTGAAGACCCAAATGGACCATGTAATCTAGGCCCAAAGTGAGACAGCGAAATTCGAATGAAGAAGAAATCGATCACTCAAACAACGGAATGAAATGATATACAACCACCAAACAAATGTAAAGAAGCAATCACAAGGTCGACTAAACTGATAAAAACCAAAAACTCTCAAGGGAGGCTCGACACACAGGAGCACCTAGATGCCCTAGGGCTAGGATGTGAAATTGATGGAAACGGGCAAACAACCAAAGGACGAAGGTCTCAGCCAGCCAAACAAGGCTCCAGAACAGTACTCAAGTAGTTGAAAAAACAAAACCAAAAACACTGATCAAGCTTAGGAAGGTCAGAACAGAGAAAACCCTAGTACCTCACAGGATTGGCGCGACTGTGAGGCTGAAACTAGCACCAGAAAGGAATTGGCGCGGGTAATACACTAGCAACCTACGCCAATGGGCACGACTATCAAGTTGTAAAGCACGCCAGTCGAGTTTGCTATGGAAAAATAAAAACAGACAATCCAACAAGCAAACCAGTGATGATCAAGCTGACCAAAAGCCAAAATCACAAAAAGAGCCAGCCAAAAGAGCCGAACAAGCAAGCAGAACCGAGAAACAACCGAAAATACAAGACAATACTCCAAGTGTTTAGTTTACAAACTAAACCGGAGATTGATTGAAGAAGCTTTGATATACTTCACCAATTCAGAGCAATAGCGTTTTGAAGTCTATCTGGCTAACTTCAGGCTCTATCCGTAGCTTATAAAGTAGAATGAAAACAAGCTAGATGATCCCCAGTGGAGTCGCCAATTTGTTGTGGAGATAAATCCCCTCTGCAGACAGAGGTGATCCCTACTAGCCCAGACCGGGTCTAGCAACAATCGTTCACGCTATAGTGCAGGTTCCTAATTGCAAATAAACCAACCAGCGATGAAGGCTTACCTAGAATCCAACGCTGTCACTTGTAGAGAAAGTAGCACTCTCGTTCCTTAGCTTTGGCAGATCACAATCCTCACGATCTCCATGATCGGACACCTGCACACGCAAGAAACAAAACAAACGCAAGAGTAAATTCCAGTATATGAAACTATATGTCAGTCAGAGAAGACATAACTCATCATCATAATCAACAACAGGAGTGGAACCATAACCAATAGTCGCTTATCATTAATCAATCAAAGAAGAATACAACCATATCCCTGACGCTGAATTCTCCTTCGGAGGGTCACCAGCGGAACACGTCTCAAAAAAGCCTGTCAAGGATGGGAAAAACCTCTCTCTTCGGATGTCTCAACAATAATCTCCTTGCTTGGATTTGGCCTTAAGGGAATGAATCAAGGCTCTTACAGCATAAGGCTCTGATGGCTCTTGGGAACTTGGAGACTAGCTTGCAAAGGAGATGGGCAAGCTTTTATAAATGGAGGAAGGGGAGTTGGGATCCCTATAATCATGGGATTGGCCCTATCCTCAGGGAAGCTTCCATGAGAGGTGGCAAACCACTTCCTCTACATGGAGATTCGGAGCCAAACCTCCCAACTCAAATTAGATACCAGTTTATGAACTGGTTAGGACGAAACTTCTGCCATTTATTTTTTAAAAACACTCCTTGAAATGGTTGGCGCGAGTGTGACTTTGAGACAGAGCGCCAATTGGCACACCCTATTTGAAGGATTTCCCCCATTGGCACGAGTACTGAACTGGCTTCCCGTGCCAATGAAAAAAGGGGTGTTTTTAGGGTTTTTCACAAGGATTTGTCATCAGGGCAATGAAAGCTCATGTTCAGAGGGATGTCATGAAAGTGGTTTCAAGTCATGTCACTGCTCACAGGTCACGGAATGAGCCCTCCAATTGTGCGGGATGGGGAATTGCAGGGACGGTGAAAAATTGTTGTGTAACACTCTGGAAAATGCCATAATATCAAGCTAACCATGGGGGAATATGTATTGACTAGTCCAATTTTTTCCATTCCTATGGGAGGTGCTGATGTTGTACTAGGAGTACAATGGTTACAATCTTTGGGGGCAGTAGCTTTTAAGTTTCAAGAACGTTTCTTGAAATTTTTTTCAGAAGGAAAGGAAGTCGAATTACGGGGTATTGAAGGGAATTCGGGAAGGATAATAAGCTCTAATTTCATGACAAAGCTTCTAAATAAAGAACAATGAGGTGTAATTGCACAAGTATGCTCACTAGAAGTTCCGACATCAAAATCATCTATTTCTGCAGATCTCCAATAAGGCTTGGACAATCATTCCAAGGTGTTTGAAACTCCCAAAGGACTCCCACACATTCGTGATCATGATCATGCTATTCATTTGATTCCAGGAAGTGTTCCTCCAAACATCAGGCCTTATAGATATCCTTACTTCCAAAAGAGCAAAATTGAACGTATGATTGCAGAAATGTTAGAGGCGGGTATAATTCAACCTAGTCAAAGTTCTTTCTCTGATCCTGTAGTTTTGGTACACAAGAAGGATGGATCATGGCGAATGTGTCCAAATTATAGGGAGCTCAATAAGCTCACCATTAAAGAAAAATTTCCCATTCCTGTGATTGATGAATTATTGGATGAATTACATGGAGCAATTTATTTTACCAAGTTGGATCTTCATTCAGGATATCATCAAATTAGAATGAAGACTGAAGATATTCCAAAAACAACATTTCTAACTCATGAGGGTCATTATGAATTTTTGGTCATGCCTTTTGGCCTTACCAATGCACCTTCTACATTTGAAGGGTTGATGAATTCCATTTTCAAACCCTTCCTTAGAAAACTTGTGCTAGTATTTTTTTATAATATACTAATCTACAACAGATCTTGGAAGGATCATGTTGAACATGTTGACAGGGTGCTCAAACTATTGCAGGAGAAACAATTATATGCAAAAAAATCCAAATTTTTCTTTGGAACACAAGAGGTGGAATCTCTGGGTCATATTGTATCTCACGAGGGTGTTGAATTAGACCCTAACAAAATTAAAGCCATTAAGGAATGGAAAGTCCCCACAACCATAAAGCAGTTGCGAGGATTTCTCAGGTTAACAGGGTATTATCGCAAGTTTGTTAAAAATTATGGGAGAATAGCAGCACCTCTAACAACATTATTGAAGAAAGATGCATTTTCATGGACTCCTGAAGCAACTAAGGCCTTTGAACGTCTTAAAGAGGCGATGTGCCTAGCACCGGTCTTAGCTACACCAGACTTCACAAAAACCTTTATTGTGGAATGTGATGCCTCAGGAAATGGAATTGGTGCAGTTTAAATGCAGGAAGGAAGACCCATTGCTTTTTTGAAAGTCTCGTTGTGTAACCAGCTCCAAAAATAGAAGAAAAGAGATATCAACGCCTTAGAAATAAGCCACTTCGAGGGGGAAACCTCCAATACATTACATAAATGAACAATTCTCGGATGATACAAATGAACAAAACCTCCTTCTATATATAGGAGTCCATGGGGCCACAATATAATCCTAGTGGGGCCATAATGTAATCCTAGCCGACCTAACAATAATAATGTAAGGGCACAATAATAACAATATAGGGGTTACAGGGGTACAACAATAACAATAAGTGGGGCTACACTAACATAATAAGGGACTACACTATTAATATAGGGACTTAACATGCCCCTTTCCTTCAAACAAGTGTTGTCCTCAACGCTTGATTATTTCTTGAAGCTTTTGTATAAAATTCTCATCCTCCCATGTGGAATCTTTTACAGGAAAGTTCTTCCACTTGCTGAGATACTCTGAAATTGATCGTACTTGTCGATTTCTTGTTTTTGTGACCGCTTCAGAACTTCTTTCGATGTGATGTTGATATTCTTATTGTTTCATTAGATTCTGCACCAAAGTTAGGATATCCTTTGAGAGTTGGAGAACTTGTTGTTGATGCTCGATGTCATCTTCCACTAATTTATCATCCATATTAGCTATTATTTTGTCCTTCAAACCATCCAACTTAGCCTCCGTTTCTTCTTTTAAACCATCTATGTCAGCTTCGGTTGCTCTTCATAAGATCGAAATTTGTTCCACTTGCTCTAGTAATTTTGATAGATCATGTTGCAATTCTTCATCTTCATGAGTCATAGTAGACCCTTCTGAAGGCTTAATGGGTGTTGAATTATTTTTACGGGGCATATTTTAGAACCCAATACCGATATCTATTCTACAATATGCCCTTGGAATCAATTCAAATTGATTCTTCAAACAAGACTTATGCAATTCGGAAAAAAATACACACCTTTTTCTTGCTTTTGAAGAGATCGATATTGAAATTGGATTATATTTGTGATTGCAGCACTTCGATATCTGAATTTCGGTACCAACGTAGCCCTCTGAATTATCTTTTGAATTCCACAGGTCTGATCTGATTTGGATTCTCCAAGACAAAGTTGTGTCCAATCTCCCACAATGACCTAATTATGGACTGGTTCAGTAAAGCGAACTTTTACAACTTGTCACGTGTCACTATTTCGTTCTTTGTCTCTGAAATTGATAGCCAAGAAACTACAATCTGTGTAATTGCAACCAATTTTTACAACACTCCAATCCAATGCCCAGAGAGAGATTTATTGAAATTTTCCCACGATCACCTCTTTGAGATGAAATTCAGGAGGCTGAAAAAGCACTACCTTCCACAAATCATATCTCCAAAAATATGGTGACACAAGCTCTTAAATTTTTTGATGAATTTCCTCAGGATTTCAGCTTTGCACCATATGAATTTCAGATTCTGAACCTTCTTAGAAAAAAAGTTATAGTGCAAATTCCATGCTGACCTGTTTAGGAGCCTGGAAAAAGACCTAACTTCCACAGATGATATCTCCGCAACTATTGCGAACTAAGATCTGAAATTTTTAGAAAATCTTCCTCAGGATTTCGGCTTTGTACCCTAAAAATTTCATCTTTTGAAACTTCGTAGAAAAAAATTTATAGTGAAAATTCCACGATGACCTGTTTGGAGCAGCGAAACCCTAGAATCCAAAGCTCTGATACCAAATGTTGTGTAACCAGCTCCAAAAATAGAAGAAAAGAGATATCAACGTCTTAGAAATAAGCCACTTCGAGGGGGAAACCTCCAATACATTACATAAATGAACAATTCTTGGATGATACAATTTACAAAACCTCCTTTCTATATATAGGAGTCCATGGGGCCATAATGTAATCGTAGCCGAACTAAAAATAATAATGTAAGGGCACAATAATAACAATATGGGGGTTACAGGGGTACAAAAATAACAATAAGTGGGGCTACACTAACATAATAAGGGACTACACTATTAATATAGGGACTTAACAAAGTCATCCAATCAAAGGAAAGTATTTACAGAAACCTATTTATGAGAAGGAAATGTTAGCAATACTGCATGCACTAAAGAAATGGTGAACTTACCTAATGGGAAGACACTTCAAGGTAAAAACTGATCATGATAGTCTTAAACACTTTTTGGAACAAAAACTATCGTCAGAAGGGCAGCAAAAATGGGTGACAAAGATGTTGGGTTATGACTTTGAAATAATATACAAAAAAGGAAAGATTAATGTTGTTGCAGATGCACTCTCAAGAAAGAATGAAGAGGTGGAAGCATTGCTTTGTGCCATTTCTATTATCCAACCAGATTGGATAACCGAAGCAAGAGATGAATGGAAGAAGGACAAAGATGTATGGACACTCATTCAAAAGTTGCAGCAAGATCCTAGTACATCTGATACATTTAGTTGGAAAATGATTCCTTATGGTACAAAGATCGCTTATATCTTTGTAAGAATTCCCAACTAAAACAAAAGATTCTTCTGGAATTGCACACTTCTCCTTTAAGAGGACACTCAGGATTTTTAAAAACTTACCACAGGGTGAAGAAAGAATTTTTTTGGGATGGCCTTAAATCTGATATTCGAAAGTTTGTGGCGGAATGTTTGGTTTGCCAGCAGAATAAAGTGGAAGCAATTAAGACCCCAGGACTTCTACAACCTTTATCCATTCCAAGTCAATGTTGGGAGGAGATTTCAATGGATTTTATCACAGGTTTACCTAAGTCCGAAGGAAAGAATGTCATCATGGTGGTAGTTGATAGACTTAACAAGTATGCACACTTTTGTGCATTATCTCATCCATTTAAAGCAAGTACAGTTGCTACTACATTTATGGACAGAATTCAAAAGCTACATGGAAGCCCAAGGGTTATTGTGAGCGACAGAGATCCCATTTTTACCGGAAATTTTTGGACGGAGTTATTTTCTTGTTTGGGTACTCAATTAGCTCATAGCTCATCTTATCATCCTCAATCTGATGGTCAAACCGAGATAGTAAATAAATGTTTGGAAGGATATCTTCGTTGTTTTGTATCTGATAAACAAACACAATGGGTCAAGTGGTTACCTCTTGCTGAATGGTGGTATAACACTTCCTTCCATACTGCAGCGAAAATGACCCCATTTATGGCACTTTATGGATATCATCCACCATCCATCACATCATCTTTAAGGGAAAATTCGAAGGTTCAAGCAGTGGAAGATCACATCGAGCATCAACAAGAAGTTCTCCAACTCTTAAAGGATAGCCTGAATTCAGCACAAAATCGAATGAAACAACAGGCAAATCAACATCGCAGCGAGAGAAGTTTTGATGTAGGAGATTGGGTATTTTTACGGCTACAACTATACAAACAAATTTCCCTCAAGCAAGCAAAGAAGGATAATAAATTATTTCCAAAGTACTATGGTCCTTACAAGGTGTTGCAAAAGATTGGTACTATGGCATACAAATTGGAGCTTCCTGCTTCTTCGCAAGTACATCCAATTTTCCATGTTTCATGCTTAAAGAAGGTTATCGGTGAAAATATTCCAGTTCAAACAATATTACCAAAACTTGATGAGGAAGGAAAAATCATATTGGAACCTGAAGCGGTCACGGAAACAAGAACTCGACAACTACGGAATCGATCAATTTCAGAGTATCTCATCAAGTGGAAGAACTTACCCACCGAAGATTCTACATGGGAGGATGAGAATTTTATACAGAAGCACCCAGAGCTACTCAAGCGTTGAGGACAACACTTTTTTGAAGGAGAGGGGCATGTTAGGTCCCTATATTACTAGTATAGTACCTTATTGTTGTTAGTGTGACCCCTTTATTGTTATTATTGTACCCTTGTAACCCCCATTTTGTTATTATTGTGCCCTTAAATTATTATTGTTAGGTCGGCTAGGATTACATTGTGGCCCACTAGGATTACATTATGGCCCCATGGACTCCTATATATAGAAAGGAGGTTTTGTAAATTGGATCATCCAAGATTTGTTCATTTATGTAATGTATTGGAGGTTTCCCCCTCGAAGTGGCTTATTTCTAAGGCGTTGATATCTCTTTTCTTCTATTTTTGGAGCTGGTTACACAACACTCAAGGAGCAGTTAATCAGGGCACAAACATGGCAGCCCTTGCTTTCTTGATGAATAGATATGCACCATTAAATCTACCCAAACCAATGAATTCAATGCTTCAGGAGTACCTTAAGTTACTCCCTAGATTTATTGGTGAAGATGAAATAAATGCAGAACAACACTTGCCTTTGTTTTGCACTTTTGCTGAAAACTTTAATGTAGAACATCTTGATGTTGTAATGAGACTTTTTGTACAGTCTCTAAGTGGAGAGGCAAGGAAATAGTTTAAAGGATTACCTAATGGTTCAATCAATGATTGGGATCAATTAGAAAGATAATTCACCCAGAGATGGGGTGAAAAAAGAGACCATGGTTATTCTTTAACAGATTTAATTATATAAAGAAAAAATCAAATCAGAGTATGAGTGATTTTGTCAAAAGATTTAATAATTTGTACAATAGTTTTACTGTGGAAATGAAACCTCCTCCTATTGGAGCAAGGGTTGTTTTTGTTGGTGCATTTGCATCAGATTTCAGTTTTACCTTGAGGGAAAGAAGAGCCACCACTCTTGAACAAATTCAAACTAATGCCTTAGAAATTGAAGCAAACATGACTGTTGTTGGAAAGGTTCAAGACAAGGGAAAAGCTAAAGAAAAATATTCATCACAAGATCAAAGGATAGATGATATGACTAAGGTCATTAAAAATTTGTCAAATAAATTAGTAAATTTAGAATTAGATAACAAGAAACTTGCACAGCAAAACAAAGGGGTTTTCAATCCCCAATTCAGAAAATAGCCCCTAAAAATTCTACAGAGAGAAGAAAAGATTAGGATCAGGTCCAGGCACCTTTATATATAGAAGCAGCCCCATCACATTCTGCTGATAATGATCAGAAAGAAGATGAAGATCATATTTCTGCTATATATATGGAAGATGGTGAAACAAAATAAGAGAGTGAGAAATAATATGTAGAAGAATGTAAAGAAGATGATATCTCATTTGATCAGGAATAAATGGATGAGTATTGTAAACAATTTACTAATTTTAAGCAAGCAGAGTTGCTTAAAAATAATGATTTTAGGTCAAAAAAGAGGTTGAGAACTCAGGATGATGAAGGAGAGGAATTATAATCAGCACCTACTTCAATGGAGACTCCACTACAAAAGAATCCTATTAAAAAATCAGATAAGGGGAAACAACCCATGAATCAAGAAAAAGAGAAAGAGAAGCAGTAAGTTGAAACTCCTCAAATAAAACCTAATGAAACTAATATTTTGGAGAAAATTGTTACTATTCCTGATCAACATGCAAATTCAAATAAAAATCAAGAAAAACCTGAGAAGCTTACAAAACAGAATCAAACCTTCAGTTTGTCTAAAGAATTAGAAAAAGTAAAAATTCAAGTACCACTTCTTGGGTTGGTTAAAACACCTGGTTATAAGAAAGAGATTGCAGAGTTTATTAAAGTCTGATGAGGTGGGTGATATAGTGAATCTGTAAGAAGAGAAACTAGTGGTTAATTTTGGACCTCATGTTGAAGAGGTGGACTCTTCTATTCCACCTTTTTATATATCAGTTATGTTGCATGATTTCATTTTACATAATTCTATGCTGGATTATGGAGCATCACATAATCTAATGCCACTGTCTATGATGAAAGAATTGAATTTTCAAATCACCAAACCATATAGAGACCTTTATTCCTTCGATTCCAAAAGGGTGAAGTGTGTGGGTCTTATCAAGGATATGGTTGTTTCCCTGGATCAAATTCCAGCTAAGACTATTATGATGGATGTGGTAGTAGCAGATATCCCAGCTAGATTTGGTATGTTGTTGTCTAGATCTTGGGGGGAAAAGCTTGGAGGAGTTTTGAAATCGTATTTCGCATATGCTATCATTCATGTTTTTAATGGGGAGGAAAGGAGGTTGTACAGAGAAACTAGATTCTTGAAAACCACTACGGAGAAAGATGTAGGTAATTCCCCCATTTATGGCCAAGAGAAGGAGGATATCTCTTGTTTTATGCTACATGAAGATGTAGAATTTGCTAAAGATTCTCAAAAGTAGCTCGATTCAGTCAATGTGCATAAAGAGTTGTGTTCAAATAAAATTTGGAAGTGTTGTTTTGATGGTGCATTCTCTAAGGAAGGCACTAGAGTTGGATTCATATTTATATCTCCTGAAGGTAACTTTTACCTGTTTCCTTCAAATTGGAATCTGAATATACTAACAATGTGGCTGAATATGAAGCATTGATTCTAAGTCTACAGATAGCTAAAAAGATGGGAATTCAGTTTTTATCTGTTTTTGGTGGCTCTGAATTAATTATAATACAAATTAAGAATTGGTGCCAGACTAAATATCCCAGATTGAGATCTTATAGAAATGAGGTGTGGGATTTAGTTGAGAATTATTATGAACCTTTTAATTTACAATATATTCCAAGAGAAGAGAACAGAATGGAAAATTCATTGGCAGTTGTAGCTAGCACATTTAAACCACCAATTAACCCAAGATTGAGATATGAAATTGAATTGAGATACAGGGCTTCAATTCCTGATAATGTAAAACATTGGTAGGTTTTTTAGGATGATGAACAAATTAATCATTTTTTAACAATGATTGGAAGTTTTGAAGATAGTGAAATTGATTTAGAAGTTGATGAAGGTGGCCAAAATGATATGTCCAAAAATTTGAAGCATTCAATTGGTGATTAGAAGATAATTCAGTTGAAATATAATATTTTTCCCAGAGGCCTGGTACCACTTGAAAGATTATTTGATGCTAATGATGTGTTAATGAACCATAAAAAGGCATCCCAATATGGTGTTAGCCACCGATAAATTTTGTTATACCAAGAGGTGGCTAATTTTCTTCTTCAAAACTCCAAGAGATAATTACCCTTTGAGAACCTATCATCCTTGAAATTTTTATGAAGATAACTAATACTTTAGTTAATCTTCACTACTGTTTCCCTTTTAAACCTGAAAATTTTGTTGTTTGCCTAAAGAAAAAGACTGCTGAAAACTCCATTTTTCCCTCATTTTACCCCTCTTTTCACTCATTATTAACCTTCACTTTTATCCCCTTTTTTCCCATGAAATTCCTCTTTTTCCATTATTTCCCTTCTTCCCTTCATAAATCCCCTTTTCTAAGGTTTAAAACTCCTTTTTCAACCTTACCGAAACCCTCAAAATCCTTGGAAAATCCTTGAAAATTCATAAAAAACCCTTTTTTTCATTATAGGCCTAAGCCCCTTCGGCTAAGCCCCCAAACCACTTCCCCACCATATACCCACACCCAGGACCAAGAGTTAAAGTCTTGAAGTGCTTATCGCAATTGGAACTATCGACGAGTGCATTCCTTATGATTGTGTTAAAATTCCCTGATACGATTGGCCCCCTTGTTCTAACGCCCGATCCCTTGTTCCCTTTGTAAAAACAACAACCCTGCAATTGGGCGCTAAACATAATATAAAACCCCTCCCCGATACAAAATATATTTTGTATTTCGTAAAAAGTATGATTTTCTTATGTTTCAAAGTGTTCCACCAATTCATGGTTTAAACCATTCCCAACCGTTGATCTGAAACAATCAAATGGTCTTCAGGATCTCACATCAGATATTTCCATTGGGCACGTTTAAATATTTTATTTCCCACTCCCTATTGAAAATCTTCCAATGGATTTCCAACCGTTGATCTCTCCCACCAGGCTCAGATCCGATGGTCCCTATTCTTCTTTTTCATAAGCCCTTCCCTCCACCTTTGGACCTCTGATTCATTCCTAACCATCGATATGATCCTCAGATCGATGGCCCATGTTCACTCGCATCGACACCCTTTCCTCTCTTCTCCTCCAATCACAAATCTTTCGATTGTATCTGGGCCTTCCATATGCCTAGATCCGACGATCCAGATCAATCCTCACAACCTTTGTAAATTCATCAACCCTGATTTATAATGTTTTTCTGTGAATCTCTGCCATTGATCTCTACAGATGAATGGCTCACACTGACCCTTTCTCCGCCTCATATTTTATTTCATTTAACCTTGATATTTGATCTGGACCATTCATTCCTCTCATCCGACGGTCCAGATTCATCCCAATAGGCCCAACTCCTTTGGGTTCTACCTTTCCCCAGATCCATTCTCCGCCACCCATCCCCTGATCAGACGGTCTAGATTAAAACCACCTTACTTTCTTTCGCCCGTGCATCTATCCTCCATCGCGTTCTCTCCACGACCGTTCGGTTTGACGCCCCAGATCTAACGGCCAGCACACAGTTTCGCGTAGATTTAAGCTTGAACGTTAATGATTTGAAATTACATGATGTAAGTGGTTTTAAAGGTCCACGTGTCAGGCTATAACGCATATCACATTCAAAAATCTAAAACTGCTTATCCGCCTTTTTGCAGCGCGAAACACGTGGTTTCTTTGTCCGAAAACACTTTCCCCATTTACACTGCATTTTCTCATGTGCAATCTCCACCGTTGATCTTTGTAGATCAACGGTCCCAGTTTGATTTCGCCCTTCATTCATCGTCATCCACCCATCTCCCAAGGGCCTTCATCGATCAACCTCAGACGTTGATCTCCATGGACTAAACTAATCCAACGGCCCACGATCGTTCGGAAACCCCAAAATTCCTTTTAACCATTTTCCCTTCCGCCAAAGGTTTTTCGACCATTTCTCTTTGTATTTTATTCCGTTCCATTGTAAAGTGGCCCCTCCACATTACATATTAACGGTTGATCTCAACCATTGATCTCTGCAGATCAACATTTCTAACTTAATCTCCTCACCACTTTTGCAACCGCCTCCCTTTTAACCTCTGCAGGAAAATCCTCACCGTTGGATGCTTTCATCCAACGGCTGCAATCTAACCTCAAACCTCTGAAGCAGTCTTACCTTATCTCGCAGAATTTTTTATAATTTCATTTGTTTGTGTAGGTTTTAAAGATTTTTCAAATGTTTTAAAGAAAATTGAAGGCCGAGGATGATGATCCCCCAGGCATTTATCTTACAAAGGAAATCATTTTGCAGGGTTCCAAATTATATTTTATCAGTGCCTCATGAACACTGATGCCATTATACAACCTCTGCGTGCCTGTAACAACAATGGAAACACAACAAACACCACAGCCAAAGAGTATCATTTTGACAGGATGAAATCAAAAGCATAAAACCTATTTGAAGACTGTTAACACAGTTTTGAAAGGATTCATGCATTAATTCGATTAATAAAGGATCTGATCCATGATTGAAGACAGTTTGAAGACCAGAAGACAGAAATTAGACTTCATTAAGCCTAAAAAATAGAACTCAAGTAAATTAAAGGTGTTTTAGGTTAAAACAATAATATCCACCAGTCCGAGAAGCCTCCACTGCCACATCAGAGGCTAATTGAATCCTCTGCAGCTACCAAAAGACACCTGTAGCCTCAAAGCAATCAAAGAAGGCCATAGTCATTTCCAAAATAGAAGATATTTATCTAAAGATAGCTGAACAATTATTACCAAAGAAAGAACAAATTCTCAAACTATCAGCAAAGTTATTACAAAGATAAGAAATAAGCCTCGAATTCAATATTTTTTCCCTTTGAGTTTAAAAAGACAAAAACAAAGTAAATAAACAGAATCATAATTGAATGCTCTCTTGCCTTAGGCCTTGCATGGTTTTTGAGGTTTGGAGTTGCATTTAGTGTAGAATTAATTACACTTCCATATTAAAGCCCTTCCACTTGCTCATTTCTTCTATAAATACTTCTGAAGAAGATGAGATACAGGTTGGTTGATCTCTAGTTGTAATACTGAAACTCTCTAAAATAATACATAGTCTATTGAAGTTGAAGAAGAAATTGAAGTCTTGGAAGCCCTGATGATGTTGTCGCATGCTTGTTCTTGAGAAGGCTCTATCATTGGATTCATGAGCTTGGCTGTTGGTGAAGTATTCTGAACTGTTTTATGTTTTCTCCTGTTTTCATTTTGTTCCATAATTTCTTACTACAGTAGGATGAAATTTTTAGGCTAAGAAATGACTCTCGGAAGCACCTTAGACCTTTTTATCCTTCACTGTTTTATGTTTTCTTCTGCTGAGGTATTTTAGAGTCTTTAATCTCTTTCTTTAGTCCTCATTATTTTTTATTTCTCTGTCAGTTTGAATAGTTGGTTTCAGCATGATTTATGGTTCTCCCTGCTTGTCTGCTTCCACTTAAGGGCTGTTATTGAAGTCTCCCTTTTAAGTATCTTTGTTTATAGAAAGACAAGGAGGTATGAACTGATCATGCCCTTTGTCCTTACTAAAACAATTGTTTTAAAGGTCTTTTATAGTTGTGATCATATATGTATTAGGTGTTCGCTCTTCTATGACTGTAATTATCAATGAATCTTTTATGTTTTCTAAGTCATTTGAAATAAAATCTTTGAGGAAATAGGGTGTTCCCTAAATCTTAGATTTCATTTTGAAAGTTGTATTGAACTCAATTTTTGCTTAAAGAATGTTTGTAGAATTTATGGTTAGCCCTGTCTATGAAATATTTCTTTATTTTTCAAGTTATGTTTTCAAGTTCCCTTTGTTTAGAATTCAATTTCTCTTTCCAAATCATTGATGTCCATCTCATTTACAAAGAAAAGGATCCTGCGGCCAAGTCAAATTTTCCCTTTGATATCCCATATCCATTGATAAGTTTTTCATAACCTCTTTTTGAATCCATTGCCCAACAAAACTGACATTTCCCCTTTATATCTATCTTTCCTAGACATTTTATGTTATGTTGTATCAATTCAACTAAACAAACAAACAAACACTTGCACTTAATAACTAGTCTAAAACCAATACCCAAAGCACACAAGATAAACCTTTGCAAAAACAAATAATTTGAGAGACCCCTCTCTAAGAGCAGGAGTACTAGATCCTATAACTCTAAATATTGGTTTTGATGTTGCCTTGTCTTTTGATTTGCCAAACTATCAAAACACGGGACTCCGACATAATGGCGATCACGGTGGGACCCTGAGTAAAATCTTAAAAAAAAAGCATTCACTGTCCAGTATAACATAAGTAGCATTCTTCAAGCACTACCTAACAAAAATGGTAATCATGATAGGACTTAATTGAATCAGTGACAAACTAAGTAACCCTTAGGATTCTCATAGGACCTTATCAAACCTTGAAGGAATTAGTTACCAAGCCATAAGAGTGGAATATGTATGTTTAAAGACCTTAGCTAGGTGTTAAATTAGATTTAGGACACTCTCATACCTATAATACCAAAAAAACTCAGAAAAACCCAAAAAAAATTCAGTTTGGCTTCATAAATAAAACATGGTGGTGGAACCATCCAATATTTTACCTTCATAGAAGCTAAATAGTTTCCACCTGGTGACTCCATTAGCCCCAGTAGGCCTATTACTCATCTAGGTCTCCATATCTCTTTAGGACTGTGTTAACCAGCCTTGAAGAAGTTTAGAAGCCTATTCCCATACTAGATAAGACATCGTGAGAGGTGAAACTCCCAAAAACAGTCCCTAAAACCTTAACCTCTCTCATTTTTGAAAAACAGTATGGCTTCACATAGGATCAACACTAGATCCCATCTAGACCCAAATCCTCCTTTAATAGTTGAAAATCTAGAGAGAATTCTGTGGTATACTTCTAAGTTTGGAAAATCAGTTGCTAATAGGAGCCTCTTGAGAACAAAATCTGTCCCTGAAAACCTTGTTCTCTTAGAGGATTTACACTTTGATTTACATCATACAAAGAACATCTTTAGAATTAGATCTCAAGGTGATTTAAACCAAACTGATCTTGACATTGTAGATTTGCAACAAAGCTTTAGTAGAGAAGCCTCAGCTTCCACTCCTCCTCATTCCCAGCTTCTTCATCACTTTAGCCTTTTCCATAACAAATCTGCTCAAAACCAGTTTGCTGGCCCAAGTGTTTCTTCCACTTCAATCCACACTACCATTGTGAAAAAAACTCCTATTCAGCCCACTTTCACTCTTGTAAATCCACCCTTATTTCTAGCCATGGCAGCATGCTATGCCCCATTAGTGTTACCACAGCCTCTGCTTCCCTTACCGAATGAGTACCAATCCAAAATTCCTCATTTCATTGGAAAAGAGTCTACAACAGCTCAACATCATGTATATAGGATGGAAGATGCATTTGATTACATGGAGATAGAAGAAGAAACTGTGAATATGAGGATCTTCGCCCAAAGTTTAGGAGGAGATGTGAAGAAGTGGTTTAAAAAATTACCCAGCATCAATGATCTTCCTGCTTTGCATCAAACATTCATCAACAAATGGGAACTCAAAAGGAACCCTCTCCAAATACTAGCAGAGTATAGCAGCCTCAAAAGAAATCAAGGGGAGAGTGTTCATGACTACTCCACTAGGTTCAATGGTGTTTACAATGCTCTTCCACCTCACATGAAACCTCCCCAAGGCATGGCCTTAGTAAGGTATCCCGAAGGCTTTAATGCTGAAATGGCTTATCAGTTGAGGGAGAGAGATTACTTAACCTTAGAATACATGTTGAAGGGAGATGTGAGCATAGAAGCAAACATAATTGAGAAAAGAAATAGGTTGAGATCAGAGAAGAGGGTAACTTATAAAGATGACATTGCACCCTCGACCTCAACTTCTGACACTAAAATTGATAACCTAATGAAGGTAATGAAGAGGATGCTTGAAAATATCAACTTAAATGATAGAGTGCCACCAAGAGAACCTCAAAACAAACAAAATAGAAATAGAAATTAGAATTATAGAAGAGAAAACAATCAAGACAAGCAAAAAGAAAGTGACCAACAGGTTAGACCTCCCTTCCAAAAAAACTATGTGGATCAATATGAGGAAGATAGGGAGATGGAAAGGTTGGGAGAAGCTCATGTAAACTTGATTGGATCAGACAGTGGGGTTGATGTTTTCCTCACTGAAGAAGAACAAGGTTTATTCTCTGATCAAAATACAAACACCTATGAAGATTCTGATGATTATAGATTGGGGTTTGAAAATGCAGTCATGGAGGTACACAAACAATATGATCTTAGGAGCAAAGGGAACATAGACAATTCAAAAGATAATAACACTAGCATGGCTGTCAAGAAAAACACAAAAATTCAGCCTAAGAAGACAACAGACAAACACATCATTTTGGCTAAAAAACCAGATTTAAACAACGAGAAAAATAGCCAGCCAAATGTTGAACAGAGTACCCCTAGCACTTCAGCTAGTGGTCCTAACAAAACTATCCCAATTACCAGTCCAAACAAATTTTAGGAAATCAAAACTGCTGAAAAGAATTCAATTGAAAAAATAGATGTAAATATGAACAAGTCAATTGTTCCTTTCAGCCTTGAGGGGGAGATTGCGAAGATAAAAATTACCATCCCCGTAGCTCAACTAGTAACCCAAGAAGTGTACAAAAACCAAGTTTTAAAAGCTTTGAAGTTAGGAAGTGATACTAACACCTTAAACTTGACAGATGTTGTGTAACCAGCTCCAAAAATAGAAGAAAAGAGATATCAACGCCATATAAATAAGCCACTTCAAGGGGGCAACCTCCAATACATTACATAAATGAACAATTCTTGGATGATACAATTTACAAAACCTCCTTTCTATATATAGGAGTCCATGGGGCCATAATGTAATCCTAGTGGGCCACAATGTAATCCTAGCCGACCTAACAATAATAATTTAAGGGCACAATAATAACAAAATGGGGGTCACAAGGGTACAATAATAACAATAAGGGGGTTACACTAACAACAATAAGGGACTATACTAGTAATATAGGGACCTAACATGCCCCTCTCCTTCAAAAAGTGTTGTCCTCAACGCTTGAGTAGCTCTGGGTGCTTTTGTATAAAATTCTCATCCTCCCATGTAGAATCTTCAGTGGGTAAGTTCTTCCACTTGATGAGATACTTTGAAATTGATCGATTTCGTAGCTGTCGAGTTCTTTTTTCCGTGACTGCTTCAGGTTCCAATATGATTTTTCCTTCCTCATCAAGTTCGGGCAATATTGTTTGAACTGGAAGATTTTCACCTACAACCTTCTTTAAGCATGAAACATGGAAAATCGGATGCACTCGTGAAGAAGCAGGACCTACTATAAAGGTCACTACCTTTTGCAACACCTGTGTTAACTTGCGGTGTTTGGTGATACTATTATCCTTCTAGCTTTGCTGAGGATTATTTTTCAAAGTGGTTAAATGAAGAACAATTTTTTAATTTTGCTGTCAAAATTTCTCAGTATGCATCTTGACTACTCCGTCGTTTCATTTGATTTTGTGCCACCAAAGTTATCCTTTAAGAGTTGGAGAAATTTGTTGATGCTCTATGTGTTCTTCCACTGCTTGAACCTTCTAATTTTCTCTTAAAGATGATGTGATGGATGGTGGATGATATCCATAAAGTGCCATAAATGGGGTCATTTTTGCTGCAGTATGGAAGGAAGTGTTATACCACCATTCAGCGAGAGGTAACCACTTGACCCGTTGTGTTTGTTTATCAGATACAAAACAACAAATATATCCTTCCAAACAATTATTTACTATCTCATTTTGACCATCAGATTGAGGATGATAAGATGAGCTATGAGCTAATTTAGTACCCAAACAAGAAAATAACTCCGTCCAAAAATTTCCAGTAAAAATGGGATCTCTGTCGCTCACAATAACCCTTGGGATTCCATGTAGCTTTTGAATTCTATCCATAAATGTAGTAGCAACTGTACTTGCTTTAAATGGATGAGATAATGCAAAAAAGTGTGCATACTTGGTAAGTCTATCAACTACCACCATGATGACACTCTTCCCTTCGGACTTAGGTAAACCTGTGATAAAATCCATTGAAATCTCCTCCCAATGTTGACTTGGAATGGATAAAGGTTGTAGAAGTCCCGGGGTCTTAATTGTCTCAACTTTATTCTGCTGGAAAACCAAACATTCTGTCACAAAATTTTGAATACCAGATTTAAGGCCATCACAAAAAAATTCTTTCTTCACCCTGTGGTAAGTTTTTAAAAATCCTGAGTGTCCTCCTAATGGAGAAGTGTGCAATTCCAGAAGAATATTTTGTTTTAGTTGGGAATTTTTACAAAGATATAAGCGATCTTTCTACCATAAGGAATCATTTTTCCAACTAAATGTATCAGATGTACTAGGATCTTGCTGCAACTTTTGAATGAGTGTCCATACATCTTTTTCCTTCTTCCATTCATCTCTTGCTTCGGTTATCCAATCTGGTTGGATAATAGAAATGGCACAAAGCAATGCTTCCACTTCTTCATTCTTTCTTGAGAGTGCATCCGCAACAACATTAAGCTTTCCTTTTTTGTAGATTATTTCAAAGTCATAACCCAACATCTTTGTGACCCATTTTGCTGCTCTTTTGATGATAGTCTTTGTTCCAAAAAGTGTTTAAGACTATCATGATCAGTTTTTACCTTGAAGTGTCTTCCCATTAGGTAAGTTCGCCATTTCTTTAGTGCATGCAGTATTGCTAACATTTCCTTCTCATAAATAGGTTTCCGTAAATACTTTCCTTTGATTGGACGACTTTCAAAAGCAATGGGTCTTCCTTCCTGCATTAAAACTGCACCAATTCCATTTCCTGAGGCATCACATTCCACAATAAAGGTTTTTGTGAAGTCTGGTGTAGCTAAGACCGGTGCTAGGCACATTGCCTCTTTAAGATGTTCAAAGGCCTTAGTTGCTTCAGGAGTCCATGAAAATGCATCTCTCTTCAATAATGTTGTTAGAGGTGCTGCTATTCTCCCATAATTCTTAACAAACTTGCGATAATACCCTGTTAACCCGAGAAATCCTCGTAACTTCTTTATGGTTGTGGGGAATTTCCATTCCTTAATGGCTTTAATTTTGTTAGGGTCTACTTTAACACCCTCGTGAGATACAATATGACCCAGATATTCCACCTCTTGTACTCCAAAAAAACATTTGGATGTTTTTGCATATAATTGTTTCTCCTGCAATAGTTTGAGCACCCTGTCAACATGTTCAACATGATCCTTCCAAGACCTGCTGTAGATTAGTATATCAACAAAAAATACTAGCACAAATTTTCTAAGGAAGGGTTTGAAAATGGAATTCATCAACCCTTGAAATGTAGAAGGTGCATTGGTAAGGCCAAAAGGCATTACCAAAAATTCATAATGACCCTCATGAGTTCGAAATGCTATTTTTGGAATATCTTTAGTCTTCATTCTAATTTGATGATATCCTGAACGAAGATCCAACTTGGTAAAATAAATTGCTCCATGTAATTCATCCAATAATTGATCAATCATAGGAATAGGAAATTTATCTTTAATGGTGAGCTTATTGAGCTCCCTATAATCTGGACACATTCACCATGATCCATCCTTCTTGTGTACCAATACTACAGGAGAAGAGAAATAACTTTGAATAGGTTGAATTATACCCGCCTCTAACATTTCTGCAATCATACGTTCAATTTCGCTCTTTTGGACGTAAGGATATATATAAGGCCTGATGTTTGGAGGAACACTTCCTGGAATCAAATGAATAGCATGATCATGATCACGAATAGGTGGGAGTCCTTTGGGAGTTTCAAACACCTTGGAATGATTGTCCAAGACTTGTTGGAGATCTGCAGAAATAGATGATTTTGATGTTGGAACTTCTAGTGAGCATAATTGTGCAATTGCGCCTCGTTGTTCTTTCTTTAGAAGCTTTGTCATGACATTAGAGCTTATTATCCTTCCTGGCTTCCCTTCAATACCCCGTAATTCGACTTCCTTTCCTTCTGAAAAAAATTTCAAGAAAAGTTCTTGAAAATTAAAAGCTACCGTCCCCAAAGATTATAACCATTGTACTCCTAGTACAACATCAACACCTCCCATAGGAATGGAAAGCATTGGACTAGTCAATACATATTCCCCCATGGTTAGCTTGATATTATGGCATTTCCTAGAGCAATTTATAGTTCCTCCATTTGCAACCATCACTTGACATTCTGGTGCTGGGTATAGGAAACAATTTAATTCCTTGGCTACCTTACAATGAATAGAATTATGGGTGCTACCTGAATCAATCAAAACTATTACCTTTTTCTTCTTGATCTGTCCTTCTATCTTGAGAGTTTGAGGAGTGGTAATTCCCACCAGTGCATTACACGATATGGTCATATTCATTTCTTCTTTTTCTAGGGCTGGTTCCTGTTGTATATCCTCTTCTTGTTCATTTTCTTCTTCTTCTTCACAATCTATGTAAAATAATTTCTTTTCAACACACTTATTACCTTTAGTGTATTTGTTATCACAACTGTAGCAAAGCCCTTTGGCTATTTTTTCTTCCAATTGTTGTGGTTTCAACCTTGTAGTTTGTGGAAATCTAGGCGTAGCAACAATTCCTTTTTTATAGAATTGAGTGGTAGGCTTCCTTGTCGCCATTATTTTACATTCAACTTTTCTTGCCAACCTGAGTGCCTTCTCCAATGAATCAGGTTCCAAAACACGAAATTCATGTTGGATGTTATCCTTTAGAGTGCCTATGAAGAGATCAATCCTGTGTTCCTCTGGAATATCAGTTACCCTTATATTCAATTTTTGGAAGTTCTCAATGTGCTGCCCCACTAAACCCTTTTGTTTGAGATTTATCAATTGGCTAAAGAAGGTGTTGCTCTTTGTATCCTCATAATGTGCTATCATTTCCTCTGTAAAAATTGACCAAGTGACAATTTTTTTACGGGAGAAAAGCCATTGATACCATAAAAATGTATTTTGTTCTAAACGTAAAGTTGCAATGCGTACCTTTTGTGTGTTTTGCACGTTATGGAGATCAAAATATTGCTCCATCTGTAGTATCCATGTTATAGGATCCTTTCCATCAAACTTACTCATATCCATATTTGGAATATGGTGGTTCTTCCCACCAACATTAGAGTTTATGAAATCATGATTAACATTTATTTTTTTCTCATCATGAGGTTCTTCTACTATATTTTCACCATTAGGAAACGTTTCTTGTATCAACTTTGTCAAACCTTCCATGTCTGCTTTTAGAACAATCTTCATGTTTTCCATTTTCTCATCGATCTTAGCTTCCATGTCATCCATCTTAGATTCCATGCCAGCCTCCATGCCATCTATCTTAGATTCCATGCCTTTCTTCAAACCATCCATCTTAGTTTCCACGCCTTTCTTCAAAACTTCCATGTCATTTTTTGTTGCTCTTTGCGAGAGCGAAATTTGTTGCACTTGCTCTTGTAATTTTGATCTGTCATGTTGCCATTCTTCGTCTTCATGAGTCATAGTAGAGCTTTCCAAAGGCTTAATGGGAATTGAATTATTTTTAGGGGCCATTTTATAATCCAATACTGATATCTATTCTACAATATGCCCTTGCAATCAATTCAACTTTATTCTTCAAACAAGAATTATGCAATTCGGAAAAAAATTACACACCTTTTACTTGCTTTTGAGGAGCTCGATATTGAAATTGGATTATCTTTGTGATTGAGGCTCTTCAATATCTGAAATTCAGCACTGAATTCACCTTCTAAATTCTCTTTTGAATGCCACAGGTCTGACTTGATTTGGATTCTCCAATACAAAGTTATGTCCAATCTCCCACAATGACCTAATTATGGACTGGTTCAGTATTGCGAACTTGTATGGATTTCCACGTGTCACTGTTTCATCCTTCACCTCTGAAATTGATAGCCAAGAAACTAACATCCGTGCACTTGTGACCAATTTTTACGGCACTCCAATCCGATGCTCAGAGAGAGAGTTATTGAAATTGTCCCACGATCACCTCTTTGAGATGAAATTCGGGAGCCTGAAAAAGCACTACCTTCCACAGATCATATCTCCAAAAATATTGTGAACCAAGCTCTAAATGTTTTTGAAGAGTTTCCTTAGGATTTCAGCTTCGCACCATAAAAATTTCAGATTCTGAACCTCAGTAGAAAAACAATTATAGCGGAAATTCCACGATGACTTGTTTAGGAGCCTGAAAAAAGACCTAACTTCCACAGATGATATCTCGAACCAAGCTCTGAAATTTTTAGACAATATTCCTCAAGATTTCGGCTTCGCACCCTAAAAATTTTAGCTTCTAAAACTTCATAGAAAAAAAATTATAGTGAATGGCTCTGATCCCAAATGTTTTGTAACCAGCTCCAAAAATAGAAGAAAAGAGATATCAACGCCTTAGAAATAAGCCACTTCATGGGGGCAACCTCCAATACATTACATAAATGAAAAATTCTTGGATGATACAATTTAAAAAACCTCCTTTCTATATATAGAAGTCCATGGGGCCATAATGTAATCCTAGGGGGCCACAATGTAATCTTAGCTGACCTAACAATAATAATTTAAGGGCACAATAATAACAAAATGGGGGTTACAAGGGTACAATAATAACAATAAGGGGTTTACACTAACAATAATAAGGGACCATACTAGTGATATAGGGACCTAACAATAGATGACAAGCCTAAGTTGTTGTCTAGTCTAGAAGTTGAAGGAAAATACCAATAAGGGGCTGCCCCTCCCTTCTATGTTAGTTTGAACATACATGAGAAAATTTTACACAATGCCATGTTAGATTTTGGAGCTTCACACAATCTAATGCCCAAGGTAGTAATGGAAATCTTAGGCGTAGAAATTAATAAACCATACAAATATTTGTATTCCTTTGACTCGAGCAGAGTCAAATGTTTGGGTTAAATCAAATTTTATGTGTTAACTTATCTCAAATCCCTACTAAGAGTCTAGTAATGGAAATAGTTGTAGTTGACATTCCCCTTAAGTATGGCATGCTCTTATCAAGATCATGGGGAACCAAACTTCAGGGAAGCCTTCAAATGGACATGTCTTATGCCACCATCCCTGTTTTTAACCAAAGCAGAAGTCTTTACAGGGAATCTCACATGAAGTACATGGTGGGTAACATAGATAAACCAAACAAATCTCAAATCTACTCTATTCAATCAAGTTTAGATTCTTTTATCTTGTACAATGAAGATGAAATCACTCAACAAGACAAGGAAAACATAGACCAACCAGTTTTCCAGAACAATTAGAACTACCCTCAAATCAGATACAAAACATTGGCAATCAACAGCAACAAGAAAATGAAAATGAGGCAAATATACTTTGGGCAATAAACTTTGATGGATCCTATAATAAAACAAGTGCAGGGGCAGGTGTGTGGATTCAAAATACGAATCAGATTTTTTCATATAGATTAGATTTCCCATGCACTAACAATATTGCTGAGTATGAAGCACTTCTCGTAGGCTTACAATTGCTTAGATAATTAGAAGCCCAAAACATATCAATATTAGGAGATTCTAAACTTATCATAAGAAAAATCAAAGGAGAATACTGAGCTAGAAATTCAAGGCTTAGGGAATATCGAAATGCTACCCTTGATTTATTGAAAACCTTTGAAAAGTATGAACTTATTTTCATTCCTAGAGCATTAAATCAACTAGCAAATGAACTCGCTTTCAATGTTAGCAACTGCCAAATACCTGAGATAAATGAGCGGCTTAGTGTAAAGGTAAAACACAGGCTTGTAGTGCCTGATAAAAAAGATCACTGGCAGGTGTTTGGTTCTAACAAACACATAGATAACTTCTTAAAATCAGAAAATGATTTTGCCATGCCAATATTAGAAACCAACCATAAAGAAAACTACTTGTATATTGAACAAATCCCAGAGGTTGAAATAATGAATTCTGTTGATATAAATCATTTTGAGAATCCTTTTGAAGTAGAGTTAATTGACAACGTAGACCAAGAACACTTGGAAGTTCTACAATGAAAGAGCGATACAATTCCAAGAGGTCTCACACCTTTAGAACACCTTTTCTACTTTAACAATGTAGCCAAAGAACCAAGAACGGAGCCTGTGGAAACAGATGTAGAAGAACATAACATAGGCAGCCTAGCAGAACCCAAGATGATTAAACCGTGCAACACTCTCCCAGATCACATAAAATTGCAATACATAGAGTTGTTCAAAGAGTTTAAAGATGATTTTTCTTGGGGGTAAAAATACTTGAAATCTTATGATACCAACATCATTCATCACAAAATCCCTCTCAAAGAAAATCAAAATCCTTTCAAACAAAAACTAAGGAGAATAAACCCTGTCTTACTACCTTTAGTTAAGGCAAAAATAAAAAATATGCATGATGCTGGGATCATAGTACCAATTAGATATTCAGAGTGGGTATCAAACTTAGTTTCTGTTAAGGAAAAAGACAGGGGAAATCAGGCTCTGTATCGACTTCAGATATTTAAATAGAGCCTATCTAAAGGAAAACTATCCCTTGCCCAAGATGGACCATATACTTCAAAGGGTAGTTGGGTCAAGAAGGATATCATTGTTGGATGGGTTCTCAGGTTATAACCAAATGTTAGTGCTCCCAAGTGATCAAATCAAAACTGCTTTTACCACACCCAGGGGCACCTTTATGTATGTCAAAATGCCTTTCAGATTGATGAATGCAGGGGCCACTTTCCAAAGGTCCATGGATATAGACTTCTCTGAAGATATTGGCTATTTCATAATCATTTACCTTGATGACATAACCGTTTTCTAAAAAACTGATGAAGAACATTCGATTCACTTGAGAATTTTTTTTGAGAAGTGTAGGAAATTTGGCTTATCTTTGAATCCCAAGAAGACACTCTTTGTTCTCCAATAAGGTAAACCTCTTGGCCATATAATTTCATAAGAGGGAATCAAAATAGACCCTACAAGGATAGATGGCATATTACAAATCAGTCATCCAAGAAGCCTCAAAGAATTACAATCTTTCATTGGAAAGATTAATTTTTTGAGAAGGTTTATCCCCAACCTTGCTAAGCTATTAAAAAACATTACAAACATGCTTAAGAAATATGTAGGTGTAAAATGGACTTTACCAACTAAACAATCATTCGAACTGGTCAAACAAGTTCTTACTCAAACACCAGTCCTGATTAGTCCAGATTTCACCAAAGACTTTTATATCTTTTCTTTTGCATCTGAGCATACAATAGCTATAGTTTTACTTCAAAAGAATGACTTGGGGCAAGAACAACCAATATCCTTCTTTAGTAGGGCCTTAAGTGATGCTCCTCTCAAATATAACATCATGGAGAAGCAAGCCTTAGCTTTAGTGAAAGCTTTCAAGGACTTTAGAGTCTATATTTTACACTCTCACATAATTTCTTTTGTTCCACATACTGTTGTCAAGGACATTCTAAGTCAAGACCCTAATGGTAAAAGGGAAAAATGGATTGCAACTATTCTTGAATATGACTTAGAAATCAGGCCCACCAAACTAGTTAAAGGGCAAGGATTAGCAAAACTTATGGCGGAGTCTAACTTCCAAGCACTAGACATGAATATGGTAGATGTGTTGGAAGAAATAGAAGAATCTACTGCTCTTTTCATTGAAGAAACATTTCTGAATTCTCCTTGGTATGCTGACATTATTTATGTGCTTTTATATTTGAATTCCCCTCCTTCTTTGTCTAAAACTAAAGCTAGATTTTTGAAACAAAAAGCTTTGAGTTATTGCATCTTAGATGGGGTATTATATTGTAAAAATTATTTTGGATTTTTTCTTAAATGTTTACCTGAAGATGATGCGGGATAAATCATGCATGAGTTGCATGAAGGAGAATGTGGAGGACACCTCTACTGGAAGGCCACAACAAACAAAATTCTTAGATCTGGTCACTATTGGCCTGTTAGCCACCTATGAAATTTTTTATACCAAAAGGTGGCTAAATAATTTTGGAGCCTTCAAGGAACAAATTTTATTGCAAAAAGTGTTGGCTCTTGAATACTCTTGAAGGCCTCATGCCTCTATCCAAAACTTCACTGCTATGCCCATTTTACACTCAGAAATCCTGCTAATTTCCAAGACAAGATACAGCTGCAAACTCCTTTTCCCTTTCCTTTCCTTTTTCTAAAATAACCTCATTTTCCCCTTTCCATTCATCAAAATCCCTTTGATAAGGTTTAAGACCCTTTATTGCCTTATCGAAACCCTCAAATTCCTTTGAAAACCATTGAAAATCTATAAAAATCACATTTTTTGTATATGATAGACTTAAGCCCCCTTGGGCTAAGTATTTAACCCTTCCCCTCCATACGCCCTGGTGCTGGAACTAGGCACTAAGCCTTTAAGAGCTTATCGCATCGGAGCGACTCACCGAGCTCACTATTTTTGTTTAAACCAAACTCCGATGACAATTAGCCCTGTCTGTTATGGCCCTCGATCATGTTGCATTCCACATAACCCACAACCCCGCAGATGGGCGCCGAGCCGCATTACAAATATGTTTTCCGCCCCCAAAGCTTAAACCTTCGTTATATTAAATTTTTTGGTTTAAAATATTTTCGGTCATTAACTATTCAAAACCGAGTGGAATTCATCGCACTACTTTTGAGAGGGAGGCAGTTTTTTTCGTTTGGCAGTGATGCCATTCAACGGTCGACACCTGGTTTTGAGCCCTTTTGAAATACCGCCCTCATCGCACATTAAAGGTCGGATGTGGAGTGATCACGATATCAATTCGCACCATCTGATCTGAGCCCGTTCATCAAACGATGATCGCGTTCTAAAGAAGCCCGACATATAGGCTAAGGTATGGCACGGTCATTAAAGGATTTCCACCGTTGAACGCGTGGGCCTATCCCATCCCACAGCCCACGTTCGTCCCGAACTCCCCACTCCTTTTTCCACCTTTTTTCATCAAAACAAAGGTTTAAACCTTTTTCCCCACTTTTTATTTTATTTTCCCGAATAATGTGACCCCTTCATGTTATTTATTCACCTCCGCTCCCGACCGTCGATCTCTGCGTGATCGACGACTCCGATTTAAATTCTTCTTCCGCATTCCCTTTGAATTCTTCTGATCAATATCGACCGTTGGATGACGCCATCCAACAACCATGATCTCTCCACGTGCCTTTTGAAGCAGTAAACCTATACATGCATGATTTTATAACATTTTTCATATTTTGCAGGGTTACAGTGGTATTTTCCGCTATGTCTGAAGAAAATTCAAAGGTAGAGGGTGAGGATCCTCCCACCTTCGATTCATCAACATGAATCATTCATAGGGTTCAATTCCACATTTCATCAATAATTCATGAGGCATTGATGCCACACGACCCCTGCGCAACCCTGCACACCAACAAACACGGTGAATCAGGCACAAATCAAAGAGTATCAGTGTCGAAGACAGGAACACACCAGAACAGAAGATTGAAGACAGATTTTCGGGGATTACGTCTAAGATGGTTTATCAAAATCCTAATCCCAAATTAAAACATAGTTAAAGGAAAAATAATAAAGGTTCATCGGACAGAAAGCCCCCACCGCCACAGCTGAGGCAAATTGATTCCTCCCAGCTACCACGTTGCCACCTGTACCTCAAAGCATTCATATCAGAGGCCGCAGTTATTGATCAGGATCAAATATTTGTCTCAAGTGCAGCCAGAGAGTAAATTCTGCCAAAGAACTTAATGTAAAAAATATCAACAGAGTGACTATTACACAACACAGAGCCTCAAAAGTCAAAAAGAGCTCCCACCAAGCTTAAATCTTAATGTAAATGATTTAATACAGAGGACACCTATGTAAGATTCTTCATTGAGCCCCCAAAAGGCCGAAGAAGCCATTAAGTCTGTATTAATTATCTTTGGAGATCTTTTATTAGATCTCACCTCCTCATTCTTCTATAAATACTACTGCAGAAGATGAGAGAGGGGTTGGTTGATTTGGTTACTGAACATTGAACTGTAATTGAGCTTGAGACTTCTACCTGTAAATAGTGTTCACTGGCTCTTGGAGATCTTCTTGTGATAGATAAGTTAGGCTAATATGAGTAGATTATTGCTAAACTAAAGCATTGGACATAAAGTTGTAACTGGTTTGGAGCATCAATACAAGTTGATTTATGGGATCCTGGTCTATGTTGACAGTGATGTTTTTCTCATTGTAACTTGTTATTTTGTTCCTATTTTCACTGTGTTAATATTATCATATAAAGAATAGAATTCATAGAGTTAGGACCTACTGTATATCAATACCCTTCTCTCACTAAAAATCTGTATCTAAATATTTTCTTCTAATCTGTGTTATTTAGGAATGATTTAATTCAGTTGAGCAGTTAGAAATGTTGGCATTCCCTCGTCCTATTCTCTTAGCTGAATATTGTTCTTAAATGTTATTTTCATTTCATGTTAAGTAGTGATGAACTAAGGAAGATATGGTGAGCCCTGGTCCTAGTTTTATCCCAAAATACTGACTGAAAGTTTCCCTTGGAACGTGTTAAACGCTGCCTATTTTAGAAGTACTTACCAGATCTTAGACCATTCTTTGTTATCATTTGTGTTCCCCCTGTTTTTAAATTTTTTCTATTGAAGTGTATCAAAGGCTGGCTAGTTTAAAAGTACTTACCAAATCCTAGTTTACTTTCATGTCTTTCTCAAGTGTATGTCAAAAGCTAGCTAGTTTAAAAGTACTTACCAGATCTTAGGCTGCTCTTTGTTATTCATTTGTTTAATTCCCCTTCTTGTTGTATCATTTCATTCCATAAATCAAACTTTAAATATATCCTTAGACATATATGACTTGCCCCATAGACCAATCTTGTCTCTTGCTGATTCAATTAAACCCTATTATGACTCCATAGCCCAATGGACTAAAACCTGCAATTATCTATCTTCCTGGCCAAAGCTTCTTCTATTTACTTGCAACTTCTCACCTTTGAAACTCTTTGCATTTAGAACTTTCCATCTCAAATAGTAATCATGCTCAAACATCCAAAAACAAACAAAACCCTTGGCCTTCATAACTAGCCTAATATCATTACCCAAAACTTCAAAGACAAATCCATCTTTGCACTTATTGGAGAGATCCCTCTCCGGATTCAGGATGGCTAGATCTTAGAATCCCAAAGTGGTTGAAACGATGTTTCTCCATGTGGTCAGACTTTCTCCAATCTTGCTGATTACAGGGAGCTAACATGGCCTACCCTTTTCCCAGACACTCAAAAGTTAGTCATGTCTTGCCACAAGTGTCAAATTTTTTATGGCAAAAGAAAACTCCTTCCCTTACCATTACATCGTATCAGAGTTGAGGCGCCTTTTCAACAATGGGGTTTAGACTTCATTAGGGAAATACAACCATCTCCTTAGCCCAATATAAGTGGATCCTCACAACCACTGACTTCTTTACCAAATGGATAGAAGCTATACCCTCTTGAAATGCTAATTACTTTGTCATTACAAAGTTCCTTGAAACAAATATCCTATCCAGATTTGGTTGTCCCAGAAAAATCATAACAGATAATGCTGCTGCTTTTAAATATAATAAAATGGTTAATTTCTGTTACACATACCACATTACCTTGGGCCATTCTATTGCCTACTATCCCCAAGGAAATGGATTAGCTAAATCTTCCAACAAAAGCCTCATCAATATCATCAAAAAGATGTTGGAGCATAATCAGAAATCATGGCACAGTAAGCTGATTCATGCCTTATGGCCTGATAGATAAACTAAAAAGAAGTCAATAAATATGTCCCCCTATCAACTGGTCTATGGCATAGATGTGGTATTCCCCACCTCATTAGAAGTTCCAGTCATGAAACTCCTTCAAGAAGTGCAGATTGAAGAGAACGATATGCAGAGAAGAATCAACCAAATAATCCATTTACAACAAACCAGAGAAGAAGTCTATGAAAGAACACAGTTAGTCCAAGAAAATTTAAAGAAGCTATTTGATAAGAGGACTAAGGCAAAAAGTTTCCAAGTTGGAAATGTTGTTCTTAAATGGGATTCAAGAAGAGAAGAGAAGGGAAAACATGGCAAGTTTCAGAACTTGTGGAAAGGGCCCTATTTATTCATGCTGAGAGGGGTCACAATGCATTTTTCTTGAAAAAATGGAATGGAGAAGATTTGTATGGAGGTCCTGTCAATGGTAGGATGATAAAGCATTACTTCTGTCAAGAGTCATGAGTTTCAAAGCATTTTATTTTTCATTGTAAATATCATAGTCTGAACATTGCGTTCAAAGTTAGAAAAATAAAAAATACAAAAAAATAGACAGGAAAAAAGAGGGCATATTGTAAAACAAGAAAGTTACAGCCCCATACCGAAAAAGAGAAACAAAGTCTGAAAGTGTGCAAGCTCAAATGCCACTCCTAAAAAACACATTCCTAGTTAGTCATACAACCTAATCATGACTAATTAGTTTTGAATTTTTTGCTGATAGGTTAGTGAATAGATCAGCCAGAAAACATAATCTTGGCTTATCAATAAGATAGATTAGGTTAGAAGAAAGAAGGTTCAAACATGCTCAAAACTTGAACCTTTGATAGTGAAAGAAAACTGGTTCAAAAAAGCTCAAAACTTGAACTAGTATGACAAAAGAAACAACTCAAATAAATTCAAAATCAGAGCTGAAGAGATGGTGAAGGAAGTTTCAAATGTTTCATATCTTAAGCCTTCATATTTTGTTTTAAATTTTCTACAAAATACTAATCTATGTGCAGCTTGTTTTTATGCCATAGATCAGCTACAAGTTAGACTGTTCAATCCTGGCTTGATTTCTTTTAAATTTTTGTTTTCGAATTTAGAGAATGAAAGTCTGTCAGACAGTCTAATCCTGATAGACAGTAGTTAGGTAGAGAAGCTTATGAACTAAACTTCTTAATTTGAGTTCATGGAGGAATAATATTAGACTTATATTAGTTTTTTTTTTCAAAAGAATAATTTTTTTTTGAAGAGAGTTTGCTAGTCTAAATGCACTCTAAAAAGAAGAAAAAATGTTAGGATCATTAGGAATGGGTAGGTAGACATGATTGTTTTGATAGAATTCCATTATTTAAAATTGCTACAGAGATCATTGAAAAGGATGTTGCCCAATGGATTAAGACACTGGTTTAATAAGAGCCAGAGATTTGCAGCTGAGGTTCTAGACACCTAAAAGAACTAGTTGTCTTCCGCAAGTGGAGCCATTGTTAGCCACCTATAAATTTTGTTATACCAAGAGGTGGCTAATCTTGTTCTTCAAAACTCCAAGAGATAATTCCCCTTTGAGAACCTATCATCCTTGAAGTTTTTATGAAGATAACTAATACTTTAGTTAATCTTCACTCTTGTTTCCATTTTAAACCTGAAAAACTATTGTTTGCCTGAAGAAAAAGACTGCTGAAAACTCCATTTTTCCCTCATTTTACCCCTCTCACTCATTATTAACCTTCAATTTTATCCCATTTTTTCCCATGAAACTCCTCTTTTTCCATTATTTCCCTTCTTCCCTTCATAAATCCCCTTTTATAAGGTTTAAAACTCCTTTTTAAACCTTACCAAAACCCTCAAAATCCTTTGAAAATCCTTGAAAATTCATAAAAACCCCATTTTTTCATTATAGGCCTAAGCCCCTTCGGCTAAGCCCCCAAACCACTTCCCCACCATATACCCATGCCTAGGACCAAGAGTTAAAGTCCCGAAGTGCTTATCACAATCAGAACTATCGACGAGCGCATTCCTTTTGATTGCGTTAAAATTCCCCGATATAATTGGGCCCCTTGTTCTAACCCCCGATCCCTTGTTCCCTTTGTAAAACCAACAACCCCGCAATCGGGCGCTAAACATAATATAAAACCCCTCTCCGATACAAAATATCCTTTGTATTTCATAAAAATTCTGATTTTCTTATGTTTCAAAGGGTTCCACTGCTTCATGGTTTAAACCATTCCCAACCGTTGATCTGAAACAATCAAGCGGTCTTCAGGATTTTGCATCGGAGATTTTCATTAGGCGCATTTAAATATTTTATTTCCCACTCCCGATTGGAAATCTTCCGATGGATTTCCAACCATTGATCTCTCTCACCAGGTTCAGATCCGACGGTCCCTATTCTTCTTTTTCATAAGGCCTTCCCTCCGCCTTTGGACCTCTAATTCATTCCTAACCGTCGATCTGATCCTCAGATCGACGGCCCACGTTTAATTGAATCGGCACCATTTCCTCTCTTCTCCTATGATTGCAAATCTTCCGATTGTATCTGGGCCATCCATATGCCCAGATCCGACGATCCAGATCAATCCTCGCAACCTTTGTAAATTCACCAACCCTGCTTTATAATGTTTTTCGGTGAATCTCCACTGTTGATCTCTGCAGATCAATGGCTCACACTAACCGTTTCTCCACCTCATATTTTATTTCATTTAACCTCAATATTTGATCTGGGCCATTCATTCCTCTCATTCGACGGTCCATATTCATCCCGATAGGCCCAACTCCTTTGGGTCCTACCTTTGCCCAGATCCAATCTCCACCGTCCATCCCCTAATTAGACGGTCTAGATTAAAACCACCTTACTTGCTTCCACCTGTGCATCTATCCTCCATCGCGTTCTCTCCACAACCGTTTGATCTGACGCCCCAGATCTAATGGCCAGCGCACAGTTTCGCATAGATTTAAGCCCGAACGTTAATGATTTGAAATTATGCGATGTAAGTGGTTTTCAAGGGCCACGTGTCAGGATCTAATGCATATCGCATTCGAAAAGCTAAAACTGCCTATCCGCCTTTTTGTAGTGTGAAACCTGTGGTTTCTTTGTCCGAAACCGCTTTCCCCATTTACACGGTGTTTTCTTATGTGACATCTCCACCGTTGATCTCTGTAGATCAACGATCCTAGTTTGATTTCACCCTCCATTCATCACCCTCCACCCATCTCCCAAGGGCCTTCATCGATCAACCTCAGTCGTTGATCTCCATGGACTAAACTAATCCAATGGCCCAGGATTTTTTGAAAACCCCGAAGTTCCTTTTAACCATTTTCCCTTTCGCCAAATGTTTTCGACCATTTCTCTTTGTATTTTCTTCCGTTCCATTGTAAAGTGGCCCCTCCGCATTACATATTCACAGTTGATCTCTGCATATTAATGGTTCTAACTTAATCTCCTCACCGCTTTTTCAACCGCCTCCGTTTTAACCTCTGCAGGAAAATCCTCACCGTTGGATGCTTTCATCCATCGGCTGCAATCTAACCTCAAACCTCGGAAGCAGTCTTACCCTATCCCGCACGATTTTTTATAATTTAATTTTTTTGTGTAGGTTTTAAAGATTTTTCAGATGTTTTAAATGAAAATTGAAGGCCGAGGATGACGATCCCCCAGGCCTTTATCTTACAAAGGAAATCATTTCGCATGGTTCCAAATTATATTTTATCAGTGCCTCATGAACACTGATGCTGTTATACAACCTCTGCATCCCTGTAACAACAATGTAAACATAGCAAACACCACATCCGAAGAGTATCAGTTTGACAGGATGAAATCAAAAGCAGAAAACCTATTTGAAGACTATTAACACAATTTTGAAAGGATTAAGGCATTAATTTGATTAATCAAAGATATGATCCACGATTAAAGATAGTTTGAAGACCAGAAGACATAAATTAGACTTCATTAAGCCTAAAACATAGAACTCAAGTAAATTAAAGGTGTTTTAGGTTAAAACAATAATATCCACCAGTCTGAGAATCTTCCACTACCACATCGGAGGCTAATTGAATCCTCTGCAGCTACCAAAAGACACCTGCAGCCTCAAAGCAATAAAAGAAGGCCATAGTTATTGCCAAAACAGAAGATATTTATCTAAAGACAACTGAAAAGTTGTTACCAAAGAAATAAAAAAATCTCAAATTATCAGCAGATTTATTACAAAGATAAGAAATAGGCCTCGAAGTCAATCTTTTTTCCCTTTGAGTTTAAAAAGACAAAAATAGAGTAAATAAACATAATCATAATTCAATGCTCTCCTGCCTTAGGCATTGCATGGTTTTCGAGGTTTGGAGTTGAATTTAGTGTAAAATTAATTACACTTCGATCTTAAAGCCCTTCCACCTCCTCATTTCTTCTATAAATACTTCTGAAGAAGATGAGATACAGGTTGGTTGATCACTAGTTGTAATAATGAAACTCTCTGAAATAATACATAGTTTGTTGAAGTTGAAGAAGAAATTGAAGTCTTGGAAGCCCTGATGATGTTGTCACATGACTTTTCTTGAGAAGGCTCTATCATTGGATCCATTAGCTTGGCTGTTGGTGAAGTATTCTGAACTTTTTTGTGTTTTCTCCTATTTTCATTTTGTTCCATAATTTCTTACTACATTAGGATGAAAGTTTTAGGCTAAGAAATGACTCTCGGAAGCACCTTAGACCTGTTTATCCTTCATTGTTTTATTTTTTCTTCTACTAAGGTATTTTAGAGTCTTTGATCTCTCTCTTTAGTCCTCATGCTTGCTTATTTCTCTGATAGTTCGAATATTTGGTTTCAGCATGATATATGGTTCTCCCTTCTTGTCTACTGCCACCTAAGGGCTGTTATTGAAGTCTCCCTTTGAAGTTTCTTTGTTTATAGTAATCCAAGGAGGTCTGATCTGATCATGCCCTTTGTCCTTGCTTAAACAGTTGTCTTAAAGGTCTTTTATAGTTGTGATCATAGATGTATTATGTGTTCCCTCTTCTATGAATGCAATTATTAGTGAATCTTTGATGTTTTCTAAGTCATTTGAAATAAAATATTTGAGGAAATAGGGTGTTCCCCGAACCTTAGATTTCATTTTGAAAGTTGTCTTGAAGTCATTATTTGCTTAAAGAATGTTTGTAGAATTTATGGTTAGCCCTGCCTATCAAATATTTCTTTATTGTTCAAGTTATGTTTTCAAGACTTCCCTTTGTTGAGAATTTAATTTCTCTTTCCAAATCATTGATGTCCATCTCATTAACAAAACCAAAGGATCCTGCGGCCAAGTTAGATTTTCCATTTGATATCCCATATCCATTGATAAGTTTTTCATAACCTATTTTTGACTCCATTTCCCAAAAAAACTGACATTTACCCTTTCTATCTATCTTTCCTAGACCTTTTATGTTCTGATGTATCAAATCAACCAAACAAACAAACAGACACTTGCACTTAATAACTAGTCTAAAACCAATACCCAAAGCACACAAGATAAACCTTTTCAAAAACAAATAATTTGAGAGATATCTCTTTGAGAGTAGGAGGACTAGATCCTGTAACTCTAAAGATTGGTTCTGATGTTGCCTTGTCTTTTGATTTTTCAAACTATCAAAACACAAGACTCCAACAGATGGAGAAATGGAGGACTGCAATTTAGGGACTCAACATGAGCCTAAATTAGTCAAATTGTTTAGAGGAGTTCCTAAAGAGTACAAAGAAAGGTATGTAAACCTTTTTAAATAGTTCATGGATGTATTTGCATGGTCATATGAAGATTTGAAGAATTATGATTTGGATATTATTCAACATAAAATACCATTGAAAGATTGGGTTCAACCAAATAGGTAGAAACTCAGACAAATTAACCCACTATTGTTGGATCCAATTGAAAAATAGGTTACAAAAATTTTGCAAGCAAAAATCATAGTTTCCCTAAGATATTCAGATTGGGTTTCGAATCTGGTACTAGTCAGGAAGAAAAATGGAGAGATAAGATTATGTGTGGATTTCAGAAATTTGAACAGAGCTTCCCCAAAAGATAACTATCCTTTACCCAAGATGGATTTTTTTCTGCAGAAAGTGAGTGGAGCATTCATGTTATCTATGGTTGATGGTTTTTCTGGGTATAATCAGGTGGCCGTGGAGAAGGAAGATCCGAAGAATACTGCTTTCACTACACCTTGGGGAACATTTATGTATGCGAGGATGCCATTTGGCCTCATGAACGTGGGAGCATCTTTCGAAAGAGCAATGGATATTACTTTTGTGGGTAATAAATTTGTAGTTATTTATCTTGATGATGTTACTATTTTTGCAAAGTCTGGTGATGAACACTTAAAACACTTGAAGAAATGCAGAAAATTTGGATTATCATTAAATCCCAAGAAATTTTTGTTTGCCTTATAAGAAGTTAAGTTGTTGGGTCATATAGTTTCAAAACAAGGAGTAAATATTGACCCTACAAGGGTTGAAGCTATACAGACAATTCCACTGCCTAGAAGTAAAAAGGACATCCAAAGGTTTCTGGGAAAAGTCAATTTTCTGAGAAGATTTGTTCCAAATTATGCTAAAATTGTCAGGAGAATAAAAGATATGTTAAATAAGAATGCTGAAGTAAAATGGGATAAATATGCAAGGGAATCGTTCAGTAGAATTAAAGAAGCTCTCCAAGAAGCTCCTGTCTTAATTAGTCTAGATTACTTGAAACCTTTTCAGGTCTTCTCATTTGCATCATCTTCTACGATTGCTGTTGTGTTATTACAAAAAATGAGCAAGGTAGTGAACAACCTGTAGCCTTTTTTAGCAAAGTCCTCAGAGATGCAAAACTGAAGTATAAATTCTTAGAGAAACATGTATATGCTTTAGTAAAATCATTAAAGGATTTCAGAACTTATATACTTCATTCTCAAATAGTAGCATATGTTCCTAATTCTATTGTAAAGGATGTGCTAGTACAAAGTGATGTGGAAGGAAAAAGAGGAAAGTGGATTGCAAAAATCCAGGAATATGACCTGGATATAAAACCAACAAAGTTATTCAAAGGACAAGGACTAGCCAAATTGCTGACAAAATCTGATTTCCAAGCTTTGGGAATTAGTTTACTTGCGCCTGTAGATGAAGTAACTGAAGAAACAGATCAGATTAAGACAAAGTCAGCAATTAAATACAACTTTCTCTGTTTCTTTTATTGTCCTACTTCAATAAACAGAGCTAAGTATAGAGCTCTGAAACTCAAGGCTCAACCTTATGTTATAATTGAAGCTAAGTTGTATTGGAAAGATCCTGTTGGTGTATTGTTGTTATGTTTGACAAAAGAGGAAACCTTGGAGGTGATTAAAGAATATCATGAATGCTTTTGTGGAGGTCACTACAGCTAGAAGGTAACTGCTCATAATATTCTTAAATCAGGTTTCTATTGGCCCTCGTTATTTATTGATGTGTACAGAACTGTTAGGAGTTGCTAGAAATGCCAATTGTTTGCAGAAAATAAAAGACTAGCTCCTTTACCACTTCTTCCTATATTTATTGAAGAACCTTTCATACAATGGGGATTGGATTTAATTGGAGAGATTAATCCACCATCAAGTGGATAGTTTAAGTGGATTCTAACTACTACTGATTATTTTACAAAATGGGTAGAGGCAGTTCCTACTAGAAAGGCAAATGATTTGGTGGTGATGAAGTTTTTGGAGGAAAACATTTTCAGTAGATTTGGATGTCCAGTAAAGATTGTAACAGAAAATGCTCAGGTGTTCAATTCAGTCAGATTCATAAATTTATATCAGACTTATAATGTAATATTATCCTACTCTACAGCATATCATCCTCAAGGAAATGGATTATCAGAACCATCTAAAAAAACATTGGTCAAAATACTAAAGAAAACAATTAATGAGAATCAGAAGGATTGGGATTCAAAGTTGATTTTTGCTTTATGGGTGGTAAGGATGAATACTAAAATATCCACTGGTAAATCTCCATATGAATTGGTATATGGTGCTCAGGCTCTGTTTCCTACTCAGCTAGTGATCAGCAGCTCAAATTTGAGCTTGGGAAAAACCTCAAAAATGAAAGTTCTCAAAATTGATTGAAACCAAGATGGTTGCATAGGTCTCGTCTTCTTAATTCAGGCGCCACAAACGGTTCGAAAAACAGACACCGTATGAAGAATTTATTGCACTTTTAGTGGAGTGGGTCCAGCGGAGCACGGAGGGGCCAGCCCTCCTCCCATGGAACCTCATCATATGACCAATGTGGGAGCTTAATGTTAAGAGCGCTTAAGGAGCCTAATATCAAGTTTAATATTTAATTAAACTTCATTTAAGTGGAGTTTAATATGGTGGATATTCTGGAGGCGCTCCCAAATTTAGGCGGACTTCCACTTTTAGTGGAGTTAACTGGCAGTTGCCCCACATTTAGTGGAGGAAATTGGGGCAAAGTTGTTTTGGTCATAAATTTCTCATTACTCAACCTTTTGGAACGAATTTTTTTTTTTTATTTCGTATGTTCTCAGCCTTTTGGACTCAATGGCACAGGTGTGAGAGCCATTGAAGCTCATTTTCGACCTGTTTAGCTTCGGAGAAGCTTTTTGAGCCACTAGGGCCATTTTGGGTTTTGAGTTTGGTTGAGCTGTGGGTAACCTTTTTTGGTGAAAAAAAAGTCATTCTAGACTATTTCGTACATTCCAGAGCCATTGGAACAGGTCTTAGCTCTTTTTGAAGATTTTCAGAGGCCGAAAACCTTTAGGAGAGTTTTCAGGGCCACCAGGGCCATTTTAGGTTTGGAGTTATTTTGAGTTGTGGTTATCAGTTTGAGGTAAAAAAAAGCTCTATTTCAGCTAATTTTGACCTTCTGAAGCCATTGGAAGAGTTTTCAGAGGCATTTGAGGACTTATACAGCCTGAAAAGTTGCAGATAAGTTCAAAGCACCAGCAGGACATTGATGAAGAAATCATTGTTTATGGTAATCTTTCACTGTTTAGTGAATTTGAAAAGGCATTATTAGCTTTTTCCTGCCTTCTGAATCAGTTTATATATTCATATTTTTCTATTGAGACACTTATAATCTTGTATTGCATTTGAGAGCTTTTAATACAAGAGGACAAGCCCATTTTGGGAGGCTTAATCCAGGAGATGTAGCCCAAGAGTTGGGGTGAACTCCTATATCATATTGCTGTTGTGTTTTGATATTATATTGCTGAATATGTTGCTGATATAAATGTTAAGTTTCAGCAAAAGAAAATAAACTTAAAACACATAAACAGTGAAAAGACATACACCATTTGCAAGCTAAATTTCCGCATAACGTCAAGTTTAAACCAATATCATTTTAATTAAATATGAGTGTTTACTTCTATTATTTCTTTAGGAAGAGTCTGTAAGAGGGCCAGGTAGCCTCTGGATTCATCCTTTATTTGAAAGGTGACATATCCAGTAAATTCCCCTACAGTCTATCTCTGTATTAGAAATATGAAGTTCTCACATTTTCAGATTTAAACTTAGAGGAATATTTGCACTCATTTACGTAAATGAAAATGGATACCTTGCACCCTTTTCAAGTACCTTCCATTATCAGATCAGATGGTATCAGAGCTGGTTTTTGCTGTTTATATGCTCTAGGAAAAGTGATATAAACTATAGATAGAGTCTAAAGCAAGCCAGGAAGCCTTCGAACCGCTTTTGTTATACAATTGCGTAGTAGATAAATGCTACTTCAGTCAATCTCTGGTTTAGTTTATATTTTGAGCATTTGTGCAATCAACCTTGACTATTTTATTATGTGCATGAGTTTTCTTGAGATCATTTTTGGATAGCTGGTGTTAACCCTCTCCAAGAGTTGAAGGCATTTGGTCAAAAGCTTGTCGTTTGTTTGAAAGCTTTGAGGACTTTTCTTTGGACGTTCCTTCTGATTGTTTGACCATTTACATAATGTCCACTTCTGCTACAAGTGAAGTTTCCTCCTTCACGATATTCTTCAATGATGACATGAAGAATGAGTTCTTTAAGGTGAAGGACATGGTGCAGATTCTCCTTGAGGATCAAAGGGAAAGTGTTCAACTTCATGCACAATTTCTAGCTATGCAGGAAGAGAAAGATGCCATTCTTCAAAGACTGCATGATATGGAGTTGCAGCTTCTTCAAGCTCAAGAAGCTTTGTCCAAGAAAATACCTCATCTTCAGGATGTAAATCATGAGGTAAATCAGTCTGATTTGTCTTCATTTTCCTCTATTGAAAAGTGTGTTGGTTCGTTTGAAAGGCACACAAAAGGTATTGGGTCCAAATTTATGTTGAAGATGGGCTATCAAGAAGGCAAAGGTTTGGGAAAGCATGCACAAGGCATTGTTGAGCCTATTTGTGTTGTGGAGCATCCCAAGAATATTGGTCTTGGATATGAGCAACTTAATGGTGAAGCTTTGAGCACATGCATTCAAGAATGTGATGCAAATTTGAAGAGAACATTTCTCCCAAGTTCTCAATTACATCAATGTTAGGATGAAAATCTTTCTTACCATTGTTTTAAGCCATCATTGCAGCAAAAGAGGTATAATCATTCACATGATCAATTTGATTATGTTTCAGCAAAGAATGATCATTTTTCTTGTTCAAATGAAAGAAAAATTTGTTGCACATTTTGTGGTGGAGTTAACCATGTTGCTTCAAGATGCTGGTTGAAAAAAAAAGCACACAGGAAGCAGAAGAGGCAAAGAGAACTTTCTCAAAAAGTTCTTAAGAGTTGCACAGTTTTTCAAAGGAAGGGACATGATATCTCTCATTTTTGGACTTTGCATCCAACAAATCGTCTAAAGCATATGCAGCTAAGGGACAAACAGTTTGGCACAAGTGGATCTATGGAGTCCATTATCGATGTGGAAATGGAAGATTCACATGAAGAATTGCAGTTGCAGCAAAAGATGCCATGGAGTTGGCTTGGTAGGAAGTGGATTAACTTCTTATTGTAGTAAGTCATTACTCATTTTTTACATGCAAATTTCAGATTGGTATGCATGTATTTCAGTTGAAAAATTGATGCCAGATTGCATGTATAAGAAGTTTCAGTTGAAGGAATTTCTTTGTTGTTGCAAAATTTCGCCATGGAGGTGTAAAAGATGAGTATGATACTCACTTATGTTGCAGCAATGTATTTTGGTTCAGCTCTTGATCACCCACATGTTTTTGGGATGATGTGCTTGTTGGTATTTGAAAACGAAGAGTTGAAGTTGCACATGTACATAGAGGTTGTATATGTAATTAGCGAACTGTATATATTTCATTGTACATGATACATACACATGTGTTTGTCAAGATGTATCTTGTTGTTTATCGACTTGTGTTGATTGTGTCATACATATTTATCGACTTGTGTCGGTTGTGTGCACACTTGTTATAGATTTTGTGTGTCAATTGTATAGCACATTTCATTGTCAACTTGTTGTTGATGTCGTATGTTGCACAAGATGCTTTTGGTGTCGTTTGGTGCAAAGAACGAAGTGCCAGTGCAAAGCAGTGTAAGATTCCATGAGTTGGAAAGGCATGCAAGCAAAGAGGGCACAAAGTTCAGCAAGTGTCATTGCTGGTTTCAGTATGGCAGATTGGTATGGCGAGAAAACTTGGTCGAGATTTGGCGCAAGTACGTGGCTCATTCAGCAAAATTCGCCATGTGAACAGTTGGAAATTCAGGAAAATTTTTGGAGGCTGAAGAGAAGAGGATGTCTTCATTCTCTCATTTTCTGTACTATAGTTCAGTTCTTCATTTCAGTAAGCTTTTGGGGACCAAAAGCCTCTCATTTGAGAGGTGTGATCAGGAGCTCAAATTTGAGCTTGGGAAAAAGCTCAAAAATGAAAGTTCTCAAAATTGATTGAAACCAAGATGGTTGCATAAGTCTTGTCTTCCTAATTCAGGCACCGCAAACGGTTTGAAAAATGGACACCGTATGAAGAATTTATTGCACTTTTAGTGGAGTGGGTCCAGTGGAGCACAGAGGGGCCAGCCCTCCTCCCATGGAACCTCATCATATGACCAGTGTGGGAGCTTAATGTTAAGAGAGCTTAAGGAGCCTAATATCAAGTTTAATATTTAATTAAAATTCAGTTAATTGGAGTTTAATATGGCGGAGATTCTGGAGGCGCTCCCAAATTTAGGCGGACTTCCACTTTTAGTGGAGTTAACTGGCAGTTGCCCCACATTTAGTGGAGGAAATTGGGGCAAAGTTGTTTTGGTCATAACTTTCTCATTACTCAACCTTTTGGAATGAAATATTTTTTTATTTCGTATGTTCTCAGCCTTTTGGACTCAATGGCGCAGGTTTCAGAGCCATTGAAGCTCATTTTCGACCTGTTTAGCTTCGGAGAAGCTTTTTGAGCCACTAGGGCCATTTTGGATTTGAGTTTGGTTGAGCTGTGGATAACATTTTTTGGTGAACCAAAAGTCATTTTCGACTATTTCCTGCATTCCAGAGCCATTGGAACAGGTCTTAGCTCTGTTTGAAGATTTTCAGAGGCCGAAAACCTTTAGGATAGTTTTCAGGGCCACCAGGGCCATTTTGGGTTTGGAGTTATTTTGAGTTGTGGTTATCAGTTTGAGGTGAAAAAAAGCTCTATTTCAGCTAATTTTGACCTTTTGAAGCCATTGGAAGAGGTTTTAGAGGCAGTTTAGGACTTCTACAGCCCGAAAAGTTGCAGATAAGTTCAAAGCACCAACAGGACATTGATGAAGAAATCACTGTTTATGGTAATATTTCACTGTTTAGTGAATTTGAAAAGGCATTCTTAGATTTTTCCTGCCTTATAAATCAGTTTATATATTCAGATTTTTCTATTGAGACACTTATAATCTTGTATTGCATTTGAGAGCTTTTAATACAAGAGGACAAGCCCATTTTGGGAGGCTTGATCCATGAGATGTAGCCCAAGAGTTGGGGTGAACTCCTATATCATATTGTTGTTATTTTTTGATATTATATTGCTGAATATGTTGCTGATATACATGTTAAGTTTCAGAAAAAACAAATAAACTTAAAACACATAAACAGTGAAAAGACATACACCATTTGCAAGCTAAATTTCCACATAACGTCAAGTTTAAACCAATATCATTTTAATTAAATATGAGTGTTTACTTCTATTATTTCTTTAGGCAGAGTCTGTAAGAGGGTCAGGTAGCATTTGGATTCATCCTTTCTTTGAAAGGTGACACATCCAGTAAATGCCCCTACAGTCTATCTCTGTATTAGAAATATGAAGTTCTCACATTTTCAGATTTAAACTTAGAGGAATATTTGCACTCATTTACGTAAATGAAAATGGATACCTTGCACCCTTTTCAAGTACCTTCCATTATCAGATCAGCTAGCAAGACCAGTAATTTATTTTCTTCAAGACTCTCAAGAGGAACCTAATGCCATGATCAGAAGACTAAACTAGGTGATAGAATTAAGTAAAAGTAGAAATAAAGTCATAGACAATTTGATCATTTATCAGGAGAAAATGAAATCTATTTTTGACAAAAAATCAAGAGAAATCATGTTTCAAAATGGAGACCTATTATTAAGATGAGATACCAGGAGGGAAGAGAAAGGGAAACATGGAAAATTTGATCCTTTATGGTATGGTCCTTACAAAATCTCTGAAGTCAGATCAAACAACACTTTCTTTCTAGAAAATCTTGATGGAGAAGCAGTAGAACTGCCTGTAAATGGGTAGTATCTGAAACATTATTTCTAACACTAAAAGCAGTTAGTTTACTATTTGTACATATTCAGTTTCCTCTCACTGTACATTTCTCGTCAAGAAATTTTTGACTCCATGCCTGAAGTGAAGGCACTAATCTTCTGGTTCTTAGTGTTTCATGGCAAAAAACACTATCCCCAAGTGGAGCTAAGTGTTGTCGATCATAGTCATATCCTTTTATTTTTCAAATATTTGGAAAAAATAAAAAATAAAAAATTTGGGAAAATATGTTGAAGTATTGAACTCTTATACTTTAGCATAAAAAAGATTGATGTTCATTAAAGTTTAAGTTTAAACATTTAAACTTTATGATGGTGGGTCCATATTAAAGGTTAAATAGCGATTGTTTTGAATGGCAGAAAGCGTCAATCATTAGAAACTCTATAAAAAATCCCAACCCATAGGCACAACTAGCACAAAAGATATCATGTGGAGTGCCTCCGCAGTTGACTGGGTTGACTGTGGGGACCACGAAGATCAACGACGGAGATCCAATGCGGGGGCACCAGCCATGTTTTTCCTCCATACCCTAAGAGCCCCCACAGAGACATAGGATGTTGAGTTGGCCCCCTATGTCCTCCACGTCAAGCAGAGTTAATGGTTGCTGGCGCGTCTTGTCAGTATTTAATTCAAAGCTCACGCCACCTATTTAAAGAATTTTTTTGCCTATTTTTCAAAATTACTTGCAAATTTTTGCGCTACACCCTATTTGAGCTCTCCGTCACCTTCAAAATTTGTCCACCCTGTAATTTTTTTTCCACATAAGCTTCTAACCATGGCTAAAATGTCATCCCTGTCAGGTTTAACCAGCCATATCCCTCTCATGGATACCGAAAGGGATATCCAAGATACCCTCTGTTCAGTAATACATCTCCCCTTTTACCAACAAGTTGTATTGAATACCAATGCCTCTCCTGTATATTCTATCATGATCAAGTCTGGAGTCTTGTCTGCATGCATCCCTAAAACCCACCTTTTCCCTAAATTCATTTATTGGTTGGTATCGGTTATGTATCCAAGGAAATGCTTTGTCATGAATTCCCAAGGAGAAAATGTTTTGTAGGTGTCTACTCTATTAATCCACCAAGCCTTATGCTATCCTGAGTTGGAGTCCTGCATTCAATTTTATGATGATTCACTGGTTCAGTATTATGACAGTCTTGTAGGAGAAGAATTCAATTAGTTGATATTTCATTTGAAGCCTGACATGAAGCAGTTTCAGCCAGATTGCAAGCAGTTTAACATGGGGGTTTTTTATGCTGAGACTCGCTTGGTTTTGAGTCATATTGCAAAAATTCTGGGTAAGGATGATGATAATGTAGTGGATAAATCAATTTTAGGAATGTTTGCCATGATGATGAAGCTAGGAATGGTGCTGGATATTCCATCTTACTGGTAAGAAGCAGGCAACTCACAGTTGATGAGCCTCTCATTAACAAGTTCTTTTAAATTTCCCTCATTAATTGTATATTTGTTCTTATACCAAAATGTGGAGGAGTTCATGCATTTAGGCCTAAATATTATGGATTCAAATAAAAGAAGACAATCAGTGATATTCTAGACAGATGTAGTTAGAAGGGAGCAAAATGAGACTAGGTTGTTTTATTTTGCTAGTTATTACATGCCAACTGCATACAAAATATTGAATGGAAGTCCTCCCCCCTGTTTCCTACCTAAGGCTCAGGATTTTTTTCATTTAGGGAACAATTTTAAATATGGAGACTGGTTTGTATTTGAGGAATATTCTTAAATAAGGCTATATGGAGCAAGTGTTGAGCCTTACAAACTCCAAAATTTTGTGCTAATGAGGCTTTTTCTTTGGAATTCATTAGACAGAGTCTAAATGTTGATCAGGTTCATTTTGTGCCTATGAAGAAAGGTCACATGTACAAATTACCCATGGTTGTAGGCCCTTTCATAGTAAATATGAGACAGGCATTTGATGAAGTGACCAAAATTTTGGATGACATGCAGATGTTATTAGGAGAAAGTTGGCCTTATGACCCATATGGTGTTATTTCAAATAGAAGGATTGAGAATGGATATTCTGCTTTTATTCAAGAAAGTAGACCTGAAAAGGAGAAGATAGCATGTAAAGATGTGAATAACTCAGTAGATGATAATATTCAAACTCCTATTATAGCAGAGAAATCAGCTAAAAGAACCAAGGAAATGGTGATTGATCTAGATGATGAGGAGCAGGGAGCCATGAATAGAACAAAAGTTACTAAAGAGCCTGCATCTACTGCTCCTGGTTTTTCTTTGCATTGGGAGAAGAAAAAAATGCTCCTGCCTCACCCAGGAATCATGAAGCTTCTCATGAATAGGGGCCCTTGATTAAACATATGTTCTCATAAATTGAAGAAAGAAACCAAAGGATGAAGGCTAGCATGGAGGCCCAAGCTGAACATCAAATTACTATTGAACAAAAAAGGTTGTTAACTGTAATGGATCTTGAAAAATATCAGTTTAGAATTTCTCTCTCACATCCTACAAATATGTCAATTGGTCCTTTCAGCAATTTCAACACTGTTAATGTGACTATGGATGTAAATAAGATTCCTCTAATTCATAAAATAAACTTGCATATGCAAACAGGTCAATTGATTGTAAATGACCTCACTAAGACAAATGCAATGGAAGTAAAGGCGGAGAATATGTTGGGCAAAGTAATTAAGTAGCTGAAGTTAGAAAAGGCTAATTCAAGAGCCTTGACAGTTCAAAATGAAGAGTTGAAGAAGATTATTATTAAAATTGGCGTAGACCCTAGTGACAAGACTGTTGTGTAGAAATTCATGCAAAGTGCTGAGGTAGAGATTTCTACAATAAGGAAGAAATTGAAGTTTCCTTCTGGTGAACATTCAATGGCTATAGAAGTTGCAGAGGTAGAGAAGGAAAAAGAAAAGTTGTTACAAAAAATCATGCAGAAGGATGAAGAACTTTCCAAAGTAAAGCAGATTGCAATTTCATTACAAAATCATATTGATAATTATAACTGTACCTTTGTTTTTCCTACAGGTGATGAAGACCCACAAACACAAATTATTCAATTAAATACTAAGTTGTAGATGGTCGAAAAATATAGAAAGATGGCTCAGACAGATTTGGAGACTGCAACAAAATTGATGAAGGTCCTAGAAAATGAAGCGATAAATACAGAATGGATTTAACAATGTTACCAAAGAAATGGGAACTATTACCTCAAAACAGGAACTCTAGCCTAAAAAGACTCAAAAACATGAAAAAACGTCCCAAAAACATAAAGTGTGTATTCCAAAATGCATTTGTTTTTTTCTCAAGGTCAAATTTCACCTTTTCATAAAATTAGCTAAAACGAAATTGTTTCTTGAAAAAATGATCGAAAAAACACCCTCAAAACAAAACTAGTTAATGTTGGAATAACAAAAAAAAACAGTGTGTCACATTTTTGACATATTTTAACAATGGAATTAAAGACAACATATGAGGACATTGAAAAATTGTAAAATTCTAAATTTTTTGATAGATGATGTTAAATATAAACAAAATCACGTCTTAAGGGCTTATCATTTCGAAAAAATTTTATCCATGTTGTTAAACATAAAATATCATGACTCTAAACAACCCTAAAATTGTAATTATTTTCAACCATAACGTTAAAGATAAAATTTCGTGGCGCATAAAAACCTTAATGAGAAGTTGTAAATCTCAAGTTTTTAAATTTTAAGTTTTCAAGATACTTGAACCATGAAATTATAGAGAAATTATATGACTTGAACAAATTTTAAAAATGAACAAGTAGATGAAAAATTTATTATCCATATATTTGTTTGTTTATATATAAAAACATATTTTTTAAATTTTTTTATTTTTTTTCTATATTTTAAATTACAATTTTTTTAGTTTTAAGAAAATAAAAAATAAAAATAAAATCTTCTTATATATGCTTGTTTATATTTTAAAACATATTTAAAATAAAAATTTACTGTTTCTTTATATTTTAAATAATAATTGTTTTAATTTTAAAAAATTAAAATTAAATTTTTTAATTTTTTTTATTTGTTTGTTTATTTTTTAAAACATATTTTTTAATTTTTTTTTATTGTTTTTTTTTATATTTTAAAATTTTAATTGAATCGTCTTTTTTTATATTAAACAATACATTTTTTTTTATTATAATAGTTTTTGTTTAAAAAAGTATTTAATTTTTTTAAATAGTTTGTGTTTGAAAAAAATAAAATAAAATAATAATTAATTTTCCACCTACCGGGGGCCGGAGACAGGCTGGGCAGCCCTCGATGGCGCCACCTCGCCGGCCTCTGGCCCCCAGCTAGGCAGAGGGTGATTCCAAGAATCACCCCCATTTCGGTGGAGGGTGATTCTCAGAATCACCCTCCACCTAGCTGGGGGATTTTCGGAATCGCCCTCTGCCCAGCCGGGGGTGATTCTCGGAATCTCCTTACGCCCAGCCAGGGGTGATTCTCTGAATTTCCCTCTACCTAGCCGGGGGTGATTCTCGGAATCTCCCTCCACCTAGCCAAGGGTGATTCTCGGAATCGCTTTCTGCCCAGTCAGGGGTGATTCTCAGAATCACCATCAACCTAACCGAGGGTGATTCTTGGAATCACCCTCCGCCTAGCCGGGGGTGATTCTCGGAATTGCCTTCCGCCCAGATGAGGGCCGGAGGCAGGCCGAGCGGCGCTGTCGAGGGCTATCTAGCCTGCCTCCGGCCCCCGGTTGGGCAGAGGCAGGCTAGGCAGCCCTCGAAGGTGCCACCCAGCTGGCCTCTAGCCCTTGGCTGGGCGGAGGGAGATTCTCGGAATCACCCTCTGCCTGGCCGGGGGCCGGAGGCTAGCCAAGCCTCCCTCTGGACCTCGGCTGGGCGGAGGGAGATTCTGAGAATCGCCCTCAACCCAGGCGCGGGTCAGAGGCAAGCCGGGTAGCCCTCGACGACGCCACTCAGCCTGCCTCCGGCCCTTGGCTGGGCGGAGGGCGATTCCGAGAATCGCGGAGGATGATTCTTAGAATCGCCCTCTGCCCAGCTGAGGGTGATTTTCAGAATCGCCCTCCACCCAGCCGAGGGTGATTCTCGGAATCAACCTCCGCCTAGCTGGTGGTGATTCTCAGAATCGCCCTCTGCCAAGCCGGGGGTGATTCTCGGAATCACCCTTCACCCAACCGGGGGTGATTCTCGGAATCTCCCTCCGCCTAGCTAGGGGTGATTCTCAGAATCACCTTCCGCCCAGCTGGGGGCCGAAGGCAAGCCAAGTAGCGTCGTCGAGGGCTGTCCAGCCTACCTCTGGCCCCCGGTTGTGTGGAGACAAGCTGGGCAGCCCTTGATGGCGTCACTCGGCTGGCCTGCGACCCCTGACTAGGTGGAGGGAGATTCTTGGAATCACCCTCCGCCCGGCCGGGGGCCTGACGTCGGCTGGGTGGCACTGTCGAGGGCTACCCAGCCTGACTTCGGCCCTGAGCTGGGTGGAGGGAGATTCTGAGAATCACCCTCCACCCATCCGTGGGTCAGAGGTAGGCTAGGCAGCCCTTGACGACGCCGCTCATCCTGCCTCTAGCCCTCAGCTGGGCAGAGGGAGATTGCGAGAATAACCCTCCATCCATCCGGGGGTGATTCTCAAAATCTCCCTCCACCCAGATGAGGTCCAGAGGTAGGTTGGGCATTCCTCGATGGCACTTCTCGGCCTGCCTCCTGCCCCTAGCTGGGTGGAGGGAGATTTCGAGAATCACCCCCAACTGGGTGGAGGGTGATTGTCATAATCACCCTCTGCCAAGTCGGGGGTGATTCTCGGAATAGACCTTCGGCCAGCCGGGGGTGATTCTCAGAATCGCCCCCCACCCAGCCAGGGGTGATTCTTGGAATCGTCCTTTGCCTAACCGGGGGTGATTCTTGAAATCGATATTTTCCTAGCCATGGGTGATTCTCCGAATCGCTCTCCGCCTAGCCGGGGGTGATTCTTGAAATCGCCCCCGACCCAGCTGGGGGCCGGAGGTAGGCCAAGCAGCACCGTCGAGGGCTGTTTAGCCTGTGTCCAACCCACGGCTGTGTGGAGGGCGATTATCAGAATTTCCCTTTGCCTAGCTGGGGGCTGGAGGTAGGCTGGGGAGCCCTCGACGGTGCCGCGGGGCTGGCCTCCATTTCCCAACTGGGAAGATGGTGATTCCAATAATCTCCCTCCACCTAGCCAGTGGCCAGAGTCCAGCCGAGTGGCGCCATCGAGGGTTGCCCAGCCTACCTCTGCCCAGTCGAGGGATGGAGGCAGGTTGGGCAGCTCTCCATGGTGCCGCTCGGCCTACCTCTAGCCCCTGGCTGGGCGAAGGCTGATTCCGAGAATCACCCCCAGCTGGGCGGAGGGAAATTTCGAGAATCATTCCCGGCTAGGTGGAGGGAAATTATGAGAATCACCCCCGGCTGTACAGAGGGCGATTCCAAGAATCGCCCCCGACTGGGTAGAGGCCAGCCAGGTGGCCCCATCGAGGCCTTCCCAACCTGCCTCCAACCCCTTGCTAGGCAGAGGGTGATTCTCAGAATTTCCCTCCGCCCAAGCAGGGGCTGGAGGTGGGTCGGGCAATGTCGTAAAATGAAGGAGATTGGGTTTTGGATCTATTTTCAAGTTCAGGTAAGTTTTATTATACAAATTTAAATTTAAATATTTTATTTTTTACTTTTTATGTCTTTATACTAATTTTCTTACTTATTTCTTTTGTACTTGATGATTAGGTAAAACACTAGCATGTTGCCTACCAAAAGGAAGAAATTACATTGCCATTGAGAAATACCCAGTGCAATGCAAATTTATTCAAAAAAGAATTAACACCCTTGAATTTCTTCTAGATGCGAAGCAAGAAGTTGGTTTGAGGAAAGGGGATTTTAATGAATTACGTGTGGCAAGAAAAGCAAAGGAACCTCAGCCACCATTATATGGAATGATTGGAAAGGGACACTTTAGAAGATTTGCAGACATGAAATATTCATTAGAAGATGAAAATGACCAAAATGAAGTAGAAAATGTTGCGAAAGAAGCCATCAATGATGTTCTAGATGAAGTTGAACATGTATTAGTTGATATTGTTGAGGATCTTTAAGTTATGCTTGCAAACAAAGCTCATTTTTTAGATCTATTAATCAATTTTACTTGTAATGTTTATACTTTGATATTTTATGAGAAGAACCCTTATTTTTTGCAAAAAAAATGTGATTACTATTATTTTTTGACATAAAATTCAATAAAAATGCTATTTTCTTAAGTATTTTTGTTCAGCTTTTCCCAAAAATCATTTTATTTAACATTTTTTTTTTAACAAAGTCTCTAAAAGTGTATTTTTTGCATTCTATTTCTATTGAAAATTTGTATTTTTTTTTCATATCGTTCAAAATATTTTTTTTTAGCGACAATTATTTGATTTGCATTGAAAAATTAATTAGCAATACATAAACTTGTAGAAAATATAAACTTTATAATATTGACCCTTTTTTCATTTTTTATCTATGTGAAAAAGTGAAGATATCATTACAATTTTTTATTTTTTAAAAAAAGTATTTTTTTCTTTTTAAAACACAAGTACATAAATGAACTTAAAAATAAACATCTCACAGAAGAAGAAGACATTAGAAAATGTATAGTGTCAAAATCAATCCTCTAAAAAAACATTGGTGATGATACGCCACCACAATTCAAAATCGACAAAAAAAGCATCACAGAAAAAAAAGAATTAAAAAAAATAAAAAATATTAAAGTGCCAAAAACATGCTCAAAAAAAAAAATTGATTCTACATCACCACTTTTCAAAATCGGGTGTTTTTCTTGCTACGTCCAAAAGTAGGTACCAGCGCAGTTACCTATTTCATCAGTAACAATGTTATTTCTGAAATGCTGAAGCTGAGATCAAGAATCTCAAATAAAGGATGAAAGCTAATATGTCACTAATACAAGCTAAAGATATCATTTGGACTAATATCATTTCAGAAATGAAATCCAATTGGTGTTTCCTGATGATAATTGCAAAAGAAAAAGCCCTTATTGTGGGGTGTGAAGAACCAACTATGTCTTATAAGCAAAAGGGGATTAACAGAGCCATTTGGGCCAGAAGATTTATTGATTTTATCAATTCCAAATCAGATCAAGAGTTAGAGGAGAATGATATGCAGGACAGAATGTTATATGCAATGCGAATTAACAAAATGATTATCAGGAATGATCTCAGAAAGGCTACAGAAAAGAAACTTATGGAAATCAAAGAAGCAGTAAGTCAATTTGACAAAGATTTTGATGAAATGACAAGGGTAAGCTTTCCATAATGTTGGGGAGCTAAAGGAAATATTTTGCCATGGAGCTCTTATGAGAATTTACTGGTGATGAAAAAAAGCAAGACTGATAACAGACATGAAAAGACTCGGGTGCTCAAAGCAGAGACAATGGTCAACTTCCTGCAGACACATTTTCAAATCTTGTGGATGGTAAAAACTCTTTTCTCTTAAATGCCTTCTTATGGCCGAATTACTACATTCAGATTGGAATATCACAATCTGACACATTCATCCAAGATGAAGGTAGAAATATGGAAAAAGTGCAAAGCTTGGACAATTGACCTACCAAAAGGATCAACAACAAAGAAAGACAAATCAGTTGACCAAGGAAAAGAAGCCACATCATTAGCAATTCCTATAGACTAGGATATTTATTTTATGTTATTTTTTGAAGACGATGTAATTGTAATAAGACATTTTCAAGGCATGTAATGGACAACCTTCGAAGCCTTGAAGTATTTTTGGTAGTCAGGATTGGTTACAGCAGTTCCAAATTGGTTTTTATTGTATTTAATGTAATTTTCAAGTGGAAGAAAGGTTCCGAGTTTTGGACCCCCTAACAAATATTTTTGTACTCAAAGATTCAAAGATTAATGAATGAGTAAGCAAGTTTCTGGCATTGTGTTTATGTTGAAATGTATTCCATTTTTCATTATGTATTTCCTTCTATGAATAAAACAAGGTTATGAGCAACAGGTCTCTTCTTACTTCTTTGTATAAGAGTTAAAAAGCCTTAATTGGCACTCTGTTTTAACTATTTCTTTCACATGTTTCTTCTGGAGTTTGGGATGATATTCTCTGCATAAGACATCATATCAGTTTGGACTTCTTCTTACATTTTATTCCAGTCACTTCATTCAACATTAACAGACGATAGCATTGTGAAGCATTCATAATATTTGATATTTAATGGTGTGATTATAAATACCTGAGGGTTAATAAAACAGAGACATAAAAATTTGTGACATAATCATAAAATGGCTTAAGCACTAATTCCTTATCACAGCTAAGGGATTGTCTCTTAAGGTACAACAGGGAGAGATAAAATTAGAGATATTTTACTTTGTTGGAGCCCTTTTTTCAAGTCAGATATTCCTGTGCCTCCTGCACTTCCTAGGTATATTCAGGAAACCCTTGTTTCCTTGAGATGCTCATCATTCTATATGACATTTAGTGTGCACACATATTGGAAGAATTCTTGTGAGGCGAGGGCCAAACGGATCTAGAGGACGGAATTCTCGAGGACTGTGGAAGGATTTAGGTGATCTCTCCACATTTATATTATTGTACATGAAATTTATAACAAGAAGAACCATATTGTTCCCGATATTCACATGTTTATATCTCTTTATATGTGTGTAATGAACATTAATTGAATGTTCGATATTGTTCTTATGATATTATACATGAGTTACACTGACGTTTAGGGACTATATATGTTGTAAAACTAGAGTTTCGTGTTCGTTATTTCTTTATTTCTAGGTTACGAAGCATGAAGGGCTGTTGGGGGTTTTCACCTCGTGGGATCTTCATCAAACGTTGGACTTTCGGGTAAGTTCTGCAACTTGTTATATCTAGTTTTCAGTATAAAAGATAGGTTAAGTGAGTCATTCTTGCATGGTATGCCCCTGATCTGTGAAGGTTGCTAACCGAAAAACCTTTAGCGAATTATTTCCTGAAACAGAAATGGCAACTCCACTGTGGATCACATTCTTGTGATTTCCCTTTTGGGTTGTTTCATCTATCTTAAAGGTTTCCAACAGTTTTAATCACTTTTTCTAGTTCAGTAAATCTTTTTCCAGTCAGACTAAAGACCTAATCTCTTGATTAGGCTTAACCTTTTTTTTTCCTTATTTACTTTTCCATACACACTTTTTCTTCTACACAATCGCGTATACACATTGTTTTTTGTAAAGGGACCCACGTATACGTGAGTTTTCTTTACCATAGTCGCATACGCACGCTGGTTGCAAAGTTGCTAAAGCGCATATGCTTGAGTGAAATTTGAAATTTTTGGTTTTAAGATTTTTTGGTCTTGTCTACCTATGGTGACTTGTTCCTGTAGTATTTTTGAAGTCTCTGGACTATGTTTAAGTGGTTTCATGTCTGTTTCTCTTTTAATTTTCTGAAGACCGACTCATTGGGTGAAATCTTTGTTTATTGTGCTTGCAATTCTGGCTTGAGCACCAAGATCTTTTTCTGAAGATTCTTGGTTGTTCTGAGTATTCAAGACAGAGAGCTTTTGGCTCATTTGCTTTTTCCTAACATTATGTGTTGCTTTGCATTTTGATTTTTTCATGTTTTTGCATTTGGTTTTCTTGATTTCATTGACTAGGTCTTGTTGCAATTTTCGAAGAGTCTCTTTTTTATTCTTTGGAGTTTGTGTTTGCCGCAAGTTTATGCTATTGTGCTGAGTTGATTTGTTGGGTTTGTTGTCTTCCTCTTGCTCATACAAGTCCTACTACAAGAGTAGCATGGTTGGATTAGGGCATTTTTTTGAATTTTTTCTTGGATTTCGAAGTTTTCTTGACTCAGTAACTGGATAGTTTCTTGGTCTCTTTGAAGTCACTTTTCTTTATAAAACTCAAAAGCCCAATTTTTTTTTTTTTTTTGTTTCCCATTGTTTTTTATTATTATTTTTTTTAATGGTTTCTTTTCATCTTTTGAAGCTTTGTTGAAGTCTTTATTCTTCGATTCTTGACTTGATTAGGAAGGGAGTCTTCTTTTGATTTCACTCTTTTATGTCAAGTATGTTTTTGGCGTCTTTATACATTGAGTTTCTAATTTGGAACTAGCTTTGTTGACTGCCAAAAAGTGATTGAACCTTGGTATCGTTGGAGATTTCTCTTTGCCTTTTCTAGATCTAGCATACTATGATTTGCATGCCATTAGTAATTTGCATTAGGTGCACATAAGAATTTTTAGTATTTTTTGCAACTTTTTGAGACGTGTGAAGTCTGGTTATCTGAAAAGAAAAGTAAAAAAAAGTAGTCTCATAGAACTTGTGTAGAAATCACTGTTCATCGAAAGGCAATTAGTGCATTTTCATATAGTTTGGTTTTCATTGGTTTCTTTCTGCATCATACAAACATCATCGGTTTCATTTCCATATGCCCTTGACATAAAATAACAGCCAATTAAAATAAGCGATATAATTTAAAAACAACTAGCAATTTTTGTATTAAGTGTCATACATCAACTAGCTAGGTTGTAGGGCCTTGGATTAGGTGAGTGGAGAGTTAACTCTCCAAGGCCACTCAAATTTTGAAACATAGAAGTTTATTAATGAGCGAAATCCAACACCGTTAGGTGGACCAGGAAAGCTCTCCTCCAGAGAGTCAAGCGTGAGGGTAAGTGCAGGAAGAGAAGAGAGATACCCCCTCTCTAATTTGCTAAATCTTGTCCTCAGATCGTTCCCCCCGACTGCTGATACGGATTGGTGTCCTTAGTTGCCCATCCTAGGTATCACATAAGTGACTACGAGGGGCAATACCCATGGTACCTGAGGCATACATTGTATCACTTCTAGCAGTGCTTCTGGAGGGTGCCCTTGCAAAGCTTGGGTACTTGCACTGGCAAAGGTTGTTGTTAGGAGGTCAGCGTAACTGCTTCTGTTACCTTCGCTAGTAGGCCTGGGTCATAATTACCCTAGACTACTTTTGGGAGGTCCTATTTTTTGCTTTCTTGTATTTTGGTGTCTGCTCCTAATCACACGGAGTGGAAATAACTGAAAGCCACTTGCTTGGTTGTATCTTAGGGACTTTGTAGTGAGTGCTCTTTGCTCCTAGCCTGCTTAGATTTATACTTTTTTTAGTCTAATAAATATTTTAAAGTGGCTGACTGATTGCCTCGTTGATCGAGAAGGCTTCGTGGGTTGTCTCCCATGAGTGTTGAGCCTTCTTCAAGAAGGCATAGCAATAATTCAGAAGGTGATTATCACCCAATGTTATCAGACGCAGTGGAGAGAGATCCTCCATTAGGGCTTGAAGTTTCTATAGCTAGTTCTGGTGTCGGTGTCAGTACTGAGAGGAGTACTCCACTCACCTCGAGAGTTTTATTTCCAAAAGAAGAAGAAGTAGAAGTAGAGGAAGTACCTCAACCTCCTGAATCGATTCCATCTCCTCTTTCTCCTATTTCTCTGTTTATCATCGAGTACATCGGACCTGAGCCTAAGAGACTAGAGAGTCCTTATCCATCATATTCTTAACTTTCGATGGCCACAACTGGGAATGTAGCTTCAACTGTGAGTGCTGCAAGTATTCAGACTCCTTCTAAAGCTCAAGGAGGAGGCACTATTGCTATATCTTCAATTGCTTCTAGTGATGTTGTGCTTGGCTCTAGTCACACCCAAGCACATGCTTCTCAATCTGGTCCCTTTTGTTTTGGAATACCCGTTAGTGGGATTCCTCCATTTTCCTTTTCTGCTACTGCAGCTACATCTGCACCCATCTCCTCTATGTCTAGTGGATCAGCTTCTTTTCAAGGGTTCCCCTTTGGAAGTGGGCATATTCCTAATTCAAATCCTTCCTTAGGCTCTTTTCCTTTTACTTCCCAAACTCAGAGTTTTAATCCATGGTCTGGAGTTCAAAGTTCTACTACCTTTACTAGTTGGAACCCTATCTTTACACCAGTAGGGGCAAAGAATTAGTTTCTCGTTGGTCACTAAGGGAATGTTCCTTTCTCTTCTTCAAGTGCTTATCAGGATTTTTCTCCTTTTTCAAATGCTTGGAACCCCTATCAGGGGGTTTCTTCTTCATTCACTGCTTCAGTGGGGGGAACTGGTTCGGTTTATAGTAACTCCATGTTGGGAGGGGGTCCTTCTCTGAATGCTGGGTCACAAGGATTTTCCTATGGCTCAACCTTTTCTACAAACTCTTTCTGGCAACTTGGTGCCTCATCAAATCCAGGGTATTATTTTCATAATGTGGGGAATCCATCCTATCAGGGATGGAATTCCCAAGCTCCTCCTTGTTTACCATTTCTGGCAAACTTGCCAGATTTGTCAAAATTGACTAATGATCCAATCCGATATAGTCCGAGGTGGCCTCCGGTCCCCACCAAACTACCTTCAGACATTCCAAAGTTTGAAGGAAAGAATGGAGAGGATCTAGCAGATCACATCACCACTTTCCATCTATGGTGTTCATCAAACTCCCTGATTGATGATTTTATTAGGTTGAGGTTATTTCAGCGCACCTTGATTGGAAATGTAGCTAAGTGGTATATTGAGTTAACTCGGGGCATTTTTTCCAATTTTGGAGATTTGGCTACTATGTTTTTAAATTATTTTTCAGTTTCTTGTTCGTTATGATGCCGAGACTGAACTCTTGGCTAATTTTAAGTAGGACAAGTCAACCCACATTTCTGATCATATTCAAGAATGACAAAGAAGGAAGAGGCTCATTAAAGCCTATATTCCAAACAAATTCCTTTTGGAATGGTTTTTGAAATCCTTGCAGTCAGATATTTCAAAGGATGTATCCCTGTGAGGGGTATTTTTCGAGGAACAAGCTATTTTTTAGGGCCCAACAATTAGAACTAATTTATTCTTAGTCTGGAGTCCTCAATAAAAAATTTCCTGATGCTCCTCACTCCAAATTGGACTTTTCCAAAGCTAAACCTGGTCCTCATGGTGATGGACTTATTTGATCGATCGATAGTGGTGCAGCTAACCTGCTTAGCCAATTGCAGCAGTTTTCTATACAATCTGTTTCTTCAGGTCAGGCTGTACCTTTAGTGCCAACCTTTTCCCAAGCTTTGTCAATAAATACCGTCCAGACTTCAAACCCCAAAGTTAATCAACAATCCTAAGGGAAGAAGAAAGGATGAAATAATAATAAGAAGGACAAATATGGGAAGGGCAATGCAAATAAATCCAACGAGCATGTTGGTGAGGGTCAAAAGGATAAAAATAAAGTGAAGTTTCCATGTAAGTTATGTACTGGAAATCATCTTACTCACCTTTGCCCTAAAATTCAGGATGCACAGGACTTGTTAGCTCAACAAGGATCTTCAAGTTCCCAGGCTATGTTAACAAACCCTTTTCCCCAAGGTCAAAAATTAGTTGTTGGCATGAATCAAAATACTGGGGCTCCCTCTGGAGGCACCCAGGAAGGGGAAACCCCATCAAACATATATATGATGAGTGCTCACACTGATATCACTACGAGATCTCATTATTATGGCGCAGTTGAGTCTTCGAAAGCTAAGGGTGCTCCTGATAGTGCTGAGCCGCTTCACATTACAAGGCCCACTATTGATCCCATACGTCAGATGCCAAAAGCATCTACAAAGCGTACGACAATTAATCCAAATTCCAAGGCTGCCCAGAACTACTCTGTTATAGAGGATCTAGCGCAGAGCCCTTGTGCTATGCCTGCTCTCGAGGTGTTCCAGTCTTGTCCATCTCAGTGAAGTGCTCTTCTCACTGCTATTGGGGCTGTTGATCTGAAGAACTCTCTTATGATTACATTTGATATGTCTAATTTTAAAAAGAGACTCCCACATCATATGGATTTCCATATTAGATCATCATTTAGAAAATACAATATATTTCAAACGGTCATCGATAAGGGTGCTTCCACGTGTCTGATGTCTCTCGCATGCTGGAAGGGGATTAGATCTCCTACAAATGTTCCATCAACCACTCTTCTAACTTCGTTTGATGGTCATTCTCACAGGCTGCATGGTATTGTTCCGGATTTGCCCATCTGTGTTGGGGGGGAAACTGTAAATATAGAGGTTGAGATAGTTGATGCCAGCTTGGAATACAAACTTTTGTTGGTGTGAAGCTTGATTTATGATATGGATGCTATTGCATCCTTGTTATTTCATATTATTTTTTTCCTCATGATGGGAGGATTGTCATAGTTGACCAACTAGATTGTTCTCCTGTAGACCCGAATGCATCTACTGACTCAACTATCACTTTGGTAGATAATGTTAAACCACCTGTTGAGAATCTAGGGGTTGGAATGTATTCTTATTTGATGGGTACTTTTGATATTCCATCTCCTTCCGTTCATATAAATGCAATTTCATCCTCCAGGGCTCCAATTCGACGAGAGTTGTTTAGAACTCATTATTTTTCGGACCCTTGGACCTTACCTTACCCTACCTCCACATTAGGGGAAGGTCAAGTGGGTGGAATGGCATTTCTGATATTTGCAGCTGATATTTCTTATAGATCTATTGTTGACTCTACAGAATCCATTCCAGTTTCTCTTTCATCAAAGGAATTGGATGGCGATGTGGCACCATCTTGGACACTTAGTTCTTCTTCCACCCAGGATTTCCTTGAAACCACTCTTCCATCTGAAGAGGCTATCCTGGAAGCTATGAATGGTATAGATAGACCGTGGGATGATTTTCATCATCAGTCTTACTTTCTACTAGACTTGAGCGAAGTTGAGTCAAGTTTTCCAAGTCCTCAATCTTCTGGCCCTGTTCACCCAGTCCTGATCCCTTTAGCGCCAGCATAGGTATTTGCTAAAGGGAACATGGTTGTGATTTCTCCAACTATCCCGGTGAACATATCCATGAATCCCAACGTTATTGAGTATGTTTTCATTGGAGCTGAATGTTCCCCTGAAGAGATTCAAATTTACATCGATCTCTTTAAAGAGTTTAGGGATGTCTTCACTTAGTATTATGAGGAAATTCCTGGTATAGATCCATATATTGTCCAGCATGAGATCAAGAACTATGAAAATTCTAAGCCTATGAAGCAAAACCTTCGTCTGGTAAACCCTAGGAAGGCTGTTACTATCAAAGCTGAGGTAGAGAAGTTGCTCAAGGCGGGATTCATTTTCCCTGTTTCTTTGACAGAGTGGGTTTCGAATCCAGTTCCGGTGGACAATAAACAAGGTACAATTCTCATTTGCATTGATTTCAGAGACCTTAATAAAGCATGTCTGAAAGACAATTACCCCACACATTCATAGATTAGATTATTGATGAGTGTGCCGGTAATGAGATTTTCTCCTTCATGGACGGTTTTTCTGGATATAATCAAATTACTATCTGTCCTGGAGATCAGCATAAGAATGCCTTTATTTGTCCCTGGGGTACCTTTTCTTACAAGAAAATGCCTTTCGGCCTTAAAAATGTTGGAGCCACTTTTCAGTGGGCCATGTCATATGCCTTCCATGACATCAAACATATTATCGAGGCGTAATTGGATGATTTAGTTGCTCGTTCTCACAAGAGAATTGATCATCCTTCTCACCTCCATAAAGTATTTGAAAGATGTCGATTTTACAAAATTAGGTTGAATCCAAAAAATTGTGTTTTCACGGTCACATCTGGTTGGTTGTTGGGATTTATTGTGTCTATGGAAGGGATTCGGGTAGATCCCTTAAAGGTTGAGGCAATACTTTTGTTGCCTCCCCCGTCATCTATTCATAAACTTCATAGTCTACAAGGAAAAGCTAATTTTCTGTAGATATTTATTGTAAATTATGCCGAGATTACAAGAGGATTCATGAGATTATTAAAGAAAGGAGTCCCGTTTTTGTGGTATGACTTTTCTCAACGCTCTTTTGATGCTTTGAAAAAGTCATTAACCTTTGCTCCTATACTGAGTCCACTTGATTATAGAAGGGATTTCCTCTTGTGTCTCATAGAAGCAGAATATACTATCGATATGGTTCTGGTTCAGCAGGATGATGCTCTTGTAGAGCATATTGTATGCTACCTTAGTCGAGGCTTGGTAGGACCTGAACTCCAGTATTCTCCAATAGAGAATCTTGCTTTAGCATCTATCCATGCTGTACGGTGGCTCAAACATTATATTCTCCTTCGAAAAACTTATTTTTTGACAGCAGTCAATCCATTTTAGTTTGTTCTCAGCAGGTGAGTGATTAGGGGCAAATACAATCGATGGATTGTGATTTTGTAGGAATTTGATCTTGAGTTTATGTCTACCAAGTCTAAAAATCATTAGTTTTCACAAAATTAATTTTTGAGTTTCCTTGTGGAGAGGAGATAGTCTATGATGAATCCTTTCTGGATGAGCATATTTTTCTCATCTCTTCACAGGATCCTTGGTATGGGGATTTCATTGTATATCTTCAGACTGCCAAGTTTCCCTCAACCTTTTCGAAAGATGAGTGCCATAAGTTGTGTCACCTGGCTACAAATTACTTGATTATTGGTGATACTTTATACCGTCAAGGGGTCGATTCAATCCTAAGACGATTCTTAACTCTCGAAGAAGCTAAGGTTATGCTGAATGATTGCCATAGTGGAGCTTGTGGTGGTCATTTATCTGGGCTTGTTACAGCCCAAAAAATCCTGTGTGCTGGATACTTTTGGCCGCCAATTTTCAAAGATTGTATGGAGTCGGTCAAATGGTGTCATCCATGTCATGTGTATACTGGAAATATGCACGCTCATCCAGCTCCCCTCTTTCCGATTGTCACTGACAGTCCTTTTACAAAGTGGGGTATTGATTATACTACTTGTAACCTACCTTCAGCTAAAGGTCACGAGTACATTATTGTAGTAGTAGACTACTTCACGAAGTGGGTCGAGGCTATGCCTACTTTTGGGAATGACTGTGAGACAACAACTCTTTTTATCTTCAACAAAGTTATTTCTCATTTTGGTATTCCTAAAGAGATTGTCACTAATCATGGCAGTCATTTTCAGAACAGCATGATGGCTGAGTTGGCTCTAAAATTAGGTTTTCGGCAAGAGCATTCATATCCTTACTATCCTTAGGCCAATGGGCAAGTGGAAGCCATGAAAAAATCCTTGAAGACCATTCTTCAATGAACAATTGATCAAGATATATATAATTGGCATATCATGTTGTATCCTGTGCTTTGGGCATACCGGATGTCAGTAAAAACTGCAACTTGTTTTACTCCATTTCAACTAGCTTACGAGTTTGAATCAATATTTCCTATCGAGTGTGAGATTCCTTCTCTTAAGTTAGCTGTAGAGCTTATTCTTGACACTTCCAGTATTGAATAATTCATCCTTCATCTGGAACATCTTGATGAGCAACGTCGAGATGCTACCACGATGAACGAGGCACATAAGAAACGGGTACAAGTTCAGTACGATAAAGTAGTCAAACCTAGGGTTTTCTCCGAAGGCAACCTTGTTCTAGTTTATGCCCATAAAAAGGAAGCCATGGGGGTAGGTAAGTTCAAGTCTATGTGGTATGGCCCCTTCATCGTTAAAAAATTCCTCAAAAAAGGAGCTTATACCTTGGTTGATTTTGAGGGAAATGAGTTGGTGGAACCCAGAAATGGGCTCTATTTGAAAAGGTATTATGCCTAGGCCTTGGCCTGGCATCTTTCTTTTTGTATATATTTTTGTTTTTTCTGTTGTACATATCTAATTTTTTGGTCTATGAGGTGATGGTGATGTTTTTGAACTACTTTGGCAGGTTGTTTTGGATATCATGAGTCATTATGGTTTCGCCGATGGTGCTAGTAGACACATCCAGAACTTAGCTTCCGCGGCTTAGGTACTTTATTATCCCTTTGGTCAGCTGTTATTTTCAAGAGGGGTCTACATTGGTCCTGCTTCCAACAATGTAGCAGAATACATTGCAGTCATTTATCTACTCTCAGAAGCAATATCTTCGGGTGTTGATTCGTTGGTAGTATTATTGGATACCCAGCTAGTGGTGTCACAATTGAACAATACATATCGGGTCTGGAATCCTTTTATGTTTCGATTTTTTTTGAGGGTACGTCTGTTACAAAGATCATTTCAATTTATAACATTTATTCATATTTCTCGAGCTGACAATCGAATGGCAGACTCATTAGCTAATCAAGCAATTGACTAGCATATTCATCATTTAATACTTTAATTAAATCATCAAAATCATCATATATTTTCACACATTTGTTTCATCGCATCATAAACTTTTGTATATATGTATATATCATCAGAATTTTCAAAAAAATATACAAAAATTTGGACCCATATGTCCTAAAAAATTAGTGCTTATGCCCGATCATGTTTAGTATCAAAAATATAGTATAGTCATCCGATAAAATCTATGGTCCCTGCCCAACATTCGTGTTCCTATAGAACACGATCACAGTAGCCACACGGTAGAATAAGCACACCCATTCTCGCAGTACCCTAACTACCCATCTCTGGATAGCCTTTGGTAGGTCCTCTACTGTAGACATAGGCACTTGGCGAGTTAAACTCTCCAAGTTTATCTGAACGGCATGTAGGGTTATCCCAGGGTCTTTAGCATCTACTTCGCCTCTGCGAAATTTGTGCCTTGGGTATCCTTCAGGACAGACTGGTCCCATATTTGTATCATGGTCATCACATAATTTTGTAAGTCATTTAGAATCCAATCAAAAACATGTTTTTTTTTCACATATATTGAAAAAAAAATCAAAAAATTGCAGTCTCACCGATTGCACCCCATGCTGCGCCGGGTAGAAGGGCTAGTTCTGGATCACCACAAAAATCCATCCCAACATAGGGATAATAATCCACTACGATAATCTGTTCCTCCCACCATTGGAAGAACTCGTCATCCCATGTAGTTCAGGGAACTTCGCTTCCCCCCAATCTCTTCATCAGATCAGCCCACCGAGCTATTCCTGGATCTCTAGGGTTGTTGATGGATGAGATCACTTTCAGTCAAAGCCTTGGAATCTTCTCAAAGAAGAATGTCATCAAAATGGTTCTATACCCGAAATGCTTTGTTTTAGCTTTCTGGATGGATGAAAATTGTTTTTTCATGTTTGTCAGTAGAGCTGTACACCAATAAAAGAGGTTAACTAAGCATTCCACAGCTATACTCATCTGTGTCCTTGACGCTTGGTGTAAGGAAGCAGATCCTACCACCCTGCCGATGGTGAAAAGGAGAATTTTCATATGCAACTCTGATAAATCTTTGATTGCAATTTCAGTCCCTAATTTTTGAGATCCGTCTACACAATAGATGTGGACATAATCATCTACTATAAACCCTCCCAAAGGCTTGTCGTCCAAATCTATTGGGTCTCCTCTTTGAGAGAGTCCAGTAATAAAGTAAATGTCTTCCACCTCTATGTGTATGGGAATTTGGTCAATCATGAAGCAATCTTCCTCTGGTTCCCAATGATTCACCAACATTTAAAGCAACTAGACGTTACTTTTCATATTTGGCATTTTGAATAATTTGAGTAATCCACAGTTTCGGAGGATATTGAGCGGAATTTGATCTCCCATGACTTCTTGGTCAATGGCATTGTGCTCGCGCTCCCTACAAGAAATTGTCATCCTGAAAAATTCATTCAACTTCTCATTAGGTTCATTTTTTCAAATCACGGTCTACGCATACGCGACTTACCTTGTGGACAATCGTGTATCATATGCGGGTTCGTCCACAGGAACCCGCATATGCGTAGAAAGCTCAATCAAAACAAATCTTTTCTATGATGAAAAATCAAAATTTTAACCTATTTATGGATCAAATTGATAACAATGATGAATTTAAATCTTACCTGACTAATCCGACGAAGTTTTACGGTTGATTGCTCCTGTTTTGAAGAAGGAGGTTTTTTCTCTAGAGCTCTTTTCTCCAATTCAGCAAAGTAATAATGAACAAAATATGAGGTAAAATGTGTATTTATACCCAGAAATTGAAATTATTTTGCAAAATTTCATTATGCTTGTTTTCCAAATCTGTGTTAAGCTGTATAACCCTATTGGTTGTAAGTATTAGGATAGGTATATTTTCAGGTACATTTTGTTGAGTTTGAGATTTTTTCCAGTTTTCGAATCCATGACTGCTAACCTATCATGATAGGTATATGATATTAACTATTATATAGGTTAGGGAATCCACTTTCCATTGCATTCTGCATTCTAGCCTCCGTTCTGATCACTTTCCATAGGGTCGATGCCATCATGTCATGAGTACTTAACCCACTTCACTCGCCAATTATTTAATCATGACTTGGTGGTAGAGCCTTCTTTTACATGGGCTTCTTAGTTAGTTCCTCGCTAGCACTTGTTGCCCATACTACACTTTATGTAGGATCAGGAGTCCTCTTTAGTCCTGCCATAAATTATATATTCAAGCTTCATTTTTATTCTTCTTTATTATCATTTTTCTGGCTATTACCTTAGAGGCTTCCTGGTGTTGTTGAGTTGTATCACTGCATTTCATAATGGCTACTTGTATATCTTGGCCTTCAACTGGCTTCATTTGGACTCAATGTTTAAGCCATCTTTTGACCTTGACTCTTTGTACAAAGTTAACCATTGCAAAGCACTTAGCTATTGCAACTTGACACCCTTGTTACCCATGGATGGAACACTCCTTTGAGTATTTATTACCAGTTTTTGCCACCTTGCATTGAGCATAGGATTGTTCCTATACCAGGAACTAGTGCATCTGTTTCCTGATACTCGTTCTATCCATTGTACCATAGCATTATTTTCTTCTTTTTCAGGCTTACTATATGAAAAAGACAAAAAAATCAAATATGTTAAAAAGAGCGGGAATGAGATGTTAATTCATATTTTGATGGCAGTTATAGTATCAGTTTGTTGCCCTTTAAAAAACCACATACCACTATGACTTTTCCTCATTTGGGATGGTTTTAGTTTTGGCCTAGGAGATGCCATAACGTTGTTTCACTAGTAATCTCTCCCCCGGTTGGTTATCTCTTCCAATCATATGGAGAGTTTGCTTTTGCCTCCTGCATAACAGACTTATATAATGTCATTATTTGCTACCATGGTCATCATGAGACGTGCTTTTGCTCAAGGAAAGTTAAACCTAAGTTGGCCATTCTGCGGTGTCTCTTGACTTATTTTCTAGGCCTTCCTGGTCTTGTCAGTATCTTGTACTATCACATCAGATGCTTGGTCCTATGCTCGTGTTGGTTTGAGAAGGTCTCCATTGACTTCTTGCCGACAGGTTTCTCTCTTATCGAATATGACATATTGCTCTGAGAGTAAACCTAGAGCTGCACCCTGACCCTATTTACATCATTGATAGGTGACCTTGTGCTTAGCATTTGATCATCATTATGGGTATTTTACTGAGTGGTTTTCCTTGTGTTCGACGTCAGAATACATTATCACACTTGGGATTTGTGTAGTACCTTGATTTCCATTTGACCCTATCGGTGGATATCTCGCCTCTTTGCTAGATTTCATTATTGGTTCGTTTAGAGGGTTTCTTCCATGCGCTATCTTTATCTTGCGCATGTTGGAAACATAATTTGGGTTGGTTCCTTCACTCTACTTCGTCTGATTCCTTCCAAATCTTGGCTTGCAGGTTACACTCATGCTGGACTGATGTGAGATGCCTCAATGCCTTCCTTCCAGCAGATATTTTTGCGTCAAATCCAACTCATTGCTTTGGGAATAAGGTCTAGAGTATTTTTTTCAGTACCTTAGGGTTTGCAATCATCAGTGGCAGAATTTTTGTTGTCGACAGTGAGGATTCATTATTGCCTCCTGATTGATAAATTCTTACAAGTGTTCAACTTCAACTCATTCATTCGCACTTGTTAGATTGTACTGGGGCACCTTGACACTCATTATCATTATCGGTGGGTTGTCTCACATTTTTTAATGGTATACATTATTGACTGGTAATCAAAAATTTTCTCACATGATCGACTTCAGATCATTTATTCCCATTGTGTAGAATTGTGCCATGGTGATCGGTGAAGACCTCAGGTTTGCATCAGCATGCTTCAGTTCACTTTTGACAGTCCATCCAGTTTCTGCCAGTGATTTCATCCACCCTTATATGTTGCATTTTCAGTATAGCAACATCTTCTATGTTATTTCCCGAGTTGCATGATTGTACCTTGTGTTCCACCTCTTATGATTTGGTACCTGGAGATTCAGTTACTTGTGAGATCAAATATCTATTACAGCTTGATTTCGACTTGTACTTCTGGGCAGTGATCAGATGAATCACTATGTACTTTATAGTTCAGATATACTTGTATACATTTTGGATATATGGACATGCTTTTCTTTCACTGACCATGGGTATGCTCGCCTCAGACATGAGTTGACTCTCTGACTTCTTTCATTGGTTTTTTAGCAGGCTAAAATCTAGTGAAGTCCTCTCTTGTCTTCGCAAGGTTATTTCTATGCACATAATATATTTCAACCATCATGTACCCCTTCTGACCTGATATATTAGGGTCCATCTGTTATACCATAATTTTTCACCCTCATGTGATTAATGATGTCTCTTTGGCCTTGGGCACCCTTTCCCCCCAGACTTGAACAACTTCATAAAAAACAGTGTCTAAAATCTCATACGCAATTACGCCTAGACTTTTTCACATATATACGTGAGTCCATTCATAATTTTCCATGTATGCCATTTAAATCATTCAAAAATATATAAAATTCCCTATTTTTGAGGCAGGGTGATGGTTATTCTCGTAATTCAACCACCCCAACCCGTGGCCCAAATGTTTCCAACTACTGAAACTACTTTGAGGGAGTATAAAATCCCCTCATGTGTATGGCCTAAGGGAGAAAGAAAATTATAGATATTTTTCTCTGTTGGAGCCCTTTTTTCAAGTCGGATATTCCCATGCCTCCTGCACTTCCCAGGTATATTCAGGAAACCCTTGTTTCCTTGAGATGTTCATCATTCTATATGACATCTAGTGTGCACACATTCTTGTGAGGCGAGGGCCGAATGGATCCAGAGGACGGTATGCTCGAAGACCGTGGAAGGATTCAGGAGATCTCTCCACATTTCTATTACTATATGTGCCATTTATAATAAGAAGAACCATCTTGTTCTCAATATTCACATGTTTATATCTATTTATATATGTGTAATGATCATTAATTTAATGTTTGATATTGTTCTTATGATATTATACATGAGTTACACTGACGTTTAGGGACTATATATGATGTACAACTAGAGTTTCGTGTTCATTAATTTTTGATTTACAGGTTACGAAGCACAAAGGGTTGCTAGGGGTTTGCACCCCACGGGATCTACATCAAACGTTTGACTTTCGGGTGAGTTCTACAACTTGTTATATCTAGTTTTCAGTATAAAAGATAGGTTAATTGAGTCATTCTTGAATGGTATGCCCCTGATCTGTGAAGGTTTCTGACCCAAAAACCTTTAGGGTGTTACTTCCTGAAACAACAGTCCCATTATCAAAGATCAAATCCACTTCGTAATGAACTAGCCATTTGATGCAGAGCTTGCCTTTGAAATCTTTGAACCTTGAATCGTACAAAAGAGCCCAATATCCTTTCTGAAAATTTTTATTCTTAATAAACCCATCATGCCATCTAGCTCTTTGCTACTGAATGATCTCTGTCTCTTGAATGGAAGCCATCCATTTCTCTTCCAAATCATTGAGTTGGTTCAATCTTTGAGTTTGAGTTGTACTCAAATCCAGATCGACATGCAATGCTATTTTTAATGTCTTTATTTAAAATTCTATGGGGAATAAGGGATTCTTACCATACACTAGTTCATATGGTGAGAAGCCTGTAGTATTCCTCCATGTCTTCCTATAAGCCCACAATACTTCTGGAACTTTCTCGGCCCAGTTTCTTCAATGGTTGGCTACTGTCTTTGTTAAGATCCTCTCAATGAATTTATTGGTGCTTTCTACTTGACCATTTTCTTGTGGGTGATATGGTGTTTGATTCTTTTATGAATTCCATATTTTTCAACCAAATTCTTGATCAAATGAGATGTGAACTGAGGCCCCCTATCTGTCACTATCTCTTGAAAGAGGAAGTCTGAAATAGCCTACTATGTTGCTCTAGTTAGTGCCTTTTCTTCGACCCATTTTGTGACATAATCGGTGCAAACTAATATGTATGATTTTTTTATGATGAAGCATTAATTGGCCCCACAAATTCTAGGACCCATTTCTCAAATGGTTTTATTACTATCTGAGGTTGTAACGTCATCTCATCTGATAGGTTGGCCCATCATTTGATAGCTATCATGTCCTTTCACAAACTTCTTGGCATCCTATAATATAGTTGGCCAGTACTATCCTGTTGAGAGTACTTTATGTCCTATTATATTTTCCACGAAGTGTCCTCCATAGGGTTCCTCATGATTAGCCTTCAAGATCTCAAATACTTCTTATTCTCTAACACATTTCCTAATTTGAAAATATGGCCCGATGTGGTAGAGATTGCCTTCTATCTAGGAGTAGGTAGCACTTTGTTATATAATCTTCCTTCTTTCCTTGGAAGAAAATTGGTGTGGGAATTTTCCTGTAGCAAGGTAATTGGCTATATCTACATACCATGGTGAGTGAGTAGGGATGGAAAAAAGATATTCATCTGGAAAAGAATCCTCACTGGAAGTGTAATCAACACTTATAGTTAATCTAGAAAGGAAATTAGAAACTACATTATCTTTCTCGAGTTTATCTAAAATAGTAATATCAAATTCTTGTAACAGCAATAACCATCATGTAACTCTACCATTAGTAACAGGATTTTTCATTAAAAATCGAATTGCAGCATGGTTAGTGTGTACAAATACTTGATACCCAGTGATGTAGTGTTGTTGATAGCATGCATTATTGCTAGGAATTCTTTCTCAGTAACAGTGTATTTGAGTTCTACTGGAGTCAAGTTCTTGTTCATGTAATAAATTTCATAATTTTTCTTCTCCTCTAGCTGCCCCAAAACAAAACCCATAGCCATGTCAGATGCATCTGTAGAAATATGAAACGACAATTCCCAGTTTGGTCCTCGTAAAATAAGTGCTATTGTTACACAATTATTAAACTTTAAAAAGGCCTGCTCACACTTCCCTATCCACACAAATTCTAAATATTTCATAAGTAATGAAAATAGAGGAGATGTAATCTTTGAAAATTATATATAAATCTCCTATAGTATCCTACATCTCCCGAAAAACTACGTATCTCTTTCGAAGTCTTAGGGGTTGGGATTTTCGATATTACCTCAATTTTGTAGGCTCTACCTTGATTCCATCTGCTAAAATGAAATTTCCCAGCACAATTCCCTCAGTCATCATCTTGTGGCATTCTCCAAACATTCACCATCAGTTATTCATAAAAAGGTATGATATATCATAATAATTGGTGAATTGGCAGAGTAATACAAACAAGGTGAAACAACACAAGTTAGCTTAGAAAGGTAGGAGAAAGAGGCAAAGATACTCCCATTGGTTATATTTAAGAGGAAAAATAGCAAAAATAAAGGTAGGAAAAGTGCACAAAACTGGCACCCAACAACACTCACAATCCCTATATGCAAATGCATGTTTTTCTTTTCAATTTCATTTAATTTTAGATGAATGAAAAATAAACTATAATGCACAAGAAATCACTCAATACTTTCAAGAGAAATGAAGACTAAAATGACAATTCCTCTTTCTGAAAATAGATAATTGATCAAATGTAAAATTTTAAACTTTGGAACTATTCGACAATGATAAAGAAAACAAAAAGAAACATTGATCAAACAAATATCCAAAGTGAGGTAAGAATAGTAGAGGAAATCTGGTCTCTATAGTCAATCAGACACTTGAAACTTTAGCAAACAAAACATTGAAATGAATTTCAAAAGACAAAATATGATATATTTCGTTCGGTCACAGGAGGAATGCACCCCTGAGTGGGAAACAGTATGTTACAAAGCACTATCCCTAAGCCAGCAATGTTATGCAAAGCACGGTGTCAAGACCAACAGTGTGTTGGTGACATAGGAAACTCTAAAAATGAAATCAAACACACTAATTTTTCTAAAGCACATTCAAATGACTAAAATAAAGTAGATAAAGTCTACTAGAGGCTTATGAAAAAGGGTAAAACCACCAGAGATGATCTGTCTCATCCCCAATATGGTCGCCAATTTTTTTTATGGAAATCAAACCTACAAATAAGTATGTTTTCCCTATGTGTGGTGGTCACACTTAGAATGACAAAAAGAAATATATTTGACCATTTCCATAAAATGAATATATAAGGGAAGAAAACCTACATGTAATATGTTCATTTCTCCTTGCCTCCCGTCATCGCTTCCATCTCTCTCAATCAAACTGAACTCGCTTGATCGGTAACTACAATGGAAAATAGAAGACATAAAATGACATAAAGGCATATGATCAATTCATGTTAAAAAAATCGAATCGATTGCATTTGTAAATAAACATATAACATCATTGACACGTGTATTAATAAAGGAGCACATCTCTTTATTATGAAGTAGAAGGAGAAGTTACAACCAATTGGATTGATTCGATGTCAAATCACTCCACCTTCAGTCCCAATCTCATCACACTAGAATCATCACTCCAGCAACATAAAATTACATTCAAATGACACCTCCAAGAGTTGTGCTCTGACTAGCATAACTCTACTAATACAAATTCTTTCTCTATTGTGCACTATGATCATTGCTCAATTTATAAGTAGATGAAGGTAGTTTGACATAATGAATCATTGAATGGATTTTCGAAAAATGGATAAAGATATTTCCTTGTTCATGGGAATAGGAGGATAAGAGGTTCAATGGCTCCATGGTGGTTGTTGTCACTCCTAGAGATAGTCTTGAGTTGTAGGAGACCAATGCCTAGGACATCTTGAGACAAGGAGGTCATATAGGATTTTCTTATGTTCTTTGAGGGGGCCTCCCAGATATAAAATTTGTGGAATTTATTTGATCAGTGGTTCTAGATAACAATGGGAGAGGAGCAATAGCTGCTAACTCTGATTGTAAGAAGGGAATAACTCGGAATGGGCCTGTGGCCGAAATGAACTTCAACTTGCTGCAATAGGGCCGGATATGAAACCAATGAAAAAATATTTGATATAATGAGCGCAGAAGATAAGATGAATAGGGACAGTAACTCAGAGTGAGGCAGGCTTATTGAGATGTAAGAATCTACCCTCCAGAGACTTAAAGAGGAGAATGGTCAAGACAAGAACTATGAGACGGGAATCAGGCGTCGAGCCTAATTAAGGTAGCTGAATGACTAGTATATGAGTACCATGTAAGGTAAAATAATCTATTAACCATTAGTGAAGAGCATTTTGAACACATGATAACTTGAAAGAAAATATGGAAAAATTGAATAAGAAGATTAAACCAATACATAGAAGAGGCATACATACTACTCAAAAGCCTAGTAGTAATCCATTTTGCAGCAAGTCGTCATTACATTATCTTCTAAAAATAACTCTTCCAGATATTCATTAAGATCTTATCCCAAACATTACAAAATGTGCTATACAAAATATGAGCTGAGAACTTCCAGAGAAATCAGAACCTTTTCTTCCTTGCTGAGTTGGATTTTTATAGTTTTAACATTGGGTCCCTTGGCCAGATATTTTCTCGGATAAGTATTATTTCTTGATTTTACATTTTCCTATCCAAATAAAAAATGATGTGATATAACTGAATCATATCAGAGGAATTATTATTCATACACTGATCACAAAAGAAACATAACATTTAAAGAATACTTTGGGTGAAATCGAGATTTCACTCGATTTTACAACACAACTAAAACTAAAACAAAAAATAAAAACAAAGTCCTCATGGGCCTGATCATGATATCCTCAACATTTACGATGAGGCATGGCAGATCCCCCTGAGTTGTGTGGTCGAACTGAAAACGTAGAGGATCCAGGCAATAAACTCCAGGAACGGATGGATTGTTGGGGAAATTTGGTAATAGAGCCCTGAATCAATGACTCTGAACACATCTTCCCCTCATCCCTGAAATTCTAGGATTTCGGCCTTCATACGGGCCACATTGAAAGGGTAAATTGGGTCACAGAGCTGACAATGGGCATCCATGAGTGGTTCGGGGCTAGGAGCAGTCCTGACCTCGCAAGGTTGCAGGATTTTGAGGGTAGAGCGTTTCATTTTTTCCATATCAATTCGAACAAACAATAAAATGGAAATAATGAAAGGGAGATGACCAAATACTTAAGACATTAAGGAAAGTGACGCGAGGGTGAAAGGAAGCCAATAATTGTGATTTTACCCAGACACTTGACTGAGTGAAATGTTGGTAAGTGACCAGCAATTCAAATAGATGAGAGTAAAAATCGCGGTGGAAACAAGGTTTTTATTGGGTAATGGGGCGGGATGACAACGATAGGGCTAACATCATAAGGACATTGGAAAAGAGGTGCATGGCACATGGTGGTTGTCTGACAGCAGCTAGGTATGTGAGGGACCACGTGCCAGACATAGGAGTACTGGCCTTTGTACCCTGGATGAACTTACCTTACCTTGTAACATACCTGCACCAGCTCTGTGCTGGTGGGGCCCCACGGTTTTTGTTGAGTCGAACACTGATCTCTATCCACTGTCTCCCCCCCCCCCCCCCTGGAACTACTCTGATTGGCTACGAGAGGAGTTGACGTCATCTCGTCCGACGGGTTAGTCTCGGCACACCCCGCTCTCTCGAGTGGCGTCAAAATTAGCTATAGATGGCTATCCTTGGTGGGTGGCACCACCACTATTGTGTGTTGCATCATGTATCTGGGGGAGGTACGATCGTGACATCACATTTGCACTACTAACCATTGAAAGAGTTTCGTGACCTGCCTTTAGCCTCCCACTTTGCCCTTTCCTATCCCTTCATTAGTTAGCTCTTTCGATTGTATTTCTCCTGATGGAAGTCACAAGCCAACATTGGCTCCGTTGGGGATGACACACTCTTTCAAGTCTGTTGAGAACTTGCAGACCACCCACTTATGTTCTTGTTAGTATATGCAGGACAGTCATAAAAAAGTTTCAGATAATTCTAATTAAAAAGAAAAGAATAGAAATGCATGTGTAAATAAAATATGGTATATGTACAATTTGAAGGATATCTACAATGGGCCCTTGTGGCTAGTGCCAATGCTAGAAATAGGGCTTGAGAAAATTCCCATTCATAGGCATCTCAATTAGATCTCCTTCCAATTTTTCCAATGAAAAGGTATTGTTTCCTTTGACTTCTGCCACCCTGAATGGCCCGAACCAAATCGGATCGAACTTCCCATGTTTTCCTTTGTCTGACCTCCTGACATCCCATCGCAGCACCAAGTCCCCTGTTTGGATTTCCTTGTCTTTCCCTTTTTGGTCTAATACACACTTCATATTTTCCTCGTAGTCTGCCAACCTGAAGTTTACCTATGCTTGGGTTTCATCCAGTTCCACCAACTGATTCATTCTCCTGACGAGGTCATTTGGTTCTTCCTCACTGTCTTGCAAAAATATGGCCACCGGTAGAGCGAGTTAAATGGGGAAAACCACCGCCCTACCATACACCAGCTCATAAGGTGACTTTCTAGTGGATATTTTAATGGTAATATCATTCACCCAAAGTGCAAACTTGAGCTGGGAGTCCCAGTTATTTTGGTTTTCATTTATGGTATTTTTCAGAATTCTCACCAATGTCTTGTTATATGACTCCCATTAGGGGAATTTTGAGGTCTAAAATGGGCCTCCTAAGGAAATTATAAAATAATAATAGAATTAATAAAATAATATTTGATTGCATCATCAAATTTTAGAGGGAAAAAACAAAAAACTACTTTTTCAATTCATATTTTCAACTTATCTCGCAAATTTTTTACTCAAATTTCGAGTGGGATTTCCCGTTGGATGAAAAATTTAATTCCTCATCCAAGGATTACCCATGTTGCATACTTTCGATAGGTCTTGCTACATAAAAAATGATAAATAAATGAAAAACTTGATTGCAATCACGTTTTTTATGTATTTCTCATTTTTAGTGTAGCAAGTGCCATCGAAAGTATGCAACATGGGTACTCCTTGGATGAGAAATTCATTTTTTCATCCAACAAGTACTCCCGCTCGAAATTTGAGTAAAAAATTTGGGAGATAAGTTGAAAATACGAGTTGAAAAATTATTTTTATTATTTTATTTATTTTTAATATTTTTACCCTTTTACTTAAAAAATGGTGAATCATCCCCCATGGTTGACATCATCATCTTTAATCCTATTGGTTCTTATAAATTTTATTTTTGTTGTACATTTTTCTTAGGAGGCCCATTTTAGACCTCAAAATTCCCCTAATGGCCAACCCGTTCCCCTGTGGGTAATAAGCAATGGAGTTTCCCAGAGTAATATTGTAATGCTGACAAAAGTTTACAAACTTGACTGATTTGAAGACCTCCGCATTATCAGTGATGATTTTAGCAGGGCACCCAAACCTAGCTATTATGTTCTCCTCCATGAACTTGATCACAACGCCATCTATGTCATTTCTTATAGGCACGGCCTCAGCCCACTTGGTGAAGTAATGGGTGGCAGTGAGGATCCATCAATTGTTGTTACTAGAGGCCGGGTGGATCTCCCCAATAAAATCGATTCCCCATTGTCTCAACGGCTCCTTGACATGTATTGGGATAAATGGGAGTGATTCAAACCTTTTCTTCTTTGCGAATATCTGACATTTCTTGCAGGCCCTGATGCGAGCGTGTACATCACCAAACAACTTAGGAGAGAAAAAAATGATCTTAGGATCTTGTGAGAAGTGGACCGGCAGCTATAATGACCACCGCATACACCTTCATGGAACTTTGTAATCACTTCATCCACTTCCTGCTCCATTAAACATAATAACAAAATTCCAATCGGGTCCCTCCAATACACTCACCCATTCACCACAGCATAATTTTGAGACCTTAACCTCAAGGTGAAATACTTCGCTTCATTATAATTAGGAGGACACCTTAGGGTCAAAAGGTATTCCACTACATAGTTATACCATGAAAATAGAAGGTACTTTACATGTGTTTTTTGTGTGGAGGATTCTATTCCCGCTATACTTCTGTACCTTCTAATGCATCTCCTCCTCACATAGAGAGGTTTATCCCCAAGGCTTGGCAGTTGGATTCAGACAGAATTTTTTCTAGTCCCTTCCCTTTAATGAGTTTAGGAGGCTTTATCTCCATTTCATACTCTTGAATCTTGGCTTTCTACTTTTCCCTCTTTCATTCACTATCTCCTTGTATCAAAATTTCCTTCACCACTATCGTGGGAACGTAGGAAGTTATGGCAGATTGTAACACATATATCCAGAATGCCTTTAGATATTGACCAGAGAATATGATTTCTTTTCTAGGATATTGTACTTCAATTCAGCGTCTCGTAAGACCTGGCTGAAGAACATAATAGGTTGTTCATGCCTCTCCTCATTATTCTGTAGAAGTACTGCAGATATTGTATGAGAGGAGGCAAAGGAAAAAATCATGAAGGGCTTGCTATAATTTGGACCCGCCAGCACTAGAGATTCAGCGAAAGCCTGCTTAATTCTATCGAAATAAGCCCTTGATTGGGGAGTCCATTTCACTTCATTATTTCTCTTGATAATTTCAATGATGTGTCTAACGATCTCAACATAATTGGGAATGAACCTTCTTAAGAAATTTATTCTTCCCTAGAATACATGTAATTACTTTTTATTCCACAGGAGAGAAATGACATTTATCACCTCCACCTGTTTCGAGTCGATCTTCATGCCCTCATTAGTTACTATATGCCCCAGTAGCTTTCCTTCTTCCAGGGAAAACGTGGATTTTTGGGGGTTCAAATACAGACTGTAACTGCAGCGCTTTTCAAAGGTTCACCAAAGATGATCTATGTGCTTAGCATCACTCTTCAAGAAAATAGTGATGTCCTCCAGATAAATCACCACGAACTTATCTTGATCTCCTATGAAGAAAATATCCATTGCATTCTAGAAAGTGGCATCCATGTTGATTAGAATGAAAGGAATCCGGGCATACATGAAGGTTCCCCAAGGTGTGGTAAACGATGTCTTCCTCTGGTCTTCAAGGAGCACCGCTACATGGTTGTATCCCGAGAAACCGTCCATCATAGACATGCGAGAGGATCCCACCACCTTTTGTAAAGTATGGTCCATCTTTGGAAGAGGGTATTTTTCTTTTAGTGAGGCTCTGTTTGTATTTCTAAAGTCCACCGATAGTCTAATTTTTCCATTTTTCTTCCTCAGCAGAACCAAGTTGGCTACCCAATCTGAATATCTCAGAGGAACAATGATTTTTTCTCATAGTAGTTTCTTTATCTCTTTTTCAATAGTTGGGAGGAGGAGAGGATTGATCTGCCTCAGCTTTTTCTTATAATGCTTGGCATCCCCCTTGAGTGGTATATTTTGCTGTATAACATCAATGTCAAAAGTCTTCAAATTGTGGTATGACCAGCAAAGACATCCTTGTATGATTGAAACAATCGGAGGTATTGATCTCATTACTCTTCAGGGACTCCCTTGGATAGCTTTACCACCTTTGGATCTTCCTCTGTCCCGATATTCACATCCCTGATAGGCTCGTAAAGGGTCGTTTTTTTGGGGTTGATCAGAATATCATTTTTTTCAAATAACCTCTCCAATGGCACAAGACCTTTGGGAATTAAATTTCCCTTTAATTGGAAAACCTAATGTCTGACCAATTTCTCCTCCCATTTGGTTTTTGGGTCTTCAATGTGACCTTCATCGACTGAATCGATCACCAAATTTAAGAATTTGCTGGCCATTTCCATAAAGCGCTCGAACTTTTCTTCTTCCTCGAAGACTTGCTAGTGCTTTACGTTGTCGAAAATGGAGGGACGATATCGTACTTCAACCTCATATCTGAGCAAGGATTTATGTGGCGAGCGGAAATTGCTAGCTGCTACGACTAGCGATTTTGCCATCCGGTTCTTTTCCCTCGGCATGAAATTTATATTAAAAGCTGAGAAAATTTTTTCTACTAGATGACACACTGTAACGTTCCCAAATATTAGCCTCAAGCTAAAGGGAACATTATAGTTAGCATTATCACTAGGTAGATGAATAAAATAGGTAGGGAGGCCCATTAACCTCTTTAGAAGGAAGAATAACATTCCTAATGTGAAAAGAGGAAGAACAAGCAGCTTGATTAAGCACCTATAGATGTGAATAGGATTGGATCATATTGATCCAGTCATATTTGACCAAGTCCACATGCAATGTCTAGATACATTGTATCTCCTTGATGGAATATGTAGTTTTAATGGAGGAAAGCTTGCATGAGCTTGGTGGCACATATGGATGAGACCCATTGTGGAGAGGTGCACTTGCTATATATGGAGAGGAGGGCAACCATTTTTAGGCATGTTTGGATTATTATTTGCTCTGGTTGTTGAGACTTTGCTTCCTCTTGCTGTTTAGCAGGGTTGCAGTGCTATTTAGCACAAGGGTGTTCCTAGTTGGGAATCCCTACCTCATCCTCAGGGAAGGAGAGGTTATTTGGGCTACATTTCCTCATTCCGGAATTTTTTCCAAGCTACCTCCTTTAGCTACAACACATTTTCTATCAGAGCTGGGTTGTGTTGTAGGGTGCAGCAAAGGAGGATCTCATTGAGTCATTTCTAGGCTTGTTTTTCAGTGGAGAGCTTTCCTATCCTTTGGAGGATCAACAAGAAGGACTCTCAGGCATATTTTCACATCTTGGAACTTGACCAAATAATCTTTGCACTTCTACAGCACAGTCCCTTGTAGGAACTGCGTCATTTTTGTAATATTCCAAAATTTCATGGAATAATATAAAAAATTTGTTTTGCACTAGGAGGAGAATAAATGGGTAAGAAAACCCATTGATAATAAAATCTAAATAAAAATCCCTTACAATGTGAAAAGGGATTAAGAAAGAACTATATTTCACACCCCATGTGTGAAATGAGATAAATTGCAGATGGATAAGTCTAAAGGAGGCCAAGTCAACTGCCCAGTTATGAGAGATAAGGATCGCTTGGTGGGGTAACGCAATTTGCATGAGGGGAAGATCACTTGGGGAGGAAACCTTAAGGTGTGGTGCCCATGGCAAGGCACATTTCATTTGCTTAAAATGAGAAAAATGCAGCCATATCTCTTCATGTTTTTATTATCATTTTTCTTGTCTTCTTAGACAAGTGCATTCTCCTGCTGTTTAGCTGAGATGCAGTGCTACTATCACTGGGTGTTGCCGGGTGGGAATCCCATCTCTTCCATAGAGTAGCTCTTGTAGGACATTTTTCCTAATATTCCCCATATTCTGGCTTGAGGTCAAATAATTCCATTAAGCTCCAACACAGTCTCCATTGGTGGTTGAGTTGTGTTGTTGGGTGTTGCAGGGGAGGGTTCTTCAACACCACTTCCGGTATTGTATTTCAGAGGAGGAAGTATCCATTCCTTTGGGAGATCAGTGAGGTAGTTCTTGATCTTATTCCCATAATCATTGACACTAGTCCAACCATTTTCCATCAGCAGAAGAGCATCCCTCTTCCTTAACTGCGTAGTTCCTAGAGAGTATTTGCAGTGAGGGTTGCAGTATTTCATCGGGAGGTGAGATCTTCAATTATAGGATCAGCCTATCATTAGGAAGGTAAATCGAAGGGGTTTGTTTTAGAGGGTTCATCATCTATAGCAAGCTCCTTATATTTCCAGTTCTTGAGTTACTGCTACCCAGCAACTCCGGAATTTCTGCAGGAGTTCCATTTTGTCTAGTTTCCAACCAATCCTCTTAAGGGATTGATGTATCAACTTTTCAGGGGTTGAGAGCTTGCTCCCCCCATATTTCTTTGAGCTTAAATTTCTTCATATTTATATTTATGTATTTACTGCTACAGTATCTCCTATAAACTACGCAGTCTTGGCCTAGAATAAACCATGTAAAGCAGTGTTTCTTTATTCTTATGAATATGTCTTCTTAAGTCTCTTTGCTTGATTTGAGTAATAGATTCCTCAATAATTTGTCTAAATTTTCTACTATAAATTCATCTAATGGCTGATTACATATTCATATGACATGGCTCAATAAGAATTACGCTGTCATTTCCTTGCTTGAGTAAAGTATTGTTGCGGCCCCTTAACTAGGCATTTTCTGGAGAGCATTAGAGGTGGGAGACTTTTTTAAACCATCTAAGAGGATTTATTTGGAGCCTCCTCTTGGATTTTAGACTTATATGCTTTATTCTAAGGGATCCAAATGCTGGGTCCAAGTCTCATAGCAGGCATTCCTGAAAAATGCATCTTTCAGGCGTGCCTTGCTGAGCAATCCTAAAAAGGGATACTACAGTGGTACCGGAGCATCAAACTTGGGATAGCCTGTGAGTTCAATATCAGATGAATATGATGAAGAAGATGAGCTTGATATCATCTATTTTCATAACAATGAAGAGCCTCCCCAAGGAGGAAGAGAAAACAGAAAGGGAAGGCCTCTGCACTTCCTATTCTCACCTAGAAGGAAGCAAAAAGTTGAGCAGGAGAGAGACTTCATCTCTTGGAAAGAAGGAGGATAGACTCACAAGCCTTCTTCCCAAATCTGTGCAAAACATTCATGAATATTTCAGAAATATTAGGAGGGAGATTGATGGAGAATCTCAAATAAAGTTTGAAAACAAAGTAAACCCTAGATTTTCACATGGTGAAGGTAAGCATGAAAACACACACCATGATGAGAAGCGCAATCAAAGGTCCAACATTCCCATGGGGGAGATGGAATAAGGAGGAAAGGTGACTAAGGATGAAACCATTAGTGATTTCCTGAAGGAGTATGACTCTCACACTCAGAAATTCAGAAATCAGTTCACTTTTTCTGAGTTTTACAAGATTAAGGTGGAGGGAAAGGAGCAGCAACATAGATTTCATCTATCTACTTTTGGAGGTTCACCTTCATGTTCAGCAAAATATTGGGTCGAGGAGCTGAAAACCTTCCAACAGCAGCACCACATTTCAAGAGAAGAAACCATCAAGGTTGGAGCACTGCATTTGAGAGGTAAGGCCCATGCATGGTGGAAAATTGAGTCCATTTCTTTTGAAAATGTTAATGCTTCATCTTATGTAAATTTCACTAAGTCATTGGTGGAAAGATTTGACCTGAACACTCTTGAGACTTATGTGATGAAATGAGACCAAGATACTCAAACAAAAACCCTGCATAGAAACACAGAACCACCTCAGGAAACCATTGGAGGAGCTGAAAACTTGCATCATGCCTTGTTGGGGCCAAAAAATTCATCCCACACCTTTGAGCCACAGAAAAAAGGGCTCTCTTTTTCAAAGGTGGATAAAATCACTGGGGTGTTGACAAAATTTATTGCAGAAACAAAGGGCAATAGTGCTGCTAAGTCTAGAGATCATCTAGTGCCTCATGCAGAGGAAGAAGGAGCTTTTGCTCCAAATAGAGGGATTCTTGTATCTTTACAAGAAGGTCCCCGGGATCTCATGCATGGAGATCAGGGCACACTTCATGATCCATATGTGCCATGGAATAAGATGTGTGAAACCAAGAAGACTCGGGAAGAAGATAGAGAAGAGAGCCAACATCATGTGTTGAGGAAGGCACATTCCTATCCATTTTCAGAGGTGATTGCACCTACGAAGGTGATTGGATTGCGCAGTGAAAGCATGGATAGAATTGTTCATATATATATGCAGTCATCTTCAAATTAGAATGTCTCATTAAGTGAAGACATTACACCAAGGATACCACTGGTTCATATGAGGAGGATAGATGCTTCAATCAATGAGGCCCTAATAATTAATTTTAGCAGCGAGGAGACCTTGGGACAGCTTGTTACAACTTTGGGAGCCTTGGGTAAAACCAAAGAGGAGAGAAGCATTCTCTCACTATCATTAGTACCCAATCTCCTTACAGTTTCTATGCTATGGTAGGAGAAGCAAGGGAAGGGCAGCAACTTTCCCACTTGTACATTTGGCAGGGTAGCAGTATTGCACACTACTCCTTGAAGGAGTTGGCACAGCCACTTCTTTTCCCTTGGAGGAGGAGAGAATCATCTATGAGTTGTTCCCTTTGCATGATAAGAAATCATGGTAGGGACATTGTTAATTTATGTGATTTACATGTTGATTCCTCAACCATGTATATGCAGGATATTGCTCCAAGTAGGATCATTCTTTGCCTAAGAATCCTTGGTCTACTTGAGGCCAAGAGCATGATTGATGACCATCCCCTTGATAAACTTGGGGAATATTTGTATTTTGGAGGGCATGCTCACCATGTATCATACATCATTCATTTCCTCCAAACACATGGGGAGAATGTAGCAGCACACCAATGGTTGAAAAACCACATCCTTTGTCATTCTCTATTACAGTTTATGATCAAACTGTGTTGGTTGCATCTGAAGGATCATTGCCATACTCATTTGTTACATATGGCAGCCAGAATGACTTTCATTTTGTCTCCTTGTGCTACTATTGATCACATTATTGTCAGGAGCATGATTGGGAGAGAGGGACATGGGATGAATGTGTCCTTTGGGGTATAAGATCCCCATACTTTTTGTAGTATATGCTCTAATGGGAGCATGGGAGATAACGTGGCCACAATAGTTCAAAATTGGTCCTCTCTTGAGGTGAGCCACATGATTGATATGGTGCTATATGATGATGACCTCCTGTCCATCACATACGAGAAGCATTGGTCCAGCTTGATTCACAATGTAGGAGGAAGGATATTTGGAGATCTAGAATTCATCTTGACATTGGAAGGCCACATTGTTGTAGCCCAATATTGGCCTTCACTCTACACTTGTCATAAGTGGAGAGGTGAACAGTGTGGGGTAGGTTATGGTGCTTACCACTTGCAGATTTTCAGCCCACCTTCTTTGTTGGAGCTCAAGGTGGAAGAGGATTTTCAAAAGTTGCCTTATTTGGAGGTGACTATATTCTTATGGATGATTGCTTGGAGGTGGAGGATATACATGAGGGAATTTTTTTCCCAATAAATCTTAACACCATGCATCAAGGAGACCTCTGGATATCACCATATTGCCTTCTTGAGTACATTCCATGTTCATGATGATAGCTAGTTTACATGCTTGGGAAGAGCAGTATAGAGACTCTTTGTTGTTACAGCATCTCATTCTTCATGAGGAGTTCATCATAAGTAGATGCTCCAGTTGGAGGATGATAACATCCTACATTTCTATACTTGCAGTTTCTTCAAGACAAGCAACATTTGGGAGGGTAGGATTGTAATATTCCAAAATTTCATGGAATAATAAAAAACATTTTTTTTGCACTAGGAGGAGAATAAATGGGTAAGAAAACCCATTGATAATAAAATCTGAATAAAAAGCCCTTAAAATATGAAAAGGGATTAATAAAGAACTGGATTTCACACCCCATGTGTGAAATGAGATAAATTGCAGATGGATAAGTCTAAAGGAGGCCAAGTCAACTGCGCAGTTATGAGAGATAAGGATCACTTGGTGGGGAAAATCAGTTTGCATGAGGGGAAGACCACTTGGGGGAGAAAACCCTAAGGTTTGGGGCCCATGGAAAGGAACCTTAAATTTTCTTAAAAGGAGAATGAGGTAGCCATATCTCTTCATGTTTTGATTATCATTTTTCTTGTCTTCTCAAACAAGTGCATTCTCCTGCTGTTTAGCTGAGATTCAGTGTTGCTAGCACTAGGTGTTCCCAGGGGGGAATCCCATCTTGTCCATACAGTAGCTTTTGGAAGAGCCTGTTCTTCATATTCCCCATATTCTAGCTTCAGGCCAAATCATTCCATTCAGCTCCAGCGCAGTCTCCATTGGTGGTTGAGTTGTGTTGCTGGGTGTTGCAAGGGAGGGTTCCTCAACACCACTTCCGACATTTTATTTCAGAGGAGGAAGTCTCCATTCCTTTGGGAGATAATTTAGGGAGTTCCTGAGCCTATTCCCATCATCATTGGCACCAGGCCAACCATTTTACATCAGCAGAAGAGCATCCCTCTTCCTTGACTGCACAGTTCCTAGAGAGTATTTGCAGTGAGGGTTGCAATATTTCATAGGGAGGTGAGACCTTCAATGATAGGATCAGCCTATCATTAGGAAGGTCAATCGAAGGGGTTTATTTCAAAGGGTTCATCATCTACAGCAAGCTCCTTCTATTTCCAGTTCTTGAGTTGCTGCTACCTAGAAACTTCGACATTTCTGCAGGAGTGCCATTTTGTCTAGTTTCCAGCCAATCCTCCTAAGGGATTGATGTATCACCTTTTCAAGGGTTGAGAGCTTGCTCCCCCCATATTTCTTTGAGCTTAAATTGCTGCATATTTATACTTATGTATTTATTTCTACACTATCTCCTATAAACTACGTAGTCTTAGCCTAGAATAAACCATTTAAAGCAGTGTTTCTCTATTCTTATGAATATGTCTTCTTGAGTCTCTTTGCTTGATTTGAGTAATAGATTCCTCAAGAATTTGTCTACATTTCCTACTGTACATTCATATAATGGATGATTAGATCTTCATATGACATGGCTCACTAAGAATTACGCTATCATTTCCTTGCTTGAGTAAAGTATTGTTGCAGCCCCTTAACTGGGCATTTTCTCGAGAGCATTAGAGGTGGGAGACTTGTTTAAACCATCTAAGAGGATTTCTTTGGAGCCTTCTCTTGGATTTCAGACTTAGATGCTCTATTCTAAGGGATACAAGTGCTGGGTCCAAGTCTCATAGCAGCCATTCCTGAAAAATGCATTTTTCAGGCATGCCCTGCTGAGCAATCCTAAAAAGGGATATTACAATTTTTCAGAGAGCTGCTATAGCAAGGTTTAATACCTTGATTTTGGGCTAGTTTCCTAGGGAAAGGGCCAATCCTTCTCCCAGAAAGCTAGGAAAAGGTATTATCATCCCTATTGTACTTTATTCGGCTATATTCATGTAATTTTGCAGGAGACTATGTTATTTTGCAGCTGAATATTCAAATCTACTGTTTTTGTGCCTAATCTTCCAAGAAACCCTTGCCGGGTTATCTTTACATTGTATTAAAGAGGCTAGATCTATGTTTTTCTCTATGATTTTGCTAAATAAACTCTAGTTCTATTTTCTATAACATATTTCTACAAAAACTCTCTTATAATCACGCTGTGCTTATTTCATAGTTTTCTGTATGGGTTAAGTCATGGGTTTTCAATGTTTTTAAGCCATATAAGAACCAGGAGATCTGTTTAGCTTGGCTAGAATGATTTGTTTCTTCTACCATTCTATATGTGAGATGTATATTTCATGAAATAAGGGATCCAAGTACCATTTATCATAGTTATAGCATTATTTTCTTGAAATAGCATTTTTATGGTCCAGATCACTACTTTTCCCCACTTGGAGATAACATATGGAGATATAGTTTTGTTGATATGCACCTAATATGACAGGAATGTGTTTTAATAAAAATTTAATAAGTAAAATGACACAACTTACATTATTGTGTTCAAGTATTGTTGGATCTCCAACTTTGGAACATCTTAAGGTGTTCCCATTGTTGTAGAATTTCCCTATTTTGGGATATTAGACACACCTCATTTCTGTAAGCTCTAAGACATGGATGTTTAGTTTGGCACTAGTTCCTGACTTGCCTTACCACTATCTATGAGTCTCTGAAGACCTTGATATTCTATATTTTCATGTTCTGTGATGTCTGTAATCCTAGTAGCAGGGCTTCATGTTCGGCCACGTTGTTTGTGGCTTCAAACTCCAGTTTAGAGGAGAGAGGAACTAAACATCCTTTGGGTGATATCAAGAGCAACCTGACTCCATTTATTTCTCGCGAATAAGCACCATTGAAATGCAAAGTCCAGATCTTGCCTTCATCTTTATTCATGGGCTCCTTATATTTTAGAGGATGGACCTTGGTTTCTTACAAGAAATTCTCATCCTCCGTGAACATGAAACAAAAAAATTCACCCTCCTTACCATATACCAGGGAGTTGGTTGAACCATCAGCTTTGGTGGCCATTTTTACGAAGCTAGATTCACGGTATAGTCTTCTTTCCTCCCCTTTGAACACTGGAATAATCGCGTAAGTGAGTTCCAACTTAATTGACACGCCAATCTTGGAACCCTAGGATCTAGACATCAACATTCCAAATGGGGCTGGGATATTATCTACCACAATATCCATCACCATGCTCTTAGCCACGATCTGGGCTAGGTTCACTACCAGATCCTTTATCATACCAAAGCACTTCACCGTCTTGCAGTCAAAAGAGTACAATTCCTTAGAAGGTTTCGTAATATGAAATCCCAATTGTTCGATGATAGCCAGTGACAATAGATTATGTGAAGCCCCAGAATCCAGCATGTAATTATGTAAGAGTAAATCACTTATAACTAAGGTCATGTAGAACGGGGGGGTGGCCGAGTCTTGCTCCTCATCATGAGGTCCAAAAACCACCATGGGTCTTTCTTCTTGGAGGTTGAGGCTCTCAAGCAGGGGATTCATGCCAGGGGGTTGCATGAATTAAGACAACTGAGCCTTGTATGAAGGTTTTTTTAGGAGTTCCATCAGTGGGACTGGGATCTTGACCTTTTCTAGCTCTTTCTAGAGATTAAAAGGTGTAATATTCCAAAAATTTATCCTTCATCTAAATGGAATATTATAGTTTGTTTTATCACTAGGTAGGTGAATAAGTGGGTAGGGAGGCCCATAAAACCCTTTAGAATGAATAATAACACTCCTAATGTGAAAGGAGGAAGAATACCTAGCTAGATTTAGCACCTTTGGGTATGAATTGGAGGAGATACATGTTGAAGAGGTCGAATTTGACCAAATCAACAACATTGTCATGGAGGAGTGGCATTCATGATGAGACTGTGCAATTTTAGTGGAGGATAACTTGCATGAGATTAGTGGAAAGTATGGATGGGACCCAATGTGAGAAGTCTCACATACTATATATGGAGGGGATGGAAGCCATTGTTATTCATGTTTTAGATTATCATTTGATATTGGTTTATTTAGACTTTGCTTCCTTTTGTTTAGCATGGTTGTTGTGCTGTTTAGCACAAGGGTGTTCCTGATCGGGAATCCCTACCTCATCCTCAGGGAAGGAGAGGTTCTTTGGGCTTCATTTATTCATGCCAACATTCTGGCCAAGCTAACTCCTTTAGCTACAACACAATTTTCATTTAGATTTGGGTTGTGTTGCAGGGTGCAGCAATGGAGGATCACATAGAGCCATTTCTGGGCTTGTTTTTCAGTGGAGAGGTAGACTATCCATTGGAGGATCAACAAGGAGGGATATTGGGAATATTTTTACATATTTAGCATCAAGCCAACCATCTACAATCCCTCACAGTGTAGTCACAAACCAGAACTATGTTATTTTTGGAGGTAGTTCCTAGGATGATTTATTGAGCTCATCAGGAGGGTTTATTTCTGAGTAAAGGAATCAGACTTCTATTTAGAAATACAATTGGAGGAGGACATAAAAATTTCAGATCTTTCATAGCCTCATTCCATATCAGATCCAATTTGCAGTGGCATATTAACCCTAGGGTTATTTGTCACATTGTATATTTCTTGGTATTTCTAGCAATCTTTTCTAGGCTGGCTAGAAATCATGTATTAGAGCCCACTTCTTCTTTTATAGGAATTTATTTTGTTTCTATTAGCCATATTTCATTTATGTATTTTTATAGTAGAAACTACATTGATATAGATAGTGTTGTCACTGATCTCTGGTATTCTATACAGTTGCAGCAACTCATGTGATGATTGTTCTGAACATTGGAGGCTTGTTCTTATTTCTTGAGTGGCTTGACCCTCAAGATATTTTTGTATATTGTTTCTGATATCTTAATAAAATGATGGTTGGATATGGATCCCTCTTATTTCATGTTCATATTTTTTTGTTTTACATTGTTATGTCTTGTATTGCTTCTATTTCCAATTTGGAATATTACAGTGGTATCAAAGAATAATCTTGGCTCAGCCTGTACATTCAAGACATTATGCCATTAGGAGGAGAATATTCTCACAGAAAGGAGAAGCTATACCGAAGAAACAAAGGCATGACTCCATTATTTGGAGAAATTAAGGAAGAGATGATCTCCCAGCTTCTTTTCCAAACTGTGAAAAATATCAAGGAAGATCTCAAGGAGATGAAAGGGGAGAGGTGTAGAAAAACTCCAAGAGGATTTGAAAGTGAATCAAGCCCTAGATATTCACATGATGGGTGTGGACATTCAACCAAAAATGAAAATATACAGTGCAATTTATTTCCCACATTCACTGCAAAAAGGATGGAGGAAGAAGATGCACCAAGGGAGGAGACCTTGAGTGACTATCTTTAGGAGTATGAGTCTCAATCATGGAGATTCAAAGAGCACTTCGACTTCCAAGGGTTTTTCCAACTCAAGGAAGATAGAATATCCAACAAACATAATAGAAGCAAGAGAGGTAGAATCTTTCTATCTAACTTTGATCGATTAGCAAAGTGCACAGCCAAAGCTTGGGTGAAGGAGCTAGATTCATATTTCCAGCTTCACCAAGTTTTAGAAAAGGAGGCAAGTAGAGTAGCAGCGCTGCACCTCAAAGATATGGACCATGATTGGTGGTTTTGTAGTTATTCTACATTTTATCATGAAAATGTAAACACTTATGCAAGGTTCACTAAGAAATTAGTGAGAAGATTTGATATTAAACATTGTCAAACATCTTTTGTTGAACCCTAAAACTCAAAACCTTTGCATGTGTTAAAGAGATCTATTTTTCCAACTCCACTAGATATTTCTGTTGAAGGGGATAAAAAAATGCATGATGCCTTGCTAAGGGAAATATACCCACTTCTTGAAGAGCCCTCTTCTATAGATGAAGACATGGAGGATCCTCCTTCAAGGGAAGACCAAGATCAAGGGTCTCTCATTGATGATGAGGCATTCTCAAATATTGATGAAGAGGATGAGCAGAGAAGAGCTAATAGTGCTATACGATCAAGAGGAGATCCATCACCACATGAATATGGAAAGGGAACCTTTTCTTCCATTAGAGGAGCCCTTGTGTCTTTGCAAGGAGTTCCAAATGATCCAACATGTGGGAACCAAAGCACAATTCTGGAGTAGCATGTATAAGTTTTTGTGGATTGTGAGATAGGAGGAGAAAAAGAGAAGAAGGAGTAGCATCAAGGGATGATGATCATTCACGCTTATCTATTTCATGAGGTTTCTGCACAAAATAAGGAGACTGTATTGTGCAGTGAAGAGAGGGACAAATCAGTCCACTCATATATACAGTCCACTTCATATTTTGATGTCTCACTACATGGGGGCATTCCACCTGGGAGGCCACTAGATCTAAAGTTAGTGAGAGACCTCTTGCCATTTGGTTCACCACTCTTAGATTCCTGAGGGGTGAATACCTTGGAGGATTCTATTACAGCGCAAATAATATAGGGTATACTCAAAGAGGAGGGAGGCATTCTCTAATTTTCAGTATTACCCACTCTCACTACATATTCTGCATTGACAGAAGTTGCTACAATGATGGTGGATGGCACCACCATGGTGCAAGGGAGCTGCTCCATGGATTTGGAGAAACAAAGGGTACCTCCTTTGAGGAAGGAATCCTCCATAGATTGGAGTAGATGGATGCCACTCATGATTACATTGGCCAAGATCAGGAGGTTCTTTTTGGATGGTTGCTTCTCATGGGAGGCCAACTTCCAAAGACCACCACTTCTACTTGAGCATGAGCAGCTCAATGATGGGCATGGCGTCACTTTGGAGGATGAATTTGGCATGGGGGATGTCAAAGGAGAAGACAAAAACATGTGGGGAGCTTCACATTTCAGATCTTCAGTGTTGTCTCTTAGGAGGATTGATCCATATTGGAGGTCTCAACTCTTGGTAGAGTACTCCAAGGATCTTGGTGCTTACATGATTCTTGATGACCTAAAGGGAGGTAATAGATACATGGTGGATGATGAGGTCATATATTCTTATCGCATAGTCTTCTTGACTAGAGCTTATGAGCTCAAGGAGAAGCTATTACATGCAACACATGTGGACTTTATTTCCATGCACTTTGATGCATTTCATTCTTTGATGGAGGATTTCACTTGGGAGGGCATTCAGTAGGATGTATATCAGCATGTGGAGAGATGCATAGCCTAGATGATGATGGAGGGGTTATCACAACCACTTCCCTACTCATGGAGGGTGAGGGAGAGCTTTCAGTTGAGCCATTTTAGCTCAAGGACCAAAGTACATAGTAGATAAGGTACATTTATGGATTATGATTTGTAATCCTTTACTTTTTATGAGCATGCTACTATTATATGGTCCTATGTACACCATGTAAGACCAATTTTACGCTAAGTAAAATTGCTTTCACTATGAAAAATAGCTTAGTCAAACACCTTTATTAAGTTGTTTATGGTCTAAACAGGAAACCCCATGAGGAAATATTAAATAAATCCACATTTGTTTGATTTTCATCAAGGAATAATTAGTTAAACAATAGTTTAATTAATATTCCTAGTCATGTTTAACCCAAAACAGGAAAATTAATTAGATAAATTATTATTTATCTTATTATTTTCTAGGAATAATGATTTAAACCTTATTTAAATAATATTCCTCGTTAAATTTGACTAAATCACTCATAAATAGTTAAATAAATCATTATTTCTTTAATTATTACTCAACCAAATCCTTAAAATAATAAATAAATCATTTATTTATTTATTATTTACAAATAAAGGGATTTGACCCAAGTCAAATTCTTTTTCCCTCCAACAAATATAATAAAATATTCCATAAAAGTTGGATCTTGATTTGGTTAATAATATTTTAATTATGCGCCAATATCTAGACTAACTCAATATTTGGTTATAAATAAAAGGGTTTTTCCATTCATTCACTACATTTTGTTGCCTAGCGATCACTCCGGATCTATACTTTTGGTCTGACTTTGATCCACCATCATTGTCATATTTTTCTATCTTTTTTCTTGTGAGCTCCCTTTGAGTTCCATTTTTGTCTGGGAGAGGAATTTTAGATCTGAAGTGTTGAGAACTTACAAGAACCCATCCCATTGAGGAGAACTGGTAACATCCTTCTATATTTTCTTCCCAAGTGCCATTAATACAAAATTCATTCAACATATTCTTGTCTTGTCTATTCGATGCATGGAGAAACTCTTGTTTTTTATTTACTGCTTAATGTCTTTTAATGCATATATCTATATTTTTGCAACATTTATCTTGGTCACCTAATTTCATATCTAAAGATATTGGTAGCCATCATTGTTTTTAGGGCTATTTTTTATGCACAACTAAAGTGGTCTTTTTCATACACTTGCGATTAAGATTCATACTAACAACTGGCGACTCCACACGATTGTATGATTATGATCATTGTCATTTTTCAGATCCCTGCATATCCAACTGCTTCAAACCCAGATATTTCTCTTTAGATTCTTTTTTTTATTTTCTTGATGTTGTTTTTAACTTATAAAACCCTAAAACACAAAAAAATCTAACTTCCGTGTGTTTTCGAACCTATTGTGCAGGTGACAGACATCAGTCGTAGCTGAGACGACACATTCTGCTGGAACCTACTCTCGAGAGTGTCAAAAGTGCAGGTCACACTTTCTGGCCCCAAACCTGCGACTTGGAGTTTCAGGATGCAGAAAATTGGCCAAAACCTATGACCTTAGCAAGAAATAGGTCAGGAACTGCGACCTCACTATTTTGCGGGAATTTTTCAGAAAGTTTTTTGGGTTTGTCTGGGCCTCTATTCAGGGTTGTCTGACCTCAGCCTTTGCTAATTTTGGCCCTATACTTGTTCTATTTTTCTCAAAAAAGTGGGAACTATACCCCTAGGGTTTCAGTACCCTCGACCTTTTGTGGAAGAGTTTTAGCTACTGCAAGTTGTCTGAAATTTTCAGAGTGTTCAGTCATTTTTCAGATCTGATACCTTACCTTCAGATCCACTTCAAATTGGCTATTTATCCATCCAAAATACCTCTTTTTAGTTTTGTTTGGGTTTTTCTCTAAGGTCCCCTCCGCTTCCCTCCAGGAGATATCCTTTTACCACCTCATTTACAACAATTTTTCCTCTGATTTTTTTTGTTTTTCTGCACCTATTTCCAGCAGATCTGACCCTTAGATCCCTATCCCTTCCAACCTTAGATCTATTAGCCATTTTGGTGTTTTTTTACTAGTTTGTTTCCCACCTAAAAACTATTTGTTGAGAGGCCTGCCTTTTTGAGTTTAGATTATTACATTATTAGCTATTTATTTTCTGTTATTTTAGTTTCATATACTGTTATTTGCAGGTTTATTTACAGTTATACAACACACTTTTTATTTTTCTCTAGAAACGTCTAGGTTTAAAAATTAAAATTTACACACTTTACACACACAACCTAAGTGAAGAAGAGCTTGGTTAACACTGCCAAGCATAGAATTTAACATTGAAATCCATTGATCCTACACCTCTCCACCCTTATTGGTCTTTCTTCCCTTTGTGCCATGTTTGTTCCGTCACCATTGTGCCACCAAGGCATTTATCCCAGAGACTTCTTGGCCTTCATCCTCAGTTTCTGGTAGGAATACTTACTCCTCTGCGTAGGATTCGAGTTAGTCCTCCACCAAATCTATACTCTGACTCCTCTTCTGGTTGATTGGGTTCTCCTTCTAGTTCTACCCCTCGTTCTCCTCCTGTCAGCTTCACCATGTCTGGTTCAGGACCTAATGCTGGTGGTAGCCCCAACCCTAATGCTGGGAATACTACTATTAGGACCGCAATAGGAACTACTTTGGTTGCTCCCTTGCTCCCCTATATGGCAGGCCTCAGTCTTCCCGATTTTAACCAGTTGATCAATAACCCTATACACCATGACACTAGTTGGCCTGCTATGCTGAACAAGCTCCCTTCAAACATCCCCAAGTTTGAAGGTCTTTCTAGAGAAGATCCTACAAATCATATTTGATCTTTCCACATGTGGTGTTCTTCTAACTCCATTACCGATGACTCTGTCTGTCTTCGGTTGTTCCAACGTATGCTTACTGCTGAAGCTTCTAAGTGGTATTTTGATCAGGCCTCATCCTCTCATACCACCTTTGCAACTCTTTATTGGGATTTTCTATCTTATTTCCAGCTTCCTCTTTGTTATGAAACTGGTACCGAAGTTTTGACTTCTTTTCGTCAATCGTATGCGACCCACCTATCCAATCATGTCTAAGAATGGCAGAGAAGAAGGAGCCTATGTCGAGCCCCTACCTTTGAATACCATGTCTACATGGAATGGTTCCTTAGATCTCTCTTTCCTACTATAAGAAAAGATGTCACATCACATTTCCCTCAAACAGAAGAAGTCGTTCTCCAAATTGCGTTAAAATATCACCTAATGCTATAGGGTAAACTGCTTGGGTTGTTGGTTTTCAAATATCCCTCTCAGGGCTTTCCGGTGCCCGAGGCAGACAGTAAGATTAGCTATGCTGTTCACAAAGATGGCATGAGCATGTTCATATTAGATTGAAATAACTTGAAGGAATACAATAGAGAATTACCTCTTTGACAGTCTTGGAGTCCCTTGGAGAGTGCTGCGCAACGAAGCAAGAGTCCTTCTTCACCGGCTCCAAATCTTAGTCCTGCAATCAGTCAAAGCACCCGTGTAATTTATAACATAACAAGTATCCTATCAATTAAATCAATAAACAATAAACATCTAGATTATAAACATCTGAGCCATTCATATCATACTATGTAAATGTTCAAACAATAATGACAATATTAAGCATTGAATGGAAAAAACGAACACAGTTCTATTGGTTTTAAAAGAAGGAGGATTACAACCGTCGATTGTACCAAGCCCTCCTCAGTCTCCCAATCTCTCTTCTCTCTCAAGTGAAGAAGTCCAAGTCAACAAGCTCTCTAGGAACCTCTTTGACTCTTGGCCTTCACAATGTCACACTATTCTCTATTCCACAAGTATACAAGAACCTTGAGCAATCCTTCGACCCTCAATTAAGAGCCTTCAGCTCCTTCTTATGGGAGAGGGAGAAGGCCATTGTTGCCCTTCTCTTTCCACTAGTTTGGAATGGAAAAAACTTAGATGTTTCTTTGATCTCTATGCCTTTGCCTCTTTTGGAGTTCAGTCTTCTATGGCAATGACCAATAATGAACTGGTGCTTCTGCAGTTTCCTTTGTGAACTGACTCCTTTGTGAGGGAAAGTCGGAGATTCAAATCATTCTCCATGCTCTTTTCCCAATTCAAACTTAAAACACAGGTAACACTTCCCTCCAGTGTAAACAGAGCGTTGCCCTAGCCACTAACGCGTCCAATGCACTGATTTCATGTGTTATAACGCTCTTGTTCTGTTCTATATAGGCGTTACCCTGGCAGAAATAGGTTTAATTTAGGTCTTTGTACCCCTTCCATATTTGTCTTCCCCTCTGAGCTGATGAGGAGGTATTTTGACCTGTAACAGATGCCCCCTAAAGTGTGAGGTCAGAGACGAAGACGATGGCCGAAATACTTTACAATTTGTGTAGAGATAGAGAGATTGAAAGACTGAGGAAAACCTGAAACAACAACATATGTCAGAAAATATATTATTTTCCTAGAGTCGGGCATGTCCCATGCTTAGTAGCTTAAACAACATGATTTCTCTAGAATAAAGATATGAAGAATCTATCCAACAATAGGCACAATGTGGAAGTGTCTGTCATAATAGGATCAGGCTAAAGAAGTTGTCTCCATAAACAATATCGCAGCTTGGGGGAGGGAACACAACTTTAATGGTGTAGCCTTTGCCCCAAGGTCTTGACCGTCGATTCACTTAAACTGCATATTTCTCAACATGTGAATGAAGGAGTTGTCGTCGAACATGTGAGAAATCATCTGATTACCAGTCAATAATGAAAACTGTTAACAGACGCGAAGGTGGCCATTGATAATGATTATGGTCCCTAAGATGCCTAGTACAATCTAGCGAGTGTGAATAAAAGGAGTTGAAGTCGAACACTCGTAGAATCATTCAACAAGGAGCCAATGATGAAGACCCTGTTATCAAACACAAGACTACCTGCCACTAATGTCTGCAAGTATCTTGGTACTGATGGGTTTCTGGATCAACTTCCTAGATAAAGTGTTGAAGTCGATAAGAAGAGATCTGTTGAAAGGTAGGCACTGAGGCGTCCTACATCAGTCAACACGAAATGGAAATCAACTGATTTTGTTTATGATTGAGATGGTGAAGAGGAAATGGGAACGTCAAATGACAAATAATTTCTGGCATAATGAGCGGTTTGGTTGATAACATGAGTAGTAGATAACGAGATCTGCTTGAACAATAGAAGGCACTCTAGCAGGGTACTAGGCAGCTGAAGCGTGATGAACACCAAAGAGTGTGTTAGGATTTTACCGGTGCAGGGACACTGGGAAATGAAGGCTAATACTCATAGATGGTAGGGTTTGGCTAACTGCGAAAGAGTTTTCTGGGAAGTTCCATGTTCAAGAATTTTGCTGCCAAATCGACCTTTTTTGGAAATGTAACAGAGGTAGTATCCATTTTGTCCAAATTTTTCCCCGTCTAATTAAGTTTAACGAGTCCAGATGAGTAAAATCGGTGAATTTTTCATGTTTAGAGAGTCTGAAAATGTCAGGAAAGACAACTTTGTGCCCCATCTGATTAGATTTAACGAGTCCAGATGAGCAAAACTCGGTGAATTTTTCATGTTTAGAGAGTCTCAAAAATGTCATAAAAGACAACTCCATGTCCTGTCTGATTAGGTTTAACGAGTCCAGACGAGTAAACTCCGTGAATTTTTCATGTTTAGAGAGTCTGAAAAATGTCGTAAAAGACGACTCCATTGGGGTACCTTTGTCATGTCTTGATAACCGGGCATGGCAAAGGGATAATAGTAAGCCCGAAACAGTTCATTTTTCGTAAGTTAGTCCATAGAATCCGGAAAAGTGAGAAATATATGTTCAATGGACGTCTACCTCATTTTGTTATGAGTACAAGGAGATGAAGTAAACTCAATATTCTTTGTGAAATTTTAACGAGTCCAAAAAAGAAAAACTCGGTACCTCCGTGAAATTTTAACGACTCACGCGGAGAAAACTCGATTACTTTTTCTGTTTAAAGAGCTTTGAAAAAGAGGAAAAGAATGGCTCCTTGTTCTTTGTCTTGATAGTTTAACGAGCCTGACAAAGGCGACTCGGGATTTTTTCGGTTTTATGAGCGAGAAAAAGATTCCTAAAAATAATGCTCAGTACTTCTCCATAGTTTTAACGAGTCTGAAGAAGAAAACTTTAGGTTTTTCGAATTAACGAGCAAGAAAAGACCAAAAAAGAACGCTCGATGCCAACTTCGTATAAGTTTAACGAGTCCGAAGAAGAGAACTCAAGGTTTTTTGGATTAATGAGCAAGAAAAATACCATAAAAAGAATGCTCGATAAAACATGAGTATGTTTTCTCATAAATCTTGATCCCTTATTAGAACATCAGTACCAAATCTCGAGAGTTGCGACATGTGTACAGCAAGAAATCACGATTTTTCTGACTAACTTAAGAGAGTCATGCCCTAGAATTTTCTATAAGAAGGTCAGAAGACTTTCATTTTCACTGTTTTGAGTGCTGTGAAGAAGATCTGGAGTGGAAAAGGGGTGAAAATTTCAGCTGACGATTACGGTCAATCCGGGAAATAGTTTTCTATTCCGCGAGATCCAGGTAAGAGCTAGAACCTCCTGCTATCATTTAATTGTCGTTTTGTTAGTTTTTGCTAGTTCAAAATTAGGAAATTTTGAGGCCCTAGAAAAATATTTGCGCCTAACGCTGGTCAGGAGTACAATAGCCGCGTTAAACGCCCAACCCATGAAGGGGTTCCGCGTTAGAACGCTCTGTTTTGTACTAGAGCCAGCGTTAGGCGCATCGTGTTTTCTAACAACTCAATTTTTCCATTTTGAAGTGGTCTAGGAAAGTTTTAATCGGTTGAAAATGTTGCATTTTGCAGGTGTTCAGCTATTAATCATGAGTATCTGGCGAGAGAGAGAACATGAGCGGGAAGAACGAGAGATGGTGATGGATGCAGCAAGCTTAATGGCTCTCCGGAGGTGTGGATTGCTCAAGTATGCCCGTTTAGAACTGATGAGGGGTCAAGAGGACCTCCTGAGGTGGCTGATCCAGCAGTGGGACGAACGACATCATGTCTTTCAGATTGGGGACAATGAGCTCGCCATAGAAAAGGATGATGTGTACTTTTTGACCGGTTTATCATGTCGTGGGGCGAGGCCCAATTTGACGGGGTCCAGAGCTGACCCTCATTCCACTACTGATCTGATCCATGCGCACTGCATACGTGGCACCCAGGCTGTGAGTAACCGGATACCTATTGCACAGGTGACTTTGAGACCACTGTGGTCTATACTATGAATGATTGTTCGCTTGGCTGGTGCCAAGAGTCAGCATGTGGCCACCAAGGCTCAGATGCTCCTAGCCTTGGATTGCATGCAGCCTCAGGTTTTCGACTGGTGTGACGGTGTGGTCCGTCGGGTCCGAGCAGAGCTTACTGCATGCAAGACCCGTACTCAAAGAGAGTTTGGGTACGGTACACTGATTGTTTCTTTCATACTGGTGCGGATACCACTGATGAGGCCCAGGATCTCTACAGCGCCATTAGGTCCACGCGAGCCAAGGCAGGCTCGGTGGGCCACTTTGCTTCCATGGACTCGAGAGGGTCCCGTCTGTCACTGTTTTGATGACGGGTTTTTTGATTGGCTAGACTCCCAGATAATCATGATTGAGGATTATCCCTATGCAGGGATGAACTTCACAGGCGATCCGGAGTTATTCTTGCCCCGTGGAACCTAGTGGGGGCCCGATGGTAAGAAAAATAATCAGTGTTTTTCAAAGAAGTTTTTGTGTTTTTAGCTTTTGAATGTTTATGTAAATTTTTTTTTTTGTTGAAAAAGGATGAAAATTAAGTTTTGACATGAAGCTTTTGCTTGCTTGACACAGATGTGGCACCTTTCCGTCCAGTTGGGGCCCCTCGCTATGCACGGTGAGGACTGCAGCTACCCGGGGCTGGCACACCAGTAGAGGATGCGGAAGCCAGCGACGACGATGATACCCAAGTTTTGGAAGATTTTCTTTTTGATGTTTATTATGTACTGGACATGACATATGTATATGTATATATATTTTTGATGGTTTTGTGTTTTTAAATTTTTATGTATTTTTGATGTGATAAAGATATATGTACCCATGAGTAAATCTTTTACAATAAATGTGACAAATGCCAATCTAACACATAATTTGCCAAAGAATCGGCTGATGCATTAAATTCTCTAGGAACGTGTTCAAATGTGATTGTTTGAAATTGACGCTCTAAAAGTCGCACTCATAAAAAATGACGTAGCAACACAGGGTGGTGGACACGGTAATGATTGTTTAACTACATAATGATGAGTTGGGAATCTAACCTGACCACTAAATCAGAGATGTCACGAGATGCCGCTTCCGTGAGGAGTTGGATCACTGACATGTACTCAGCAACATTATTGGTGGCGTTACCCAGGAAGATTCCCCCGGAACCAAGAAGGTCCGACTCAAGAGTATAGAGAACCCAAGCAGCTGAAGCAATGTGTCTAGTGTGACGACTAGCACCGTCCGCATATCCGACGTATGATAACGAATGTGATGACATCTGTGCGAAGGAAAAATATTACATGAGAAAAACACCTTAAACCAAAAATAATCCAGAAGCATCAAAACAAATAGGCAAAACTTATATACATAAAATTACAAAGCATATGCCTAGTGCGAAACTAGGAAAAATACTTCTTCAGATAGAGCCCGTTGCGGGGCTCCTTGAGTGGAATTCCATTACAGTCCTGGAGTTCGTAAGATCCTTTTGAGAGGGCTTTAGTAACGATGTAAGGACCGAGCCACAATGGTTGGAGTGTTCCTGCCCCCAAGAGGTCGTGTTTTTGATCATAAAGTAGAACGAGATCGCCCTCTTGGAAAGAACGAGGCTTCACAGATTTGTCGTATTGAGCTTTAACTCGGCGCTGGTGAGCTTCGAGTGCTAGTGTAGCATCTCGATGAGTTTCGTCCAAATGATCGAGTGAGAGCAAGCGCTCTTCAGTGGCGGTGGTGCCAGGCAGGAGTTCAACTGCAAGTTTGAGTGATGGGATTTCACACTCGATTGGAAGTACCGCCTCCAGGCTGAAAGCAAGTTGGAAAGGTGTGATATTTGAAAAGAAATACGGAATATTTTCCACGATACCTATTTTGACCGAGATATCAATGAGCAGCGTCTTGGAAAGATTACCATGTTCCGCTCTGAATCGATAGTGTGAACGGTCGTATAAGAGGAGGGAACTATCTCAGGTTGGTCGAAAGATGGGATTTTAGTTTTTATCGCCTTCGAATCAATCGTCGAAGTGTGATGGTGAAACTCTCCCCAAGGTCGTTCTTCTAATGACATGATCTCTCGAATAGCTTCGCCTGTAGGCCAAACTTCATTGAGGAGATCCTTAGAGAGAATTGTGATGGGATGGAGGTTTGTACCTGTGGTCGAAACCATATCAGTGGAGGGTTCATATGTGATTTGGATGGCTTGGTAAGCCAACTCTACCGGCGAAAGCGGCATCTGATCTCCATAGGAATCAATATCTAAAGGTGTCGGTATGATCCATGGGTTGATAGAGCCATCTGAAAAGGTGGATATCATTGCAACCATGTTTGGGATCTGCAGAAGCGGTAGAGGAAAACAACCCAGTAGGGAAGATTCCTTCAGAAGACTGGTACCGATACTGACGTAAGAGTCAGTGACACCTCCTATTAGGGTTATGATGCTACTTGGTAAAGTGGCATAATCAGGGGTGCAGAAGGATAGCTGATCGACCGTGACTATTTTCCCATCCAATGGAAATAGGATGAGTCGGAAGACCGAAGACACGATGGCGGTCATAGCATAAGACCAACTGCGACTGAGCAATAGATTATAGTCGAGATGACGCTCTATGACTTCAACGTCCACGTTTACCGTTTTCCCACTCAGAGTGATGGGAAAGCTAGCAAGGTATCCTTTAGGGAGGAAAGTGTGGCCATTGAAAGCTTTTAGGGAATTCGATGGCGAGGTTAGAGTAGGAGAACCTAAATTGAGCCAGCAAGCTTGTGACATAATGCAGGTCGAAGCACCTTCGTCTATGACAGTGTGATGGATTGGTCTCCCTTTCGACACACCCTGCACCTGGAATGCGAGTTGATGTGAGAGGCGAGGTTTAGCCTTTTCCATATCAAATATTGCTAGCATGGAATCCTGGGGGTCTATTCCACCAATGGCCGAAAGCAAGGCTTTCCTTTGTGTTGGACAGGTTTGTAATACTTCAAGAGCAGACATAGCTGACGGTGCCTGCGCCAAATCTTCTACAATATTGTAGCTTTGGGCTGCACGTGCAGAGGTGTTATGAGTCGTGCATCGAAGTGTCCCTTTGGGGGGACGAATTACAGGTTCAACAGTAGGCCTTTCGATATGTAAATTGTTGGGCGGAGGCAGATTGGAACTACTTCCAGGTTCCTGAGCATCTATGGTAGGATTTCCATAAAGCTTGGCGCGAGTTTGAAGGTCAATACTCTCAATTCCATAAATGGCAGATGGTCCTTCGCCGGAAGGATACGAACCACCATTTCCCCGTTGATGGGGTTGTGGCGGATTTTAAACCATGTGTTGATGTTGCTGCTGTTGATTGGGGAAAGGATTGTGAAGAACGGCAGGTGTTCGCCTAGAATCCTTGTTAGCAATAAAATCAGTGCATTCCTACAACCGAGGACATTTGTATGTCAAGTGGTCCTCCGCACAGATTTTGCAAGGAAATTTCATGGGTTTATCCTTTCCTTTTTCATTTCTGGCAGCATTTTTCTAATTAGGGTTATTCTGATTATCTGACTGCTCTTTCGAAGAAGACGTTTTCTTCTTATTCTTCTTATTTTTCCCACTAGTTTTTTGTGAGGTTTGCACCGGATTTACCTCAGCGGGAGGAAGAGGAGTCGTTTGATGGGGGGCGGTGGCAGCCGAGGATGGCTGGGAGGTTTTCCCCCGAGACTGATTGGTGGCTACACCAGAGATCGCGCCAATGAGACCATCGGCATGAGCTCCGGTTTTCTGAGTAGCCGGAGGGTTTGGGTTACCAGGGGCATGGGGGAGCAGATCGTAAAGAGTGCCAGATTGTGAATAGATTAAATCCAGGTGTTGGGCACGATGAATACATTGATCTTCTGTCACTGCACCAGAAAGGCCAATGTCTTTAGAGATGTGGGGTAAAAGAGACTTGCAAAACCAATTGGCCAAGAGATGGTCTGGTATTGGCACTTTGAAGAGCCTCCTCCTACGTCTCCATTCATGAATATGGTCGGAGATGTGGGTGGCGGTGTCTTGGTGCAGCGATGTTAAAAATTCTGTTCTGGTTTCCACTCTAATTGGCAGTTGGAAGTTCTTTAAGAACTCTGTCGCTAAAGCGCCAAATGTATTGATGGCGGCACGTGGCAATTCAATGTACCACTTGGCGGCATTGCCTGTAAGGGTGCGAGGAAACAATCGAAGTTGAACACTATCATCTACCATGGAATTGGATATGGACCATAAATGGAAGGTAGTGATGTGTGCGGCCGGGTCGTCCCCATGTTTCCCGTTGAACTTCGGGATGTCAGAAGGAATCTTATGCAGTATTGGAGGCCAAAGTGGGTTGTGGTTGATGGGGTCGTTCGTCAACTTATGGATGTTGGGTATGTCCAAAGCTGCCAAGAATGGAAATTGTGGATTTGCCCCCGAGTCTAACCAAGGCAGTATGGGCTGACTACTTAGACCATAGGGTCCCCCCATCCACGTGTTACCAGAAGGGTAAGTGGGACTTTGATAAAAACCTCCCATAGGTGGAGGAGTAGGAACATACGATTGCTGTCCATAGGGCATAGTGTATTGCGGGGCAAACGGTTGGTTGCCCCCAACATAAAAGTGCCCTCCCACTCCAGATGGAGGTTGGGGTTGGTTAGTCCAAATGGATGCAATAGAGTTTCCCGGAGGCATACTAGTACTTGCATAATTTGGCAACGGTATAGATCCTACACCTATGTTTGAACCACTTAAGGGGATAGTATTTACAATGGGTTGTCCCATTTGTCTTAAGGATTGCATAGGAAGAGAAATATTCCCTGCTACCTATCTACTGATAACACTTCCCCGTGGTATAGTGGCCAGGGGGTTTGAACTCAACAGAGGGTTCCAGCCGAAAGGGTTGCTAAAGGGCACCAAAGTAGTCATGCTCGCGGAAGGAGCTACCGTGCGTCCCAACGTGGTCACGGTAGGAGTAGATGCCGAAGGGTTCGGTAAAATAATGACAGTTGTGTTGACCATAGGGTTGGGGGTAGGTATATGTTGACTACTGGGGTTACCCAGTAATGGCATAGAACTGACCACCAGCAGGGAGGATGGTGGCGAACCAGGAATGGTTGCCATTGGTATCGACCCTGTGGATGTCGGTGGTGAAATAGATGCTGGTGCGGCCGCAGACATATCTCAGCGTGGTGGAATCTGGACTATCACAGGCCCTAACGGATCAGTGAGCAGAGGATTGTAATTAGGTACAACGCCTTCAATGAAAGGGTCCTCCGGAAGTTCTGGTTGATAAGGGTCTATGTGATAATCAAGATTAGTCAGAGGAGACTGCTCTTCCGTAGAAGGCCCGGGTTCACCAAGGTTCAGTTCTTCCTCAAAGGTGAGAGGAGGTAGACCTTGCTGTCATCGAGACAGACGGCGTGGGTCAGGGGACGCCACAGTGACCAGTTTAATTTTAACAAATTTTATTAAATTGTGATGTATTATAAAGTCTCAAATGACAGTAACCACACACCTAACAAAAAGAAAAAGGACTCTCTAAAATCAATCAGCAAGTAGCCAGAATAGGGTGTCCTGTCTGAGTACTACCGTTCACTGGTGATGAAATCCAGTATCACAATAGTATACAGAGAGGGTTGGTCGAAATTATAGTTACAGTCACTCTAGAGCTTCGCCCGAACCTCAGACGATAGGTGTAAGCACTCTCGTGAAGACGAGTACCCTTCTAAAGACCGAAGACAGAGTGGGTCTGTCTGTTTCAGGTACCAGGACAGCCCGTCTCAGTCACCTTGTGTAAGTCCCTAAAAGTATGGCCACTAAGGATACCTCAAATCACAGACATCATCAGGGGGGTCCATGGTCAAGGACAGTGTTCTATCTGGGCAGAATACCTAGATCCCCGATCTAGTTTAGACATCCCCGAAGGGAACCCCAATATATAACACACCCACAAGATGCAGTCGAAGGCAGGCTACCTTCTAGTGCACCCAAGTGTTGTCTCGGGCTGAGCTCCGGTAAAGGAACGGTCCCGATAATATGAGTGCAGCAGGATTTCACTCGTTAATGACTCTAGTTTTCAAGTTTTAAGATCTTGGGTAGTTTTCTCACTTTCCTAACCCAAGATCCTAGCCTGAACTACTGTTTGTGTGAGCTCCAAAAAGAGTAATTAGATTGATTTTATTATCGCTTTATTTTTAGTGTACTTTATTATTAGTCTTGCAGAGGGGGAGTGGACGTATGAAGTATAGTGAGACTCTGACTCAAGAAACCATGCAAAACATGCTCTAAATATTAAATTCAATGAAGAGTGTTTCTACAGGGAGAGGTTTCTTTTTCAATCATCCATGCACCAACATGTAAATAACACAGCTCGACTTTTAAAGATTCAGACTTCTATCTACCTCTTTTAACAGTCTATGAACTAAAACTTTCAGAATAAACTCAGCTAGATACAGAAAAATAAAAATAAAATATTTTCTCTTAAAAGGTAAATGCTTTGCACACTAACTAAACAAGAGAAAAAAATAACAATGCCAGCTTAGCAGACAAGCACAGGGATTCAGTCAATGAAAGGTACTGATGACCAAAAAACTCTACAGCTAAAACACAGTCACAGCAGTGAACAACAAGGTTTTTGGTTGAGTAACGCTATGTCTGTGAGAAAATACAACGTTATAATGCCCTGTATTTAAGCATAGACCACGTTATAATGCACTGGATAACATGCATAGATTGCGTTAACCAGGGAAAAGCTCTTCAGTTAGCCAGACAGGAACAAGATTGAAATCTGCAAGCGTTTGGTATGTCTACTGGGCATCAAAAATGGTCGGAAGAATCTGTGAACAGAGGAGAGAAGAAAGGAAGGAAAAAATAGTCCAGAAACTATGGGGGAACTCCCCAGTGGAGTCGCCAATTCTGCTATCGGGTAAACTGCTTGGGTTGTTGGTTTTCGAATATCCCTCTCAGGGCTTTCCGGTGCCCGAGGTAGACAGTAAGATTAGTTATGATGTTCACAAAGATGGCATGAGCATGTTCATATTAGCTTGAAATAACTTGAAGGAATACAATAGAGAATTACCTCTTTGACAGTCTTGGAGTCCCTTGGAGAGCGCTGCGCAACGAAGCAAGAGTCCTTCTTCACCGGCTCCAAATCTTAGTCCTGCAATCAGTCAAAGCACCCGCGTAATTTCTAACATAGCAAGTATCCTATCAATTAAATCAATACACAATAAACATCTAGATTATAAACATCTGAGCCATTCATATCATACTATGTAAATGTTCAAACAATAATGACAATATTAAGCATTGAATGGACAAAACGAACACAGTTCTATTGATTTTGAAAGAAGGAGGATTACAACCGTCAGTTGTACCAAGCCCTCCTCAGTCTCCCAATCTCTCTTCTCTCTCAAGTGAAGAATTCCAAGTCAACAAGCTCTCTAGGAACCTCTTTGACTCTTGGCCTTCACAATGTCACACTATTCTCTATTCCACAAGTATACAAGAACCTTGAGCAATCCTTCGACCCTGAATTAAGAGCCTTCAACTCCTTCTTATAGGAGAGGGATAAGGCCATTGTTGCCCTTCTCTTTCCACTAGTTTGGAATGGAAAAAACTTAGATGTTTCTTTGATCTCTATGCTTTTGCCTCTTTTGGAGTTCAGTCTTCTATGGCAATGACCAATAATGAACTGGTGCTTCTGTAGTTTCCTTTGTGAGCTTACTCCTTTGTGAGGGAAAGTCGGAGATTCAAATCATTCTCCACGCTCTTTTCCCAATTCAAACTTAAAACACGGGTAACGCTTCCCTCCAATGTAAACAGATCATTGCCCTAGCCACTAACACGACCAATGCACTGATTGCCTGTGTTATAACGCTCTTGTTCTGTTCTATATAGGCGTTACCCTGGCAGAAATAGGTTTAATTTAGGTCTTTGTACCCCTTCCATATTTGTCTTCCCCTCTGAGCTGATGAGGAGGTATTTTGACCTGTAACACCTAATCTATGCTTAGTTGGGTTATCTTTATATCGTTCTACCTGATCTTCCTAAACCTGGTGGTGCCAACGCACTCGGGGCATCTCATGCCACCGAAGGTATCGTTGGAGCTCTCTCTCATCCATACGATCAACCTTCCATGGGCTATGGTCTTCCTCAGGGAAGGGCTAGCACCTCCTACACTTATCCCCCTCCCAGTAGCATGTATCCAGGATATGACATGTCTCCTCATTTTTCCCAACCTTCTTTTTATCTGTATCCGTAGCCTGGTGCTCCATCTCCTCCAGCATTAGCACCTCCTCCTCCCTTGCCTTCTCAACCCCCGCAACAGTAGCCACCGCCCCCTCAGGGGCAGGTGTATGCACATTAGGGCGTGATTAATCCTCCTCCTTCCAAAAAGAAGAGGAAAGGCACTCAAAATCAATCTTCTCCTGGTAATCCTAAACCTAATCCTCAAAAAAATGCACCTAACACTACTAACTAGCAATAGGGCACTTAGCCCAAGCAAGACAGGCATGTTCGCACGAACAAGCCTTGTACTTGTTGTGGTGTATATGTTCATTACACACATGATTGTCCTCTTTTACCATAGATGAAGCATATGTGGGAGTCTCAAGTAACATTGCGAGGACAACAAGCCTCCCCTTCCGTCCCTCCTAGTGCTGCACCTAGTCAGTCGGTTATGTTTACTAATCCTTTCCCTCAATAAGGATTTGCAGCTACCCAACCACCTGAAGTTTAGCTGGCCACTCAATCTCTTCCATCTGGTACCTCTGATTACCAGATTCTCATGATGAATTCTAACCAAACTATAACTGTAGATATCAATCTCCAAACTCGGTCCCGTTAGTACAACAAGCCTCCCGCTACATCTCTCCTCGATCCACCTCCTTCAGTCTCTACAGGGCCTCTTTTAATACCTAATGTTCCCTTGCATATCCCTCAGCCTAAGGCAGAGGTTTATACCAATATCCCTAACAGAACACTATGCCGAAATGTTTCTTCTAGCAAAGCTTCCCATTTGTATAGTATAGTAGATTATTTGGCGCAATCTCCTGTTGCCATTTCAACGCTAGAAATCCTCCAGTCATGACCTTCACAACAAAAAGCTCTACTATTTGCCATGGGCACTGTATATCCTTTCGATGATCAATTGATTGTCTTCGATGCTGACTAGTCAGAACATCCTCCTCTCCCTACTTTCGTTGCCTTCCAAATCCCAATCAAGATCCGGAATGCCAAAATTTCCCGGTGCATCATTGACGAGGGGGAATCCACCAGTGTGATGTCCGCTCTAGTCTGGAAGGAACTCGAATCATCTGAGTTGCCTCCTTCCTCGATCACTCTCCGAGCATGGGATGGCCACACCTTCCAGCCCATTAGCCTATTCCGCAATTTTCCTATTGCTCTTGCGGGCAAGACTGTTTGTGTTGATGTAGAAGTCATAGATTCCCCTTAGATTACAACATTCTATTGGGTCATAGCTACACCTATGTGATGTCTGCTATCCCATCTATAGTGCACCGCAAGATTTCCTTCCCTCATAATGGAAAGATAGTCACCATTGACCAATTAACATATTAAGAACCCAAGTCTTAGACCTCCCCTGATTCCATCATCTCTTTGGTGGCCAATAAGAAAACCGTCGATCCACTAACTAGTGTCTCACTCGGAGTCTACAAAGACTTCTCTTTGCTTGGTACATTCCATGGTATTCCTCCTCCTATCTCTGATCCCATCTCATTGAATGTTTACATGATGAAATCGTCTTGGGCTTCCCTCAAGCAGCCTACTTCAGCTAGCCAATAGCCTTGCCCTCCACATCCTACTCCTAGCCTTTCGATTCATCCTTCGGGACCTCCTCCTCCTAGCCCTTTACCTATAGCTGGTATCCATGAGCCTCTCTACCCTCCTAGAATGGTTCCTCCAGGCCTTAACCATCTCAGAGTAGTCCCGTCGGGCCATTACCACTCTGGTCAGATACCGTTCCTAGCTCCCCCTCCTGGAGTGTACACGGTACCTGTCATGGCTACCCTCTCACAACCTAACCTGGCCCTTGGGATTCTCGTTTGGTACCTGGATCCTCCAGCCACTACCCTGTCTTATCAACCCAAACCTTATCTTGCTTTGACCCCAGTTCAACCAATACCTATCACTTCTCCCACTGCTACAGTGCCTCAACCACCTCAACAGGAAGCTCCTCCTGTTGCGACAATTTCGGGTGATGGGGGAAATTCCAGCAAGAAGGCAACCAAAGACAAGGCCACCCCGACAAACCTTGCCCCTCCTCAGCCGCCAAAATGTAATATCTAGTGTGCTTTGTGAGATGTTGTCAGCCATGCCACCCATACTTGTCCAGAGTTGCCTCACCTCAATTCCATGGGCAATGAGACATTTCCAGAGTCTAATATCCCTGAGGTATATGTCACTATACCCAATTCAGTCCTAAAACTTAAATCCTTGCACACAAATCACCCTTTTTCTTTGTGTGATTTCCATGGCCACTAGACTCACTTCTGTCCTCACCTTGAAGAGTATCGTTCCTCTTTGGAAGTTTTTCACCAGTTCGAGGCCAGGCATGACAAGTTAACCTATCACTTGTTTGAAAGTTCTTCTTTGGCATAAATAGAGGATTTTCCTACTCCCATTGACATTCCCCCTCCATATGTTGAAATGACGAAGTCTTCAGCCACCATTTTCTACCTATCATCATCCATGAGACCTTAGGTGGAAGTCCCCTTGGAGAATTCTCTTGATGTTTCACCTGACCTCTCTTCAGCAATCACCTTGGGCTCTATTATTCATCAATAATTTTCACTTGTTTAGATGACTAAATGTTTTGTCTGAGTTTTCTAGAACTAAGATTCAAGGAACCTTGTTTTCTTCTAGAAATCCCCTCAAACAAAAATTCTCACCTATCCCTCCTCTCTTGTCTGCAGTGGTCAATCTATCATCCTATAAAGATCCCATCCTAGACGAATTTCCCTTACTCCATCCATGATTTCTTTTTTTGTATATAGCACTCTACCTCTAATTCCTAAGCCCTCTTATTTCACAATATTGTTTGGACAGTTTAAACCAAGTTTTCTCTCCCACTCACCAACTGCCTCAATCACTGTTGGTGTCAAAGGTCTGTCTAGAAAGCCCTTGAAAGTAAAATAAAGATGTCTAGGTTTATAGGTGATGGTGCATAAGCAGAGTGTCTAAAACCTATGTCTTATTCAAAACTCTGATTTAAACCATTAGTCAAAATCCCTCTTCAAAGACCTTGCAAATGAGTCAATTAGGTTTTCCTAGGTCATGCACCATCATAATTCCTATGCACTATCATTTTCACAGAAAATCGAAGGTGAATTCAAAAAAAAAAACGGAGCTGAGGTTTGTCATATTCTTAAAAGCACTTAAGAAACTTCCAAAGGCACCCTCGTGGTCCAACAGTAAAATCTGCCAAGAATAGACTATCATGTCCAATGCATCTCTACAGGGATGCCTTGAAGTTTATTCTAAATAAAATACAAAGAAAGACACCAAAAAGAGTTCATCAAGTCATTTTCAGTTGAATAAAAAGGTATAATAAACTGGAGGCTATAGGGAAAATCAAGAGCTCATTACATAATGATGAAGGGACACCTAACAAGCTTCAAAATGTCATTTACAGTGGATAAAAGGCACAACAAGATGAAAGTTACAAGAAAGTCCTTGATATCATAACAAGAAGAAAAATAATGCTCATACAAAGGTCTGTGCAAAATCTCAGAAATATTAGTAACTTATGAGCAACCTAGCTCATCTCAGCAAAGATAATCATTGAAAAGATATTTTCCTCAAGCATAAGAATGGTAGAGGGACAACTGCCCTTTGCCACAATCTTGCAAAATGACAAAAGCTATCAGATGTGCCACAAGTTGAAGGAAAATACTAAGACCACTATCAAGAAAGGCAATCACACTGAAGAAGAAAATAGTAGGTGCAATTTAGATGAAAATACAAAAGGTGGTTGCTTGAAAAATAGTGAAGAAATAGCTGGGCTACAAAGCTAAAAGACCCCTCAAATAAATCAGTGGGAACCTTGGTGAAGAAGAAGTAACCAATTTAGAAAGATGATTTCTTTAAAGACCTTGAAGATAGTTTGTTTATCTTACTGAATATCCGCAAAAACAAAAAATTGGAAGAAAGAGAAAATAAGGCAAGGTAAGTAGAAATAAGAACTTCATTCATCAAACAACAGAGATTCTCAAACAGAATTACCAACTGTTTTCAGCAGATTAGACAAAAAGGCATTAATTCCATTGAATAAAAGGATCAATTCTGAATTCTTAAAAGGTCAAAAGGAATGGATTTCAAGGCACTATGCACGATTTCACTAACCAAGTAGAGCATCATTTCGAACTCTATTTTTTCACCAATAAATAGATATAGATAGGTTTCAAAGGATAAAGGAGGCAAATTTAGTTTTACTTCACTCTGCACATATTCACAAAGGCATAATTATGAAAGGCCTAATCAATTTCCCTAATGCAACAAAATACAGTGGTTAAAAAGACTAAGGAGACAGCCCAAGAGAGGTAAATAGAAAAGTGCAAAATAGACCTTTGGAAAGGGGGTTTAGAGTTTAATTCTTTAAAAAATATGGTAGAAAAACTTCAACGGCCTTCTTTCCCCCATCATTCCAAATTTGGAAAAGCAGAGCGCAAATTCGCCAGCTTCAGAAGGCATCCTTGGGCATTTTTTCACAGACATTATGCGCCTGTACATGGATACTACGTTCATGCAGTCTTTACCTGTGCTTTTTTCTTAATGACTTTGCGCGCCTGTAAATGGGAATTGGGCCCTTCTTATTCCACGCGACGTGCAGGAACTGCCACCAACCTGATGCCTGACTTCATGTGCAGAGGCCACTTGGGCCATAGGCACTGCGCGCCTGCCACTGCCCCTGACACCCGACTTCTACGTGCAGAGGCCGCCTGGGCCATAGACACTGTGCGCCTACTGAAAAAGCGCAGCATTGCCCAAAAATCTGGAGAAGCGCTTGCATTTGCCAAATAATGCTCGAAAATTGCATTTTTTCCATGAGGGTCAAATTTTAAGAGGTATTCTTCATAAATCATCACCTCTTCATAAATTTTGTTAATGATAAGAGTGCCTAGTAAACTCTAAATCTATTTCAAACAAAGTCTGAAGAAATATTGAAGGGAATCTCAACCCAATTTTGCTAGGTCTCTGAAAACCTTGTTTAAAAACCTCAGTTCCTCATTTACCATTTCTCCTCATCATTTCATAAGACAAAATCCGTTCTGTTTAAAGAATTGGAGGAAGGGGTAAATTAAGCACCATGTCTAAAGAGAAGAGTGCTGACCTAAACAATGAGACTCAAAGACCAAGAAGATAGTATAAGAAAGGAGGGAAGCCAAACAGATTCAAACCTATAAACACCAAAGAGCTAATAGCCTCTCCTTCTGTCTTTTCTTGTTTCCAAGAATTAGGGTGTTTTGAGTTCTGTAACAAGGTACAAGAGATCAAAAGCCATCCTCAGTTGACAGAACTATTTACCCTAAGGCTTCACGGGCATAAAGTTCATCTAGCAGGGGTCAAATTTGAGTTGACCTCTAGTGCTATCTCTAAAGCCACCGGGATGCCTTACATAGGAGGAAGGTGGTTTAAACAGAAACATCTTGACTTGATCCATTACCATATATTTTTAAATCCTAGTTATCAAGATGAGTGTAAAGCCATTTTTCCTTTTTCACATCCACTGGACAAATATGCCCTCCTCATGAAGATTTTCATGAAATACTTTACATGTGAGGGTAGGTTCTCCAGAATCTACTCCTATCATATTAGAATCCTCATGCACTTCACTAGGGCCAAGCTACTAAAAATTCCTTATTTCCTCTGCAAAAGCATTGGAGAAATGTCCTCCATCATGAAAAATAGGCCTCCAACCCAGCAGATGACAAGCCTATTTCATCACTCTCTTATCAAAGTCATTGTAACTCACCAATTGGAGCAACAGGGAATTCCTTGGGAGGCCTTTATTACCCATGATGACTTCACCAATTCACCCTCCATCCTGCTGCAAAATGTGCCATCATCTTCTCAAAATCCTCCTCCTACACCTCCATTTCCCTCCGCTGACCATGATTCACCTTCCTCACATGAATCACTTTCCGAAACAAACCTTCTTCAAACACCTTCCCCTAATAAAAGTGATCATGATTAGAGCACTGATGATTAGGAGGAAAGAAGTGATGATCAAAATGAAAAAAAATAGTGAGATAGAGGATGATGAAAGTGAGGAATAATGTGAGGAAGATGAGGAAGAAAATAATGAATATGAGGAAGAATGTGAGGATGATAAGGGCATTGATGATCAGGAAGAAAGAAGTGATGATCAAAATGAACAAAATCGTGAGGAAGAGTGTGATGAAGATAAGGAAGAATGTGAGGGAGGGAGTGATGACCAAAATAATGAATATAAGGGAGATGATAAAAACGGTGAGGGAAAATATGATCAAGGCCTTGAGGAAGGCAATGTTTATCATCAACAAACTAGTGAGAAAATGTGTGATGAAGATAAGGAAGAAAATAATGTAGATGAAGAAGAAAATGAAGAAAGTAGTGGTGGTCCTGAAGAAAGAAGAGATGATCACGAGGAAGGTAGTAAAGGGGAGAATGATGAAGATAAGAGAGAAAATGAAGAAGAAGAAGGAAGCAAGGATGAAGAGGTAAACCAAGAACAAAACAGAGTTACAAGCAGTGACACCAATGATGAGAAAGGAGGACAAAGTACTGGGTCTCAAGGCAAAGAAAAAGACACTGAAAACCTTACAGCAGAGAGTGATGTAGAAACAATGAACAGTCATGACAATGAAAAAATTAATGAAGATAGCCCAGAAGCAGATTTCAGAATTATTTTAAATAAACAAGGAGGTGATGGAAAAGATACGGGGAATGTTGGCAGTGAAAATAGCAGTGAAATAGGTGAAGAAATGGATAGTCCTGAAGGTAAAAATATGTCAAACCTAGGTGCCTCCGATAGTGTAGAAAATGAGTATGGTAGTTTTAAAAGTCCTCCTAGTGATGAGATCATAAAATATGTTGAAAATGATAATCAAAGGTACTGCCAACAACAAAGTAGAAAGGAGATACACACAAATCATTCTTGAAGAAAATCAGAGTCGTAGGGCTGTAAAGGATCAAATTGTGAAAGCTAAGTTTGTGACACCTTTCACCATCCCTTATCAGAGAGGTAGGAGGCATGTGTTTTCTGTCTCCAAAAGGCAAGGGGCCATGCACTCCTCTTCAAAACCAGTAAAAGACAAAATCGCCAAAACTGTGAAGGACAAGGTCACTCAATCAGTAAAAAGAAAATTCACCAAATCATTGAGGAGCAAGGGTAAACTACCAAAGAAATACAAGGGTAAGAATCCCATGAAGGAAAAAGGTAAGAAGACAATGAAAGAATAGGAAATAAGACATGAAGAAGAGAGGGAATTTGAACTCTTTCACTTGAGCAATGATGAGGAAAATGAAACAAGGATGCTTAATTCTCTCCTACAGGATCGGAGTGCTCAAATCAAAGATTTAGAGGTTGATTTGGAAAGATCAAAATATCTCATTCATTTCCTACAAGTGAAAAACAAGAAAATGAGTGGCCAACTTGCCATTTATGAAGCCCGGGTGCTCAAATACAAGAGAGAGTCTCAGAAATCACAAGTAAGCTAGAGGAGTATTGTTAGCCACCTATAAATTCTGTTATACCAAATGGTGGCTAAATTTGTTTTCAAGCCTTCAAGAGATATATTTCTTTTGAAAATCTATCATCCTTGAAGTCTTGTGTTTTTCCTCTCCTGGAAGTTCATTTTCACTATTGTTTCCATCTTAAACTCTGCCATCTACATAGAAAAAAATTCTTCCAAGGCCTAAATTTCCATCTATCCATCGCCCCCATTTAGCCCCAAAGGCCTCGAAACCCCTTCAAGCCTTTTGAAATCCATTTATGAGGTTTAAAACCCCGTCTTTACCCCTATCGGAACCTTCAAATTCCTCAAAAAACCCTTTAAAATCCTTGAAAATCTTCATTTTTCATTTAAGCCTTAATCACCTTTTGGCTTAGCCCTTAGCCCCTTTCTCCGCATATGACCCGGCACCCAGGACCAGGTGCTAAGCCCCATCGCTCATCACAATCAGAGTTTCTTTCCCTAGCCTTTCCTTTACTAAACTTTTGATGCGATAATCACCTTTTCTTCCACCTTCGGTCCTTCCACTTTCCACCGAACCACATCTTTGCCTTATGATTTGCCCCCACCATCGCAATCGAAAAACGTTGATTCCCTTTGTTCTTTTTCCCTTCTCCTCTAATCCTTTGATCTAATATCGACCGTTGAATCCACAAGAACCGATGACCGAGATTCAATCGCGCTCCGCTCATAAGCCCTTCGCCATCGCACCCACCAATTAATCCTAGCCATTGATCTCTCTTCCGATCCAACGGCCAGTATCCCATCGGATCGCACCATGACCTTTTTCCCTGGACGCTCACTTTCGCTGATGCGATGAGTCCATTTCAATCTCTGCTGTCCATTCCCCTTATCTAATAGCTCACATTGACCTCATAAATGGACCCCGCCTCCTTTCACCCGTGCATCTAGCCGCTTATCGCATGGAACCCGCACCGTCTGATCAACACCGCACAATCCGACGGTTGAAGCTCCATTTCGCGAAATTTTTATGCCTGATGATTAACATTCCAAAATTTTTTGAAATAGGTGGTTTTGAAGATCCATGTGTCACCCAATGTATGGAATCACATTCCATTCACTCAAAACTTCCTCCCCCCATTTTGTTATGCGAAAACCATTCCCGGTTTTCCGCCATACCGCTGCCCTCTGCAACGTCGCTCCCGATTTAATCCTAGCCATCGATCTCTGAGATCGCATGTTCCATATTATATCATGACCTCAAAGAATGTTTTTCCCATCTCTCTTCCGAAACGCTCATCAAGAGATCTCCACCGTAGATCGACCTGATCTAACAGTCCACATTCCTCGTCCCACCCAAACCTCCATTGGACCTGGTTAGCTGCTCTACCAAGGTTTTCTTCCTGATTTTCCACTGAAATCACCATCCTCACTACTCCTCTGCCACCTTAGAGCCTCTACAAGAATTCTAAACCAAGCCCGCAGAATTTCATAACATGTTTTGGTGTGTTTGCAGGTTTTTTCATGGCTGACGAAGAATAAACATTTTATAGTCACAAAAGTCACATGGAGGCTCAGATAGCAGTCTTAGGACCAAGATTCAGCGTCAAAAGGAACCAGAAAGAATGACGACGTCATGAAAATCAATGGATCTGAAGCCACAAACCCTCCAGCTCAGCAAAACCCGCCACTTGTACGCAGAACACTCAAAAATGGTGAAGATCACATATCCATTGGTGGAAAATAAAGGCATAGAATATTAATAAAACATTCGAGAGCATTAGTGCATAAACAGTTGTGGAAATCAGCAGAGATAAAGCATAAAAAAAGCTAAAACAGATTGAATTACAAAGGGACATAACAGTTATTAGTGCAGAATGTTGACTGACACAGACATAGCCCATCTCCATGCTCAAAAGCCTGCCAAGTAGTTATTACACCAAGGAAGCTACTACAAATTGTCAAAAGAAGTTATTTAGAAGTATGGGAGTTCTCAAGGCCCATTCTTTCACTTAACTCACACCCAAGAAGATAATAGTACCACTTCAGATGGTTTTTCCTCCCAAGGACACCCTGTGGGTGATTTCTGTAATATCAAAATAGTCCCAACAAGCAACAAGGTTACTAAATCTGTCTAGAATTTAATGTTATGTTTATGACACCGAATGGATCATTCGAATGCCCTCTCCAATCTCTGATGATCATTAAAACCTTCTTTACCTACTTTTCCTCATTTTTCCTATAAATACTCTTTGAAGTCTCATTGTAAAAGGTTGGCATTTGGTGATTTATAAGTAGTACATAGATTGCTACTTTGAACAAGCATTGGTGTTCTGAAGGAGTGTGGAGGTCTCAATTTTTATGTTGATGAAGGAGGTTGGACCATTGGATCTTGTTGAAGCCTAGAAAATCTCTGCTTCAAACATTGGGGAAAACCACCCGGTCAGGACCTTAGGACAGCTCCTTTTCCGTTTGGTATGGTGGCTTCGACTGGATTTAAAGGACCAATTTCCTTATAACTAAATGGGTTGGTTTGGATGGGTGAAAATGGGACTAAATTAACTGAAATAAAAACTATCTAATTTAAACTAAATACTGATAAAGAAATTCTAACACTAACCCGGGTAATTATATGTGAATACAACTTAAGATTGTTCCAATTTAACAATAACCATGAAAATGTATTATTATTTAAATTGAAATGTGCAGAAACAAATAAAGATAACTCTGTTTAAGAAATTAAATAGAGTTGTATTAGCATATTGCATTCATCATTGTATACCATCTATATATACTTATGAAATATAACGTTTCAATTATACTCAGAAATGATATATAAAAAGAAGCGTTGTGAAGACAAATATATATAAATGATAGCAAATTTTAAAGCGAATATCATAAGACAAAAGAAATCAGCAGTGAATAGATAGAAATACCTTATTCATCTTGAAGACTTTCAAATGAAATCTGATACTCTAATCCAGTAACTCTGATGCAAAATCAAATTCCAAGGTACAGAAATGCAACACTTCAAAGATAATTCTGCACAAAAATCACCAAATGTGATCCTTTTTAAAAATATATAAGACAGTGGAGTACAGAAATGTAATCTCCAAGTAAAAAAATATTAAGATCCAGGACCCTTCTCTAAATTCATGAGAAGGGTTTAAATACTACTTAGCTAAATCTAAAAATAGTCTATTACAAAAATTAAGGATTCAGTTCAATGACTGTCCTTTTCCTAGGCTAAAATACAGTAAAATTAAAACTAAATATAACTATCTATGAACTTGATCTTTAAACTTGCAGGCATCTAGCATAGTTTTGAGAAGATGTGGTTAATCGACTTCAGCATTCAACTGTCCTAAAAAGACAGAGTCGGCAAGCGTAGGCGCAATATTCTCTGTAGCATTGATGATACAATTAAGCGCACTGTGCTAACTGTGTGGCTTCACCAAGTACGTCTAGTATGAGTCCCAATTTAATCTTGTCAGCCCTTGAATTGATTTTGCTCTTTCTTCTGCCTTTTGCCTCCATTCTGTTTGCAGTTGATGTACTTGTGGGAGATATCCTGGAACAGTTTCTGAAATTAAATTTTCTTTGTGTAAATTATCATTTACACAATCAGTAAGAGTGTTTGCCGCTGTAGCCGTCTCCTCTGCTGTCTTCTCTTTGTGCATTTTCCTTTATTGGAGCTTTTCGCTCTGTTATTAATTTTGCAATTTCATCTCGATTTTGCTTCGCCATTTTCTCATATCATACTTCAGCCAAAGTAGTTTCTTTTTTTATAGATTTGACCTTTCGCAGTAGTTTTTCTCTGTGCTGAACACGCTCCACATATTTTTTCTTGCTCAGCATTAAGTGCCTTGAATTTGGTCAATGTTTCCTCATTTTGCCTTACAGTTATTTCAAGTCTCTTCAACTCCCGACTTTTCTCAAGAAGAGCTTTATGTTTCCCTGAGAACTCCTGACCTCCAACAACTTCTTTAGTAACTTCTAAAAGCTCTATAGAGGATAATTTTGGCAAACTTACATACCTTATCTTTTGGTAGAAACTGTGTCAAATTGCCCACTTGGACATTTGAACTTGTGAACAGCGTCTAAAACATCCTTTTTTGGTACTGTCCACCCGTGTTTGTTTTTCTTCAATGGTTCATCTCTTTTGGTCCATTCCTGTGTGCATTCTGACAAATTCGCATGTTTTCTGGCAAATTCTTCCATAAATTGCTTATTATAAGTCGCATGAGGTTCCGGCAACTTATACATCAGCCTCACATCTTCCGTGGTGAATGACCCGATTAGCTCTTGAGATGGAGTTCTAAATTGCCTGTCTGAAATATCGGTGCTGTCCAGCACCCATTTCACCATGTCCGTATATGGGAGAATCCTTGGCCTTGCCGCTATCCTATGCAGAAATGAACAAGCCAGTTCTTTGAGGGTTGCTTCAGACGTATTACTAGAACCTGTTGTAGCCACAACTTTCATTACCACAAGATTTTCTTCTTCTAACAGATTATACATTCCTTCCCAAATGGATATACCGGCATCCTTATTACAAGCGGTGTCTGCGTACAGTGAAGCCATTTCTCTGTTTTCAGAATTCGAGCTCTTCTCCTTCTTACCCATAGTGTTTAGTGAAAGTTTTGTATAGACGTTTTCTCCTTTGTGCCTGCGTTTTACGAGTTAAATGAGAGTAATGGCATGAGAAAGGTGATGAGACTGTTTTAAATGCGAAGGCGAATTAAATATAATATTTTAATCGTGAAACGAATTTCAATCAAAACAAAATCTCATTTACCATTAATCGTCAATCCAATCATTTAATCTAATCATTAAAGCGCATAACAGATTTGATATATGGGAAGATTTCCTTTGAACAATGCGCCTACATGAATCTGCGACATTGCGATCTGCGATTTGCTGCGCAATATCGCAATATCACAATGTCGCAATAATATCGCAAAATGAATCCATTGCAGTTATGTAAAATAGCGCAAAAGCGCAAATTGTGAAATAGCGCAAAAGCACACATCACAAATCTCGCAAAAGCGCAAAATTGTAAATAGCGCAAAAGGTATTCATTTATCATTTATGTTTTCTGCACTATGCGATCTGCGACCAATATGTTTATTGTATAGGATTTTTGGGATCGCATTATCGCAAAATCGCAAAACCGCTTTTTCAGTTTTATAAAAGATATATACCATTTTGCGATGGATGCACTATTTTGTTTAAAGAACAATTTTATTGTAATCTATCATAAACTTAAGTGTTTCTTAATGTTCTTTCTAAGGGATTTCTCTAAGTTTATGATAGAAAGTTTTATTTGAAAAGGAAAACAAATCCTAATTGATTTTTTGGATTTTTTACTAAAGGTCCCCATTTATTTAGTATTATTACTAATATTAAATAAAAGGGGGGTTGTTGCTGGTCACAACAATTGGCGATTCACTGAAAGAAACAGTTATCTCTGAAAAAATAAAATGAACACTATATCTTTAGTAAGTAAAGATTTTTAAAGATAATGAAAACTATCTTAGGATAATTCAAATAAAATTTAACTATGAAAAAGAAATAAAAATCATTCACAATTTATTTCTAATTCCTTAAGAACAAAATCATTTTGGGTTATCTCAAGCTTTGATTGGTGTTAATAATGAAGTAAGTGGATTTCTCCAAGTTTTGGTTTTATAATATACTCTATTGCCATAGGTATTGCCTCTGCTGCCAGCAAACGTTCATAGTCTCGACATGGTTACCTTTAAACCATTAACCATTCATTGTCCCATCCAACTAAAATTATGACTTTTTAAAAGATAAATTCATAAGACCTATTATCTCATGTTTTTGTCTTTTACTTATTTTTTATTTTAAGAGCCATTGTTCTGGTTTGGTAGCCAGTTAATAATAATGCCATTCACTAGTTATAATTAAACTGAACAAGCTGGCTCGTGATGAGACCCCTTGTCTTATATTTATAAGCCATTACCCTGTTTTGGTATGCAGTATTGGTAATGTCAGTTTTATTAATTCTTATGAACATGGTAAGTCGGCTCATAATGAGACCTCTTATCTCTTAAATTTTCAAATTTCTTAGAATTACATTCTAAAAAATCACAACTTAAATGGATGGGGTGAAATAGTTTTATCCTTAAGAATCAATAGATGACAATTTTCAGAGTTTTTTGAGTTCCAAAACTTTGAAAAATATTTACTTTTACAGATAACCTTTCTCTGCTTATTAAACATATGATGATTTACATTCTTCTCAAGTTTTCAAAAGATCATGCAAATGATTGAAATAATATTTCAAAGTTTAACACCTTATTTTAAACTATTCAAAAACTGTGATCATTACTTTAAAAATTCTTATTTACAGAAAATAAATATTTATAATATTCTCTCGAAGAAATTTTCTTAAATAGTAAACAGTCAATTAGAGACTCATTAAAAAGCTTTATTTGCAAAAAACAATCAAAAATTCCGCAAAAAGGAATATGTATAGTTTAAGAAGGGGTTACCTCCTTATGAAAAGAATTTCTTCAAGATAAGCCCATTTACAGGAAGAGATTCTCTCTTACCTGTTAGATCTTGGAGTATGAATGTATTTGAGCCTATCTTTTCAACGATCTGAAATGGTCCAAGCCACATTTTCTGAAACTTGGTATGTTTACCTTTTTCTTCGTGTGCTTTATCCCATTTTAGAACAATATCACCAATTGACAAAATTTTTGAGCCGGTAGAACTTGCATCAAAAGAAGATTTTACAAGCTGTTGATGTTTTTCATGAATAATTTTTGCTCTATCTCTATCTTCGTCTAGTTTAAGGATTTGATCATATCTCAATTGAATGGATGAAGAAGGATTTTCCTCAATAAATTGCACGAGGGCTAATGATGGAAGAGTTAAATTTGATGGTATCACAGCTTCTTTTCCATAAACCAAATTGAAAGGTGAAGTCCCTATTGAAGCTTTTTCAGTGATACGATTAGCCCATAATGCAAAGATTAAAGATTTGTGCCAATTCTTTTGATTTTTATCAACGGTCCTTTTAATGATTTTGATAAGTTTTTTGTTAGTGGATTTAGCCAAACCATTACCTTGTGGATAATAATTTGCTGAATATTTTAATTTAAAACCTCTTTTGACTGCAAATTCTATTAAACTATTTCCAGAGAAGTAAGATGCATTATCAAAGACTAGAGCATTAGGTACACCAAACCTGGTTATGATGAATTGATCTATGAAATCAATAATTGCATCAGAATTGGCTACCTTCAACGGGATGGCCTCTACCCATTTTGTAAAGTAATCAGTTGCAGTAAGGATGTACTTGTGCTGTTTGGAAGAATGAGGTACTATCTCACCAATAATGTCAAGCCCCCCTTGTTCGAATGGTAGCTCAATAGTCATTGGTTGCAAAGGAAAAGATGGTTTCCTTTGTCTTCCACTTTCATTTTGACAAATTCGGCACTTCCTTACGTAATCATGCGTATCTTTAAAAAGGGTAGGCCAGTAATAACCAGCACGAATTATTTTGTGAGCTGTGGTATCACCTCCAAAATGACCTCCTGCTGGTCCATCATGCAACTCCTGCAAAACCTTTTCAGCTTCAGTCTTTTCAAGAAATATTAATAAAATTGAATCATAATTTTTCCTAAATAACACATTATCAATGATCTCATATTTAATAGCCTTTAACCTTAAAGCACGTTTACTCTTATAACTGAGATTAGAAGGAGTATATCCATTTTTCAAGTAATATATAAGATCAACATACTGAGATTCAGAATCTGTAACACTTATCTGACTTACTTGAATATCTTGATTTGAATCTTGATTTTCTGGTATGTTATGAGCTCTTGCCAATAATCTGCAAAAACCTTGTCCTCTAACAATCTTAGCTGGTTTAATATCAATATCATATTCTTGCAAGGTTGTTACCCAGTTAGCTCTCTTTTCTTCTAATTCTTTTTGAATTAATAATTGCCTCACTGCAGAGAATGGGACAATGATTTTTGTATGTGTTTTCAAGAGAAAAGGTCTAAAATGTTTGATTGATTTAAACACGGCAAAGGCTTGTTTTTCAACATCGGAATAATTAAGCTCAGCTCCTTGCAGATTTGAACTAAAGAAAGAAATTGGTGCTTCGATTTCTTGATCATTGAGTTGTGTTAAAACAGCTGCATAGGATGTTTCAGTGGCCAGAGTATACAAAGTAAAATCTTTAGAAAAATCTGGGGTATTCAATGCTAGTGCATTAATGATCGCTTGTTTGATTGCCTCAAAGGCTTCTTTCTCTTTATGCCCCCATTTGAATACTGAATTCTTCTTGATCATATTTTGCATAGGTAAAACAATTAAAGAAAAATCAGGAATGAATCTTTTTACAAAATTGATCTGCCCAAGAAATGATTGCATGGATTTTTTGTTATGAGGTAAAGAAATATCAGAAATTTCTTTCACTCTATCTGGATCAATATATATACCATATTTTGACACAACAAATCCTAAGAGTTTTCCTTCATCTAAAGCAAAGAAAGATTTCTTGGGATTTAAGGAGATACCAAACTTTCTACATCTTTCAAATATTTTTTTTAAATCATGTAGATGATTGGCTCTCTTTTTTGAAAATACTGTTATGTCATCAAGATAAACAACAACCGATTTATTGATCAGACCTTTGAATGCTATATCCATGGCTCTTTGAAAAGTTGCTCCTGCATTTATTAGACCAAAAGGCATTTTCTGATAAGCATAAGTTCCCCATTTTGTTCTGAAAGTTGTTTTCAATCTGTCATCTGGATGAACTAAAACTTGATTATAGCCTGAAAATCCATCGAGAAAGGACATAAGTTCAGAACCAGCTACCTTTTGAAGTATCTGTTCCATGGTTGGCAATGGGAAATTGTCCTTTAAACATGCCTTGTTTAAATTTCTGAAATCAATACAGATTCTTATATCACCATTCTTCTTCCTGACAGGTACCATATTGGAAACCTAATTGGAGTGTCTGACCGGAAAAATGATTTTGGCTTTTAAAATTTTATTAAGTTATGATTTGATTTAACTTTCGAGATTTGGATGAATCTTTCTCAACTTCTGTTGAACAGGTTTAATATCAGGAAGCATTGGAATTGTGTGTTGAATAATCGAAGTATCATACGTTTTTAAATCATCATAATTCCAAAAAAAAACGTTTTTATACTTGTTCAGAAGTTTAATGAATGCATTCCTTTCTTCTGGTGTTAAATTGAGTCCTAATTTAACGTTTTGAGGTTTAGAATCAGAACCAAGATTTACTAATTCAAACTTCAAAGTGGAACTTTGAAGTTTAGCATTAGTGACTTTCTTGAATCTGTCTTTAATGTCATATAAATCCTCTAATTTAACAACAGATTTCGGAATGGGATTTTCATTACCTTTTGAGGCAATTTGAAAATCATGATCATCTTCGTCAATAATTTTCTCATCATATGATTTCTCTGAAGTCATGAAATTTAAAATATCTTGATCATGATAGAATACTCTCCAATTTGTAACATTATCTGGGACAGATGGACGAAAAATCAATTCTACAGAAAACCTATCAGGACTGCAATCTTCAGCAAGTAGGAGTTTAGATGCAACATTAGCTAACAAGTTAGCTGATGTATTCTGATTCCTAGGAATAGGAGAAATATTGAATGCTAAAAAATGAGTGGTGAGATCTTGTACTAGGGTTTGATAGTGTTTAAGATGTCCTGAAAGGTAATGAATAGTATTCCTAACTTGTTTTATGACAATTTCGGAATCACCAAAGACTTTCAAGTATTTAACATCTAACCCTATAGCTTTATAAAGTCCTTGAACCAAGGCTTCATATTCTACGGTATTGTTAGTACACTCAAATTCTAACCTACATGACAGCATGGTTTTCTCACCATCTGGATCAATTAAGATGCATCCAGCTCCAGCTCCATCACTAGACTTTGATCCATCAAAATATAATGACCAAAATAAAGACTTATCTATTGGCTTATCTACAATTATATCAGAAATATTTACAATTCTGGAAGGATCAGATTGTGAAAAATTTTCTATTTGAGAAACAAAAGTATTTACAGAAAAAGGTGATTGAGGTGCTTCGAAGTTTCCAAGAAATGATTCAGCAGAATAACCTCCAAGAATATTGTTGTTGAATGCCACAGGCTCATTAGGTTGTTCGAATTCAGTGACGGTTTGCGTCATATGTTTTTCTCGTTCAATTTTGATTTGATTTGGTTTCCCTTTGTAAGGAAGCCACATATGTGAATAATCAGTTGAGATATAACTATTAAGTTTCGTAGACCAGTCCCTGCTTAAGATTAATCCATAGAATTCAGGAATATCAACAATCAAAATATCAATTCTTTGGACAATCCTAGGATCAGAAGCTAATCTGATAGTAACTGAATTGATTTCTCCTACAACTTGAACTTTAGAGCGATCCAATTGAACGATATGAACTGCTGATTTCTGTGGTTTGATATTCAATTTGGCACAGACAGAAGTAGGCATTATATTGGAGGAGGCTCCAGAATCAATCAAACAATTATGCAGATTCTTATTGTACATTTCATAAGTCAAAAGAAAAGGAGGAGTTTGAGAATTTGACTTTTCTCCAATGAGCACTGTATCAGTAGCATCTACCTTATCTGGTGGCTTACCAGCTCCTCTAGCTGCTTTTGCAACTACACCACTTGGTAAAGGAGCAATTGGTGTAGCCTTTAATTCTTTCAATAGCAACTTTTGCTGGTGTTTTAGTTTGCTGAGTTCATGTAAGGAAATGTTGGCTTTGATCTTTTTCATGTCTTCAACAATGTTGTACTCCATAGGATCTGACACCACTAAAGTATTTGTTGTTGATGTGGGAGGATTAGAAGAAGATGGCTGATTTTGAGTAGGTAATGGAGAAGTTTTCTTTACAGGGGATTTGTCTTTGGTACTTGGAGTTGTAATTTTATTTTTAGGAACTATTTGCACTGGTTCTGATATAGATTTACTCCTAGTACTTACAGGCATAGCTTCTTCACTATCAGAATTAGGGAGAATAAAATCCCACATTCCATTCAATTCAGCTATTTCTTCATTTTTATCTTCCTCATCTGATACTAGAGATGTATCTTCTTCTTCTTCTTATTATTCTGATTCTGCATTAGAAATTGCATTAGGAGGTTTAGATTCAACTTGGTTTCTTCTGAAATTTCGGAATGGTTTCTTGGTATAAGTTTCAGCTACTTGTTTTTTAATTTCAACCATTTCATTTGACATGGTTTTAAGAGCTTTCTGTAAACCTTCCATGTCGTATGGGTCTTTGGCCTTTTCTTTAAATCATCTTTGAAGCTGACTTTCTTTGATTTCCTTTCCTCAATAGCATTTTTCTTTTCTAGAGAAATAATTTGTTTTTCCACTGCAATAGCCTCTTTCATATTCTCAGCTAACGTAGGTTTTGCAGCTCTATCTACAAAAATTGCTATGTTTGAGGGTAAGGCAGTTATGTACCATTCAATTCTGACTTGTTCACTGGGCTGTGAATCTGTGTGGATTTTTTTCAAGAGTTTGTTGAATCTAGCATTGAATTCTTTAATGGGTTCCTTGGGTTCTATCTTCAAATTTGAGAGGTCATTGAGTAAAGTTGCTATTGATCGGCCATCTCCAAATTTGGTTAAAAAATGATCTGCAAAAATGGCCCAACTTGTTATGGATCCTGATGGTAATGAAAAATACCATGATCCTGCTACTCCTTGAAGAGTATAAGGGAATAGTCTAACTACAACATCTTCATGTGTTACTCCATTCAAATTAATAGCCAACATAAAGTTATTGATATGTTCTTCAGCTTGAATGTTAAGATCTGGGCTAAATTTTGGAAGCCATTTTCCAGGATTATCTGGTAAATCATGTAAAGGTGTAGCCATGTTGACTGCCCCTGGAGTAGCCCATGGTCTATCCATTATTGGAAAAACTATTGGAGGAGTAGTAGAGACTGGTGGTGTTTGAATAGAAGTTTTTGGAATAGATGATGTTGAGATTGATGATTATTGAGCAGATGATGATTGAGGAGATGATATGGAAACAATTTTACTTTGTTGAGATGGGATTTCGGAAACAGGTATTTGTATATTAGATGTTGAACTTATATCACTTACTGATTCCGATTGAGTTTTTCTTGTCTTGACTCTACTAGGTAAAGGGAATTATTTCGGAGAAATACCAAGTTTTTCACTTTGAAGCCTAGTAAGAGGTTTGGAAGAAACAAATTTTGAAGTTACACTACCTGCAGATATTTCAGACTCTTCTAAAGATAATGAGAATCCTTTCAATTTATGAATTAAATCTTGAACTTCAGGAGACTCTGGATTTTGATTGTCTGAATGTTTTGAGATTTTGGTAGTGGGTGTATGAATACTCTTCACAATTTCTTCTATAGGATTTTGTATTTCAGAAGAAATTGAAGGAGTTGATGAGGGTGTTTTGCTCTCAGAATGGCTTGTGGATAAAGATTTACTTGCCATTCATAGCTCAAGCCCTCCTTCTAGCGCCAAAAATGTTGAAGCCTAGAAAATCTCTGCTTCAAACATCGGGGAAAACCACCCGGTCGGGACCTTAAGACAGCTCCTTTTCCGTTTGGTATGGTGGCTCCGACTGGATTTAAAGGACCAGTTTCCTTATAACTAAATGAATTGGTTTGGATGGGTGGAAATGGGACTAAATTAACTGAAATAAAACTATCTAATTTAAACTAAATATTGGTAAAGAAATTCTAACACTAACCCGAGTAATTATATGTGAATACAACTTAAGATTGTTCCAATTTAACAATAACCATGAAAATGTATTATTATTTAAATTGAAATGTGCAGAAACAAATAAAGATAACTCTGTTTAAGAAATTAAACAGAGTTGTACTAGCATATTGCATTCATCATTGTATACCATCTATATATACTTATGAAAGATAACGTTTCAATTATACTCAGAAATGATATATAAAAGGAAGCGTTGTGAAAACAAATATATATAAATGATAGCAATTTTTAAAGCGAATATCATAAGACAAAAGAAATCAACAGTGAACAGATAGAAATACCTTATTCATCTTGAAAACTTTCAAATGAAATGTGATACTCTAATCCAGTAACTCTGATGCAAAATCAAATTCCAAGGTACAAAAATGCAACACTTCAAAGATAATTCCGCATAAAAATCACCAGATGTGATCCTTTTTAAAAATATATAAGACAGTGGAGTACAGAAATGTAATCTCCAAGTCAAAAAATATTAAGATCCAGGACCCCTCTATAAATGCATGAGAAGGGTTTAAATACAACTTAACTAAATCTAAAAATAGTCTATTACAAAAATTAAGGATTCGGTTCAATGACCGTCCTTTTCCTAGGCTAAAATACAGTAAAATTAAAACTAAATCTAACTATCTATGAACTTGATCTTTAAACTTGCAGGCATCTAGCATAGTTTTGAGAAGATGTGGTTGACTGACTTCAGCATTCAACTGTCCTGAAAAGACAGAGTCGGAAAGTGTAGGCGTAATCTTCTCTGTAGCATTTATGATACAATTAAGCGCACTGTGCTGACTGTGTGGCTTTACCAAGTACGCCCAGTATGAGTCCCAATTTAATCTTGTCAGCCCTTGAATTGATTTTTCTCTTTCTTCTGCCTTTTGCCTCCATTCTGTTTGCAGTTGATGTTCCTGTGGGAGATATCCTGGAACAGTTTCTGAAATTAAATTTGCTTTGTGTAAATTATCATTTACACAATTCGTAAGAGTGTTTGCCATTGTAGCCACCTCTGCTGCTGCCTTCTCTTTGTGCATTTTCTTTTATTGGAGCTTTTTGCTCTGTTATTAATTTTGCAATTTCATCTTGATTTTGCTTCACCATTTTCTCATATCATACTTCAGCCAAAGTAGTTTCTTTTTTTTATAGTTTTGACCTTTCGCAATAGTTTTTCTCTGTGCTGAACATGCTCCACATATTTTTTCTTGCTCAGCGTTAAGTGCCTTGAATTTGGTCAATGTTTCCTCATTTTTCCTTACAGTTATTTCAAGTCACTTCAACTCCCGACTTTTCTCAAGAAGAGCTTTTATGTTTCGCTGAGAACTCTTGACCTCCAACAGCTTCTTTAGTAACTTCTAAAAGCTCTATAGAGGATAATTTTGGCAAACTTACATACCTTATCTTGTGGTAGAAACTGTGTCAAATTGCCCACTTGGACATTTGAACTTGTGAACAACGTCTAAAACATCCTTTTTTGGTACTGTCCACCCGTGTTTGTTTTTCTTCAATGGTTCATCTCTTTTGGTCCATTCTTGTGTGCATTCTGACAAATTCGCATGTTCTCTGGCAAATTCTTCCATAAATTGCTTATTATAAGTTGCATGAGGTTCCGGCAACCTATACATCAGCCTCATATCTTCTGTGGTGAATGACCCAATTAGCTCTTGAGATGGAGTTCTAAATTGCCTGTCTGAAATATCGGTGCTGTCCAGCACCCATTTCACCATGTCCGTATACGGGAGAATCCTCGGCCTTGCAGCTATCCTATGCAGAAATGAACAAGTCAGTTCTTTGAGGGTTTCTTCAGACGTATTACTAGAACCTGCTGTAGCCACAACTTTCATTACCACAGGATTTTCTTCTTCTAAAAGATTATATATTCCTTCCCAAGTGGATATACCGGCATCCTTCTTACAAGCGGTGTCTGCGTACAGTGAAGCCATTTCTCTATTTTCAGAATTCGAGCTCTTCTCCTTCTTACCCATAGTGTTTAGTGAAAGCTTTGTATAGACGTTTGCTCCTTCGTTCCTCCGTTTTACGAGTTAAATGAGAGTAATGGCATGAGAAAGGTGATGAGACTGTTTTAAATGTGAAGGCGGATGAAATATAATATTTTAATCGTGAAACGACTTTCAATCAAAACAAAATCTCATTTACCATTAATTGTCAATCCAATCATTTAATCTAATCATTAAAGCGCATAACAGATTTGATATATGGGAAGATTTCCTTTGAACAACGCACCTACATGAATCTGCGACATTGCAATCTGCGATTTGCTGCGCAATATCGCAATATCGCAATGTCTCAATAATATCGCAAAATGAAGCCATCGCAGTTATGTAAAATAGCGCAAAAGCGCAAATTGCGAAATAGCGCAAAAGCGCACATCGCAAATCTCGCAAAAGCACAAAATTGTAAATAGCGCAAAAGGTATTCGTTTTTCATTTCTGTTTCTGCGCTATGCAATCTGCGACCAATATGTTTATTGTATAGGCTTTTTGGGATCGCATTATCGCAAAATCGCAAAACCGCATTTTCAGTTTTATAAAAGATATATACCATTTTGCGATGGATGCACTATTTTGTTTAAAGAACAATTTTATTGTAATCTATCATAAACTTAAGTGTTTCTTAATGTTCTTTCTAAGGGATTTCTCTAAGTTTATGATAGAAAGTTTTATTTGAAAAGGAAAACAAATCCTAATTGATTTTTTGGATTTTTTAACTAAGGGTCCCCATTTATTTAGCATTATTACTAATATTAAATAAAAAGGGGGGTTGTTGCTGGTCACAACAGATCCCTGAGCCTGGTTTTTGGTGAAGTAATCTCTTATTGCTAATGTTGTTTTCCCATCTATCACTTTGTTCCATTTTTCTTTGACTTACAGTAGGATAAAAGGTTCAGGCAGAGGAATGTATCTTAGAAGCACCTTTGACCTGTTTATCCTTCATTGTTTATATGTTTTCCACTACTGAACATGACAGGGTAGTCTAATAGCTCTCTTGAATATTCAGTTGGTTTTATTTCAGAAATGGTAAACTCAGCTATGTTAAAGATTGTTTAGGCGTTCCCTCTTTCCTTGCCTCTGAATACTGTATCTGAAATCTCCCTTTAATTATTAATGCTTGTAGTTTGACAGAGAGGCCTATTTCAATCATACCCTTTGCTCCTCACTGTAATTATTGTGCTAAAGGTCCCTATAATTCCAGTCCTAGATGTCTATGGCATTCCCTCTTCTTTGAATTCAATTGTATGTCTTGTTGATTAAGCTCTCAATAGTGGACTTGTAGGAGGAAATAGGGCGTTCCCCGAATCCTACAATTCATTAAGAGGGTTTAGTCCGCATTTCTCCTTTTCTTTGAGTATTTATGTTGATTAAGTCCAAAACAGTGAGCTTACTGGAGGAAATAAGGCATTCCCCAAATCCTTTAAGTCATTGTGAGAGGGTTTAGTCTACATTTCTCCTCTTCTTTGAGTGTTTATGTTAATTAAGTCCATAGCAATGAGCTTACTGGAGGAAATAGGGCGTTCCCCGAATCCTTTAAGTCATTGTGAAAGGGTTTTGTTTTCTTTTCACTCTTAGTCTTTAATGTTCATCCCATTTCACCTATATTATTCAACAGATCCTTGACCGAGTTAGATTTTCCCTCTGGTTTCTCTTCCTTCTCAATCAGAACTTTGTATACTTTCACATGACTCCATTGTCCAATGGCTTGTAGATTCCCATGCTCTATCTATACTGCATGAAACAAATTTTTCCAACCACAAAAAAACAACTGTGCACTTCATAACTAGCCTAAAATCAACTACTAAAACTTTCAAGACACATCTTTATAAAAATATTGAGAGATCCCTCTCTGAGATTAGGAGGGCTAGATCCTAGAGCTCTAAAGCTTGGTTTGCATGTTTCTTTGTCACTTGGCATGCCAATCTGCCAAATCAAAGGACCCCAACAATTACATGGGAACCTATGAAGAATAAAATGAAGAAGAGGGGAAAATTAGGAAAATGCCTAATACTATGGGTCCTAGGAAAGCATTGGAAAAATAGAGAGAGGAAGAATCAAACCAAGCACAACAATTTCCTCTCACTGATCTTCTCACCTTGGAAATTGAGCATGAAAAAGAATCATGGCTTGAAAGGGAAAATCTACATTTGGAGGCTAAGCTAGAGAAGCCAAACAAAGATCTAGGCTTATAGAGAAGGATGACTGAACATTACAAAAAGAGAAATCAATTTGCTAGGAAGAAGCTCAAAACTACCCAGAGGAGGGGCCCGACGCCAAATGATGGGAATGACCAAGCTAGGATTGGAATTTTGGCTCAAGCCTCACTACATGCCTCTAAGGACCCTTAAGGGACTCACTACCAATTTTGAGCAAAATTGAACACTTCTTGGTTTTTTGCAAATTTTCAAGCATAGGAGCGCAGCACCCTGGACATTGCCCTTTTCCTAGAGCATCTTCAGCAGGAAAAATTTACATTTTTGGATTCCTTGTCACAAGAGGATCATGCTCACAAAATTTCAGCTCATTTGGAGTTGTTTTGGTCCCTCAAAAGGGCCAAAAACACCCATTTTTTCACCTTTCTGCCACCTTTTCTGAGCAGGTGTTGCGCTCCTGGGATCCTTCACCTTTTCTAATTTTTGTGCAACTTCCCAAGATCATATTAAGAAACAAAAAGTATTGTTGGAAAGTAGACATCCATAGCTTTCCAACGGGACATCACGGAGCCTTTTTTGACATCGATAAGGCCTCCAAAACCTTGGTGCAAAAAAAACCCTTTTTGGTGTTACGCGCTTGGAAAATTTTCAGAATCAGAGATAGAGTGTTGCATTCCTGTGTGGTCACTAAGAAAATGTGCATTGGGAAATTTTTATCTTGTATGTCACTAAGAAATATTTTTTCTATTTTTGTCTGAAAAAGATATTTTGAAGAGATATTTTGTGCCTTAGACCTTGTAAGGCCTCAAGGAGAAATAAGATATTTTGTTTTGGCCAATGGCCTTCTAGATGCTCTAGTGAGATTTTCTCCTCTTTTCTTATATAAACCATGAGGATTCATTGTAATAAACCAGGAGAACTTGACATGTTAAGAGCAATACATAGTTTTATGAGCTTGGAGAAAATATTGGTTTTATGAAGTGGATGAATGGCTTGCTTGGCTTGATGGTGGAGGAGAATTGTGTGTAGGATTCCATAGCATGGTGAATGGTGATGTTTCGCTAATTTATTTATGTCTTCTTGTTTCCATTAATTTTTCATACTTCTTGTTTTTTGTAGATCGGAAAATTATAGGTTGAGATATGCTCATGGAAGCACCTCAAACCTCCTGTTTATTACAACTTTCATGTTTTCTTCTTCTTGGTCATTATAAGGAATTCTTAACTACTCCTTAGGTCCACCAATAATTTGTTATTTTTTTCATTAATAGTCAGTATGCTAGCAATAAAATATTATTTAAGGTATGTCGTGCTTATTTGAAGTTATCAAGACCCTATTCTGAAGCCTTTCTATGAAATATTGATTGATTAGGTTAGGTCAAAGAGGTCTCACTCGATCTTTCCCTTTTTCCATTCTTACCAACTTGTTTCATAGTTCCTGATAGTTTGATATATGTTGTTTAGGAGTTCCCTCTTCATATATTAAGTTATTAGTTTATCTTATATGTTTTCCCAACAGCTAAAGGTGAATTTCTAAAGTTAGGAGTTATTATGCTTCTATGTCTCACCTGAATGTTTATCTTTCATGTTTATCAGTTTGAGTATTGTTCATAGATATTAATGGTTTTCCTTACCTCTTGGGAATTTTCTTTCAAACTATATATGTTTAAGACTTCTTCATTTTTTCACAATCTTAATGTTCATTTCATCTCATACCTCACCCAAAGAATCCATTGACCTTTCTAAATCAGCCCTACAGTACACCTTGTCCATCATTTAGACATCCTTGACTTTATCTGACCCCATAGCCCTGTTGATTTGATGAAATCTCTTTCAATTTGTCCTATTCGATCAGTTTTGCCTCAAAACCAAAACAAACCAAAATATATTGAACAACTAGTCTAAAATAAAAAATATAAAGCGAACAAGTTCACAGCCTTTGCATAATAGAGAGAGCCCTCTCTAAGTCTAGGAAGGATAGGTCCTAGGACTCCAAAGATTGGTTTGATGTTACCCTGTCATTTGGTTTACCAATGTACCAAATTATAGGACACTAACATAATGGCGATCACGGTGGGACGCTGAGTACATGATAGCCTAACAAACACTTGTAGACTCATTAGTCCTTCAAATTAAATCAGGAAAATAGCTGATAAAGCCATAGAGTAGACTCTCATTGTTTCACCACCTTAGCTAAGTGATGAATCAGGTATAGGAAACTCTTACAAATCAGGCTGCATATAAAAACTCAGAAAAAACCCAAAAGGCATTTTTAGATTGGCTTTTTGTGTCAGTATTGATGGTGGAAAATAGACAACATATCTTCAAAAGCAAACCAAAAATATCCACCTGGCGACTCCATTAGCCTCCAGTAGGCCTTCTAACTTTACTAGCATTCATAGACTCCTATAGGACTGCATCAAAATCAGCCCTGAGAAGTCTAAGAACTTAGTCATACACTGTACGAGTTGATAACTCCTATAGAGGACAATCTTCCAAAAATAATCGCAACCTTCAGCCTCTCTACCTCCTAAATTTGAAATCTGGCTTCACGAAGAATTAATACTAGATCTCACCCAGACCCAAATCCTCCGACCATAGTTGATGACCCAGAAAATATTTTGTGGCAAACTTCTAAAACTAGAAATATAACTACAGTAGGAGTATCCATAAAGCAAGCTCTATACCTGAATATCTTACATCCTTGCAAGATTCCCATTTTGACTTGTGCCATACAAAAAATCTTTTTAAAACCAAGTCACAAACTAGCATTGACCATACCAATCTTGATCCCATAGAATTAAAGCAGAGTTCTAGCAGAGAAGCCTCTCCCACTACACCACCTAATTTCCATCTTCTCCACCACATCGACTCTTTTCACCCTAAGTCTTCTAAAAATCAGTTTACTAGTCCAAGTACTTCTGCCACACCCATTCACACCACCACTGTGCAAATCACCTCATCCCATACTGAAAATCCTTCAACTGTAAATCCACCATCAACTCCCATCATGGCAGCTTGGTATGCACCCTTACTGTTATCGCAGCCTTTGGTACCTTTTCCAAATGATTACCAATCCATAATCCTACACTTCACCAGGGCTGAATCCACCACTTTCCAAAAACATGTAGAAAGAATCAATGATGCCTTTGACTACATGGAACTAGAAGAAGAAACCATGAAGATGAGGATGTTTTACCAAATCCTAGGCGGAGAAGCCAAGAAATGGTTTAAAAATTTAACTCCAAATAGTATACATGATCTTCCATCACTTTACCAAACTCTTATAAATAAGTGGGAAATCAAGAAAAATACCCTACAAATCCTTTCTAAGTACAATAATATTAAAAGGAACACAGGATAAAGTGTGCAAGACTATTGCACTAGGTTTAACAGTGTCTATAATTCCCTCCCGCCTCACGTGAAACCTCCACCAGGTCTGGAACTAGTGAAATTTCTGAAAGTTTTCGATCCGGACATGACATACCAGATAAGAGAAAGAGACCCCACAAGTTTAGAAGAAATGCAAAGGGGAGCTATTAGTGTAGAAGCCAAGCTCACTGAAAAGAGGGCTAGGATGAGGTTGGAAAAGAAGGAAACTTACCGAGATAAGACCACACCTTCCACTTCCTCTTCAGATTCCAAAATAGATAACCTGGTTAGGACCATGGAGAGAATGATGGAAAGGATAAACCTAAGCAAGAGAACACCTCCTAGGGACAACCAACAAAACCCCAAAAATAGAAACTAGAATTAGAACTTAAGAAGAGACCCGCCCCAAATCAAACCAAGAGAAAATGATCAACAAATCAGACCACCCTTCCAAGATAACTATGTTGATGAAGGGGAAAGAAATATTGAACACTCGGATGAAATTCGTCTAAACTTGATAGGCTCTGATAGCGAGGGTGAGGTTTTTCTCACATAAGAAGAACAAGGTTTCTTCTCCTCAAATCAAGGTGAAAAAAATTATGAATATTACGAAGATCATGAAATTGGTTTACAAAATTCCATAATGGAAGTCCATAGGCAATATGATCTAAGGAGTAAGAAAAACCAAGACAACTCTAGGAAAAGAAACTCAGATTCCACTGTTAAGAAAGCTACCAAAACCATTCTTAAAAGAAAAATAGACAGTAGCAATGTCATGGCTAACAAAATTGATCTAAAGAAAGACAAAACTAGCCAAACAAACATCGACCCAAGCTGTCCTAGTACTTCTACTAAGATCCCTGAGAAAACTTTGGTGAACAAAGCCCCAAATAAAAATCAGCAAGATAAAATAACAGAAAAGGCTATGGCTGAGAAAATGATGCAAATATATCTAAAATACAAGTACGTTTCAGTTTTGAAGGGAAAATTTCCAAAATCAATATCACCATGTCCCTCACTGAACTGATCACCCAAATCTCATAAAAATATCAAGTTCTGAAAGTCCTAAACATAGGAAATGATGCAGACACTTTACACTTGGCTGATGACACTCCTGAGTTGTTATTTGGACCGAAAATAGAAGCAAAATATCAAGAAGGAACCACTCCTTTTTACATCAGCCTGAATGTACATGACCAAATCCTACATAATGCCATGCTGGATTCCGGTGCCTCTCAAAATCTCATGCCAAAAGTAGTGATGGAAAGATTAGGCCTAGAAATAACTAAACCTTACAAAGACTTGTACTCATTTGATTCAAGTAGAGTCAAGTATTTAGGCCTAATCAAATATCTTTATGTTAATCTGGCACAAGTGCCGACTAAACACCTAGTCATGGACATAGGGGTGGCAGACATTCCCCCCAAGTATGGAATGCTTTTATCTGGGTCCTGGGGGGCCAAGCATGAAGGAAACATTCAACTGGACATGTCTTATGCTACTATCCCTATTTTTAACCAAACAAGAAGATTATACTGATAATCACACATGAAGTATATGGTTAGTAGTCAAGAAAGGCTATAAAACATACCTCTTTATTATGTACATTCTAAACTTGATTCCTTCATTTTACATACTGAAGAAGACACTGATGAACATTCAAGTGAAGTTGAAACTAATATGGGTACATTACAACATTGAAATCATCTTCTCTATGATGAGCTTGACACTCAGAACTATCATGACCCAGAACATTTGTGTCCTGATGAAACAAAACTTGATCTTCAGAAACTAGAAAATGAAACTTTGAAAACAGAAAACTGTTTACATTCTCAAGCAAGTTGTTCAAACCAAGGACAAAACTCAAAAGTGAAATCACCCCTTTTTTCCAATACATAAGCACTAAAAAACCTGCATGGAACAAAAATATTTGGAAATCAGGGTCAAGAAAGCCTCATGTTTTTACCTTTCCTAAGATTCTCGCCATCCAAAGACTTTATTTCTCCAAATGAAACTTTAAATATTGCAAGAACTTCTGTAGATCCAAAAATGGTGTCTGGTAAATTTGATATTAAGGGATATGATGAAAATAGTCTTGAGATACCTAAGCTGATTGAATTATCTAAAATCTTGTCATTACACAAAAAACTAAGTGCAAGACTATGCAAAATTTTTCAAAACACTAGTATATGTCGAGAAAATAGTTCAAATCACCATGACATAACCATCATTCTAAGAAACCACCCTTTCAAAAAGGAACACAAATACCTTGATCATATATTATCATTTAAAAAGAAAACAATTGGACCTAGGAGGTGTTTAGACTTTAGAAAGCTAGATAAACCTTCCCTAAATAACACTTGCCTTATTCCCAAAATAGATCATACTACACAAAAGCTAGGGGTTTCTAACCATGTTTCCTTGCATGATAGTATTTCATGTTATCATCAGACGATATCACTTCAAAACAATCAACTCAAAGATTTTTTCAAGTTCACGGGGAGTAGTTTCAAACTCAGACCAATTTTTCCAGATCCAAAGGACACCGGAGACACCTTTCGAAGAACTATGTTTCCAGTTCTAAATTTCTTTACTATGGTATACCTTTATGATATCATCATTTGTTTTAAAATTGAAAAAGAATATTTATTCTACCTAAAGAATATATGTCACAGAAAAAGGTGTGGAGATCAAGAGTATAAGGAAAAACATCAAGCAGAACATGAGTTATTTAAAGATCCTTGGAAAAATCCTTATGATATGTTTGCAAGTGAAAACAACCTTGATTTTTTCCTTTTTTTCCAAAAAACTGAATAGACAAAGAGTATTGGGAGATCCTTATGAAGATAGGATCCTCAAGTACCACTGCTGCAAAGATTCCTAGTTTTTAAATTTTCACTCATTGTACATATCATTGTTTCAAGAAAAAGTCAAAAAATAGAAAATACAAAAACAATGGGAAAAGTAGAAAAGAGGGCAGGTTCTAAAGAAATGGTAGAGCCCCTTACCCAAAAAATAGTCATACTGAAAGTGCGCAAGTCTAAGTGCCACTACTAGTGCCAAAAATATGTCTTGTTCAGTTATCTAGCCTAATCATAGCTGAGCATGTTTTAATTTGATTGCTGATAAGTTAGTGAAAAGAATGATGGTCAAATTACGAAAACTTGACTTGTCGAAGAAAGCAGATTAGGAAAGAAAGATACTAGTTCCACAGGCTCAAAACAAAACGAAAGAGGAAAATAGGGATGAATATCAAACTATGTATCCTTGCCCTGATTTTTCTAAATCTCATTTTGTACAAAAATAAAATTTGTGTGCAGCTTGTTGTTATGCCACAAGCACATGATAAATCAAACTATCTAATCGTGATTTGATCATATTTTAAATTTCATGTTTTAGTCTAGTGAATGAAATCTTGTCAAACAGTTTAACCTTGACAGTTGACTAGTATAGGTAGAAAATCAATGAAGTTCATCAGTTTAATTTGAACTCTCGGAAGATATAAGTGTAGAAGTAGAAAGTTTGCTTTCTCTTTCAAAATAAAATATCAAGGGGTTTTCTAGTTCAAGTGCACCCAAGGAAGAAAAAATGTTAGGAAAAGTAGGTTGGGTAGGTAAAGGTGAAGTTGAGCTAATCATGTTTTCAAATTTTTAAGTCACCATTTCAAGAAAGCATCAATGAAAAAGAGAAAATTCCGCCAATGGACGAGGCACTGGTCTTCACAAGCCAGAGATATGAAATTCTATAAACCTCTCGAAAAGGAGCTGTCCTCCCCAAATGGAGCCACTGTTAGTCATCAGTAATTTTCACTTGCTTAGGTGACTAGATGCTTTATCCAGGTTTTCTAGAAATAAGATTCAAGGAACCTTGTTTTCTTCTAAAAATCCCCTCAAACAAAAATTTTCACCTATCCCTCCTCTCTTGTCTGCAGTGGTCAATATATCATCCTATAAAGATCCCATCCTGGACCAATTTCCCTTACTCCATCCATGCTTGCTATTTTTGTATATAGCACTCTACCTCTGATGCCTAACCCTTCTTATTTCACAATATTGTTTGGCCAGGTTAAACAAATTTTTCTCACCCACTCACCAACTGCTTCAATCACTATCAGTGTCAAAGGTCTGTCTAGAAATCCCTTCAAAGTAAAATAAAGATGTCTAGGTTTATAGGTGATGGTGCATAAGTAGAGTGTCTAAACCCTATGTCTTATTCAAAACTCTGATTTAAACCATCAGTCAAAATCCCTTTTCTAAGACCTTGCAAATGAGTCAATTAGGTTTTCCTAGGTCATGCGCCCTCATAATTCCCATGCACTATCATTTTCACAGAAAATCGAAGGTGAATTCAAAGAAAACACAGAGTTGATTTTCGTCATATTCTTAAAAGCACTTAAGAAACTTCCAAAGGAGCCCTCCTGGTCCAACAATAAAATTTGCCAAGAATAGACAATCATGTCCAATGCATCTCTGCAGGGATGCCTTGAAATTTAGTCTAAGGCAAAGGCAAAGAAAGACACCAAAAAAAGTTCATCAAGTCATTGGCAGTTGAATAAAAAGGTACAATAAGCTGGAGGCTACAGGGAAAATCAAGAGTTCATTACATAATGATGAAGGGACACCTAAGAAGATTCAAAATTTCATTTACAATGGATAAAAGGCACATCAAGCTGAAAGCTATAGGAAAAGTCTTGATATCATAACAAGAAGAAAAATAATGCTCATACAAAGGTCTGTGCAAAATATCAGAAATATCAGTAACATATGAGCAACTTGGTTCATCTCAGCAAAGATAATCATTGAATAGATATTTGCCTCAAGCATAAGAATGGTAGAGGGATAGATGCCCTTTTCCACAATCTTGCAAAAAGATAAAAGTTATCAGATATGCCACAAGTTGATGGAAAATACTAAGACCACTATCAAGAAAGGAAATCAAACTGAAGAAGAAAACAATATGTGCACTTTAGTTGAAAATAAAAAAGGTAACTGCTTGACAAACAGTGAAGAAATAGTTGGGCTACAAAGTGAAAAGACCCCTCAAATAATTCAATGGGAACCTTGGTGAAGAAGAAGTAACCAATTTAGAAAGGTGATTTCTTTAAAGACCTTGAAGACAATTTTTTTATCTTACTGAATATCCCCAAAAACAGAAAATCGGAGAAAAGAGAAAATAAGGCATGGTAAGTAGAAATAAGAACTTCATTCATCAAATAATAGAGATTGTCAAAACAGAATTCCCAATTGTTTTCAGCGGATTAGAAAAAACAGCATCAATTCCATTGAATAAATGGATCAATTCTGAATTCTTAAAAGGTCAAAAGGAAGGGATTTCAAGGCATTATGCACGATTTCACTGACCAAGCAGAGCATCATTCTGAACTCTATTTTTTCACCAATAAACAGTTACAGATAGGTTTCAAAGGATAAAGGAGGAAAATTCAGTTTTACATCACTCTGCACATATTCGCAAATGCACAATTATCAAAGGTCTAATCAGTTGCCCGAATGCAACAAAAGGCAGTGGTTAAAAAGACTAAGGAGACAGTCCAAGAGAGGAAAATAGAAAAGTGAAAATTAGACTTTAGGAAAGGGGGTTTAGTGTTTAATTCTTTCAAAAAGATGGTATAAAAAATTCAACGGCCTTCTTTCCCTCTCATTCCAACTTTGGAAAAGCGGAGCGCAAATTCCCCGGCTTTAGAAGGCATCCTCAAGCATTTTTTCACAGACGCTACTCGCCTGTACATGGATGTTGCGCGCCTACAGTCTAATCCTGTGTTTTTTTCTTAAGGACGTTGCACGCTTATAGATGGACACTGCGTCTTATGATTCCACCTGACGTGCAGGAACTGTCACCCACCCGACGCCCGAATTCACGTGCAGAGGCCGCTTGGGCCATAGGCGCTGCGCGCCTGCCACTGCCCCCGATGCCCGACTTTTGCATGCAGAGGCTGCCCGGGCCATAGGCGCTGTGTGCCCACCACTACACCCGATGCCTAAATTTTGCATGCAGAGGTCGCCCGGGCCATAGACACTGCACGCCTGCCAAAAAAGCGCAGCATTGCCCAGAAATCTGCAGAAGTGCCCAAATTTGCCAAATAATGCTCGAAAATTGATTTTTTCCATGAGGGTCAAATTTTAAGAGGTATTCTTCATAAATAATCACCTCTTCATAAATTTTGTTAATGATAAGGGTGCCCAGTAAACTCTAAATCTATGTCAAACAAAGTTTGAAGAAAGATTGAAGGGAAGCTCAGCCTACTTTTGTTAGGTCTCTGAAAACATTTTTTAAAAACCTTAGTTCCTCATTTACCATTTCTCCTCATCATTTCATACGACAAAATCCTTTTTGTTTAAAGAATTGGAGGAAGGGGTAAAGTAATTACCATGTCTGAAGAGGGGAGTGCTGACCTAAACAATGAGACTCAAAGACCAAGAAGATAGTATAAGAAAGGAGGGTAGCCAAACAGGTTCGAACCTATAAACACCAAAGAGCTGATAGCCTCTCCTTCTATATTTTCTTTTTTCCACTAATTATGGTTTTTTTAGTTTTGCAACAAGGTACAAGAGATCAAAAGCCAGCCTCAGTTGACAGAAGTATTTTCCCTAAGGCTTCAAAGGCATAAAGTTCATCTAGTAGGGATAAAATTTGAGTTAACCTCTAGCGTTATCTCTAAATCCACTGGGATGACTTGCATACGAAATAGGTGGTTTAAACAGAAACAGATTTAATTGATCCATTACCATCCATTTTTAAAACCTATTTTTCAAGATGAGTGTAAAGCCATTTTTCCTTTTTCACATCTACTAGACAGGTATGCCCTCCTCATGAAAATTGTCATGAAATACTTTACATGTGAGGGTCGGTTCTCCAGAATCTAATCCTATCATATTAGACTCCTCATGCACTTCACAGGGCCAAGCTAATAAACATGCCTTATTTCCTTTGCAAAAGCGTTGGAAAAATGTCCTCCATCATGAAAAAGAGGCCTCCAGCCAAGTAGATGACAAGCCCATTTCATCACTCTCTTATCAAAGTCTTTGTAACTCACCAATTGGAGCAACAAGGAATTCCTTGGGAGGCCTTTATTACCCATGATGACTTCACCAATTCATCCTCCATCCCACTGTAAAATGTTCCATCATCTTCTCAAAATCCTCTTCTTACTCCTCCATCGCCCTCCACTGACCATGACTCACCTTCGTCACATGAATCACTTTCCCAAACAAGCCTTATTCAAACACCTTCCCCTAAGGAAAGTGATCATGATGAGAGCACTAATGATCAGGAAGAAGGCAGTGATGATCAAAATGAAAAAAAGAGTGAGAGAGAGGATGATGAAAGTGAGGAATATGAGGTAGAAAATAATGAAGATGAGGAAAAATGTGAGGATGATAAGAGCACTAATGATCAGGAAGAAAGCAGTGATGATCAAAATGAACAAAATAATGAGTAAGAGTGTGATGAAGATGAGGAAGAATGTGAGGGAGAGAGTGATGACCAAAATAATGAAGATAAGGGAGATGATAAAAATAGTGAGGTAAAAGATGATGAAGGCCTTGAGGAAAGTAGTGATGATCATGAAAAAATCAGTGAGAAAGAGTGTGATGAAGATAGGGAAGTGTTGGGAAAAATACTGAGAGGGGAGGTGAATCAGTATTTAGAGCTGACTGAAAACTTCTTCTTCTTTTTTGGAGATCTTATTGTGCATTTAATTCTTTACTTAGATTATTGCATCATTCATTCATCAGAAGTTTAGTAAGCAGTAATAACAGAATAAACCATCACACATAAACAACATACATGAACACTAGTATTTAAAGTGGAAACCCAATTTGGGAGAAAACCACCACTGTTGTCGTCTCTTTCTTCAATATTTATTATAAAGAAAACTTCTTACAATTTTTGTGCTGGCGCAGACTTATACCTACACGCAGGCACCCACCTGCAGAAGGCTACAACCTTCTCTCATTCTCCAGTCACTACTGGAAGGGAGCTCCAACCCCCTGATTTTAACACCAGCTTGTACTGGCAGAAAGCTTCCACTTTCATGCTGAAGACTTCAACCCTCAGATCCACCAAATTTCTTCAATTTCTTCATTAGACTTGCATCAGGTCTTCATTATTTCTTTTCAGATCTTCCAAGAGATTCATCATTTCTAGATCTAGAGATCTTGAACCTTCATCAACTCCATAGGTGCATCATAGATTCAGATTTATCAGAAACAGAGTTCAATCATGTAGATATCTCTTAAAGAGATTTATTCATTAACAACCCCTCCACGTGCACACCTTGTACTATGATCCTCTTCTCCTTATATAGTTTTTTCCTTTATTAATACCATGAGTCAAAACCACTCAACAGCTGATGGTATTCCTGGACGAGATCAAATAGATAATCCAACGGGGTCTACCCAAGCCCCAAACAACTTCTCATTGTTCTATTTTCTTGGTTTGGCAATTAATTAATCTAGGGCTTTTTTATATCTCAATCTGAGATTTAGATATTAATCCAATTCCTCCTTTAGTTATGAACTCCCCAAGGCATATATATATATATCGACCCCTGGTTTATGTGTTCGTGAGATCAATGCATATATTAACCCACGTTCATTTCATCACATGTTTCATATTTTTCCAACTTCACATATTCAACATCCTTTATGAACTCCGCAAACCTTAGTTTAAAAGGTCCCAATTAATATAATTTAGAACAGGGCCCACATATATAATCAATGATCCAGTCACATACTCACAACGTACCACGGTTATCGATCGTGCAGCTTCCTCATACGGCCACCGTCCGATGGCTCCCCTCCAGATCGACGGCGCACAACAATATCGCGCGGCTTCCTTTTTCGGACATTAACGTGCGATGGCGCACAGTGATGGCAGTTTTGTAAATTCATTCAGGGATGCATGTCGCTCGTTCTATGGAATCGCTCCCAACCTCTTGAATACCGCTTGCCCGTCAAAAGCGGTGCGATGAAAACCGGAAACCCCCTTCACTGTTCATTCCGCTCGTGGTTACTCTCCTTTGCTCAAGGTTTCGTCCACCTTTATTCCGTCATTGCTACGTTTCTCCGTGAAGGCACAACTATATTTTAATTTTTCTTCGTTCGCGCAATTATGTTAATGTAACTCAGGTTATATATAATTTGAGCTGGTCCATACTTTCAATGAAGATCGGAATGGATAGGCTTCTTCCCTATTTGTGGATGCAAATATATATTAAAGGGAATCTTTACTAACACAGGTCATATGTATTCCAACAAACATGATTTTCGATCATATTTCCATTCAATTTCATTCTTCAGCAAGCAAGTTAACCCTATCGAATCCACCAGTCTTATATTCTGCTTGTATAGAACTGCTGATGGTTTTCTGAGTTCTTCATACAGTCATTATCTGCATCCTTTGTCAGAGAGTTTCCATCAAGGAAAATCATATAATAGGATACAAGAAACATATTTCCAACAATCTCCCCCTTTGGACTTGATGGCAACCATGACCAAAAATACATTCTACAACATTGACCAGAAACACATTCAGCAACATTCACTAGAAATACATTCAGCAACATTCTCCAGAAATACCTTCAGCAACACTCTCCCCCTTTGACATCAAGGGCAAAGGGTAGATCAAGATCCTTTGTACCGACAATACCATTCTCCCCTTGAGATCATGCTACATTTTCAAGCATAATATTCAATGAAATAACTGAAATGACTTATACAATCAAGATAAAAAATTCTCAAGCATGAGATCAGACTACAACAAATAATTAGAGTGCCAACAATGCATCCTTTCCACATGACCAATGCTCCCCCTTAACTTTTGCATCCAGAGATACTCATCAGCACTGCAGCTATGCTGAAGAATGCTGACCCAGAAAAAATTTGTCAGCAAATACCCATACGCAGTTTTCTGAGTATAAACTTGCGTATATATGCGGCTATCCTCAGGAAATCCACATATCCAATTTAATCTTCTATATTTAAGTAGATCTGATCTTTTGCATGGCAGAGACTACTCCCAGCTTTTGTCTGAGATATTCAAACGCTTCCCTGGGTAGAGGTTTGGTAAATATATCAGCAACTTGTTCTTTGGAGGGAACATACTCCAACTTCACCTTTTGTTCAAGCACTTGTTCACGTAAGAAGTGATACTTGATGGGAATGTGTTTGGTCTTGGAATGCATAACAAGATTCTTTGAGATACTGATGGCACTTGTATTATCACACATAATGGAGATAGGAGGTGAACATTTGATTTGAATGTCTTGTAAGGTTTGCATCATCCAAAGAAGTTGAGTGCAACATGATGCAGAAGCCACATATTCTGCTTCTGCTGTAGATAAGGCAATAGAGCTTTGCTTCTTGCTAAACCAAGATACTAACCGGGGCCCCATATAGAATGCACCACCACTAGTGATTTTCCGATCATCAACATTTCCAGCCCAATCTGCATCAGTGTAAGCATGAAGAGTAAGATCAGCATTCTTTGGATACCATAGTCCAAAGTCTTGAGTTCCTTGTAGATATTTGAATATTCTTTTCACAGCCTGAAGGTGAGTCTCTTTTGGATTAGCTTGGAATCGTCCAACAATCCCAACTGCATGCATAATGTCTGGTCTTGTCCCAGTGAGATAAAGTAGACTTCCTATCATAGATCCGTATTCTGGTTGATTCACCGTGGGGGAATCATCATTAGAACTGAGATTACATCCAGTTATCATTGGTGTACTTACAGGTTTGCAATCTTCCATGCCATACTTCTTCAAGATTTGCTTAAGGTATTTTGCTTGTGATAAGAATATGCCATCTATTGCTTGTTGCACTTGCAAGCCAAGAAATAATGTTAGTTCCCCAAGTAAAGACATTTCAAATTCTTGCTGCATATCAGAAGAAAATTTCTGACTCATAGACTCTTCATTACTTCCAAAAATGATATCATCAACATATACAACCACAATCAATAGTTTATCATTTTCAGTTTTTGTGTATAAGTTGCTATCAGAAGAGCCCTTTGAAAATCCTTGCTGATGAAGATATTTGTCAAGACGATAGTACCATGCCCTTGGAGCTTGTTTGAGACCATATAGAGCCTTTTTAAGTTTACAAACAAGTTTTTCGTCATTTCCCAAAATGAATCCTTCTGGTTGTTCTATATAAACTTCTTCTTCTAGATCACCATTGAGAAAAGCAGATTTAACATCCATTTGATAAACTTTGATTTGTTGAAAGCTTGAAAAAGCAAGAAACATTCTTATGGCTTCAAGTCTGGCTACAGGAGCAAAAGCTTCTTCAAAGTCTATACCTTCTTGTTGAGCATACCCCTTGCAAACAAGTCTAGCTTTATTTCTTATAACATCTCCATTATCATTTAACTTATTTTTGAATATCCATTTAGTTCCAATGACATTTTTGTCATGAGGTCTTGGTACTAATTCCCAAGTGTGATTCTTTTCAATTTGATCAAGCTCTTCATTCATGGCTTGAATCAAACATTCATCTTTTCTGGCTTGATTGACATTTTGTGGTTCAATAGTGGATAGAAATGCCAGATAGCTAGAAGATCCCATAAGAGTCCTTCTTGCTTGTACACCTGATCCCTTTTCTCCCAAAATTTTAGATTCTGGATGATTCTTTTGAACATATCTGGATGGAGCTTTTTCAGAGAAATCATCTTCGGGTTCTTCATTGGGTTCACTGTCTATATCATTCCTATTTGATGTAGAAGGATATATGTCATCATCGTCTTCATCTGTTGTTTGTTTTTCTTCTTTTGGAGTTGCAGGAGACTCATCAATAACAACATCAATACATTCAACAATCTTTCGAAGTCTTTTATTGTAACATTTATATGCCCTACTCCTAGAGGAGTAACCAAGAAATATTCCTTCATCTTCTCTGGGTTCAAACTTGCCAAGTTTTTCATCATTATTTTTGATAAAGCATTTGCTCCCAAAAACTCTAAAGCGCTTCACAGTGGGAGGATTACCATTTCATATGGAGTTTTATCACTATTTACACGAACATGTGCCTTGTTAATAATATTTACCGCTGTATGTGCTACTTCTCCCCAAAATGTGTCAGGTGTTCCGGAATCATCAAGCATAGCTCTAGCCATTTTTTGAACTGTTCTATTCATTCTTTCTGCTACGCCATTTTGTTGTGGAGTGCCAGCTACAGACAACTATATTTTTATGCCACGTTGTTCACAAAATTCAAGGAATTCATCTGATGTATATTATCCTCCTCGATCAGATCTAAGACACTTGATTTTTAGATCTAATTCATTTTCAACCAGTGCTTTGAAGATCTGAAATTTCTCAAATGCTTCATGTTTGTGTTTAATCAACCCAATCCAACACATTCTAGAGAAATCATCAATAAATAAGATATAGTATTGTTCACCACGTGGTGAATTTTTCCTCACAGGTCCACATATGTCAGTATGAATGAGTTCAAGAGGCTTACTTGATGATCCTTCCCTGGCATTAAATTGCACTCTGGTTTGCTTACCAAACTGGCAAGATTTGCATATGATATTTTCAGGTAGAGTAATATTGGGAAGATCACGAATAGCTTTAAGTCTACTTGATTTATTGATTTGAGAGAAGCTCAGATGCCCCAAACTTCTATGCCATAGCCATTTTTCTGAATATTTACTCAAGTAACATTGTTCTTTGCAGTTCTTCAATACATACAGGTTGCTTGGAGTTTTGTTTCCTTTTATAATTGTTTTACCTGTATCAAGATCACGTACCACACATTCTTTTGAACTAAAGACAACTTCAGTTCCTTGATCACACATTTGACTTACACTTAACAGGTTATGCTTTAATCCATCCACATACATGAAATTATTGGCTTTCACCTTTTCTTTTAGAAAAATAAACCATTTTCCCTTAATGACAGCAGGAGTATCATTTCCAAATGTAACATTCTTTTCTTTTTCTAGATCACTATATGCAAGAAGTTTGTTTTTGTCACCTATCATGTGTTTTGAGCATCCACTATCAATGTACTATTGATTTTCTTCACCTTCTGCAAATAAAGCTATGCCACAATTTTCAACCTGTAATTCCTTCTTTTTCCACTCTTTGGAGCTTGAAGAAAAATGCTCTTTTGGCTGGACTTTGCTCCTGCATTCAGATTCTTCATGGCAAAATTTATTGCAATAAGCACGTTAAACTTCATTTTGAAGAGGAGAAAAGTTGTTATATGTATTATTATTTGTTCCAATATCAATCCTTTTCTTTCTTGCTTCTCTTGTCATGATGGTTTTATATGCAACACATTGAACAGCTTTATGACCAAAATTGTGACATGAGAAACATTGTCCATTGAAGAAGAAATTTTTGCGATTATAAAATATTCTACTTGAATTTACCTGTTGATTGGTGTTTCTTTGAAAGGTACTCCTGTTAGTGTTCTTTGAATTGAGATGGTCATGCTTTATCTGTAAAGATTCTTTATTCCCTTGCTGAGGGGCAGAATGTTGTGTACTGGCTGTAGCTGCTTTTAGATAATTTGGTGTTGAAGCCTGAGAAGATTCTCCGATATATCCAAGACCTGTCTTTAGAAGAGGAGAACGTTGTATCTTGATAATATCATCTAAGGTTTCAGATCCTTTAGCAAATCTAAGATTCAAAGTCTTTACTTTCTCAATTTATTTTCTTAGACTTACTATTTCACATTCTAATTTCTCATTATGTTTCTCCTTTTCTTGAAGCTGGTTTTTCAGAGTTTCTATGGTTATTTTACTTTCTTCTAAGCATATTTTGAGTTGATTGATTTCATCAAGAAAATCATTTTCCTCTAAAGCATCCATAAAAGTATCCTTTTCTTCTCTAGACTCTTTTTCAAATGCCATGAGAAGTCTAAGATCTTGTTCACATTCTTCCTCACTGTCTGATAACCCATCACTGTCTTCATGAGTATAGTAACTTTTTCTAGTGCTAAGCCGATTCTTATTCCTTATTGCTACTTCCTTTCCTTTTTCATGTGTTTCTTTGTGAGGACACTTAGCAGCATAATGACCAACTCTTCCACAAGCAAAACATTTGAAAGGAATCTTACCTCTGAATCGTCCTATACCAAGTTGGAGTTTCTTTACAAAATTTACCTCATCTTCTTCTGAGATATACCCTGATCCTTCTGTCTCTTGTACTTCTTTCCCTTTTGTATAAGCTCTAAAAACGGCTTCTTTGACTTCATATGGTCCTCCTCTTCTCATTTCATATGCAGTTAGTATGCCATGAAGTTGTACCACAGTAAGATTTTGAAGATCCCGTTTTTCTTCAAGAGAAGAAACTTTTGACTCAAATTTTGTCGTTAGTGATCTTAAAACTTTCTCAACCAAAGTAGATTTGGTTATTGTTTCTCCCAGATTTCTCATATGATTTACAATATCATCAAGACATAAAAATAAATTTGCAATGCTCTCCTCATTATGCATTTTTAGGTTCTCATATTGAATTCTGAGAGTTTGGAGTTTAGCACTTTTTACCTTTGCATCACCTTCATAGCTTAGAATTATTTTGTCCCATAGTGCCTTTCCTATATTCACCTACATTACTTTGACAAATTATGATTCAGTTAGACTTCCCAATAGAGCATTAACTTCCTTTGCATTTGTTTCATAATTCTTTCTTTCCATTGGATCTGTTGGTACTGCGGCTGGATATTGATATCATGCTTCAACAATAGCCCATACATCTGCTCCCAGAGACTGAAGATAGGATCTCATCCTTGTTTTCCAGAAGATTAAATTGTTTCCGTTGAAGAGCGGAGGCCTGATAGATGTTATTCCATCTTGATTGCTCATCTTGATTGATCTTCCTTCTAGCGGCTAATCTTTTCAGAAGGGCCTGCTCCGATAACAATTGTTGGGAAAATACTGAGAGGGGGGGGTGAATCAGTATTTAGAGCTGACTGAAAACTTCTTTTTTTTTTGGACATCTTATTGTGCATTTAATTCTTTACTTAGATTATTGCATCATTCATTCATCAGAAGTTTAGTAAGCAATCATAACAGAATAAGACATCACACATAAGCAACACACATGAACACCAGTATTTAATGTGGAAACCAAATTTGGGAGAAAACCACCACTGCTGTCGTCTCTGTCTTCAATATTTATTATAAGGAAAAATTCTTACAATTTTTGTGCTGGTGCAAACTTATACCAGCACGCAAGCACCCACCTGCAGAAGGCTACAACCTTCTCTCGTCCTCCAGTCACTACTGGAAGGGAGCTCCAACCCCCTGATTTTAACACCAGCTTGTACTGGCAGAAATCTTCCACTTTCATGCTGAAGACTTCAAACCTCAGATCCACCAAATTTCTTCAATTTCGTCATCAGAGTTGCGTCAGTTCTTCATTATTTCCTTGCAGATATTCCTAGAGATTCATCATTTTTAGTACTAGAGATCTTGAACCTTCATCAACTCCATAGGTGCATCATAGATTCAGATTTATCAGAAATAGAGTTCAATCATGCAGATATCTCTTAAAGAGATTTATTCATTAAAAAACCCTCCACGTGCACACCTTGTACTATGATCCTCTTCTCCTTATATAGTTTTTTCCTTTATTAATACCATGAGTCAAAACCACTCAACAGCTGATGGTATTCCTAGACAAGATCAAATAGATAATCCAATGGGGTCTACCCAAGCCCCAAACAACTTCTCATTGTTCTATTTTCTTGGTCTGGAAATTAATTAATCTAAGGCTTTTTAATATCTCAATCTGAGATTGAGATATTAATCCAATTCCTCCTTTAGTTATGAACTCCCAAGGCATATATATATATATATATATATATATATATATTGACCCCTGGTTTATGTGTTCGTGAGATCAACGCATATATTAACCCATGTTCATTTCATCACATGTTTCATATTTCGTCAACTTCACATATTCAACATCCTTTATTAACCCTGCAAACCTTAGTTTAAAAGGTCCCAATTAATATAATTTAGAACAGGGCCCACATATATAATCAATGATCCAATCACATACTTTCACCATACCATGGTTATCCATCGTGCACCTTCCTCATACGGCCACCGTCCGATGGCTCCCCTCCAAATCGACGTCACACAACAATATCGCGTGGCTTCCTTGTTCAGACATTAACGCGCAATGGCGTGCAGTGATGGTGGTTTTTTAAATTCGTTCAGGGACACTTGTCGCTCATTCTATGGAATCTCTCCCAACCTCTTGAATACCGCTTGCTAGTCGAAAGCGGTGCGATGAAAACCATAAACCCCCTTCACTGTTCATTCCACTCATGGCTCCTCTCCTTCGCTCAAGGTTTCGTCCACCTTTATATGATCATTGCTATGTTTCTCTGTGAATGCATAACTCTATTTTAATTTTTCTTCCTCCACACAATTATGTTAATGTAACTCAGGATATACATATTTCGAGCTGGTCCAAACTTTCAACGGAGATTGGAATGGATAGGCTTCTTCCCTATTTGTGGATGAAAATATATATTAAAGGGCATATTTACTAACACAGGTCATATGTATTCCAGAAAATATGCTCTGCGATCATATGTTCATTCAATTGAATTCTTCAACAAGCAGGTTAACCCTATCGAATCCACCAGTCTTATATTATGCTTGTATAGAACTGCTGATGGTTTTTTGAGTTCTTCATACAGTCATTATCTGTATCCTTTGGCAGAGAGTTGCCATCAAGGACAATCATATAATAGGATACAAGAAACATATTTCCAACAGGAAGAAAATAATGTAGATGAAGAAGAAAATGAAGAAAGCAGTGGTGGTCCTGAAGAAAGTAGAGATGATCATGAGGAAGGTATTAAAGGGGAGAATGATGAAGATAATAGAGAAAATGAAGAAGAATAAGGAAGAAAAGATGAAGAGGTAAACCAAGAATAAAACAGAGTTACAAGCAGTGACACCAATGATAAGAAAGGAGGACAAAGTACTAGGTCTCAAGGCGAAGAAAAAGACACTGAAAACCTTACAGCAGACAGTGATGAAGAAACAATGAACAGTCATGGCAGTGAAAAAATTAATGAAGATAGCCCAGAAGTAGATTTCAGAGTTATTTTAAATAAACAAGGAGGTGATGGCAAAGATCTAGGAAATGTTGGCAGTGAAAACAGTAGTGAAAAAGGTTAAGAAATGGATAGTCCTCAAGGTAAAATTATGTCAAACCTAGGCACCTACGACAGTGCAGAAAAAGAGTATGGCAGTTTTGAAAGTCCTCCTAGTGATGATATCATAAAAGAAGTTGAAAATGATAATCAAAGGGACTGCCAACAACAAAGTACAAAGGAGATACACACAGAAAGAATTCTTGAAGAAAAGGACAGTCCTAGGGCTGTAAAGGATCAAATTGTGCAAGTTAAGTTTGTGACACCTTTCACCATCCCTTATTAGAGAGGTAGGAGGCATGTGTTTGCTGCCTCCAAAAGGAAAGGGCCCATGCACTCCTCCTCAAAGATATTAAAAGAAAAAATCACCAAAACTGTTAAGGACAAGGTCACTCATACAGTAAAAAGCAAAGTCACCAAAGCATTTAGGAGCAAGGGTAAACTGCCAAAGAAAGACAAGGGTAAGAAGTCGATGAAGGACAAAGGCAAGAAGACAATGAAATAACAGGAAAGAAGTCATGAAGAAGAGAGGGAATTTGAACTCATTCACTTGAGCAGTGATGAGGAAAATGAAATAAGGATACTTAATTCTTTCCTACAGGACCGGAGTGCTCAAATCATATATTTAGAGATTGATTTGGAAAGATCAAAATATGTCATTCATTTCCTACAAACGAAAAATAAGCAAATGAGTGGCCAACTTGCCATTTATGAATCCCGAGCTCTCAAATACAAGAGAGAGGCTCAGAAATCACAAGTACAACCAGAGGATTACATGGGCACCTATGAATAATAAAATGAAGAAAAGGGGCAAGCTAGGAAAAGGCTTAAGACTATGGGTCTTAGGAAAGCATTGGAAAAATAGAGAGATGAAGAATCAGCCCAAGCACAACACTTTCCTCTCATTGAGATTCTCGCCTTGGAAATTTAGCATGACAAAGAATCATGGCTTGAAAAGGAAAATCTAAATTTGGAGATTGAGTTATAGAATGAAAACAAAGATCTAAGCTTACAGATAAGGATGACTGAACATTACAAAAAGAGAAATCAGTTTGCTAGGAAGAAGCTCAAAACTACCCAAACGAGGGGCCTGGCACCAAATGATGGGAATGACCAAGATGGGCTTGGAATTTTGGCTCAAGCTTCACTACAAGTCTCTAATGACCCTTAAGGGACTCACTCACTAATTTTGAGCAAAATTGAACACTTTTTGGTTTTTTGCAAATTTTCAAGCCTAGGAGCGCAACACCCTGGATGCTGCTTTTTTCCTAGAGCATCTTCAATAGGAAAAATTTACATTTTTGGATTCCTTGGCACAAGAGGAGCATGCCCACAAAATTTCAGCTCATTTGGAGTTGTTTTGTCCTTCAAAAGTGTCAAAAACACCTGTTTTTTCACCTTTCTGCCACCTTTTCTGAGCAGGTGTTGTGCTCCTGGGATCCTTCACCTTTTCTACTTTTTTGGAAACTTCCAGAGATCAGATTGGGAAAAAAAATTCATGTTGTAAATTATACATCCATATCTTTCCAACGGGCCATGACGAAACCTTTTGCGACATCGGGAAGGCCTCTAAACCCTTGCTGCAAAAAGAACCATTTTGGTTTTGTGCGCCTGGAAAATTTTCAGAATCAGAGACAGAGTGCTATGTTCCTGTGTGTTGATTGAGAAAATGTGCATTGAGAAAGTTTTATCTTGTATGTCAGAGCCTAAAAGTCAATATTTTTTCTATTTTGGTTCGAAAAAGATATTTTGAAGAGATATTTTGTGCCTTGGACCTTGTAAGGCCTCAAGGACAAAGAGGATATTTTGTTTTGGCCAATGGCCTTCTAGATGCTCTGGTGAGATTTTATCCTCTTTGATTTTATAAACCATGAGGATTCGTTGTAATAAACCAGGAGAACTTGACATGTTAAGAGAAATACATAGTTCTATGAGCTTGGATAAAATATTGATTTTATGAAGTGGATGAATGGTTTGCTTGGCTTGATGGTGGAGGAGAATTGTGTGCAGGATTCCATAGCTTGGTGAATGGTGATTTTTCCATGATTTGTTTATGTCTTATTTTTTCCATTAATTTTTCATACTTCTTGTTTTTTTTAGATAAGAAAATTATAGGTTGAGATATGCTCATGGAAGCACCTCAAACCTCCTGTTTATTACAACTTTAATGTTTTCTTCTTCTTGGTCATTATAGGGAATTCTTAACTGCTCCTTAGGTCCACTAAGAATTTGTTATTTGTTTCATTAATAGTCAGTATGTTAGCTATCAAATATGATTTAAGGTATGTCGTGCTTATTTGAAGTTCTCAAGACCCTATTCTGAAGCCTTTCTATGAAATATTGATTGATTAGGTTAGGTCAAAGAGGTCTCGCTTGATCTTGCCCTTTGTCCATGCTTACCAATTTGTTTCGAAGTTCCCGATAGTTTGATATATGTTATTTAGGAGTTCCTTCTTCATATATTAAGTTATCAGTTTATCTTATATGTTTTCCCAACAGTTGAAGGTGAATTTCTAAATTTAGGAGTTATTATGCTTTTATGTATCACCTGAATGTTTATCTTTCATGTTTATCAGCTTGAGTATTGTTCATAGAGATTAACCCTTTGCCCTACCTCTTGAGTATTTTTTTTCAAACTATATATGTTTGATACTTCGTTTTTTCACAAAATTAATGTTCATTTCATCTCATACCTCACCCAAAGAATCCATTGACCTTGCTAAATCGGCCCTGCAGTACACCTTGTCCATCATTTAGACATCCTTGACTTTATCTAACCCCATAGCCCTGTTGATTTGATGAAATCACTTTCCATTTGTCCTACTTGATCAGTTTTACCTCAAAACCAAAACAAACCAAAATATACTTAAAAACTAATCTAAAATCAAACACACAAAGCATATAAGTTCACATCCTTCGCATAATAGAAAGATCCCTCTCTGAGTCCAGAAAGGCTAGGTCCTAGGACTCCAAATATTGGTCTGATGTTACACTGTCATTTGGTTTACCAATCTGCCAAATTACATGACACTAAGAGGCTCAACATCAATATATCCCTTATTTTCTTACTCTTCTGTCATCCCCCATGACGTTGTGCATGTGAGCCTTTCTTCAAATGATGATGAGTCAAGTAGCTATACCGCGTTAGGTGGTCTCCCTTTGTTAAGCCCCTATATTAATAGTGTATTCCCTTATTATGTTAGTCTAACCCCCATATTGTTATTATTGTGCCCTTAAATTATTATTGATAGGTCGGCTAGGATTACATTGTGGCCCACTAGGATTACATTATGGCCCCATGGACTCCTATATATAGAAAGGAGGTTTTGTAAATTGTATCATCCAAGAATTGTTCATTTATGTAATGTAATGGAGGTTTCCCCCTTGAAGTGGCTCATTTATAAGGCGTTGATATCTCTTTTCTTCTATTTTTGGAGCTGGTTACACAACATTTGGTATCAGAGCTTTGGATTCTAGGGTTTCGCTGCTCCAAACAGGTCATCGTGGCATTTTCGCTATAACTTTTTTTCTACGAGGTTTCAGAAGCTGAAATTTTTAGGGTGCGAAGAAAAAATCCTGAGGAAGCTTGTATAAAAATTTCAGAGTTTGGTTCGCAATAATTGCGGAGATATGATCTGTGGAAGTCAGGTATTTTTTCAGGCTCCTAAACAGGTCATCGTGGAATTTGCGCTATAAATTTTTTTCTACGAAGGTTCAGAATCTGAAATTCATATGGTGCAAAGCTGAAATCCTGAGGAAATTTTTCAAAAAATTTCAGAGCTTGGTTCGCAATATTTTTGGAGATATGATCTGTGGAAGGTAGTGCTTTTTCAGGCTCCTGAATTTCATCTCAAAGAGGTGATCGTGGGAAAAGTTCAATAACTCTCTCTCTGAAGATTGGATTGGAGTGCCGTCAAAAGGGGTCTCAAGTACACGGCCTGTAGTTTCTTTTCTATCAATTTCAGAGACAAAGGAAAAAACAGTGACACGTGGCAAGTCGTACAAGTTCGCTCTACTGAACCAGTCCAGAATTAGGTCATTGTGGGAGATTGGACACAACTTTGTCTTGGAGAATCAAAATTAGGTCAGACCTGTGGCATTAAAAAGAGAATTCAGAGGGCTAATTCAGTGCTAAATTTCAAATATTTAAGGGCTGCAATCACAGAGATAATTCAATTTCAATATCGAGCTCCTCAAAAGAAAGAAAAAGGTGTGTATTGTTTTTTCCGAATTGCATAAGTCTTGTTTGAAGAATCAAGTTGAATTGATTCCAAGGGCATATTGAAGAATTTTTTTCAGTAATGGGTTCTATTATGCCTCCAAAAAATAATTCCATACCCATTAAGCCCTCAGAAAGCTATACTATGACGCATGAGGAGGAAGAATTGCAATATGAGATATCAAAATTACGATACCAAGTGCAACAAATTTCGATCTTACGAAGAGCAACCAAAGATGACATAGATGGTTTAAAAGAAAAAATGGAGGCTAATTTGGATGGTTTGAAGGATCAAATAAAATCTATTATGGATGATAAAGTAGTGGAATATCACAATGAGCATCAACAACAAGTTCTCCAACTCTCAAAGGATAACCTAACTTTGGTGCAAAATCAAATGAAACAACGAGAAGATAAATATCACATCGAAAGAATTTTTGAAGCAATCACAGAAACAAGAAATCGACAAGTACAATCAATTTCAAATTATCTCAGCAAGTGGAAGAACTTTCCTGTAGAAGATTCCACATGGGACGATGATAATTTTATACAGAAGCATCAAGAAATAATCAAGCATTGAGGACAACACTTGTTTGAAGGAGAGGGGCATGTTAAGCCCCTATATTAATAGTGTAGTCCCTTATTATGTTAGTCTAACCCCCATATTGTTATTATTGTTCCCTTAAATTATTATTGTTAGGTCAGCTAGGATTACATTGTGGCCCACTAGGATTACATTATGGCCCCATGGACTCCTATATATAGAAAGGAGGTTTTGTGAATTGTATCATCCAAGAATTGTTCATTTATGTAATGTATTGGAGGTTGCCCCCTCGAAGTGGCTCATTTATAAGGCGTTTATATCTCTTTTCTTCTCTTTTTGGAGCTGGTTACACAACACCCTTCCTCCTAGTCACCCCATCTTCCATTCATATGAAGACATTATGGAAGCCCTGACTGACACTGAATTTCCGTGGGATGATATGCACCACCATGTGTACTTATTCCCGGAGCAGTCCCATGACCAATACGTTATGGAAACTAAAGAATTCATTCCAGATGAATTTTATTGGTGTATAAATCTCATACCTGCACCTGATGCTTTCGAAGAAGGAAACATGGCCAATATCTCTCCTACCATTAAAATTGACATTTATGACAAACCAGGGGTAGAAGAAAATATCACCTTGGGTGCCCAATGCACCCCGGAAGATGTTGAAACTTACACCAAGATTTTCAAAGAATTTCGAGATGTTTTCACCTGGTCCTATTCAGAAATGCCCAGACTTGATCCTGCCATTTTCGAACACCATATCGATACATGGCCCAATGCTAATCCTGTCCATCAGAAGTTGAGACCCATTAATCCTTCCAGACGAGAAGTTGTCAAAGCCAAAATCGATAAGCTCAAGCAGGCTGGTTTTATCTATCCCATCGAATACACCACTTGGGTGTCCAATCTAGTTCCCATTCTCAAGGAACAAGGCACCATCTGTGACTGCACTGACTTTCGTGACCTAAACAAAGCTTGTCCCAAAGACAACTTCCCCACACCATTCATTGACCAAATCATTGATGAGTGTGGGGGGCACGAGGTTCTATCCTTCATGGATGGTTTCTCCGAGTAAAACCAAATTGTTATCCATCATGCTGATCAACTTAAGATAGCATTCATTAGTCTTTGGGGAACCTTTTCCAATCAATTCATGCCATTCGGCCTTAAAAACGCCAGAGCCACTTTTTAGCGAGCTATGTATTATTGTTTCCATGACCTAGCTCACATTATCCTTGCTTATTTAGATGACCTCACTACACGTTTTAAACATCGGGCATAGCACCTCCATGATCTGTGAACCGTCTTTCTCCGATGTCACAAGTATAATATCCCCCCCAACCCACTGAAGTGTGTCTTTTGTGTTCTTGTCGGCCGTCTTCTAGGCTTCATTGTGTCTAAAGATGGTATCATGCTTGACCCATTAAAATTTCAAACCATCCTTGAGCTTCCTATTCCTCGTACTTTGCGCCAGTTACAAAGCCTCCAAGGCAAAGCTAATTTCCTTCCTTGGTTCTGTTAGCCATCAGTAAATTTTTTCATAAGAAAATGATGGCTAAAATAGGCCTTGAGCCTTCAAGAGATAATTTTCATAGAAAAATCAGTCTTTCTTAAAGATTTTTGTCCCTCATTACTGTTCCTTAACTACTGTGCCTTAAAAATGGTGTTTTTCTCTCCAAAATCGAACAAAAAATCTGCGGTTCCCTTTAAAATTGTTTCCTAAACAACCCCTTTTCATCACTTCATCCACTCATTTTTGTCCTTTTCTACTCTCCATTTTTCCTAAAAAATCCCCTTTCCTCCTAATTTTCCCTTCATTCCCCTCAAAAGCCTTCAAAATCCATTTTGAACCATGAAATCCCATTTTTGTGGTTTAAAACCCTTCTTTTCTACTCTATCGGAACTTGGAAAAAATCTTAAGAAACCCAAGAAACGCATAAAAACCCTCAAAAAATTCTTTCGCCCCTTTTTAGGCCTTAAGCCCATTTTTCTACCCAAGTCCTAGCCCTTTTTCCACACAAGACCATGTGCCCATGACCATATTTCTAAGCCCATTGGCATCGACCTTTTCTCTTTCCCTGCAACCTTTTTCCTTATTAAAAATTTTTTCCCCCCGATGCGATGTTAAAACCCCCCAGCGCTTAAATCTTCTGCTTCATATGACTAACACCCATGACCTTATGTGAGAAACCATTGCATCGCATCATTTTATATCGTATCGGCGCTGTCACATGTTCATAACTTTGCCTCCAATTACCCCCCGCGGATGTGATAAGCCCTTATCTCTCCGCCCCTGGTCACATATTGCAACATAGGACTGTGTCTCAGGCCTTACCTTAGCCCTTATTGCAATCACTCCATTGGCTTATCCCTTTCCTTTTTCTTCTCCCCTCCATGGCGATGTGCTGATGCAATAAGCCCTTATCTCTCTGCCCCTAGTCACATATTGCAACATAGGACTGTGTCTCGGGCCTTACCTTAGCCCTTATCGCAATCGCTCCATCAGCTTATCCCTTTCCTTTTTCTTCTCCCCTCCATGGCAATGTGCCAATGTGATAAGCTCCCCCCTCCTCATCCCCTGGTCACCTCATCCCTCCATGCGACCATTACCTAGCGCCCATACTAAACCCCCATCGCATCCGCATTTCCCTGAAAAACCTACCTTTTCTTTTTTTTACCCGCCCCGATAACAATATCCTGATAATATCTACATCGTAGATCCATAGGATCTAACGGTCCTCGTTCATCTCGACAACCCAACTCTTCTGGAACCACCATCCATTTTTCAAAGCCCACATCCAATCATGTGCTGAAACCTGGCCCCCACTAAAATCTCGTTGTGCACCTCTCTCCATCGCTCTTCCCCATAGCTATTGGATCTTACCCCCCAGATCCAATGGTCTACAATCAATATCGTGCAACTTTCGCTCCCAGAGTTTAGCACTCCAAAATCAGGCGATACCAGCGGTATTGAAAAAAGCTGTGTGGCGCGATACAATTGGATTATGTTCCCTTCGGGCTAAATTTCTTACCACCCATTTGCTGCGCAAAAACCACCGACAGTTTTCATGAAACCACTTTGCCTTTTTCGCTTTGAATATAGTTTAAAACCAAATTTGCACCGGTTTTCCTTAATAAAACTCCTCCACCTACATATTCCGCTCCTTATCGCTGCTCCATCCACCTCCGCTAGCCTCCAAAGAAATTTTACTAATCATGTGGGGTTTTATAACATGTTTAACGGTTTGTGCAGGTTTTATGGTGATTTCAAAGGCTGAAAGCCCCCCTACATTCCATAAAGGGACTGTGGCTAAGGGTGACGATCCTCAGAGCCCGATCAAAAGAAAAGGAGGATGAATCTCGTGTTTTAATCAGTGTTCCATGAGGCACTGATTTCACAGTTAAAACCCTCCACCGCAGGCCATCTGTGAACAAACAGTTAATGAAGATCAGTAAAGAGTATCAGGAATTAAACAGGAAGGATTAAAGCACAAAGTTTGAAGAATTAAAAGTCTTAATCCTATATTTTAAAGGTGAATGCACAAATTAAAGGTTAATATCAATGATTAAAGAGTTAAAGACATAGATCAGTCAAGAAAACCTCCAAATGATACATCATTTTGGTTATTACTCCTCAAAATTCCACCTACCAGGCCTTCCACCTAAAAAGGAACTCATATTAATTACACGGTCAGAGATATTTCTAAAGACAGCTCAGGATTAACTGCCAGCCTACAGAAGCCCCCTAAGTCAACAAAAGTGACTGAATTTGATGAAATTTAAATGTAATAATCAATTAGTAGAGTTAATTCATGTCATTCCTTCTCCATTTGGCCCTTCAAAGGCCGAGAAGCTCTTACTCCGCATTAATTGAACAAATGAACCCTTCTTACACTCCACCTCCTCATTCTTCTATAAATACTTCTCTAGAAGATAGTATCGAGGTTGGTCTCTAGATATCAGTTGTATGTAAATATCTTTTGAAGCTGTTGTAGCTCTGTTTTGTAATTGAAGACACATAAGCTGAGATGAGAATTTTGAAGTTGTAAAGACCCACTGGACTTGAATATTATAACTGTTTTGAACATCAAATACAAATAGCTGATTTATCGGATCCTGGTCTATGTCAATGGTGATGTGTTTCTCACTGTAAATTGTTATTTTATTTATGTTTTCATTCTATCCACTTTTCTCTGATAAAGAACAACAAATATAGATTAGGATTTACTTCTGAAGTACCCTAAATCTCACTGATAAATCTTTATCCTTTATGTTTTCTGTTGATGGTTAATTTGAAGGTAATTTAATAGAGTATAACCAGTGAAGTGTTGGTAAGCTCATGCTTCCTGAGTACAACTTGAGATATTGTCTTTGAATGTTCTTGATAAGTTTACTAATTAAAGAATGAGCTAGAGAAGTCTATGGTTAGCCCTGTCCTCTAGTTTCTTCTCCAAAAGTTGCTTTGAAAAGTTCCCTTAAGAGTATGTTGAAAGCAGGCTAGTTTAAAAGTACTCACCTGATCTTAGACTACTTTATGTTCATCATGAATGTTTTCCTTTGACAATATGCTGAAAGCGGGCTAGTTTAAAAGTACTTAGCCGATCTTAGACTATTTTTTGTTTCTTCATGTGTTTTACTTTCTTCACTTCATTTCTTACTGTTTCATTCCATAAAATCAACTTAAAGATATCCTTTGACATATATGAATTTCCCCATGGACCACTCTTGAAATTTGATGTGCAATTAAATCCTATTATGACTCCCTAGCCCAATGGATTGATGTTGTTCCTTACTTATCTTATTAGCTGAACCATTCTATCACTTACTCACACCTTCACCCTTCATAAAGAATTCCATCATCTTCATGTTATTCTGCCCAACCAAACAAAACAAATGACCTTGTTCTTCATAACTAGCCTAAAATCATACTAAAAGCCTTAAAGATCATATCTTTAAACATATATATAGAGATATCCCTCTCTGAATCTAGGATGGCTAGGTCCTTCGATTCCAAAGTGGTTCTGATGTAGGCTCTATAGCGTTTGTACTTGCCAATCTTGCAAACTACGAATCCCTAACATACTGGCGACCATACTGGGGACCATACTGGGGAATATGAGTAAAATCCTTAAAAAAAACACTCAGAATTTGGTACAAAATGAATTGCTTTCTTCAGGCACTACCAAGCATGTTGGTAATAATGATAGGACTTGTATGAATCAGTGGCAAATCTAAGTAACCCTTAGGATTCTAACAGACCCTTATCAAACCTTGGAGAAATTAGCTAAAGTAAGCCACAGAGTAAACTCTGTTTCTCTCATCACCGTAGCTAAGTGTTGAACAAATTTAGGACACTCTCATAAACCACAGGACTATAAAAAAACTCAAAAAACCCAAAAACATTTCAGATTGGTATTCAAACCTATTAGTGGTGGTGGACCATAAAAACATTTTACCTTCAAAAAGATAAAAATTTCCACCTAGCGACTCCACAATCCTGAATAGACCTAAAGAATCCACTGGGAAACCCATTTCTATCATAACATCATGCATAACTTAGCTTAGGAAACTTTGATGTTTAAGTTTTCTTGTTAAATATCAGTTAGCCTATTAAATATTGTCATACCTGGTTGAACTTTTCTTATCATTGGGTCTGAAAACACCACATAATGGCTTCTAAAAGAATTCATACCAGATCCTACCCTGACCCAAATCCTCCTGAGACAGTTGATAATCCAGAAAGTATCCTTAGGAAGTCTCCTAAGCCTAAAACTTCAACTGTTGTCGAACTAGTCCATAGAGCTAATTCTGTTCCCGAAAATCTCTTAGCTCTGCAAAATACACAAGTTGAATTAAGAAACCCATTCAGAACTAGGTCACTTGATGATATAGATTAGATAGACTTTGAGCTTTCACACTCACCCCAACATAGAGGTGAGAAAACTGTTAGCAGAGAAACTACCCCACCTGATTTGCATTTCCTTCATAATTTTGGTTTCTCTCATCCAAGATCAGCTCAACAGTCTCTTGCTAGTCCATCCACTTCTATTATCCATACTCCCACTGTTCAAGCTACTCCATTCCATCATCCCCCTCCCATCTTATATCCCCCACCCTTTAACCCACCATTTTTCCACAACCTCCTATCATGGAAACGTGGTATGCTCCTCTGATCCTTCCTTTACCTTTAGTCAATCTACCAAAGGACTATTAGTCCAAGATTCCATTATATGATGCCAGTGGTGCTACTACTGCTTCACAACATGTGGACAAGATGGATGACTATTTTTATAGAAATGAGATAGATGATGAAACTGTCAAACTCAGATTGTTTGCTCAAAGCTTAGGGGGAGAAGCAAGAAAGTGGTTCAAAGGCTTAACCCCTCATAGTATTAATTACCTTCAAGCTCTCCATTAATTATTCCTAAATAAATAGGAAGTTAGAAAAAACCCCCTCCAAATTATTTCATATTACAACAAACTCAAAAGAAACACTGGGGAAAGTGTTCAAAATTATTGCACTAGATTCAATAGTGTTTATAATGCATTACCCCCATATTTGAAACCTTTGCAAGGCTCAACTTTGGCCAAATTTCCTGAATTATTTGATCCTGAAATGGCTTATCAACTAAGAGAGAGATATCCCTTGACTTTAGAAGACATGCAGAAAGGAGCCCTTGCCGTGGAAGTAAATATGATTGAAAAAAGAGCTAGGATGAGGAATGAAAAGAAAGTATCATTTTAGGAAGAAACTGCACCCTCCACATCCAGCTCAAAAATTGAAAGAATGATGGAGGAAATGATGAAGAAGATGAGCATACTTGAGAGAACATAATCTAGGGAAAATCAGTCAACTCCCCAAAACAGGAATCAATCTCAAAATCTGAATCAAAACTTTAGGAGAAATCAACCTCAAAGTAGACAAAGAGAGGATGATCAATAGATCATACCTCCTTTCCAATAAAATTATGTTAATGAGGATGAAGAGATAAATGAACAAACAGAGGATGACAACATGAACATGCTGGGAGTTAGCAGTGAGGATTTTGATTTCCTCCATGAAAGAAAACAAGGTATATATACACCTTATGATGACAGAAAACCACAAACTGATTATTATGAAAAATACTCTAAAAATGCCATCACAGTATCACCTAAACAATATGACCTGAGAAGTAAAAAGAATCAAGAGACTCCCAGCAACAAAACCTCTAATAAATATACCAAAAAAATCCCTAAAAATGCATCCAAAAAGACAATTGAAACTCAGAAAAAAGTGGTTGTAACTTCTGATTTAAATAAAGGGAGAAACAATCTAACCAATGAAAAATGGAGTGTTAACCCTAGTAGCATTAGCACTTCATCTAATTCTCCTAAAAAAACTATTCTAACTGTTGTAAATACTAAAAATCAGAAAGTTGATTTTGCTGATGAGTCAGTGAACAAGAAGGTTGAATCAAACATTTTGAAAAAATAGATTCCTTTTAGCCTAGAGAATGAAATATCCAAAATCAAAATCTCTGTCCCACTCACTGAATTAGTCACTCAAAATGTATATAGAGTTCAAATTTTGAAGGCTTTGAACATAGAATATTTTCATGACACAGTTAACTTAAATGATGATACCCCAGAGCTCATCTTTGGACCAAAAATTGAAGGAAAATTTCAAGAAGGAACCACCTCTCCATTCTACTTCAGCTTAAACATTCATGACAATATCTTGCACAATGCCATGCTTGATTCAGGAGCATCACACAGCCTCATGCGCAAGGTAATCATGGAAATATTAGGCTTAGAGGTGACTAGACCCAACAAAGATTTATATTATTTTGATTCAAGTAGGGTGAGATGCCTAGGCTTAATAAAAGGCCTCTGTGTTAACTTAGCCCAAATACCAACCAAGAGTTTAGTGATGGACATTGTAGCGGTTGATATACCCCCCAAATATGGCATGCTCCTTTGAAGGTCATGGGGTGCTAAGTTACAAGGCACAATGCAAATGGATATCACTTATGCCACTATCCCTATCTTCAGCCAACCTAGAAGACTATATAGGGAAACACGCATGAAATACATGGTAAGTAACCAAGAAAGACCAGAGAATTCTCCTCTCTATTCCATACAAACTAACCTTGACTCTTTCATTCTTTTCAATGATGACATTCCTAAAGAGCAAGAGCTAATCAATGAAAAAACATCAAATTATGTAATCACTTCACATGAAAACATAGTTACAGTAATGGATGAGGAGGAAAATAAAGAGGAAAAAAAAAGTAGTTTGTTGATTTAGAAATTTACAGCAAAATGATTAATAGTCTTGAGGTACAAAACAATCATAAAAATAATGCAGATCATGAAAATCAAGAAGAAAAGCCTCAAAACATTGAAAACCTTGAGGAACAAAACACATAAAAACATCGTGCAGACCCTTGTATAGAACAAAATGACAAAGAAGACAAAGAGGACAGCAAGGAAATAAATTCCAAATATGAAAACAATCCTCTTTGGAGCATGAATTTTGATGCGTCTTGCACTAAAAATGATGCAAGAGCAGGCATATGGTTACACAATACTAAAAACAATCATGGTGAGGGGCATTCCTATCAATTAAATTGTCATTGTACCAATAATATAGCTGAGTATGAAGCTGTCCTTTTAGGCCTGCATTTATTGAAGAAATTAGGGGTCAAAAGGATACAAGTTCATGGGGATTCTAAGTTGATTATTAGGCAAGTAAATGGGGAATATAGTACTAAACATCCCTGACTTAGAACCTATAGAGATGATGCCATGGATTTGTTAAAAACATTTGAAGAATTTCAGCTTATCTTTGTCCCAAGAAACCAAAATGTCTTTGCCAATGGTTTAGCCTTTGCTGCTAGAATGTGTCTTACACCTTATGATACCAAGCAATGCACCACCCAAGTCAAATTTAGACCAGTTATCCCAGATAATCAAAAATAATGGAAATTCTTTGATGGAGATAAATAAATACAAGACTTCCTACAGTCCAAAAATGAATTTGAAACATCAAGCCCAGATTCAGATTTTGATAAAGACTGTACTAATGAAGAAAACCCACTTACTAAAGATGAAAAGTCTCTAGAGATTGCAGAAATAAATCTATTAACAAATTAACCCCAACATATGACAGAAAATAGCACAGATTTGGAAAATGAAGACCTGGAAGTGCTAAAATCTAAAGACCAAAGCTTTCCAAAAGGACTAGTTCCTTTAGAGGAATTATTTGATTTGAATGACATGGCCAAAAAGCCAAAACTGGAACCCATAGAATCTGAAGTCGAAGAATGCAACATAGGCAATAAGGAAAAGCCCAAAATAATAAAACTGTCTAAAACACTACGAGCTCATATCAAACTGAAATATATTGAGTTGTTCAAAGAATTTTCTGATGTGTTTGCATGGAGTTATGAAGATCTGAAATCATATGATACAGAAATAATTCAGCATAAGATACCCCTCAGAGAAAATAAGAAACATTTTAAACAAAAATTGTGTAGAATCAACCCTGTTCAATTACCTCTGGTAGAAAAGGAAATTAAAAAAATGTATGAGGCTGGAATTATTGTCCCTATTAGATACTCGGAGTGAGTGTCTAATCTTGTATCAGTTAGGAATAAAACATGAGAGATAAGGCTTTTCATTGATTTTAGAAACTTAAACAAAGCCTCATTAAAGGACAATTATCCTTTGCCCAAAATGGATCATATCCTATGGAAGGTAGTTGGTTCTAAAAGAATTTCTTTGCTAGATGGCTTCTTAGGTTATAATCAAATTTTGGTACATCTTGATGATCCACTTAAAACAACCTTTACTACACCTTGGGGTACTTTCATGTATTTGAAAATTCCTTTTGGTTTAATGAATGCTGGTGCCACATTTTAGAGAGCCATGGATATTACATTTTCATAAGAAATATGTTAATTCATTGTGATTTACCTTGATGATATAAAAAATTATTCTAAAACAGATGAAGAACACCTTATACACTTGAGAAAGGTCTTTGAAAAATTCAGAAAATTTGAACTGTCCTTAAATATAAGGAAAACATTGTTTGTTCTCCAAGAAGGCAAACTTCTTGGGAATATCATATCAGAAGAAGGAATAAGGATAGACCCAAAAAGGATAGATGGTATAATGCAAATTAGTCATCCCAGAAACATCAAGGAACTTCAATCTTTCATTGGAAAGATTAATTTCTTGAGAAGGTTCATACCCAATCTGGCTAAACTCCTTAGAAACATAACTAACATGCTTAAGAAGGAAGAATGAGTTAAATGGACCTTGGAAGAAAATAAATCATTTGAACTGGTAAAACAAGAACTCACTAAAACACCAGTTCTTATCAGTCCTAGATTTTCAAAATATTTCTTCATTTTTTCATTTGCATCAGAACACACAATAGTTGTTGTCCTATTACAGAAGAATTTGAACGAACAAGAGCAACCCATTGCATTTTTCAGCAAGGCATTAAGAGATGCACCTCTGAAGTATAACATAATAGAAAAACAAGCCTTTGCCTTAGTCAAAGCCTTAAAGGACTTCAGAGTTTACATTTTACACTCTCAGATAACAACATTTGTGCTTCATTCAGTTGTGAAAGACATATTAACCCAAGATCCAAATGGCAAAAGAGGAAAGTGGATTTCTATAATTTTAGAGTATGACTTAGAAATCAAACCAACTAAACTCATAAAGGGTCAAGGACTAGCAAAACTGATGGCCGAATGTAACTTCCAAGCTCTTGATATAAACATGTTTAATGCATTAGATGAACAGGAGGAGTTTTCTACTCCAATTATTGAAGATCATTTTCTGAATTCATCTTGGTATGCTGACATTTTGTATGTTTTTCTCAATATTAATGTTCCCTTTGGTTTGTGTAAAATAAAGGCAAGATTTTTAAAATTGAAAGCTGTAAATTACTGCATTTTGAATAAATTTTCTATTGGAAAAATTCTAGTGGATTATTGCTTAAATGTTTTCCTGAGAATGATGCAAATAAGATCAAGCATGAGTTTCATGAAGGAGAATTTGGAGGCCACCTCTATTGGAAGTCAACTGCCAACAAAATCCTTAGAGTTGGTTATTACTGGCCCACCCTCTTTCAGGATGTCCATAAAATGATTGTTTCCTGTCACAAATGCCAAATCTTTGAAGGCAAAAGAAAACTACTTCCCTTACCTCTGCAACCAATCATTGTTGAAGCTCCTTTTCAACAGTGGGGCCTCGACTTCATTTGGGAAATCCATCCTCCCTCTTCTGCACAAAATAGATGGATCCTCACAACAATATATTATTTTACCAAGTGGATAGAAGCCATCCCCTCTAGGAATGCCACAAACTCGGTCATCATCTCATTCCTTGAAAACCATATACTTTCCAGATTTGTCTGTCCTAGAAAGATCATAACTGATAATGCTGCTGCATTTGGATCTAAGAAGATGGTAGAATTATGTCATAAGTATCAGATCATATTGGGTCATTCCATAGTTTATTACCCTCAAGGTAATGGGCTAGCAAAGTCCTCAAATAAAAGTTTGGTAAAAATTATCAAGAAGTTGTTAGAAGACAACAAGAAATCATGGCACAATAAGCTAGTACATGCTTTATGGGCATACAGACTAACCATTAAAAAATCCATTGGAATGTCTCCCTACCAGCTAGTTTATGGAAGTGATGGAATATTTCCAACCAGTTTAGGAGTGTCAATCATGAAGTTGATCCAGGAAGTACAATCTGAAGATGATGATATAACAAGAAGAATAAACCAGACTATACATTTAAAACAAACCAGAGAAGAAGTATACATCAGAGCACAGCAACTACAAGAAAACATCAAGAAGTTGTTTGACAAAAGAACCAAGGAAAGTGATTTCAATATTGGTGAGAAAGTTTTGAAATGGGATTCAAGAAGAGAAGATATGGGAAAACATGGAAAATTGGATAACTTATGGCAGGGCCCTTATCTCATCTAATCTTCTATTGGAAACAATGCATTTTTTCTGTAAGAGTTGGATGGAGCTGAGTACTTTGGAGGTCCTGTTAATGGAAGGGTTCTCAAACATTATTTCTGTTAATTGATATTTTTAATTTCAAGGATTTTTATTCATTGTACATAACATTGTTTTTCCATTTGAAGAAAGAAAACAAAAAAAAAAATAGAAAAAGAAAAAGAGGGCAGAAATAAAACAAGAAAGGTACATCCCCATACCAAAAAAGGAAAAAGAGAAATTCTGAAAGTGTGAAAGCTTAAATGCCACTACCAAAAACAACACTACTATTTTTAGTCATACATCCTAACCATGGCTAAGATAGATTTCAATTTTCTGTTGATAGTTTAGTGAAGAAGATTTTCCAAACTGTTCAATCTTGGCTTATCAGTAGAGTAGATTAGGATAGAAAAAAAATTGGTTCAAACAAGCTCAAATCTTGAACCTAGAAAGATTGGTATAGAATTGGTTCTAATCTGCTAAAAAATTTGAACCAAAGAAAGAAAAGAACAGCTCAAAAAAGATCAAAACCAAAGCTACAAAGAGAATGAAGGATGTTTAAAATTTTCATATTTCAAGCCTTCATAGTTTTGTTTTAAATTTTTTCAAATAAGGTCTATGTACAACTTGTACATACAACCATAGACATCATGGCAAATTAGACAGTCTAATCCTGATTTGACTATGTTTAAATTTCTGTTTTAGAAAATTGAGAATAAAATCTACCAGACAGTCTAATCCTGGCAGATAGTAGCTTAGGTAGAGAATTTATGAGTTCAACAGTCTAATATGAACTCATGGAAGAAATAAGGGTAGATTTAGATTAGTTTTTCCTTCTTTCAAAAATAATAAAATGTTGATGTTCAAGGTCTACAAGTCCAAATGCACCTGCTGAAGAAAAAATTAGGAAGTAGGCTGTGTAGGTAGAATGATTGGGAGAAATTTGTTTGCTGATGTAAAATAATGATCATCTTTTTCAAAACATCATGATCGGTGGAGAAATATTTTAAATGGATAAAGGCACAGGTTTGCATCCCAGAGATGAAAAATCTAAATTTCTTGACACCTCCAAGGAGCTACCATCCCCAAGTGGAGCCACTGTTAGCCATCAGTAAAATTTTTCATAAGAAAATGATGGCTAAAATAGGCCTTGAGCCTTCAAGAGATCATTTTCATACAAAATTCAGTCTTCCTTGAAGTTCGTTGTCCCTCATTGTTGTTCCTTAACTACTGTGCCTTAAAAATGGTGTTGTTCCCTCCAAAATCCAACAAGAAATCTACGGTTCCCTTTAAAACTATTTCCTAAACAACCCCTTTTCATCACTTCATCCACTCATTTTTGTCCTTTTCTACTCTCCATTTTTCCTGAAAAATCCCCTTTCCTCCTTCTCATTTTCCCTTCATTCCCCTCAAAATCCTTCAAAATCCCTTTTGAACCATGAAATCCCGTTTTTATGGTTTAAAACCCTTCTTTTATACTCTATCGGAAATTGGAAAAAATATTTAAAAACCCAAGAAATGCATAAAAACCCTCATCAAATTCTTTCGCCCCTTTTTAGGTCTTAAGCCCCTTTTTCTGCCCAAGTCTTGCCCCTTTTTCCACACAATACCGTGTGCCCATGACCACAACGTTAATCCCATCAACATCGGCCTTTTATCTTTCCCCGCAACCTTTTTCCTTTGTAAAAACGTTTTCCCCCGATGCGATGTTAAAACCCCCCAACGCTTAAATCTTCTACTTCATATGACTAACACCCATGACCTTATGCGAGAAACCATTGCATCGCATCGGTGTTGTCACATGTTCATAACTTCACCTCCCCTACCCCCCCGCCAATGCGATAAGCCCTTATCTCTTTGCCCCTAGTCACATATTGCAACATAGGACTGTGTCTCGGGCCTTACCTTAGCCCTTATCGCAATATCTCCATCGGATTATCCCTTTCCTTTTTCTTCTCCCCTATGTGGCGATGTGCTGATGCGATAAGCCCTTATCTCTTTTCCCCTGGTCACATATTGCAACATAGGACCGTGTCCCGGGCCTTACCTTAGCCCTTATCGCAATTGCTCCATCGGCTTATCCCTTTCCTTTTTCTTCTCCCCTCCATGGCGATGTGCCGATGCGATAAGCTCCCCCCTTCTCAGCCCCTGGTCACCTCATCCCTCCATGTGACCATTACTTAGTACCTATGCTAAACCCCCATTGCATCGGCATTTCCATGAAAAAACTTCCTTTTCTTTGTTTTTCCCGCCCCGATAACAATATCCCGATAAGATATACACCATAGATCCATAGGATCTAACGATCCTCATTCATCCCAACAACCCAACTCTTCTAGACCCACCATCCATTTTTCAAAGCCCTCGTCCAATCATGTGCTGACACCTATCCCCCACTAAAATCTCGTCGTGCACCTCTCTCCATCGCACTTCACCGTAGCCGTTGGGTCTTACCCCCCAGATCCAACGGTCTACAATCAATATCGCGCAACTTTCTCTCTCGAAGTTTAACACTCCAAAATCATGCGATACCAGTGGTATTGAAAAAATCTACATGGCGCAATACAATTGGATCGCGTTCCCTCCATGCTAAACCACTTACCACCCATTTTCTACGTGAAAACTGCTGACGGTTTTCATGAAACCACTTTTCCTTTTTCGTGCTGAATACAGTTTAAAACCAAATTTGCACTAGTTTTCCTCAATAAAATTCCTCCACCTGCATATTTCGCTCCTTCTCACTACTCCATCATCCTCTGCTAGCCTCCAAAGTAGTTTTACCAATCACGCAAGGTTTTATAAAATGTTTTATGGTTTGTGTAGGTTTTATGGTGATTTCAAAGGCCGAAAGCCCCCCTACAGTCCATAAAGGGATAGTGACTGAGGGTGACGATCCTCAGAGCCCGATAAAAAGAAAAGGAGGACGAAATTCACGTTTTAATAAGTGTTCCATGAAGCATTGGTTTCATAGTTAAAACCCTCAAGTGCAGGCCATCTGTGAACAAACAGTTAATGAAGATCAGTAAAGAGTATCAGGAATTAAACAGGAAGGATTAAAGTGCAAAGTTTGAAGAATTAAAAGGCTTAATCCTATAGTTTAAAGGTGAATGCACAAATTAAAGGTTAATATGAGTGATTAAAGAGTTAAAGACACAGATCAGTCAAGAAAACCTCCGAATGCTACATCATTGAGGCTATTACTCCTCAAAATTCCACCTACCAGGCCTTCCACCTAAAAAGGCATGCATATTAATTACACAGTCAAATATATTTCTAAAGACAGCTCATGATTAATTTCCAGCCTACAAAATCCCCCTAAGTCAACAAAAGTGACTGAAGTTTATGAACTTTAAATGTAATAATCAATTAGCAGAGTTAATTCATGTCATTCCTTCTCCATTTCGCCCTTCAAAGGCCGAAAAACTCTTACTCCGCATTAATTGAATAGATGAACCCTTCTTACACTCCACCTCCTCATTCTTATATAAATACTTCTGTAGAAGACAGTATCGAGGTTGGTCTCTGGATATCTATTGTATGTAAATATATTTTGAAGCTACTGTAGCTCTGTTTTGTAATTGAAGACACATAAGCTAATATGAGAAGTTTGAAGCTGTAAGACCCACTGGAATTGAAGATTGTAACTGGTTTGAACATCAAATACAAATAGCTGATTTATGGGATCCTGGTCTATGTCAATGGTGATGTGTTTCTCACTGTAAATTTTTATTTTATTTATGTTTTAATTCTGTCCACTTTTCTCTGATAATGAATAGCAAATATAGATTAGGATTTACTTCTGAAGTACCCTAAATCTCACTGATAAATCTTTATCCTTTATGTTTTCGGATGATGGTTAATTTGAAGGTAATTCAATAGAGTATAACTAGTGAAGTGTTGGTAAGCCCATGCTTCCTAAGTACAACTTGAGATATTGTCTTTGAATGTTCTTGATAATTTTACTAATCAAAGACTGAGCTAGAGAAGTCTATGGTTATCCTTGTCCTCTAGTTTCTTCTCCAATAGTTTCTTTGGAAAGTTCCCTTAAGAGTATGTTGAAAGCAGGCTAGTTTAAAAGTACTTACCTAATCTTAGACTACTTTTTATGTTCATCATGAATGTTTTCCTTTGAGAATATGTTGGAAGCAGGCTATTTTAAAAGTACTTACGTGATCTTAGACTGCTCTTTGTTTCTTCATGTGTTTTAATTCCTTCACTTCATTTCTTACTTTGTCATTCCATAAAATCAACTTAAAGATATCCTTTGACATAGATGACTTGCCCCATGGACCATTCTTGAAACTTGATGTGCAATTAAATCCTATTATGACTCCATAGCCCAATGGATTGATGATGTTCCTTGCTTATCTTATCAACTGAACCATTCTGTCACTTACTCAGACCTTCACCCTTCATAAATACTTCCTTCATCTTCATGTTATTCTACCCAACCAAACAAAACAAATGACCTTGTTCTTCAGAACTAGCCTAAAATCATACTAAAAGCCTTAAAGATCATATCTTTAAACATATATATAAAGAGATCCCTCTCTGAATCTGGGATGGCTAGGTCCTTAGATTCCAAAGTGGTTCTGATGTAGGCTCTGCAGCATTTGTACTTGCCAATCTTGAAAACTACGGAGCCTTAACAGGTTCATACCTGACTATGCCACCACCGTTCATGGGTTCCTTAGACTCCTACGCTCTAACATCCCTTTTGTGTGGGATGATTATGCTCAAGAGTCTTTTGATGCCCTGAAACATGCTCTCACGTCCGCTCCCTTGATCCGTCCCACTGACTTTGACAGGGATTTCATCCTATACATCTCCGGTTCCACCTACTTGGTCACTGATGTCCTTAATCAGGAAGATGATAATGGAATTGAGCATGTTATATATTATGTCAGTAATAACCTAGTAGGACCTCTTTCATCTTACTCACATGAAGAAAAATTAGCATTGGTTGTCGTGTTCTTGGTCCAGAAACTTCGTCATTACATCCTCATGCGTTCCACTAAGGTCATGACTAATTCCAACCCTATGGCCTTCCTATTGAGTCGTTGAATAATCAATGGGAGGTACGCTCGTTGGATCGTTATCCTTTCGGAATTCGATCTTGAATTTTTCACACCAAGAAGTAAGAAAGGTTTAGCCCTCGCTGAACTCATTTCCAAACTACCTACTGGTATGCATGATCCTCCAATGAATGATAATTTCCCCGATGAACATTTTTTTTCCATTACCACCGATGATCCTTCGTATGGTGACATCCTTACTTATTTTTGAACCCAAATGTTCACCTTCCATCTTGACCATGATGCTCGACGACGTATCTGACACCAGGCCCCCCACTACCTTCTTATCGGTGACAACCTCTATCATCGCAGGGTAGATTATGTCCTTCGTCGTTGTCTCATACACGCTGAATATGAGCAAGTCCTCAATGCCTATCATAGCAGCACTTGTGGTGGCCACCTCTCTAGTCTAGCCACTGCCCAAAAAATCATGCACACTGGGTACTTTTGGCCTTCTCTCTTCGGTGATTTGTAGTGTCCCAAATAGGGACTGCTCAGCAAGGCATGCTTGAAAAACACATTTTTCAGGAATCGCTACTACAAGATTTGAAAGCAAGACTTGGACCCCTTATATAAATGTATATAAGACAAAAATTCAAGAGGAGGCTCCAAAAAAATCACTTTATCTGGGTTAAACAGATCTCCCACACCTAGTTATCTTGGAAAAGTGCCTAATGAAGGGACTGCAGCAATGTATGAACATATAATGGAGTAAAAAAGTTATTTTTATGAGCCAAAATATATGAATATCTAAATAGCCATCAAATGTATATTATAGCAGCAATTTTATACAAATCCTTGAGGAAAGAGACACTCAAGCAATGCAATGCAGCCTCAATGGAACTTGTACATAAAAATAGATAAACACTGCTACACAGGAATTTCTCCATGCTAAAAGGATGCAGTTTATTGGAGACACTACAACATGCTGAATAATAATAGAAATATATGAAAATATATGGCTCAAGGAATGAGGGGGAGCAAGCTCTCAACCCGAGAAAAATTAATGCAACAATTCTTAAAAGGATTAGATGAAATATACACAAAATGGAAAAACTATAGAAATTTTGGAGTTGCAATAGCAGCTGCAACTGAAAAACTGGAACTGGATGGAGATGGCTAAAGATGTTGCATAAGCTAAATAGACCTCCTCCAATGTATCTTCCAAGTGAAAGGCTAATCCTATCACTGAATATCTTACCATCCAATCAACACTGCAAACCCTCACTGCAGATGCACGTTGAAAATAATGCAGTCACTGAGAGAAAATGTGTTTTAGGTGGAACAGAAAGTTTTGGCCAAGTGCCAAGATCTGAAATCTTCTCTAAATCCTTCCTTATAGATCTACCAAAATAAATAAGGCTTCCTCCTCTGAAAAAAAATCCAAGGAATGGTGTTGTGGAACCTCCACTGCAACACCCTGCAACACAACGTTATAATTCAGTAGAAATAACATTGTAGCTGAAGGAGGTGGCTTGGCCTTGAGACTAGATGTGGAGAAATTAAGTTCAATCCCTCAAAAGGCCTCTCAAGAAGGAGAAGGAATCCAAAACGGGAAATCCTTGTGCTAAACAGCACTGCAACTCTGCTAAACAGTAGGAGACTGCAAATAGTCTAAACCGACCAAGAAATCAATAATCATAAGCATGAATCGCAATGGCTGCCTTTCCCTCCTTTAAAAAAAATGCAAGCTCCCTCTCCATGGGTCCCACTCATTAGGGTTTCCTCCATCAAGTAAAATTCCCTCCTGTTTCACTGCATTGCCCCACAAGATGATCTCCACCTCCTATCACTGCGCTATTTGACTTGGTCAAACTTGACCTTGTCTTCATGCAAATGTCCTTTTTCACACATGAGGGTGTGAAATCCAACTCCACTGATGATCCTCTTTAATACTAAGAGGGATTTTATTTCTATTTCTGAAATGTATGGGCCTCCTTACCCATTTATTCATCTCCTAAGTGCAAACAACAAAAATAATAATCCATTTAACTGCATGCTAAAAGTGGAATATTATAGTCCTCTCCTCCCAAATGTTGCTTGTCCTCAAGCAACTGCAAGGATAGAACTGAGAAGTCTCCTCTTCTCCCCCTGTAGCATCCTCATAAGATGAAATCCTCCAAGGATCAAGATATTGTGTCATCAATATATCTCCAAGTTTTCCCTCCAACATATGCAAACTAGCTTTTGGTGAGCCTCCAAAATAGCTATCATGTAAGAAATAAACATCTATGGAGGCAACAATGGGATACCTATTGGCCTTCTTGAGGCATGAGATCTGACATAAATTTGGATTTACCATCCCCATATGAATCTCCCATTCCCAAGAAATCATCCATACAAAGTGAGTTACCTCCCAACATGGCAACTCATGGAAATATCCTTCCACCTTGAGCTCCGGAAATGAAGGTGGGCTGAAAATATGAATATGGTAAGCATCATAGCCTACCCTACACTATCCTCCTCTCCACTTGTGAAAAGTGTAGAGTGTGTGCTGATCTTGGGCTGCAATTGTATTGACCTTAAGTGGAAAAATGAAGAACAATCCTCCAAGGATCTCCCCTCCAACATTGAAGAACAATCTAGCCCAAAAAATTCCATCGATGATGAATGGGACATGGTCATCATAGAGTATCCAAATGAGAAGTTTTCTGAAGGTTTTACATGATGATGTATGATAGAAACAATGTCTCAAGAGGACACAATGCAGTCTCATCCACTGCGACTTCATAAAATAGCATGGCAAGTAATATACAAAAATCATCACATTTACTAATGAATAGTAAATGGTTGAATGTGTCAAAAATACATGATCAAACACTCTCCCATGGTTATACAATGGATGGCTATCAAAATCATGGCCCACCTCAAAAGGAAACAAATAGGTGGTTGTGGTGGCCATATCTCCTCCCATGCTCCCATTAGAACATGTAATGCAAAAAATGTGGGAATTCTCTCCCTTCAAGGACATATCCAACTCATGTGTCAATTCCCTAATCATGCTCTCAACAAGAGTAGAAAAAATATCAGCAAATGAAGTCATGATTAATAAAATAATGAAGGAGATACTGATGGCTTCATGTGGTGCTTGAAGATACCAACACTCTCCTAAGTATGTACAACGTAGTTTTACAAACTGTTGCTTCAGGAAATTACAAGGAAAAATGTTTCTTGATACATAGTTAATCATGTATGTCATCATATGGAAAATAGTTGGATATAAAAACTAAACATACATATAATGAGAAATTTTTTTCCCAAGGCCACATAAAATATGGCTACCTCCATCACATAGTTTGGCCAAACATTGATCATGGAGAAATGTGAAAAACTTTCCCTCTTGTGGAGCAATGCACTGCATAATAATGGTAAGAGTATGCAAATCAATCAATGTAAAAACAGATTTCTTACCATATTCCAGAAGTAAGATGATACATGGATCCATGAGTGAGTCATCCATAGTGTTTTGACATACTATGAAGAGGAACGAACCATGTGCTACAGGAAGATCCTCCTCCTCATGCTTGGAAGTCCAAGTCAAGAAGAATATGTCATAGTAATAGATGTCTCCAGCCACTACCCCGTCATTTTCACCTCCTCCTTTTTCACCAAGTGCATCCAATGTGAAGTGATCCTAGGGAAACTCCATCCATAGGTCCCTACTCCAAAGTGACAATGTTGTGAGTTCATGCAAATAGGCTCTTGTTAATACAAAGCTCTGTTCTTTGACATGCTCCTTGTCAAAGACTCCTCTAGTAATGCTACTGCAAATATGGAATACCTACCAAGATGGAAGTGCTTCCTAATCATCTAAAGTAAAGGAGTAGCCCCTTTGCACCATGAGAGTGCTCTCTCCTACTCTTGCAACATCACACAACATGTGAGAGCAAATTTTCCCTTGCTCTCTCAAGTACAACTCAAGCAAACAAAGTGCTTACTGCCTCCTTAGGCTCCCATCATACAACTCATTTGATGAAGACATAATGAATGATATGAATGTCACATCAACACCATGCATCCATAATCCTTGCTACCTAATGATGCAAGCATCCTGCCACCTCTTCTCCATCCCCGTCCCCTTAAGAAGAGGATATGCCAAGTGATGGCCAAACTCCTTCAAGAGGAACCAGCGCAGCCAAGCCTCTTGCTACCCAATGTCATATAATTGCAAGTATCTTTCTAGCTTCTTGATCATCAACCACATAGACTCAATCAATTGTGGATGTATCCTCCTTTCCTTTCCCCTAGTACTCCTCTCGTGAGGGCTACCCTTCTCCCAAACCAAATCTCTCCCTTTGCATTTCATGAAAGTTTGAAATGCAGCTCCTTGGAGACTTCCTAGAGAAGATCTCTCACCCATGACTATGTTGAATCCACAAGGATCCAAATATGATGAATATAACATCTCCTCTCCACCATTGATTGACTGCACTGTTAATCTCTTCAATGATATAGTGGCTATCTCATACTCCAACTCAAGGATGGTTTCATATTTTTTCATAGGAGTGTCATGGTTTGTTTCATCCTCCAAAATTTCACACTCCAACCTCAAGGGCTGTGTGCAACTGAACAGAGATGTATGAGGATGATGGTTCATCTCCTCCTTGAACCATTTACACAGTGCAATGCAATAATGTTGCTCTAGATCAACAATGTGTGTTGATTCTTGGTCATTAATAAATGAATTTGCACAATCCTCTAAATGATTTGCTGAAATAGAAGGTGGAACTTCAATCATACCTTGGTGGAATTTGGGATCTTCTTATATGGCTGCAATAGTTTTCTCCTCCAATGCAATGGCTGCCTCATTTGTAGATGTATAACGTTTCTCTTCCAAGGTTGTGACAACATTGGTACAAGTATCCTCCCATGATGGTGTGAGCTCTTTCTCCTTTTTTCTTCCTCCATCAAAGGTTTTGATCAATTTTTGAGTGAATTTTGCAAAAAATTTCACCCTTGTATGGCTCAAGTGGCTGAACCACCAGACATTGGCTTCACCCTCCAAGTGCAGCGCTGCAACTTCTACTGCCTCCCTCTCTACCACAAGATGTAGTAGGAAGAATGCCTCATGCTTTCTTACCCAATATCTTGCTGTGGATGACCCATCAAATTTAGATAGTAGGAATCTATTGCCTTTCATTTCCCTTTTGTTGTAGGGCCTCCTCTCCTCCTTCCACTAAATAAGCCGTGGGAGAGATAGAGTCTCTTTTAAAGCTCTAGATTAAGATTTGTATTCACCCAGGTATTGACTTAGAACCTGATGATCCAAGTATCTTTCATGTTTGTCTTCTTCTTCTTCATGAGAATAGGAAGTGCATGGTCCTTCCTCTTCTTTTTTCTCCTCCTCTTTGGAGAGGCTCTTCTTAGCTATAAAAAATGATGAGAGTAATCTCATATTCTTCATCATTTTGATATTCTTCTATATTATTTGGCTGAAACTCACAGGCTGAGCCAAGAAAGATGATTTGATACCACTGTAGTATCCCAAACAGGGACTGCTTAGCAAGGCATGCATGAAAAACATATTTTTCAAGAATGGCTGCTATAGGATTTAAAACTAAGACCTAGATCCCTTAGATCAATGTATCTTGTTGATCAGCGGTTGTCATTGATGTCAACCCAAGCAGCAACAGGGGCTAACCCAATATTGAATGAGAATTTTTACCTACCAAATTAATATATTCTGGGTCAATAATGATTTTGATAGTTTCTACTTGTCGAGATGTTTCCATTGATATATGGCACGCCATGTAATTCTTCACGGTTTGAGATATATTCATGTTTGAAGTTTGTACCCTAGTTAGTGGGCTAAAACCCCATGGCGTTGGGGCATGGGTCATTGAAAAGTCATAATTAATATTTTCTAAGCTCCTAAAATCCCTCCCACGTTCACTTGTTGAAGCCCCTCTCAACTTAAGCATTCATATATATTGTGATCTTCATTTCCTCCTTAGGCAAGGGATTCGGCCATCTGAAATAGGTCATCGTGGCATTTTCGCTCTAAATTTTTTCTACGAAGGCTGAGAAGTTGAAATTTTTATGAGGAAAAGCCGAAATCCTGAGGAAATTATAGTAAAATTTTTTTATCAAGTTTTGCAATATTTTTCGAGATATGATCTGTGGAAGTAAGGGTTTTTGCAGGATCTTGAAATTCATCTCAAAGAAGTGACCTTGGTAAATTTATCATAACTCTCCCTCTGAGTATCGGACTGGAATTCCGTAAAAAGTGACGGATTGTTTCGGGGAAAATCACCCTAGAGGTTTGTTGGGCTACAACCTCCACAGAGTAGGGGCATGCTACTTAAGAAGGACTCACACAACCATACATGTTCATGAAAAACTAAATAGAGTAGAACGAGGAAGTTACCCGTAGGTCCTACGGTTGAAGTAGATCCCGCGGGGTCCAAACCCCCAGCAACCGTCCTTCCCTCTTAACCTGAAAGACAAGAAGAAACAAGCATGAAGAACTGGTTGTACAGCATATATATACTCTAAATGTTAGTGAAATCCATATAAAACATCAGATAAACCATAATGAATGCTTAAATAACAAATATTCTCATATATGTAAGCAAACACTAACACGTATATTTCGGGAACAAGATGGTATTTCTGTATTATAAATAGCATGTACAGAAATAACGAGTGGAGAGATCACCTGAATCCTTCCACGATCTTCGAGTAGACCGTCGTCCGGATCCATCCCGCCCTTACCTCACTAAGATTCCTTCCAAACTGGTGCATACGAGATGACATATAGGGAGATGAGCATCTCAAGGAAACAAGGGTTTCCTATAATGAACTGGGAAAGTGCATGAGGCACGGGGAATCAGACTTAGATAGGGAATACCAACAGAGTATAATATAAATAAATTCTCTCTCTCCCTTAGGCCATACACATGAGGGGCTTTTATACTCCCTCCAAGTAGTTTCAACAGTTGGAAACAGTTGGCCACGTGCTGGGGTGGTTGAACTACCTGAGTAACCATCAACCCAGCCCGAAAATAGGGAATTTTTATATATATTTTTAATTATTTTAATGGCATACGCGGAAAAGTGCATGTGGACTCGCGTATACATGTAGAAAAAGCTGGGCATAACTGCGTATGGGGATTTTTACACTGTTTTTTAGTGAATTTGTCCAAGTCTGTAGGAATGGGTGCCCAAAGCCATAAAAGCAATCATGAATCATATGAAGGTGAGAAATGATGCTATAACAGATGCCCCCTAATATATGAGGTCATAAGGGGTACATGATGGTCGAAATGTATTATGCACATAGAAAGAACTTCGCAAGGACAAGAGAGGACTTCACCAGATTTCAGCCTGCCAAAAACCAATGAAAGAAAACAGAGAGTCAACTCATGTTGAGGCGGGCATACCCATGCTCAGTCAAAAATACATCATATAGAAAGTACTGAATAGATCCAACATGTATACAAGTATAGCTGAACTGAAAGTACACAATGAATCATCTGAGCATGGCCCGGAAATATAAGTCTGAATCAATTTCCAAGTATCACATATAGAAAGCTGATCAAGGATGGTGCAACTGGATGTCTGATCATATAAGTAACTGAATCTCCAAGTACTGAATCATAAGAGGTGGAACAAACAGTACAATCACGCAACTCGGGAGCCAACATATAAGATGTTGTTGTACTGAACTGGAACATATAAGGGTGGACAACATCACTGGCAGAAGATGAATGGATTGTCAAAAGTGAACCGAAAAATGCTGATGCAACCCGAGGTCTTACCCGATCACTATGGCACAATTCTACACAATGGGAATAAATGAGCTGAAGTTGACCATGTGAGAAATCGTTGGATTACCGGTCAATGATGTATACCGTTAACCAACGTGAGACAACCCACCAATAATGAAAATGAGCGTCAAGGTGCCCCAGTACAATCTAACAAGTGAGAATGAATGAGTTGAAGTCGAACACTTGAAATAATCTACCAATCAGGAGGCAATGATGAATCCCCACTGTCGTTAGCGAAGAGTCTGCCACTGATGACTGCAAACCCTAAGGTACTGACAAAAAGACTCTAGACCTTATTCCCAGAGAAATGAGTTGGAGTCGATGGGAAAAGATCTGCTGGAAGGAAGGCATTAAGGCATCCCACATCAGTCCAGCGCGAGTGTAACCCGCAGGCCAAGATTTGGAAGGAATCGGATGAAGTAGAGTGATGGAACCAAAACTGAAGTACGTTTCCGACATGCACAAGATGAAGCTAGCGCACGGAAGAAACCCTCTGAACCAACCAATAATGAAAGCTGACACAGAGGCGAGAAATCCACCGATAGGGTCAAATGGAAATCAAGGTACCGCACGAATCCCAAGTGTGATAATGTGTGCTGACGTCGAACACAGGGGAAACCACTCAGTCAAAGACCCATGATGATGATCAAATGCTGAGCACGAGGTCACCTATCAATGATGGAAATAGGCCCAAGGTGCGGCTCTAGGTTTGCTCTCAGAGCAATGTGTCGTAGTCGATAAGAGACAAACCCGCCGGCAAGAAGTCAATGGGGGCCTTCTCAAACCAGCACGAGCAGAAGACCAAAACATCTGATGTGATAGAACATGATACTGACAAGACCGGGAAGGCCGACTGAATAATGAGTCAAGAGACACCGCAGAATGGCCGACTCTGGTTAGACTTCCCTTGAACAAAATCACGACTCATGATGACCATGGCAGTAAAAAGTGACACTGTATAAGTCTGTTATGCAGGAGGCAGAACAAACTCTCCATATGATTGGAAGAGATAACCAACCTGGGGAGAACTGACAAGTGAAACATGGTAAAGGCTGAACCTAGGTCAAAACTAAAACCATCCCAAATGAAGGAAATATATATAAGTATATGTGCTTTGTTCAAGGGCGACAACACTGACTCTGTACTGCCATCAAAATAACGAAGATACATCCCGTTCCCGCTCTTTTTGTTATATTTGATTTTTTTTGTCTTTTTCATATAATAAGCCTGAAAAAGAATAAAAGAATGCTATGGTACAATGGATAGAACGAGTATCAAAAAATCAGATGCACTAGTTCCTGGGATTGGAACAATCCTATGCTCAATGCAAGGTGGCAAAAACTGGTAAGCGATACTCAGAGGAACGTTCCATCCATGGGTAAAAAGGTGTCAAGTCGTGATAGCTAAGTGCATGCAATGGTTAACTTGTACAGAGAGTCAAGGTCAAAAGTTGGCTTAAACATCGAGTCCAAATGAAGTCAGCTAAAGGCCAGGATAAACAAGTAGCCAATATGCAATGCAATAATACAACTTAACGACACCAGGGAGCCTCCAGGGTAAAAGCCAGAAAAAATGATAGTGAAGAAGAAGAAGAATGATGCTTCAACACATAAGACATGGCAGGACTAAAGAGGACTCCCGAGCCTATGTAAAACATAGCATGGGCAACAAGTGATAGCGAGGAACTAACTAGGAAGCCCATGTAAAGGAAGGCTCTACCATCAAGTCATGATTAAATAATCGGCGAGTGAAATGGGTGTAATACTCATGAGCTGATGGGATCGACCCTATGGCAAGTGATCAGTATGAAGGCTAGTATGCAAGATGCAACGGAATGTGATTTCCCTAACCTATATGCCAGTGAAGATCATATACCTTCCACGACGAGTCGGTAATCATAGATCAAAAACTGAGAAAAAATCTCAAAATCGTCAAAATGTACCTGAAAACATACCAAACTAGGCACTTCCAAGCATCCGAGTTATGCAGCTTAAGATAGATCGAAAAAATAAGCATAACAAATTTTTGCGAAAATTTTCAACTTTTTAGCCATAAATAGACAAACTACCTCATATTTGGTTCATTATTGCATTGCTGATTTGGAAAAAAGTGCTCTGGAGCAAAAAACTTCTTTCGTCAAATCAGGAACAACCGACCGTCGAAACGCACCGAATTTTCAGGTAGGCTCCTCAATCATCCTTGAAAATCATTTTGTCCATTTAGAAATTAAAATTTAGTGAATTTTACCATTAAAACCCTTGCTAAAAAATGCGGACTTGCGCATACGCGGGTTCATAACAGGAAAGTCGCGTATACACGCGACTGTGCAAAGAAAAAGTCACGTATGCGCAGGTCCGAATCAAAAAATGCGTGGCTAATGCATGATTTAATGAGTTTTGACAGGATGACAATATCATGGAGAGAGCGTGAACACAACGCAATTGATCAAGAGGTCATGCAAGATCGAGCAGCGCAAAATATCCTTCGGAATTGCGGATTGTTCAAATTATTCAAAATGCCAAATATGAAAAGCAATGTTCGGTTGCTAGGAATGCTCATGAATTACTGGGAACCAGACCAAGATTGCTTCGTTATAGATCAGATTCCAGTACGCATTGAAGTGGAAGACATATACTTTATTACTGGACTCTCCCGAAGGGGAGAACCAGTAGACTTGCACAGGAAGCCCCTGGGATGTCTAACCGTGGAAGACTATGTCCACGTGTATTGCGTAGAGGGTTCCAAAAAGGTTGGAACTCAGATTGCAATTAAAGATTTACGGGATTTTCACATGAAAATCCTCCTTTTCACCATTGGCAGAGTGGCAGGATCTGCCTCTCTACATCAGGCGTCCAGGACGCAAATGAGCATTTCAGTAGAATGCTTGACTCATGTGTATGATTGGTGCACAACCCTTTTACCGAACATGAAACAACAGTTGACCTCAATCTGCCAAGCAAAGACCAAACAATTTGGCTACGGTACAATTTTGACAACATTCTTCTTTGAGAAGATACCAGCATTGAGACCCAGAGTTATCTCTACCATCAGTAGCCCACAAGACCCAAGAATTGCCCATTGGGCGGACATGATGAAGAGATTGGGGGGTAGTGAAGTACCCCGGACCACATGGGACGATGAGTTCTTCCTTTTGTGGGGAGAACAAATCATCGCGGTGGACGACTATCCCTATGCCGGGATGGACTTTCGTGGAGATCCAGATCTAGTTCTTCTACCATGCACAACATGGGGCACAGTTGGTAAGCTTGCAAAAATTTTTGACTTATATAATTTTTTGGATTTTTTTCAAATATATATGAAAAAATGAAAAACAAACATGTTTTTGATTGGATTCATAATGACTGAAAATTCAAAATGATCATGATTCAGATGTTGGACCAGTTCTACCTGAGGGTCTCCCGCGCCACAAGCGTCGCAGGGGCGAAGCAGATATAGTGGATTCAGATAGGATGCTTCAGGCTGTGCAGAGGAATTTGGAGGGGTTAACCCGCCAAATACCTATGGCTGCCGTGGAAGACCTGCCGGAAGCCATCCAGAGACGGGTGGTAGGAGTGCCCTGAGACTGGGTACGATTATTCCGCCGAGTTGCCACTGCGGTCACGTTCTATAGGAACACGACTTTTGGGCAGGGACCTCAGGAGTGCACAGATATTATGTATTAGATGACTGTATATTCTTTTTTGAGACTGAACATGATCGGGCATAAGCCCAAGTTTTGTATGACCTTATGGATCCAAATTTTGTAAAGTTTTTGAACACTCTAATGATATATATATAGCGATATTTGATGTGATGTGATAAATGTATCAAAATGTATGATGCTTTTTATGATTAAAAATTTATTGTATGGAATGATTGATATGCCAATCTAATGCTTGATTATCTAATGAGTCAGCAAACCAATTTTCAGCTCGAGGAATATGAATGAAAGTTAAAAATTGAAATGACCTTTGTAACAAACGTACCCTCAAGAACAATCGTAATAAAAATGGATCTCGTACCCAATAAGTATTGTTCAACTGCGACACCACCAGCTGAGAGTCCAAGAAAACTACCAACGAATCAACACCCAAAGATATTGCCTCCGAGAGTAGATGAACAACTGCAGTGTATTCTGCTATATTATTGGAAGCAAGACCAATGCAAACCCCTCTTGATACTAACAGCTGACCGGATGGATAATGAAGCACCCAAGCCGCGGAAGCTAAGTTCCGGGTGTGTCTACTAGCACCATCGGTGAAACCAAAATGACTCATGACATCCAACACAACCTGCCAAAGCAGATCAAAAACATCACCAACTCATCAAAGATCGAAAATCAACCAGATATGTACAAAGCAAAAACTACTATATACAAAAGCAACATGCCAGGCCGAAGCCTAGATACTTCTTCAAATAGAGCCCATTTCGGGGCTCCGGCAACTCATTCCCTTCGAAATCAAGCAAGGTATATGCTCCTTTCTTAAGGAATTTTTTAACGATATAGGGGCCATCCCACATAGACTTAAACTTTCCTGCCCCCAGGGCATCTTTTTCTTGGGCATAGACCAAAACAAGGTCACCTTCCGAAAAGACCCTAGGCTTGACCGCCTTATCGTACTAAACTTTAACTCGGTTTTTATGCGCTTCATTCATCGTGGCGGCATCCCGACGTTGCTCATCATGATGTTCCAAATGAAGAAGCCGTTCTGCCATACTAGAAGTGTCAGGAAGAAGTTCAACAGCTAACTTAAGAGAAGGAACCTCGCATTCAATAGGAAATATAGATTCCACCCCGTGCACTAGCTGAAACGGAGTAAAGCCAGTTGCAGTTTTCACTGATGTCCTGTATGCCCAAAGTGCAGGATATAGCATAATATGCCAATTGGATCTAGCTTTATCAATTGTCCTTTGAAGAATTGTCTTCAAGGATTTATTCACGACTTCCACTTTCCCATTGGCTTGAGGATAATATGGAGATGAATGCTCCTGCCGGAAACCCAATTTGAGAGCCAACTCAGCCATCATACTATTCTGAAAATGACTGCCATGGTCAGTGACAATCTCTCTAGGAATACCAAAATGAGCGATAACCTGGTTGAAAAGGAAAAGAGCTGCAGTCTCACCATCATTCCCAAAAGTAGGCATAGCCTCGACCTACTTCGTAAAGTAGTCTACTGCTACAATAATGTACTTGTGACCTTTAGCCGAAGGCGGGTTACAAGTAGTATAATCAATACCCCACTTTGTAAAGGGACCGACAGTAACGACTGGAAAAAGCGGAGCTGGATGAGCGTGCATTTTTCGAGTATAAACCTGACATGGATGACACCTTTTGAACGATTCAATATAGTCTTTGAAAATCGAGGGCCAAAAGTATCCAGCACGCAAAATCTTTTGGGCTGTAGCAAGCCCAGATAAATGACCCCCACAAGCTCCACTGTGAGAATCATTGAGCACAGCCTCATCTTCTTTGAGAGTTAAGCAGCGTCTTAGGATTGAATCCACCCCTCGACGGTATAAAGCATCACCAATAATCAAATAATTCTTGGCCAAGTGACGCAGCTTACGACGCTCATCTTTCGAAAAAGTAGAGGGAAACTTCGCAGTCTGGAGATACACAATGATATCCCCGTACTAAGGATCCTGTGAAGAGATAAGAAACAAGTGTTCGTCCGGAAAGGACTCATCATAGATCATCTCTTCCCCACAGGGCAACTCGGAGATCAATTCCGCGAAAACTAATGATTTCTTGGATTTGGCAGACATAAACTCAAGATCAAATTCCTGTAAAATCACAATCCATCGATTGTATTTTCCCCCAATCACTCGCCTACTGAGGACAAACTGAAATGGATTGGCTGCTGCCAAAACATAAGTTTTGCGAAGAATAATGTCATGCCGGAGTCGCTGCACAGCATGGACTGCTGCTAAGGCTAACTTTTCTATCGGAGTGTACCGGAGTTTAGGTCCTACCAAGCCTCGACTAAGGTAGTAAATAACATACTCTGCAAGAGCATCATCCTCCTGAACCAGAACCATACCAATGGTAGATTCTGCTGCTGCCAAATACAAAAGGAAATCCCTGCTATAATCTGGTGGACTCAATAAAGGAGCAGAGGTCAATGCTTTTTTCAAAGCATCGAACGAGCGTTGAGCGTAGTCGTCCCAAAGAAAAGGAACTCCTTTCTTCAACAATCTCATAAATCCCTTTGTAACTTCAACATAATTTACAATAAATCTCCAAAGAAAATTAGACTTCCCTTGAAGACTTTGAAGCTGACGAATTGAGGACGGGGGAGGCAACCGAAGTATTGCCTCAACCTTGAAGGGATCTACCCTTATCCCTTCCCTAGACACAATGAATCCCAATAGCCGACCAAATGTAACTGCGAAAATGCACTTGTTCGGATTCAATATAATCTTATAGAACCGACATCGTTCAAATATTTTCCGGAGGTGACCAGGATGATCCATCCTCTTTCGAGAATGAGCAGCTAAATCATCTAAGTACGCCTCGATAATCTTTTTGATGTCGTGAAAGGCATATGACATGGCCCGCTGAAAGGCAGGCCCAACATTTTTAAGACCAAAAGGCATCTTCTTGTATGAAAATGTACCCCAGGGACAAATAAAAGCAGTCTTATGTTGATCTTCAGGATGGATAGTAATTTGATTATATCCAGAGATACCATCCATGAAGGAGAAAATCTCATTACCAGCACACTCGTTAATGATCTGATCGATAAATGGTGTGGGGTAATTATCTTTAGGACATGCTTTATTTAGGTCTCTTAAATCAATGCACACTCGAATCGTTCCTTTCTTTTTATCTACGGGAACGGGATTTGAAACCCATTCAGTCAAAGGAATAGGGAAAATGAATCCCGCCTTAAGCAGCTTTTCAACTTCAGCTTTGATAGTCGCTGCCTTTCTAGGATTGACCGGACGAAGTTTTTGCCTTACCGGCTTAGCGTTTTCATACGTCTTGATCTCATGCTGGACAATAGATGGGTCTATTCCAGGCATTTCCTCATAATACCAAGCAAATACATCCCTATACTCTTTAAAGAGCTCAGTGTAATTTTGAACCTCTTCACGGGAACATTCAGCTCCGATGAAGACATTCTCGATAATATTAGGATCCCTCGAAATGTTCACTGGGATAGTAGGAGAGATCACAACCATGTTCCCTTTAGCATAAACCTGTGTTGGTGCTAAAGGATTCAAGACTGGGTGAACAGGCCCAGGAGACGGAGGACTTGGAAAACTAGTTTCAACTTCGCTCAAATCAGGTAAGAAGTAAGACCAATGATGAAAATCATCCCACGGTCTATCTATACCAGTCATGGATTCCAGGATGGCCTCTTCAGATGGAAGAGTGGTATCAAGACAATCCTGGGCAGAAGAAGAACTAAGTGTCCAAGCCGGAGCCACATCACCATCCAACTCTTCTGGTGAAAGAGGAGTTGGGATGGTTTCTGCACAGTCAACAATAGACTGATACGCAATCTCAGCTGCAGAAATCGGAAATGCCATTCCACCCACTTGAACTTCCGCTAATGTGGCAGTAGGGGAAGGTAAGGTCCAAGGGTCCGAAAAATAATGAGTTCTGAAGAAATCTCTTCGAAGACGAGCCTTGGAGGATGAAATAGCATTAATATGAACCGTAGGAGGAGGAATATCAAAAGTACCCATCAAGGAAGAATACATTCCAACTCCTAAATTCTCAACAGGCACCTTAGTATTATCCAACTTAGGAATAGATGAGTCAGTAGACGCATTCGGGTCTACAGGAGGACAGTCCAGTTGATCCACTGTAACAATCCTCCCTTCGTGGGGGAAACATATAATGCGAAATAATGAGGATGCAATGGCATCCATCTCATAAATCCAGTTTCTCCCCAACAAAAGGTTGTAGTCCAAGCTTGCATCCACTACCTCAACCTCTATATTGATAGTTTTGCCCCCAACACAGATGGGCAAAGCTCGGACAATACCATGGGGTTTGTGAGAATGACCATCGAACGCAGTCAGAACAGTGCTAGATGGAACAACTTTGGGAGATCCAAGTGTCTTCCAACAGCGAGAGACATCACGCATGTGGAAGCACCCTCATCAACAACCGTCCGAAAGATGTTACACTTCTGGTACGATGATTTAATATGAAAAGCCATGTGATGGGGGAGTCTCTTCTTAAAATTAGACATATCAAAAGTAATCAGAAGAGAATTTTTTGGATCAATAGCCCCAATGGCAGTGAGCAAAGCACTGCGCTGAGCTGGACAAGACTGGAGTACCTCTAAAGCCGACATAGCACAAGGACTCTGCGCCAGATCTTCCACAATCGAGTAGTTCTGGGCAGCCCTAGCATTTGGATTAATCGTTGACCGCTTAGAAGATGCTTTGGGCATCCGAGGCATAGACTCAACAGTAGGCTTCGTAATGTGAAGCGGCTCAGTAGCATCAGGAACTTCCTTAGCTTTCGAAGACTCTTCTCCGCCATAATCACGGGATCTCATAGCGATATCCGCGTGAGCACTCATCATGAAAATGTTCGATGGAATTTTCCCTTCCTGGGTGCCCCCAGAGGAAGCCTCGGGATTTTGGTTCGCACCAACAACTAATTGCTGCCCTTGGGGAAAAGGTTTTGTTAACACAGCCTGGGAACTAGAAGAACCCTGCTGGGCTAACAAGCGCTGCGCATCCTGAATTTTAGGGCAAAGGTGTGTGAGATGGTCTCCAGTACACAACTTGCATGGAAACTTCACTTTCTTTTTCTCCTTTGGACCCTCACCAACACGCTCGTTGGTTTTATTTGCATTACCCTTCCCGTTCTTGCCCTTATTCTTGTTATTTCGTCCATTCTTCTTCCCATCGGATTGTTGATTTCCTTTGGGATCAGAAGCTTGGACAGCATTTATGGACAAAGACTGGGAAGGTGATGACTCAGCAGGCACAGCCTGAATAGAAGGAGCAGATTGCAAAGACAACTGCTGCAGTTGAGTAAGCAGGCTGGCTGCACCACTATTGATCGATCCGACAAGCCCATCACCATGAGGACTGGGCTTAGTTTTCGATAAATCTAATTTGGAGCGAGGAGCATTGGGGAAATATTTATAAAGGACCCCAGACTGAGAATAGATCAGTTCTAGCTGCTGGGCCCTAAAAATGGCCTGCTCCTCAGAAAATACCCCAGATAGGGATACATCTTTTGAAATGTCTGACTGCAGAGATTTCAGAAACCATTCGAGAAGGAATTCTCCTGGAATATGAGCTTTAATAAGCCTCTTCCTTCTCCTCCATTCCTGAATGTGATCAGAAATGTGGGTTTCTTCGTCCTGCTTAAAATTAGCCAGGAGTTCCGTCCCAGCCTCATATCGGACAGGCAACTGAAAATGGTTTAGAAATGTGATAGCCAGTTCTCCAAATGTAGCAAAACTGCCCCCAGTTAGCTCAATATACCATTTGGCAGCGTTTCCAGTTAGAGTGAGTTGAAACAATCTCAACCTAATCGAATCATCGATCAGGGAGTTCGAAGAACACCATAAGTGGAAAGTGGCGATGTGGTCAGCCGGATCCTCTCCATTCTTAGCTTCAAACTTTGGAATATCTGAAGGAAGTTTGGTCGGGACCGGAGGCCACCCCGGACTATAACGAATCGGATCATTAGTCAAATTTGACAGATCTGGCAAGTTTAACGTTGACAGAAAAGGTAAGCGAGGTGGAGCCTGAGGATTCCATCCTTGATGGGATGGGTTCCCAACATTCTGAAAAGAATACCTTCGATTTTATGAGGCACCAGGTTTCCAAAAAGGACTCGTAGAAAAAGGAGAAGAACCTCCTCCCCACGCCGAGTTACCAAAGCCCAGACCAGTTCCCCCCGCTGAAGTATTAAATGAAGAGGAAAGCCCCTGGTAGGGGTTCCAGGCATTAGACAGAGGAGAAAAATTCTGATAAGTACTCGACGAAGGGAAAGAAGCATTCCCTTGATGACCTGCGTAAAATTGATTCCCTGCCCCCGCTGTAGTGAATACAGGGTTCCAACCTGTAAAAGTAGTCGAACTTTTCCCCCCAGACCAAGGGTTGAAACTCTGGGTCTGAGAAGTAAACGAAAAGGACCCTAAAGAAGGATTCGAACTAGGAATGTGTCCAGTTCCGAAGGGGAACCCTTGAAACGAAGCTGATCCACTAGCCATGGAAGACATGGGTGTAGATCCAGCTGAAGCAGCGGAAAAGGAAAAAGAGGGATTCCCACTAGAGGGAATCCCTGAATAGAAGGGACCAGAATGAGAAGCATGTGCTTGGATGAAACCAGAGCCAAACACAGCAGCACGAGAAGCAATCGAAGATGAAGCAATAGTGCCCCCCTGCTTCAACAGAAGCAGGAGTCTGAATGCCTGCAGCACTCACAGCAGAAGCCGCGTTCCCAGTCGTGGCCATCGAAAGGTAAGAATGATATGGAAGATATTCCGGTCTCTCCCACTCAGGTCCGATGTATTGAAAAACGAACGGATAATCAGGAGGAATAGGAGATGGACCTGATGCAGGAGGTTCAAGTACTTCTTCAATTTGAAAATCTTCTTCCCGAGGAAACAAAAATCGCGAGGTGAGCGGAACGCTCCTCTCGGAACCGACACCAGAATCAACTATGAAACCTTTAGACCTTTGTGGAGGATCTCTCTCCACTGCGTCAGATGCCACAGGGTGGTAACCACCTGCTAAATCACTCCTACGCCTTCTCGAAGAAGGCTCTGGACTCTCGGGAGATAACCTCCGGATTCTCCTCGATCGACGAGGCGCTTGATCAGCCACTTTTATATATTTTAAATTAGACTCAAAAAAGTGAAAAGCTAGGCAAGCTAGGAGCAAAGAGCACTCACTAAAAGAAAAATCCCTGAGATACAATCAAGCAAACAACCTCCAAGTATTTCCACTCTGGGTGATGAGGACCGGACACCAAAATACAGGAAAGCGAAATATAGGACCTCCCGAAAGCAGTCTGGGATGATTAGGGCCCAGAACAACTAGCGAAGGTATCAGAAACAGTTACGCCGACCTCCTAACGATAGCCTTTGCCGGCTCAAGCACCCAAGCTTCGCAAGGGCACCCCCTAGAAGTACTGCTGAAAGTGATGCGACGTCTGCCTCAGGTACCACGGGTATTCCCCCCCGCGGTCACCTGTGTGGAACCTAGGAGTGGCAAATATGGGCACCAATCCGTGTCAGAAGCCGGGCGGAATGGTCTTGAGGTCAGATTCACCTAATCGGAGAGGGGGTATCCCTCTTCTCAGCCTTCACTTCCCCTCGCGCTTGAATCTCTGGAGGAGAGCTTTCCCGGTCGACCTAACGGAGTTGGATTTCGCTCAATTAATCAACTTCTATGTTTTGTTTGAGCGGCCTTGGAGATTTAACTCTCCACTCACCTAATCCAAGGCCCTACAACCTAGCTAGTTGGTGTATGACACTTATAAAACTTGCTAGTTGATTTTAAATTATATCGCTTATTTTAATGGGCTGTTATATTAAGTCACAAGGATGCGGAAATGAAACTTATGATGTTTTGACGCAGAAAGAAATTAATAAAAACCAAACTACATGCAAATGTAGTTATTTTCTTTTCATGAAAAGCAACTTCTATACAGGTTCTACGAGATTAAAAATTGTATTTTTTCTTTTCAGATAGCAAACTCACACTCACAAAAATTATAAAAGTGACTAAATGATTAAATGCATCTAATGCAAATCACTACAAGCATGCAAATCCTAAGATGCAAAATCTCCTAAAGCAGAGTGAAATTTCCCAAAATTCCTTCAGTTTTAACTCTCCTTGGTTGTCCAGAAAGCTAGTTCCTGAAGTCAAGAACTCTTAATATGAAGACACCAAAGAATGCTTAAAAACAATAGGAAGAAATAAATGACAACTCCCTTCCAAAATCAAGCTAAAATCCGAAGGCAAGAAACTTCAACCAAGCTTTAAAATACACAAAGAAACGAAAACAAAAATGCAAAAACAAAAGCAAACAACAAATTAAAATGTTTTTTGAGCTTTTGTGTTTTATAAAAGAGTTCGAAAAGACCAAGTAAAACTATAAAATTTCAAGCCAAACAATACTGAATTTCAAGAACAAACTTCAACAATGCTCCAAATCTTATAGGGCTAACTCGTAGCAAGATCAATATGAGCAAAAGAAGACAAGAAAACTCAGTGACTCAGCCTAGAAGAATAGTGCAAACTTGCCGCAAACAAAAACTCTAAAGAACCAAAAAAAGACTCTTCAAAAGTTGCAACAAGACCTAGCCAACTGAACTCAAGAAAACCAATCAAGAAATGAGCAAAAATTGTAGTGCAAAGCAAACACAAAGATAGGAAAGAGTAAATGAGCAGGAGCTCTCTGTTCCGATAAAGCAGAACAACCAAGAATGCCCAGAGAGCGATCTTGGTACTCAAACCAGAAGTGCCAGCACCAGAAAGAACACTTTGCCAAAAAGACTAGTTTTCAATCAAACGAAAGAGAGAAAAGACCAAATACCACCTTCTTCACAATCCAGAGAGTACAAAGACACTATAGGAACAGGTCTCCATAGCCAGAAAGGACTAAAAATTCAAGAAATCCAAAAATTCAAAATCTGCCTAGGTATATGCTACTTCACAGTTTAGCAACAAGCGTGCATACGCAACTGTGCTAAAGGAAACACGCGTATACACGACTTCCTTTAGACAAAATTGCGTGTATACGTGACTGTGTGCAGAAAAAAGCGCGTATACAAAGGTAAATAGTGAAAAAACAAAAAGGATAAGCCTAGATAAGAAACCAGGACTTCAGACTGACTGAAAAAAGTAAACTGGACTGCAAATGAAAGTTAAAACTGTCGGCAACCTATCAAACAGCTGAAACCACCCAACAGGGGAGTCACAAGAATGTGATCCCCAGCGGAGTCGCCAGTTCTGTTTCGGGGAAAATCACCCTAGAGGTTTGTTGGGCTACAACCTCGACAGAGCAGGGGCATGCTACTTAAGAAGGACTCACACAACCATACATGTTCATGAAAAACTAAATAGAGTAGAACGAGGAAGTTACCCGTAGGTCCTACGGTTGAAGCAGATCCCGCGGGGTCCAAACCCCCAGCAACCGTCCTTCCCTCTTAACCTGAAAGACAAGAAGAAACAAGCACGAAGAACTGGTTGTACAACATATATCTACTCTAAATGTTAGTGAAATCCATATAAAACATCAGATAAACCATAATGAATGCTTAAATAACAAATATTCTCATATATGTAAGAAAACACTAACACATATATTTCGGGAACAAGATGGTACTTCTGTATTATAAATAGCATGTACAGAAATAACGAGTGGAGAGATCACCTGAATCCTTCCACGATCTTCGAGCAGACCGTCATCCGGATCCGTCCCGCCCTTGCCTCACTAAGATTCCTTCCAAACTGGTGCATACGAGATGACATATAGGGAGATGAGCATCTCAAGGAAACAAGGGTTTCCTGTAATGAACTGGGAAAGTGCAGGAGGCACGGGGAATCAGAATTGGATAGGGAATACCAATAGAGTATAATATCAATAAATTCTCTCTCTCCCTTAGGCCATACACATGAGGGGCTTTTATACTCCCTCCAAGTAGTTTCAACAGTTGGAAACAATTGGCCACGTGCCGGGGTGGTTGAAATACCTGAGTAACCATCAACCCAGCCCGAAAATAGGGAATTTTTATATATTTTTTAATGATTTTAATGGCATACGTGGAAAAGTGCATGTGGACTCGCGTATACACGCGGAAAAAGCTGGGCATAACTGCGTATGGGGATTTTTACACTGTTTTTTAGTGAATTTGTCCAAGTCTGTAGGAATGGGTGCCCAAAGCCATAAAAGCAATCATGAATCATATGAAGGTGAGAAATGATGCTATAACACGGATAGTGAACAGTCTTTGCTTTTCGATCTATCAATTTTAGAAGCAAATGAATAAAAAGTGACACATGGCACATCGTACAAGTGCGCTCTGATGAAACAATCCATAATTAGGGCAGTGTGAGAAATTGGGTATAACTCTCTCTTGAAGAATCCAAATTGGGTCAAACATGTGGCATTGGAAAGAAGACTCAGAGGAATACTACAGGACCAAAAATCAGATATTGAGGATCTAAAATAACAGAGATACACCAGATTCAATATCGAGCTCCTAGAAGGCAAGAAAAAGATAGATCATGTGTTGTCAAGGATTGCAAAGGACGAGACTTTCTATGACATAAAAGTAAAACAAGGTGCAGCAGAGGGTAGCATGACAAGAGAAGCAACCAAGGTGCATAACAGCAGCAAGAAGTTCATCATATGAAGTCTTCAAGTGGGCAGCACTGCATACAATCATTGTAAAGGTATCATTGTACTTAGTCATTGTAAATACATTATTGTACAAATTGTACTAGTGTCTATCTTCCAAGGGTGAAGAGGTAGTGTTGGGAGGTCTAGGATCATCACTAGGTGGTTGTGTCAAAGTTGGGGTTATGTTCTAGTATATCTTCTTCTTCTACATCATTCTATATCATTGTAAAGTGGACCATTTTCCCTGGTACGGGAGTCCATTCTTATTTTATTCTTCTATAGGGTGGTAGGGTGGTGCTAGGGTGAGTTGTAGCTCATTGGGTGTTGGGGCATCCGTTCAGTTGACTATTGAAGAATCTCGGGCGTTGGAGCGTCCATCCAGTGGGAGCTGGAGAAGAATGCTTTTCTAGATTCTAGGAAGTTGGAGCTTTATTTTCAATTGGAGTTGAATATTAAAGAATTATTAGAAAAGCATTAGGTGGTTTTTGTCCCGGAGTGGGTTTCCACCTTAAAAATTGTGTGCATTTGTGTTCCTCTTGTTTGCTGCTATCATTATACAAACACTAATAATAATTGAAGATTAACTAATGCTCTAATTGAAATAAATACTGATTCACCCCCCCGCTCAGTATTTCCAACATATCTAACACCAAAATCCAAGAGGAGGCTCCAAAAGAATCACTTTAGGTGGGTTAAACAGATCTCCCACACATAGTTATCTTGGAAAAGTGCCCAATGAAGGGACTGCAGAAATGTATGAACATATAATGGAATAACAATGTTATTTTTATGATCCAGAATACATGAATATATGAATAGCCATCAAATGTATATTATAGCATAAATTGTATACAAATCCTTCAGGAAAGAGATACTCAAGCAAGGCAATGCAGCCTCAATGGAACTTGTACATAAAAATAGATAAACACTGCTACACAGGAATTTCTGTAGGCTAAAAGGACATAGTTTATTGGAGACACTGAAACATGTTAAATAATAATAGAAATATATGACAATATATGGCTCAATAAATGAGGGGGATCAAGCTCTCAACTCCATAAAACAATAATACAACAATTCTTAAAAGGATTAGATGAAATATACACAAAATGGCAAAACTGTAGAAATGCTGAAGTTGCAGTAGTAGCTGTAACTCAAAAACTAGAACTATATGGAGATGGATGAAGATGTTGCACAAGCTGAATAGACCTCATCCAATGGATATTCCAAGTGAAAGGCTAATCCTATCACTGAAGATCTTACTCGCCAATCATCACTACAAACCCTCACTGCAGATGCACACTGAAAATAACACAGTCATTGAGGGAAAATGCGTTGTAGGTGGAATAGAAAGTGTTGGCCAAGTGAAAAGATTTGAAATCTGCTCTGAATCCTTCCTTACTGATCTACCAAAGGAAAGAAGGCTTCCTCCTCTGAAAAACAAGCCAATGAATGGTGTTGTGGAACCTCCACTGCAACATCCTGCAACACAATGTTATGCTTCAGCAGAAATAATGTTGTAGCTGAAGGAGGTGGCTTGGCCTTAAGCCTAGATGTGGAGAAATGAAGTGCAATCCCTCAAGAGGCCTCTCAAGAAGGAGAACGAATCCTAAACATGAAATCCTTGTGCTAAACAACACTGCAACTCTACTAAACAACATGAGACTGCAAATTGTCTAAACAGACCAAGAAATCAATAATCATAATCATGAATCACAATGGCTTCCTTGCCCTCCTTTTAAAAAACTTCAAGCTCCCTCTCCATGGGCCCCACTCATTAGGGTTTCCTCCATCAAGGAAACTTCCCTCCTCTTTCACTCCGCTATCCCACAAGATGATCTCCACCTCCTATCACTGCGTTGTTTGACTTGGTCAAACTTGACCTTGTCTTCATGAAAATGTCCTCTTTCACACATGAGGGTGTGAAATCCAACTCCAATGATGATCCCCTTTCATACTAAGAGGGATTTTATTTCTATTTTTGAAATGTATGGTCTCCTTACCATTTATTTATCTCCTAAGTGAAAACAACAAAAATTAATATTCCATTTAGCTGCATGCTAAAAGTGGAATATTACATGATTGCATTGAAGCCTTCAAACACTGTTCCAATTGCCAACATTTTTTCTCTAAGTCACGAGACCCTCCGTCTCCCCTCCATCCTGTCATCTCAGCTAGTCCCTTTTGTAAGTGGGCCATAGACTTTATGGAGTGTCGATCGTCATCTACTGGTAACCACAAGTATATTATCATAGCGGTTGACTATTTCACCAAATGGGCTGAGGCCATGCCAAAATTTAACAACACGACAACTACTGCAGCCCTCTTTTTCCTTAACCATGTGATCGCTCAATTCAGAGTTTTGAAACAATTGGTCTTAGACCATGGTCGACATTTTTAAGATGATATATGGCGTGATCTATCCTCACTGTTGGGTTTTGAGCACCAATATCCCTCCTATTACCCTCAAGATAATGGCCAAGTTGAATAAGTCAATAAAATCCTTAAAACCATGCTTCAAGGGACGCTGGATAAGTAGAAAAACAACTGGCACCTTATGTCTTCCCTGCTTTGTGAGCCTGTAGAACTTCTGTTAAAACTGCCACCGGGTTTACTCCTTTCCACCTTGTTTTAGGAGAGGAGGTAATCTTACTAATCAAGTGTGAAATCCCTTCCCTTCATCTAGCCATCAAACTTCTCCCTAACACCCAACCTTTAGAACAATGTAATATACCAAAATAGGGAAATTCTACAATAATAGGAATATCTTAAGATATTCCAAAATTGGATATCCAGCAATACATGAACACAAACTGGAAGTAGCAGTGAATAACATCATACCAAAATGTATGGAAACCATGGAGCCATTTTATTATACATATCAGCAGAAAATGAGTACAATAGAAGTGTGCATAACTCAAATAAGCAAGGAAAATGAGCCTCCCATGAACACATATGCCAAAAGAGAGATGTTGTTATATTGCATATTTTTTATGAACACGTACAGCAAGTCATAGATGGTACACTGCTACATGGAGATGTGAAATAATAAAAATCTACAAATATATGGCTCATACAAAGCTATCAACCATACAAAATGAGCCACCCTCCAAAATGGTAACTCATGCAAATCATCCTCCACCTTGAGCTCCAGAAATGTAGGTGGGCTGAAAATATGAACATGGTAGATAAAATAGCCTACCCCGCATTGTCCTCCTCTCCACTTATGATAAGTGTAGAGTTTTTTCTAATCCTAGGCTGCAATAATGTTGCTCTTAAGAGGAAAGATGAAGACTAGTTCTTCAAAGATCTCTCCTCCAACACTGTGAATCAAGCTAGCCCAAACCATCTGATATATGATGAATAAGACATGATCATCATATGGAATCCAAATGAGAATATTACTGAAGGTTCCATATATTGCTGGAAGGTACCAACAATCTCCCAAGTGGTTACAACATATTTTTTCTAATTGTTGCTTCAGAACATGACAAGGCAAGATGTTTCTTGAAAAATAGCTAGTTGTATATGTCAACACCTCTACTAGTGAATAGCAAATGGCTTGGTGAACCAACTGAGAATACATAAAATAATAATGAAACATTTTCCCAAGGCTACATAAGAGATGGTTGTCTCCATCACAATGGTTTGCCAAAAGATTACCATGGAGCCCAAAGAGAAGCTTGCCCTCTTGTGGAGCAATGCACTGAATAGGAATGGTAAGAACACTGCACAAATGTTGTGTCAGATAATCCATGTATGTAAAAGTAAAATTCTTACCATGTGTTGGAAGTAAGATGATATATGGATCCATGAATAAGTTCTCCATAGTGGTAGGACATACTCCTATGAAGAGGAATGTACCATGTGCTGCATGAAGGTCCTCCTTCTTATGCTTGGAAACCCAAGTTAAGAAGATCACACCTTGGTAATAGATGTCTCCACCCACTACTCCATCACTCTCATCTCCTCCTTTTCCAACACATGCATCATATGTGAAGTATTCCTGGGAACACTCCGTCAATAAATCCTAGCTCCAGAGTGACAGCACTGTTGGCCTATGAACATAAGCTCCTACCATCCCATAACTCCATTCTTTGACATGCCCATTATCAAAGAAATATCCAAAAATGCTGCCATATGTAGGAATATCCTTCCAAGGTGGAAGCACCTCCTGATCATCTAAGGCTAAGGAGTAGCCCCTTGCACCATGATAGTTCCATTTCCTACTTCTGCAACATTATGCAAAGTGTGAGAGCAAATCTGCCCTTTCTCTCCCAAGAACCTCCAGAGAAACAAAATCTTTTGCTACCTCCTCATACCTCCATCATACAAATCATGTGGTGAAGACATAATGTTCATATCATCAGAATGCATCCACACCCCTTGCTGCCCAATGATGCAATTATCCTTCCAGGTTCCTTCCACCCACATATGCTTGGAGAAGGGACATGTCCCATGATGGCCAAACTCCTTTAGGAGTAGCCAACGCAACCAAGCCTCCTGCTGCCCAATGTCATATAATTACAAGTAGCTCACCAGCTTCTTGCTTTCCACCCACCCCCATTCATCCCAATGTGGGTGTCTCCTATCATGCTCGACCTTGGTACCCCTCCAAATAAAACTACCATCCTCCCAAATCAGATTTATTTCTTTGCATTTCATGGGATATTGAAATGCAATCTTCTCAATGACCAAGTTGATCCCATAAGGATCCAACTAGGTGGTAGGAAAATACCTCCCATCATGATGTGTAGGGCTCAAGAAGTATCCTACACAAACATGAGATATGTTATCCATCCTAAGATGTCCTCCATCATCTATCTGCTGCCCCTCTGTTATATTCATGGTAAGGTCATTGGAATATCCCAACAATGTTTGGGTATCCAACTCATCATTGCTGCTAAATGACAACATTGTTAATATTTCAATGATGTATTTGTTGCCTCATGCTTCAACTCAAGGATGAACATATGGTTTGGTGTAAGTTTATTTGGAACAAGGTTAATCCTCTCCTCCAAGTTTTCAAAACCCAACCTCAAGTGTGGCATTCATCTCATCAATGGTATATGAGGATGATGGTTCCTCCATTCCTTGAACAAGTCAAGGTAGCACAACGCAGTGAAATTATGTTTCTCTAAATAAGAAGCATGCAATGGTATACTACCCTCCATATAATTTTTTGAAACAATAGGAGGTGAAAACTTTGGCATACCTTGGTAAAGTTTGGAAGAATCTTGTATGGCTGCAAGAGTTTCTTCGTCTAATGTGTTGGCTCCCCCAACTGCTGATGTGGAAGGCTACTCTCCAAAGGTTGTGACAACGTGGTACAAGTCTCCTCTAATGGTGGTGAGGGCTTATCCTCTTATTACCCTTTTCCAAACTTTCTAATCAACCTGTGAGTAAAATCAACAAAAGTATGCACTCTTCCATGACCCAAATGGTTGAACCACCAAATATTGGCCTCACCCTCAAGGTGCAGCGCTGCAATTTCTAAAACTTCTCTCTCTACCACTGGATGTAGTAGGAAAAATGCATCAAGTTTTATTGCCCAAGCCCTTGCTAAAGATGATCCATCAAAAGTAGTAAATAGAAACCTATTGCCCTTCATTCTTCTTGTGTTGCAAGGTCTCCTTTCTTCCTCTAGTTGAATGAAATGTGGGAAGGCTAGAGTCTCCTTAAAGGCTCTAGGTTGAGTCTTGTACTCAAATGGGTATTCACTTAGGATCTTGTGATCCAAGTGTCCTTCATATTTTTGCAATTTGTCCTCTCTTTCAAAAGGAAAGGGCATAGTCCCACTGCTTCTTCTTTGCTTGACCTCCTTGTTGAGGTCCTTCTTGCTTCTGAAAAGAGATGAGAGAAGGCTCATTCTCTCCAAAATTATGATCTTCTTCTTTTCTTCTAATAGCATAATGGCTGAAACCCAGAAGTCGAGCCAAGATTATGCTCTGATACCACTGTAATATCCCAAAATAGGGAAATCATACAATAATGGGAATATCTTAAGATATTCCCATTATTGGAGATCCAACAATACATGAACACAAACTGGAAGTAGCAGTGAATAACATCATACCAAAATGTATGTGTTAGCCATCAGTAAATTTTGTCACAGAAAATGATGGCTAAATATGTTCTTAAGCCTTCAAGAAGCAGTCTTCATGAAAAAATGCTAGTTCTTGAAGCCTTCTTGGTGTCTTTTATCTTACAAATCATCTTCACTATTGTTTCCACAAATATTTTTCAAAGAAGCCCTGCTGATAGAAAAGGAACTATTTCAAAGACATTTCCCATCATTCCATAAGCCCCATTTCACCTATTTATTCACTCATTTTCACTTATCCTAACTCATCAACTCATTCCCCTAAAAATCCCCTTTTCTTCTTCATTTACCCTCATTTTCCCATAAAAACCCTTTATACCTATAAAAGACCTTTTTTTATGGTTTAAACTACCTTTTGTTACCGTATAGGAACCTTTAAAAAGGTCTAATTACCCTATAGGAACCTTTAAAAAGGTCTAAAAACCCACTTTTTAAAACTTTTCCAACCTTTTAGCCCCTTTCTGGTTTAAGATCTACCCCCTTCTATTTCATATGACTCGGAGCCATGACCACCCGCTAACCATAAACCCTCGTCATTTTCCGACCCTGGTCCTATTCTCCACACAAGACCACTTCCCCGCTATTTTCTCACCCCGCTCCCCTTTTCTCTCCCCCGAGCAATCCAGACCATTAATCCCCTCCGATCAAATGGTGGTTATTCTTCCTCTCATATTTTCCCCCAACTATATTATCTTCTCAACCAACCTTAACTGTCAATCTTATCAATCCAACGGTCGTTGCTGATCTTTCCATTTCACCCACGGGCACTTTTTCAATCCATAGGTCAACCTTTTGGTGCCCCCGCAGTTGACCAGCTCGACTACAAGAGATCTCAGATCTACGGTTGCGATTTATTATGGAGGCACAGGCCAAGAAACCCGTCTGTATCCCCAGTCCGGATCCACCAGCAAGCACTCCGTCGGCACTTCATCGAATTGACACTTCCTCGTTTCCTCGTTCCCATTCTCCTTTCCCCCGCCGATGTGATACCCTAAGGGCTTAAATATTCTGTCGTTTTCTCATAATACTAAAAGGCCTGACCATCCACTAAGCCTATTCCCCTATCTCTTAAACCCCTGGTCCCTTTCTTCTCTACAGGACCACACCTACTCCTTTTATTCTAGCCCCTTTTCCTTCATAACCTCCCCACTCCGATAATTATGTCCCAATACAATCCCCATTGTTGATTGGATAGGTCTAACAGATGAAAAACTCCCGCGACTCCTCCCCTCCCTCAATCATCCTCCCATCTGTCTACTCCAAGGAGTGATCTCCACCATCGATCACCCCTGATCTGATGGATATCATCAAAAATCACTTCTCCTCCTTCTCCCGATGCACACTCCTGCTACCCGACAAGATAGATGGTTTCACCTCCTAGTCCCACCTGTCCAGACTGTTCATCTGGTTAAGCATATTCCACCTGTCACGCTAATCCTCTGCCGTTGGATCTACAGCCCCAGATCCAACGCCCTGCGCATGGTTTCGCTCCCAATCCACTCAAAAGCCTCTAGCATTCAAATTCCATGTGAAAATGGTGGTTTCGGCAGGGACACGTATCGTCCTCCGAACCATATCACATTCGATTCACGCAAAACCAAAAACAGCTTGACCCCCGCGCGAAAACCACTTTTGGTTTCACAAAACTGCCTTTCCCATTTCCGTGCCAAATTCATTTTTTTCGTGGATTTTTTCCTATTTTCACCTGTGAAACCCTTCCCCGCTGCATTCACCTTGCCTTCCAAACTGCCTTTTCTCCCTCACCAAAGCCCTCTGTTCACATTTAAACCCTCAAAACACAGGATTTATATAACTGTTTTATGTTCAAATTGCAAGCTTTTCAATGGTGGCCAATAATGTACAGGCCCTTCCCACAGCCAATTACAGTGGCTTAGGGCCGAGGGTGACGATCCTTGTGGCCAAAAAAAAGGCAAAAATGGAATAGAAGGGTGTAATCTCAGAGTTCAATCAATGATTCATGGGCATTGATCTATTACGAAACCCTGTAGCATGAAAAGAAACCCCTGCAAACAAGAGAACAGAGAGATTAAAGGCTTAATTGAAGAAATCAAATAAAAGCAGAGATTAGCATGAATATTACAGATTAAAGACAACATGAAGGACTAGGAAGGCCTAAAATCCAAATCAAAGACAAATCAGTATTTAAAGTGTCAAATCAACACAGATCAACAAATAAATTTATGCGAAAGACACATCAGCAAGGAAATTAAATCTCCATAGATCAAGAAAGGACACATGTGACCCACTTTCCCTTCAAAGACACCTGGACAGCCATCCGAATGACTAAAACTCTTTATAAAATATGAGAAAATTTATTATAAAGGCATGGGTGGCCTTAAAACCAAATGTTTCACCTAACTTATCCCATAAGCTAAGTCAGAGTTACTCTAGTCAGAAGATATCTCCAAAAGCACACACTTTGGAGTTATTACCAACCTACTAAATGTGCCTCAAAGTCAACAAAAACTATTGAATGGTATAAACTGTTAATGCAATGTTTATTAAGCAGAGTGAAGCATTGAATGCACTTCTCCTCTATCTTAATTGATCATTAAGATCATCTCTTCCAACACTCCTCCTCGTTCACCTATAAGTACTCACAGAAAACTCATTGTAAAGGGTTGGAAAGTTATTGATTCTTTGAACCATTATTGAGTGGAAGTAGATGAGTAGTTGTAATATAGTAGGCTAGGAAGGGAAGTATCAAACTGTAGAAATCCATTGGACTCAAGTATGTAACTGGTCTTGGACATCAAATAAACAAGCAGATTCATAGGATACTGGTCTATATTATTGGTGATGTTTTTCCTACTGTAATTGTTATTCTCCTTATGTTTCCATACTGTCCATTTTCTCTGATAAAGAGCAACAAATATAGATTAGGATTTACTTCTAAAGTACCCTATTTCTCACTGATAGGCTTTATCTCTATGTTTTCTGCTAATTTTGTATTTGAGGATAATTCAATAGAGTATAACCAGTTAAGGAATGTTTGTGAGCCCATGTCTTGCTGAGTAAAACTTGAGATGTTGTTCTTGAATGATATTTTTACTACATGCTAACTAGACTCCTAATAAAGGAAGTTTATGGTTAGCCCTGTCGCTTGCTTAGTCTTAAACAACTATTTTGAAGATTTCCCTTAAGAATATGCAAAAAGCAGTATAGGTTCAAATTCCTTACCTGATCTTAGGCTACTTTTTATGTTTATCTTAAAATCTTTTCCTTTGAGAGTATGCTGAAAGCAGGATAGGTTCAAAGTCCTTACTTGATATTAGGCTATTCTTTTGTTTATCTTAAATTTTTCCCTTAAGAGTATGCTGAAAGCAGGATAGGTTCAAAGTCCTTACCTAATCTTAGGCTACCATTTTTTTTCTTACATGCTTGCTTCTTTCACCACACTTCTTAATGTTCCATATCACAAAATCAACTTAAAGAGATTTTTTGATATAGATGACTTGCCCTATGGAAACCCTTGAATAGTTTTTGTGCAAGTAAACCCTTTTATGACTCCATAGCCCAATGGATTGACACTTTTTCTTGACCTATCATCCCATGCTGAAACATCCTTCTACTTTTTCCCTCCTTCACTTCACATGACCTTCTTAGTTAATGATCCCCAACCAAAAAACAAACAAACCCCTTGTACTTCATAACTAGCCTAATATCATATCATAAGATTTAAAAGCATATCATTCTAACACACACATAGAGAGATCCCTCTCTGAATCTAGGAGGGCTATATCCTACGATTCCAAAGTGGTTCTGATGTTGCCTTGTCATTTGGTATGCCAATCTGCCAAATCACAAGACCCCAACATAATGTCGACTCCACTGGGGAAATTTTGAAAGGTTTAGAGAAGTCTAAGTTTTTTTATCCCTCAGAGTCCCACCGTGATCGCCAACATAATGGTGACTCCACTGGGGACTTCTGAGTAAATTGAATCTTAGACATCCTTAAGAGATCAGAAGACCCACAACAACCTTAGATTGGTAGATAATTACTGATGGTGGATAGCAACTCATCTTAAAGTTTTTTAAATCCTCCACCTAGCGACTCCACAACTCCCAAAAGACCAAATGACTCCACTGGTAGAAGACTCTGAACTGGTTGAATAGACATAGTGACCTCTTTCTGATTTACAAACATGGATCCAAGGATACAACAAAGATATGCCCCAATGAGTAGAGATCATATCCCTGGATTCCCACACAAAATGCCTGAAATAAATTGGTTAGAAAACCTACCTATCTTTCAAGATGAAAATGTTGATGACCCCTTCTTACATCTCATCAAGTTTCATATACATGTATGGAGGTTAAAAGTTCAATGGCATGAGGACTGTCTTATGAAAATGTTCATGGAAACATTAGAAGGAAAGGTAAGGGATTGGTATGAATTCTTAGAACCTAAGAGCTTGTTTTCTTTAAAAGACATGCACCAAGTATTTTATGAAAAATATAAAGAAAACTCTACATCCTTGTCATGGGCTGAAAACTGTTGTGATCAATCTCATAACATCATACAATACCTGTTAGATATTGATGAGGATTTGGTTAATATGCATCCTGAAGATCTGTTACAAGCCATTCAAGAATTTCATATGCATCCTAACTATCACAAGAACCTACATGAATAAGTTGTGGAGGAAATTAATCAAGAAACAGAAGAAAATCCTCAGGATCCAACTGAAAAGATAACTAATGATGATTCATAATCCCTTTTAGCTGAGACTCAAGAAGACATCCAGCCTCAAATTTAATCTTCACAAGAGATAGAGAACTGTTGTACTTCTACTCAAATAAACACAGAAACATCTCCTCCTTTGATAGAAGAAGAAATAGATCAGAGTATCAACAAACATCCCACCTCTGAAAATTTTTACAAAACAAACACTCTTGCCCATTCACCTAATGAAATTTGTTGTAAAAATTTAGAAATTTTCCTTGTAGATCAGAATAAAGAAAGATTTGCTGATAATCCAGTATGTTTGATTGGTGAAATTACTTACATTAATGATTTTCCTAATTTTGATCTGTCTGATGATGATGTTCTCCAAAAAAAAGTTGATCTTGCAGGGCCATCATTAGTAGATTTGTGGGAGGAAGATGAGTTCCACCAACTCCAAGAAAATAATGAGCCAAAGTAGGCTATTTATGATATTGATGAAGAAAGCTTTAAAAATGCCGAAGAGGGCAAAGAATATATGAATCTTTTCTCTGCTTCATTACAGTTCATTAGTAACATTTTCCATGTGATTGGGAATCAGCAGTCTTTCAGCTCGAACGTGGATGGGGAAAGCAATGAAGAATTTCTTGAGCATGATGAATATAAAGAACCTTCTCCTGAAAAGGTTGAGGTAATGAAAGATACCCCTACTTAAGAATATAAAGACCTCTTCACAGAGTTCAGTCCACTAAATCAGAACATACCAGGACTACCAGAGGACAACACTGTAGTATATGATGAGTCCTTTAGTTCAAACGATAATGAAGGTGAGGAAGATTTTCTTTCTCAAAAGAATATTTTTCTTGATCCAGTGGAAGATAAAGTAATCCTAGTTGAAAACTATCTTTAAAATACTCACAACCAGGTATTATTTCAAGATCCATTTGCTCATTTTTTGAAGACATTTGAAGAGGGAATGAATGTTGTTAAGAGCAGTTTGTTGCAAATAGCAAGAAAATTTTCTAGCATTTCTGCTAAGAAAAAGGTGAGATGGGAGTGTCCATGTCTATCCAACATGCTCAAAGAGATGAGTAAATACTAGTCCTGGAACCATATGATTGACTGGATGTATTGGAAAAGAGAATGTGTCAGCTAAACATGTAAATATTTCAGAGTTAGATTAGGGTAGGTAGGAATTTCAATAAAGCTCAGCCTGTGAGCATTTAGTTTCTTTTTTGTTTTCTTCTTTGAGTTTGAGAAAAGAAAAAATAAAAAACAATATAAAAGAGAAAAAGAGGGTAGATATAAAAGAAGAAAGTTACAGCCCCATATCAAAAAAAAAAAAAAAAAATCTGAAAGTGTGCAAGCCTTAATGCCAATACTTGAAAGAGCACTTCTATTTAGTCATATAGCCTAGTCATGACTAGATAGATTTCAATTTACTGCTGATAGGTTAGTGAATTAGATTTTCCAAAAAATTTAATCTTGTATTATTAGTATAATAGATTAGGATAGAGATAATGGTTCAAATAAGCTCAAAACATGAACCAGGAATCAAAAGAAAGTAATGGCTCTAATCAGATCAAAAATTGAGCCAAAGATACAAAGAAGACTAGTTCTAACATGCTGAAAACTTGAACCAGTTAAAGAAAGAAAGAAGGATGCTTGTAATTTTTAGATCTTAAGCCTTTCAAGTTTTGTTTTACTTTTCTGCAAATAAATGTCTATGTGTAGTCTTTTTTTGATGTGATAGCCATCACAGCAAATCAGACAGCTTAATCCTGGTTTGACTATATTTTCAATTTCTATTTTAGAATGTAGAGAATGTAGATCTGTCAGACAGTTTAATCCTGGCAGATAGTAGATTAGGTAGAGAATTTTTGAGTCCAACTGTTTAATCTGGACTCATTGAAGTTATAAGGGTAGATTTAGATTAGTTTTCTTTATTTCAATAAAAGAATAAAATGTTGATGTTAAGGGTTTGCAAGTCCAAGTGCACCCTGCTGAAGAAAAAAATGTTAGGAAAGTAGGCTGTGTAGGTAGTTGTTCGGGGAAAATTGATTTGTTATAATGTAATGCTGATCATCTTTTCAAACAACATGATCAAAGAATAAAGAGTATTGTCAAAGTCCAAGACATTGATCTACATTTTAGAGATAAATCTCTAAGGTTCTTGACACCTCCATGGAGCTGCCATCCCCAAGTGCAGCCACTGTTAGCCATCAGTAAAAAATTTCATAGCAAATGACGGCTAAATATGTTCTTAAGCCTTCAAGAAGTAGTCTTCATGGAAAACTGCTAGTTCTTCAAGCCTTTTTGGTGTCTTTTATCTTACAAATCATCTTCACTGTTGTTTCCACAAATATTTTTCAAAGAAGCCCTGCTAATAGAAAAGAAACTGTTTCAAAGACATTTCCCATCATTCCATAAGCCCCATTTCACCCATTTCTTCACTCATTTTCACTTATCCTAACTCATTAGCTCATTCCCCTAAAAATCCCCTTTTCTTCCTCATTTACCCTCATTTTCCCATAAAAACCCTTTAGACCTATAAAAACCCCTTTTATGGTTTAAACTACCTTTTGTTACCATATCGGAACCTTTAAAAAGGTCTAAAAACCCACTTTTTTAAACCTTTCCAAACTTTTATGAAAATAGGCCTTAAGCCCCATTTTGGTTTAAGCCCTGCCCCCTTCTATTTCATATCACTCAGAGCCGTGACCTCCCGCTATCCCTAATCCCTTGTCATTTTCTGACACTAGTCCTATTCTCCCCACAGGACCACTTCCCCACTATTTTCTCACCCCGCTCCCCTTTTCTCTCTCCTGAGCAATGCCGACAGTTGATCCCTTCCGATCCAACGACGATCATTCTTCCCCTCATCTTTTTCCCTGACTATATTATCTTCTCGAAAAACCTCAACCGCCGATCTTATCAATCCAACAGTCATCGCCGAACTTTCCATTTCACCCGCGGGCACTTTTTCAATCCACAGGTCAACACTTTGGTGCCCCCGTAATTGACCAGCTAGACTATAGGAGATCTCAGATCTACGACTGAGATTTACTACAGAGGCATAGGCCAAGAAACCTGTCTGTACCCCTCGGTCCCCCCACAATATATTCTCAGCCGTAGGATCATCCCATGGATCAACTGGCCAGCGCTCCGTTAGCACTTCATCGCATGGACACTTCCTTGTTTCCTCGTTTCCTCGTTCCCATTCTCTTGTCCCCTGCCGATGTGATACCCCAAGGGCTTAAATATTCCTCCCTTTTCTCATAAGACCAGAAGGCCTAACCATCCGCTAAGCCTCTTCCCCTATCTCTTAAACCCTCGGTCCCTTTCTTCTCTATGGGACCGCACCTTCTCCTTTCCTTCTAGCCCCTTTTCCTTCATAAAATCCCTTCTCCAAAAATTATGTCCCAATAAAATCCCCACTGTTGATCGAAAAGATCTAACGGTTGAAAAACTCCCGCGACTCCTCCCCTCCCTCAATCATCCTCCCATCCATCTACTTCGAGGAGTGATCTCCACCATCGATCACCCCCGATCTGATGGCTATCATCCAAACCCGCTTCTCCTCCTTCTCCCAACGTGCACTCCTGCTAACTGAAAAGATCGCTGGCATCACCTCCCAGTCCCACGTGTCCACACTATTCACCCATTCGAGCATCTTCCGCCCGTTGCATTGATCCTCCGCCATTGGATGTACTGCCCCAGATCCAATGGCCTGCGCATTGTTTCGCGCCCAATCCACCCGAAAGCCTCTAGTGTGCAACTTCCACATGAAAAAGGTGGTTTTGGAGGGACACACATCATCCTCTGAACCATATGGCATTCGACACACACAAAACCACAAACCGCTTGACCCACGCGTGAAAACCACTTTTGGTTTCGCAAAACCGCCTTTCCCATTTCCGCACCAAATTCAATTTTTTCATGGATTTTTGCCTGTTTTCACCTATGAAACCCTTCCCCGCTGCATTCACCTTGCCTTCTTCACTGCCTTTTCTCCCTCACCAAAGCCCTCTGTTCACATTTAAACCCTCAAAATGCAGGATTTATATAACTGTTTTATGTTTAAATTGCAGGTTTTTCAATGGTGGCCAATAATGTACAGGCCCTTCCCACAGCCAATTACAGTGGCTCAAGGCCGAGGGTGATGAACCTCGTGGCCCAAACAAAGGAAAAAAGGGACTAACAGGGTGCAATCTCAGAGTTCGATCAATTATACATGGGCATTGATCTATTACGAAACCCTCCAGCACGCGAAGAAACCCCTGCAAACAAGAGAATAGAGAGATTAAAGGCTTAATTGAAGAAATCAAAGAAAAGCAGAGATTAGCATGAAGATTATAGATTAAAGACAGCATGAAGGAACAGGAAGACCTAAAATCCAAATCAAAGACAAATCAGTATTTAAAGTGCCAAATCAACACATATCAACAAAGAAATTGCTTCGAAGGACACATCAGCAAGGAGATTAAATCTCCAGAGATCAAGAAAGGACACCTGTGGCCTACTTTCCCTTCAAAGACACCTAGAAAGCCATCCAAATGACTGAAACTCTTTATAAACTGTGAGAACAGTTATTATAAAGGCATGGGTGGCCTTAAAACCAAATGTTTCACCTAACTTATCCCAAAATCTAAGTCAAAGTTATTGTAGTCAGAAGATATCTGCAAAAGCACACACTTTGGAGTTATTATCAACCTACCAGATGTGCCTCAAAGTCAACAAAAGCTACTGAATGGTATAAATAGATAATGAAATGTTTATTGAGTAGACTGAAGCATTCGATGCATTTCTCCTTTGTCTTAATTGATCATTAAGATCATATATTTCACCACTCATGCTCATTCACCTATAAGTACTCACAGAAAACTCATTGTAAAGGATTGGGAAGTTATTGATTCTTTGAACCGTTATTGAGTGGAAGTATCTGAGTAGTTGTAATATAGTATGCTAGGAAGGGAAGTATCAGACTGTAGAAAGCCATTTGACTCGAGTATGTAACTGGTCTTGGACATCAAATAAACAAGCAGATTCACAAGATCCTAGTCTATATTATTGGTGATGTTTTTCCTACTATAATTGCTATTCTCCTTATGTTTCCATACTGTCCATTTTCTCTAATTGTTACACTAAAATCTGTCATCCTGACATTTTACTATGAGTATGAGCTCATTATTACTCATACTTCCTCCTTTTGCAAGTCTAACATATCAGCTCCTCATGTCAAGCTTTCAAAATCAGAGAAAAGTCCCTAAAATCCCCTAAACATTGGTATCGCACTTTCTCTATGCATTCCCTGCGGTCCCGCACCTAAAGTTCAGCCTGCCTACGGAACCATACCGCACGTTCCTCGTGTTATAGGTGCGGACCTCTGTAAAACATAAAAAGGCGAGAAAGTAAAGATAAAAAGTGAATTTCAGATGAATTCTAGAAGATTCTAGATGGGAATTTTCGGGAATGGATACGCTTTGAGAAGGTTCATGCATCCCTCACTTGATGGAGCTAACCCCTTGATGTAAGGAGCTAATCCCTTTGAAAGAGGATTCTATCCCTTCATATTTGGAACAAGAAACCTCCTCTTTTCCACTATAAAAAGAGGCCTTGGGTAGCCTCAAAGGGAGTTCAAGCTTAAGATATTTGAAGTTAAATGCTATTGAGATTCAGACTCAATTAACTAAGACTTTCTGTGAGGTTAAATCACTCATCTCTATTTGTCTCGGTTCAAAGAGTGCAATGCTTGTCAAATTAGAAGAGATTCCTGCTTCGGACCCCAGGAGGACCTGCACAACATCAAGGCACAGGTTGTAAAGGTTTTCTTTATTTGAAGTTAATACAAATATACTCATTTCTCTCATTAAACTGTCAATTCATGGTTTATTTCATAAATTCCTTGATCATTATGATAAGCATGATTTATAATAATGTCTATACAGGTGCTGCGTAATCTTTTTGCTTGTTTGTGACTGCAGATTCACGAGGAACGTTCTTTCAGTGCATGGGAAGGACTTCAACGAAATCAAGCAAGCGCTGGACATAAGGTAGGCCTTACACCTATATAGTGTTTTAATGAATCTTATATGCTTAGAGAGAGATTAGTATAATTGGCTGTTTGTTGCTAGTTACTTTTAGTACTAGAGAGATCGGTCTTGTCCGCAAGACGGATTAATCTACACAACAAAATGGCAACTCTGCTGGGGAAGAACTTGTTGTTTTTGGTTCTCTTTTATTTTTGATTTGAGGAAACATTTTTTCCTGGTTTTTGATTGATACATATCTGTCTGGGTACTTTAGTTTTTCCCTGTTTTTGAAAATTTAGAAATATTTTAAGTTTTTCTATAATTTTTCCTAGGACCGCACTCTGCCTTATTTACACAGTGCGGGCAGGTTCGCACTTTCTGTAAAGGATACAGTGCGGGACCGCACCTGTCAAAACTGGTTACCTGCGGACCCTGTAAAAATTTTAGAAAATCCCTAGATTTCTTTTTCTAGTTTATTTTTAGATCTTTGGTTTCTACCCAGACTGATTTTTGTTTCTGTCAAGAATTTTTTGTGAATGAACTCCAACAATGTTGATGTTTTGATGATTTTCTAGAAGATTTTGCAGTTTGGATTGGTTTTCCACTTGGTCTTTGTAGCGATTCGAAACTTTTGACAATTTGCAGTATCTCATATTACATTGATCTCTTTTTGTCTTTTGAATCCAACCTGATTGTGAAAACATCCTATATTGAGAAATTAAGCCTTTTGTTTCTTTGCAAATCTTCGAAAAAAAACTTGGTTCAGAGTTTTGAATTTCATTTTTATAAAAAACATATTTTGAGTGTTTTTGATCTGTTTGTTATCTGAACGAATAGATTCTTAGTTTTCTGAACAACTAAGGGAAACATTCATAAAAAAAATCTTAAAAGCTTTTACTCAATTTAGATTTTAGATCTCAAGATTAGAGTTTGTAGTTTTGAGTAGTTTTAGTTTTTGTAGTTTTCTTTCGAACGAAAATTGTTTTTGTAGCTTCTAGTTTGGAAAAGAAAAGGATTTTTCTTGTGAGCTTTGATAGTTTATTGAAAAGACAAAATATTTTCTTTCAATCATTTTTCATGTTTAAAGAAGGAATTAAAAGAATTGCATTCTCCAACTCTTTCTTTAGATAGAAAGTTCATTGAAAGAAAAAGAATTGAATATCATCATAGGTGCATTTTAGTGTTTTTTGGAAGTCGAGTCTTCACATCATTCAAAGTTTCATTTCCGCACCCATTGACTTAAGAAACAGCTCATAAAAGTAACGCTTAACTAAAATTCATCTAGTAATCTTTTATTTCTAGGGCTCTTATCACCAACATAGCTTAGGCTAGTATCTTGGAGTAGGGAGTAATTAACTCTGCAAGATAGCTAAAACAAACAAGTAGACAAATCTTGCGGTAGGAAGAATTCCAGTTGTTGCATGTATGCTCTGGGAAGCTCCTCTTAAAGGAGTTAAGCACGAGATCATATCTGAACCAGTGGGGTAATCAATCCTTCCTCATTGGAAACGATAGAAGATATACACGTATTAAAAACGGTAAACCTCGGATAGACCATTGTCGAGGAGCCAGGGGTCACTTGTCGGTAAACCTTGGATTCTGTTCAAGGAGCCTTCAAGGGGATTGAGCTTTGTTACTCTGCCCTTGCGTGTGTGTTGGATCGTAGACTGTTCCCCCAGGTATATTTGTTTCAGTTGGTAACCTTAGAGGCCATAATCTTTAGGATTCTTTCCTAAGGTGACGGTGGAGGGAAGATCCCACTGTACCTGGAACAGACGTCGGCTAGACTCACTTGGACTCTTCGGAGGGTTATTTTCACTCGAGATGGTATAGTGGAGAAACTTGCACCGGTATGTTTCATTAAGCAGGTTGTCGGGGTAACTGTTCCAACCGCCCTTTTCGTGTTAAAATTCTACTAAGTTGGATTTCATCACCAACTAGTGTTTTTAGTATGAAAAGTTACCTGTTTGTGTCTGGTTTGAACACTTAGATTTTTAAGCGAATGATTCAATTGTTTGTTTCTTAGAGACTTTAGGTGTTTTCATTGAAATTTTTTCTTTGTTTGCGTGTGATTAGATAATTTTTAATCGTGGCGGAATTGCCGAGACAATCCCGGAGAATACAAGGGAAACCCCCTGAATATTCACCAAGTCAACTTGAAGGGCTTCGTGCTCTAGTAGCATCCAGTAGTAGTAGAATTAGATCAACAGAAATTGGAAGTTCATCTATAGTTATACATCCTGATCATCAAATACCTACAACAGAATACATTCAAGAACCGATTTCAGTTTCTGAAGTTACTGAAAATATTTCTCCTTCTGGTGAATTATCTGACGAACCTGAAATCTTTGAACCTGAAACTGAATCTTCTGTGTTAGAAACATCCTCAGGATTTATCTCACCAACTTCTAGCGATCCAGGTTCACCTAGGGTAAGAAGTATTATTACAGAAAATCTTCCCTCTGGACTTATTTCTATTGAAGAACTTACTAATCCAGACGAAGACATATGTCTTCCCAACTCCCCTCAATCGTTAAATCTTAGGGAGCGTGAATCTATTTTCTACAGCCCTATTCGAACTAATCCTTGGTATCTCTCTTTAACAGATTTTTTAGAGAATCCGGGTCTTTCTTTTTATCCACCTCGAGTTCCATTTCATCCTACACCCAGAGGTTATTATCCGTCATCTTTTATGGCTGGAGAGTCATCCATGTTTTCTGAAACACCTTAATCATTTTACATGGTGGTCCTTCTGTTCCTTCGGGATATCAGTCTTTGTCTGGTACTTTCTCGGGAGCAGCTCCTAAACCCATCGAAAACGTGTTATCATCTGGTCTTGGTGGACTTAAAATTGAAACGTCGAATGCAGAGAAAATTTTTATGATGTCTGGTAATATTCCCAATCCTCAAGCTCAAGGCAGCCAGTTTCCTTCTGGGGGGCAACCTCAGGGAACTCAGTTACCGCCTGGGGGGCAACCTCAGGGTAGTCAATTACCGCCTGGGGGGCAACCTCAAGGTAGTCAGTTACCACCCGGGGCACAACCTCAAGGTAGCTTTTTCCCAGGACAATCTGTCTATCCATATTATTTTGGGGCACAACCCCAAGGACAGTACATACCTCAGGGTTATCAACCTCAAGGACAATACATTCCTCAAAGTCAACCCCAAACTCAATATGCTCCTCAGGGTCCTCAACAACCCCAACTTCAGTATGTGCCTCAAGGTTATCAACCTCAAGGGCAGTACCCAATGCAAGGTTACCAATAGCCTTCTGGGCAACCATCTGTTCAAGGAGCCGGAAATTTACCTTTTAATTATCAACCCTACGTTCAACCAGGTTTTGGTCCTTACATTCAACCTTCTACGGGACAATACCCTGGAATGATGGTGTGGGATCCATCCCAATATCAACAGCCTTTGCAGCCTAATGTGTAGTTACCTTATCAACCTGGCCAGCCATTAGTTTCTGGTTCAACCCAGCGGCCTGTTCAGCCAGCTATTCAAACTCCTGCACTTAGTTCAGTTCAGCAGGCTGGGCCTAGTACACCTCAGACTCCGCCTAAAACTACTGCAACTGCTGCAACGTCTGTTCAACCTGTCACACCTGTTTCTGGAGTATCTGTAGCCCCGAGTTCGGCTACCCCTGTATCTGTGCAAATCCCTCAAGTCTCTGTACCTCAGTCAGGACCTTCAGTTCAGACTACAGTTCAGATGCCTGCAGGACAAACCGGTACAAGTACAGTTGTTACGAGTCAACCTCAATTTACGTATCAACCGTACCAAGGACAACCGCAATTCGGTCCCTATGTACAGAATCCGAGCTATCAACCGTACCCTGGTTATACTTATCAACAACCTCAGTATGGTCCGATTCATCCTGGTTATCCAGGAGGTTACACAATACCTAATGCTAATCCGATTCCTAGTTATCCTGGGTATCTGCCTCCTGGATCTGCTTTGGCTTCTCAAGGTTTTCGTGACCCTAACCATAAATTACCGTTTATCGCAACTTTGGATTTACCTGATTTGACGCGCCTTACAAATGATCCTATTTTCTATTATCAGAACTGGCCGCCAATGCCTCATAAGTTGCCCAGTGATATACCAAAATTTGAAGGTAAGTCAGGAGAGGATCCATCGAATCATGTTATGACTTATCACCTTTGGTGTGCATCTAATTCAATCATTGATGATTCGATTCGCTTACGTCTTTTCCAAAGAACTCTCATAGGTCTTGCTGCCAAATGGTACATTGAGTTGCCACGAGGCTGGTTTCATAATTTCAGTCAGTTAGCAACATCTTTCTTGACTCATTTTCAGTTGCCTGTCAGATACGAAAACGGCACAGAATTATTAACTTCACTAAAACAATCTACGTCCACGTATATTTTTTATCATATTCATGAATGGAGACGTAGACGACGTTTGGTGAAAGTTTATATTCCGGATCAAATTTTGGCAGAATGGTTTGTTAAATCATTGTTACCCAAGATCACTGAAGATGTAGCTAAGGCTGGTGTTGTGACTGAAGAGCAATTAATTGCTCAGGCTCAATACCTTGACCTCGTTTATACGCAGTCAGGTACTCTACATGAAAAAATCCCAGACCTTCCAAAACAAGGTCAAATAGCTGCCGCTCCTTCAGGGTCTCATGCTGCTGACGGTATGATTGGTACAGTTAGTTCTAAAAGTAAGAAGAAATCCTCAAAGAATTCTTCTCCAATTATAACTTTACCTGATTCCCCGAAAGGAGAATCCTCTCCTGAAGTTTCTGCCGACATTCATGTTGTTGAAACATCTACGACAAAATCAAAATCTGGTGGTAAAAATAAGGGGAGGAACAAAAAAAAAAAGAATTCGAAAGAAAAAACTGATAAAGATGAATCCAATGACGAGAAACGTAAACCTCGCTATCCTTGTTTCATTTGTGAACAAGATCATTTCACGAAAGAATGTCCATATCGAGAGGAAGTTGCGAAACTCGTTAAAGGATCGTAACAACCTGCTCTCTTGAAGGATCCTTTTCCAATTCAAGATAGTAAGATGATTGGTTATTCCTCGACTACTTTAGAAGAGCCTATTATGATGATGTCTCATGTAAGAGTTGCGACGCGATCGCAAGATTATGGTTCTAAGAATCCCGTTGATGGAAAAGAAGCAGAGTCTTCTAATGCAAATACATCAAATACAACTCCTCCTGTTTCCGGTCCGCTACAGATCGAGAAACAAAATCCAAACTTAATAATCAAACCGCCTGCTAAAGGTGTTCTTCGTAAATTAGCTTTCAATCCACATTGGAGAGCTGCTCAGAATTACAATATTGTTGAAGATTTAGTTGTTTCTCCTTCAGCAATGTCGGCTTTGGAAGTGCTGCAATCTTGTCCAGCACAGCGTAAATTATTATTGTCTGCCATAGGAGCTGTCGATGTTCAGGATTCTAACCTTATAATCTTCGATTTAGAAAATAGTACACCACGCCTTCCTCACCAAATAGCTTTCCAGATTCCAGTGTTAGTAAAAAACAGACCTATTTTTCGGACTGTGATTGATGAGGGAGGTTCAACGTGTATTATGTCGATTCAGTGTTGGAAATCTCTTGGTTCTCCTACACTTAACCAATCTCCGACGATTCTAAAAGCTTTTGATGGTTGAGGTTTTCAACCTTATGGTATTTTGCAGGATTTGCCCATAGGGGTTGAAGGAAAAATAGTTAATCTAGATGTGGAAGTGGTTGATGCCCCTCTAGATCACAACCTTCTTCTGGGTCGTAGTTGGTCCTATGCTATGACTTCTGTTGTCTCTTCGGTCTTTCGGCTCATAAAATTCCCATATGAAGGAAAGATCGTGACAATAGATCAGTTAAATTATTTCTCATCCGACCCAGCCTCTACAGAAACAATCCAGCATGTTGGTAAAATGGCTATCCCTTATAAGGATGTTGGAGTAGGTTTGATTAAAGATTCTGGTTTACTAGGAACTTTTTCCTTTCCTCCTCCTAACGTATCGCCTTCTACTGCAAGTATTCATATGATTTCGTCAGACATTGTTATGTTTGATGATCCTTGGATTATACCCTCCGAATCCGAGATAGATTCATTTGATGGCGCGATGCCTTTGAGTCCATTTGAAATTGCATACCAGGCTATACAGTCTTTTTCCGACCCCTCTTCAACCGAAATTCATCCAATGAATGGGATCCAAGAGGAATCACTTTCTATATCTAGTTCAATTACAACGACATTTCCTGAACTTGTTCATACAGATGAGAAAATTCGTGAGTTTTTGTCTGTTGATGATTTACCATGGGAAGATCTACATCACCGATCTTCGTTTTTACCTGAATTAGATCATTTTGAAAATGATTTCTCTTCAATTTTTACTGCTGAATATGCCAAGGAACCTCGGAATCCATTGCAAAATCCTGATTCTGAGTTAAATTTGGAAAATATATCTAGAACGGTTCCAATTGACATTTCAGTAAAACCAGGAATAATTGAAAACATTCATATAGGTGCTTGTTGTACAGATGAAGAAATTCAGACTTATAAAGCCCTATTTCAAGAATTCCGTGACGTGTTTGCCTGGTCTTATGAAGAAATGCCAGGAATTGATCCATCGATCGTAGTTCATGAAATTAAGACTTACCCGGATGCTAAACCTGTTCGTCAACGATTACGTCAAATTCATCCTAGAAAGGCTGCTGCTATAAAAACTGAAGTTGAAAAATTTCTTCGAGCAGGATTCATTTATCCAATTCCCTTAACGGATTGGGTATCGAATATTGTTCCTGTGACTAAAAAACAAGGAACGATAAGAGTATGTATCGATTATAGGGATATTAATCGAGCGTGTCCAAAAGATAATTATCCAACTCCCTATATCAATCAGATAATTGACGATTGTGCTGGCAGTGAATTGTTTTCCTTCATGGATAGCTTTTCAGGCTACAATCAAATAAACATACTCCCTACAGATCAACCTAAAACAACTTTCATTTTTCTGTGGGGAATGTTTGCCTATTGTAAACTACCTTTTGGACTAAAGAATGCTGGAGCAACTTTTCAACGGGCTATGTCTTATGCATTTCATGACATTAAGCACATCGTTTAGCCATATCTCGATGATTTACCCGCTCATTCATTACGTCGGGCCGATCATCCCACTCATTTACGAGCAATTTTTATGAGATGTAGGCATTATCGGATAAGGCTGAATCCGCATAAATGTGTTTTCTGCGTAGAATCGGGTCGATTAATGGGATTTGTTGTCTCGAAAGCAGGCATTCGCGTAGATCCATCGAAGGTCGAAGCTATCGTTAAATTGCCTCCTCCTTCGACTTTACGCCAACTCCAAAGTTTGGAGGGGAAAGAAAACTTTTTACGTAGATTTATTCCTAACTATGCCGCGCTCACAAAGGGTTTTACCCGGTTGTTGAAACAGGACATTCCGTTCTATTGGGATGAGATCGCTGATCGATCTTTTGATGCACTCAAACACGCGTTGACCCATGCACCGTTATTGCATCCTCCCAACTACAACCAAGATTACATTTTGTATCTCGCTGCTTCTCATTCCACCATTGGGATGGTACTAGTTCAGGAAGATGAATCTCACAATTAACATGTGATTTATTATCTTAGTCGAAATCTGAATCCGACTGAAATCAAATACACACATGTGGAGAAATTTGCCTTGGCAGCTGTTCAAGCTGTCCAACGTTTTAGAGATTACATCTTGTTACGTAAAACCACGGTAATTTCTAATTGCAACCCTATGATGTATATCTTGACCAAACAATTTCTAGGGGGCAAATATTCCAAATGGATAGTTATCCTACAGGAATTTGACTTGGAATTTGAAAAATCCAAGGCAAAGAAATCTTTGGTATCTGCGGAACTGATGTGCGATTTCCCCTCTACTGATACTGAAACAGTGGCAGAAGAGTCCATTGCCAACGAATCTTTGTTTCTTATCAGTACACTTGATCCATGGTATGGAGATATTATTGTATATCTCCAAACCCAATCTTTTCGGCCGGACATTTCACGAACTCAGCAAAGGAAAATACGCTTCCAATCCCAACAATATAATATCATTGGTGATACTCTTTATCGACGGGGAGCGGATTCTATTTTCCGAATTTGTCTAACTCATGAAGAAGCTGAGAAGGTTCTAAATGATTGCCATTCTGGAGCATGTGGCGGTCATATGTCTGGGTATGCCACTGCCTAAAAGATATTGCGTGCAGGTTATTTCTGGCCAACCTTGTTCAAAGATTGCATTTATGCGGTTCGGAAATGCCACAACTGTCAACTTTTTAATTGGAAAATGTGCTCGCCACTCGCTCCTCTTCACCCTATAATTGCTGTTGGTCCTTTCACGAAATGGGGTATCGATTTTATTACATGTAACCCTCACTCGGCCAGGGGGCATGCCTATATTATTCTAGCAGTAGATTATTTTACAAAATGGGCCGAGGCGATGCCTACATATTCAGCTGACGGCAAGACTGCTGCAACATTCGTATTTAATCACATAATTGCTAGGTTCGGTGTTCCTCAGGATATTATTACGGATCATGGAAGTCATTTTTGGAATATCATGATGACTGAACTGACAGAACAGCTTGGCTTGCGCCACGATAGTTCCACTCCATATTATCCGCAAGCCAATGGTCTGGTTGAAGCTATTAATAAAGTTTTAGTCACCATGATAAAATGAATCATTGGTATTCATAAGACGAATTGGCATTCCATGTTATTTTCAGCACTTTGGGCATATCGAACCTCAGTCAAAACATCAACAGGTTTCACTCCTTTTCAACTGGTTTACGGTTTGGAAGCTGTGTTACCAATTGAATGCGAAATTCCATCACTAAAATTAGCCGTAGAATTACTTCCAGCTACGTCTGAAGAAGAGAAACATTTCTTGTACTTAGCCCAATTGGATGAGAATCGACGAAACGCTGCAATAGAAAACGAGGCTCATGTTAAAAGGATAAAAGCTCAGTATGATAGAAATGTGACCCCTCGAAATTTTTCAGAAGGAGACCTAGTTTTACTTTATGATCAAGCTAACGACAAACTAGGAGCTGGGAAATTCGTGCCTATGTGGCATGGTCCTTACATTGTTAAACGAAAGTTAGAAAAAGGGGCCTATGAGTTGATAGATTTTGACGGTGTCCCTTTGGATAAACCCAGAAATGGGCTCTATCTAAAGCGATATTATGCTTAAATGTGGTGTGGAGATTTCGTTAGTTTAGATTTCTTTACTACTGGTGTGTTTTAGATTAGAAAAGTGTGCCTAGTTTAGAGAGTGTGTTTTTATCATTATTCCTGCTTATCTGATTTTTACTCTTGATATTGCAGATGTCGACGTCTCTTCAAACCTACATTGGTTTTGCTGATGGTGCTTGTCGTAGTACACGGAACATTTCTTCCGCAGCTTGGGTTATCTATTCACCCTCTGACGAGTTACTATCCATGCATGGGGTAAGCCTTGGTCAAACAACAAATAACATTGCCGAGTATAGTGCAGTGATTGAGTTATTATCTGAGTCCATATCGTTTGGAATTCAGAGTTTGGTTGTAAGGTTGGATTCAGAACTTGTTGTATTACAGCTTAACAGGGTTTATACCATTAGAAATCCAGTGTTATTACGGTTGTTTTTGAGAGTTCGTCTTTTGGAACATGAGTTTGACTACATTGAATATCAGCATATTCCAAGACATTTAAATACATTAGCAGATTCAATTGCTTCTAGTATGATAAATAGACATTTGCAATAATCAAAAGTAGTAAAACAAACAACATTCACATATGTACACAGATAGCCGTCAAAATAGTGATATATCATAGTATAGGAGTGTGTTCAAAAAATATACATCGTCTTCGATCATAGGTTGGAAACACCTTATGATCGGCAAAAATGATAATATAAAAGACAAAAATACGAGTCTACATGATCATCCCATCATTGATGGTGATCACGATACGAAACCACCGCCCGGGCTACCCTGCATAGGAACCTCCTGAAAGGTCCTGGAACTCCAATCACATATCTCTATAGCCTCAGAGGAATGTCATCTATGCTGGTCTCTGGTATATCTAGAGTCAAGCGCTCTAGATGATGCTCCAAATCAGTCAAAATCTCTGCTGATTGGCCTGCTGGGGCTGGTGCGAGCGCAACTAGTTGTCGTCTCTCATAAGGTTGGAGATGAGCTGGTCGATGTGGACCCACGTCTGTATTCAAAAAACTTTTGATTATTAGTTTTCAAAGACGATAAAAAATTTAAAAAAAAATTAGGATTTAGAAAACGTTAAAAAATGTTTTACCTAAATCATCCCACTGTTCCCCTACAGGGAGAACCATCTCTCTGTCACCGCAGAAATCTATCCCGGCATACGGAAAATCCTCTATAACAAAAATATGGCGATCCAGCCAACGAAAATATGAAGAAGGGAATCGTACAATCTGAGTTCCCTCAACAGCATGACGGGCCATCAACGCGGACCAACGAACCATTCTCGGTTCTCGAGGTCGACCGGCATCAACAGCAATACTCTGTCGAGTTAATAAGGGGATCCTCTCCAGAGCAAAAGAAATGACGATGGATCCATATCCAAAGTTTTTCAGTTTCCCATTTTTTGCTCTGGTTAGTTGGCCTTTTACATTGGCCAACACAGCTTCACACCAGTTAAAGATGGTGCCACGAAAATAGTCCACAGCAACACGCATTTGGGAACCGGTAGCTACATGAAGCGCAGCACTCCCACACAGTTTGGTGATAGTAAAAGCAATAACTTTTAGTTTAGGACGGATGATGTGTTTTATGTCAATCCTTTTGTCCCGAGGATTTGCCTGATCATTGCAAAATTCTAGTTGAAGACTAGCGACAGTCTGGCCACCTGGCCTAGTCCCAAACAAGGATACTTTTTCGCCCCTCTTGGACAAACCAGTCAAAAAATATATATCCTCTAGCTCAATTTCGAGCAGGTGGCCACCAATGAAGAAGCACTGGTCCTCCACATTCCATCTGTCTACCAACCATGTCAAGAGTTCTACCTATGCCCTCATGCCTGAGATGGCCCAAAATTTGTATAAGCCACATGCTTTTAATGCCCTTTGTGTGGGAAAATGAAGTATTACAGCTTCATCCACTTCCTCATGCTCACGTTCTCGCCAGATAAGCATCTTGTTACTCCTACAATACAAAAAAAGGCAAGTTCGAAGACTTTTATTCGAAAAAATTTGGCAGAAAAATGAGAAAACCATGCTTTAAAATTGACCGCGCGGGTACCGCACCTGCTCTTTGTAAACAGAGCGTAGGTCCGCACGCAGGCTATGTGTCGGGTGCGGTACCCACGATTTTTTCCTTTTAGGAAAAAATCGGGGTCCGCAGGTAACCTGTGTCCCACCTGCGGACCCCGCGGGCGCATTTTTGAACCATTTTTTGCCTTAAAAAATCAAACTAAAGCCTAAAAACGAATTTCAAACGGATGAAAAACAAGATAAGGAGGTCGTGGATTACCTGGGGCTGACGATTTTCGATTCCAACGGTTGAATTTTCCAGAATCTTCACGGGAACTTTTTAACCAAAAACTTTTTACTTTTCACTCTGCAACTGAACGGTAAAAATGAAATAGAAAAAGTCCTTTTTATAAGTTTTTTCGAATGAATGAATTTTTAATTTATTTATTTTTCACTTTAAAAAGGTAATTTGGAAAACATTTTTACTTATCTTAAACAAGTATGTGTAATTGTTTCGAGTTTTTGTGCAGAATATTGGATTTTTCAGTAAAACTGATCATTTTTCAACAAAGAGCATACTTTTATCACTTTTTCGGACTCTTTCAAAAATTTATGAAAAAGCGAAAACTTTGAGTCCTCTTTTAAGTTCTTTCAGACTCTCGAAAATTGAAAAGATTGCCAAGTACTTGATTATTCGAACTCGTTAAAATAAATGAATGATCGTCCCTTCAGTATAAGTTTACCCCTTTTACGGACTGAAATGGACTATTTACGAAAAAGGTATACGTTGACTAATTACAGTCAATAGAGTTCTCTCCCGCATTATTTTATCTTTTGGGCCTAGAGAGACTAGATTTACGAAAATCATACCCAGGTTTTCTTTAGTTTAATTTTCTGACTCCCTAAAATTGAAAAACACCGAGTTTCTCCTATACTGGACTCGTTAAAACTTAACAGTAAAGGACCTGTTCAATTTTAAATAGGAACGAACCACTCCTTCTTAGGGTTCAAATTTTAAACTAAGTTGGACTCATCCAAATGATGAGCTTATAATCAAGCAAATGTTATCCTCCTCAAGCTTGTAAAAAATAAAGAGGTACTTGCCAGAAATGGTGGGGGAAAAAAGAGAAAATGGGCGTGTTTGTTGTATTTTAAATTTACCAGCTTCAGTCTGTACTCTCTGGACAGGCCTTACTCTTCTTTTGAGGTTTGAGGAAACCTTCTCTGATTAATCAAACCCACATTTAGTCTTCAGCTTAGGTTCTAGGTATTGGCTTTGGTCCAATTGTTACCACGTATCCACTCTAACCATTCTATGTCTTCAATCTTCAAGAGAAACTGTTCAAGTACATTACATTCATACACCATCTCTGTCATCCATTAAACAAAAGTAATCTAGAGTTAGTCCTTGCCAATATATTTTCAAAACTTGATCTATGATTTCGTGTTGTGGGCTTGCCTACGACATATCACTTTCTATCGACATCAACACATTATCTAGGAAGTTGATCCAGAAATCGTCAGTACCTTGAAATCTGTATGCCTCAATGGCAGGTTTCTCGCCTTCGACGACAGGTTGCATCATTGACCTTCGATCGAATGATTCCGTGACATGTTCGACTTCAGCTCATTCATTCACATTTCATGGATTGTACTGAGTACTTTGAGAGACATTGACATTACTGGTGGTTTCTCTCACACTTGTTAACAGTTTACATCATTTACTGGTAATCAAGTGGTTTCTACCATGTTCGACTTCAATACATTTATTCACATGGATAGAATCGTACTAGTTCGAGATGCGGAAATCAAGACCCTGGATCTAGTTTCCACCATCCAGGCTGCGAGGAATTTTGTCGTCATCTATACAGTAGACTATTTATAAACAGATGGCTGTGTCCATACTGTGTCTACATATATCTGTACTATGATGTATTCAAAATCATTCCTGTATCAGAAATATTTCAGTTAGTTTATTGTTAGTTTTTATCTGAGTATGGGAATGCCTACCTCAGTGATGACATATATATGTATATATTTTGCATTGAAAGTTTTTACAGGTTCCAACTGGGGTGTCCACAGGATAATCTTTGAAATGATAAAGTACTGCACTCTTCATATATGACAGACTCCAGCTTCATCTATTCCAGACTTTTCACTTTAGGGGGAAATTTGTTACACTAAAATCTGTCATCCTGACATTTTACTCTGAGTATGAGCTCATTATTACTCATACTTCCTCCTTTTGCAAGTCTAACATATCAGCTCCTCATGTCAAGCTTTCAAAATCAGAGAAAAGTCCCTAAAATCCCTTAAACATTGGTATCGCACTTTCTCTATGCATTCCCTGCGGTCCCGCACCTAAAGTTCAGCCTACCTGCGGAACCATACCGCACGTTCCTTGTGTTATAGGTGCGGACCTCTGTAAAACATAAAAAGGCGAGAAAGTAAAGATAAAAAGTGAATTTCAGATGAATTCTAGAAGATTCTAGATGGGAATTTTCGGGAATGGATACGCTTTGAGAAGGTTCATGCATCCCTCACTTGATGGAGCTAACCCCTTGATGTAAGAAGCTAATCCCTTTGAAGGTGGATTCTATCCCTTCATATTTGGAACAAGAAACCTCCTCGTTTCCACTATAAAAAGAGGCCTTGGGTAGCCTCAAGGGGAGTTCAAGCTTAAGATATTTGAAGTTAAATGATGTTGAGATTCAGACTCAGTTAACTAAGACTTTCTGTGAGGTTAAATCACTCATCTCTATCTGTCTTGGTTCAAAAAATTTATTATCAAATTGAAGGGTCACCTTCGAACCCCGGGAGGACCTGCACAACATCAAGGCACAGGTTGTAAAGGTTTTCTTTATTTGAAGTTAATACAAATATACTCATTTCTCTCATTAAACTGTCGATTCATGGTTTATTTCATAAATTCCTTGATCATTATGATAAGCCTGATTTATAATAATGTCTATACAGGTGCTGCGTAATCTTTTTGCTTGTTTGTGACTGCAGATTCATGAGGAACGTTCTTTCAGTGCACGGGAAGGACTTCAACGAAATCAAGCAAGCGCTGGACATAAGGTATTCCTTACACCTATATAGTGTTTTAATGAATCTTATATGCTTAGAGAGAGATTAGTATAACTGGCTGTTTGCTGCTAGTTACTTTTAGTATTAGAGAGATCGGTCTTGTCTGCAAGATGGATTAATCTACCCAACACTAATAAAGAAAAAAAAAATATAGATTAGGATTTACTTCTAAAGTACCCTATTTCTCACTGATAAGCTATATCTCTATGTTTCCTACCAATTGTGTATTCGAAGATAATTCAATAGAGTATAACCATTTAAGGAATGTTCGTGAGCCCATGTCTTGCTGAGTAAAACATGAGATGTTGTTCTTGAATGATATTTTCACTGCATGCTAAGTAGAGTCATAATCAAGGAATTTTATGGTTAGCCATGTCCCTTGCTTAGTCTTAAACAATTGTTTTGAATATTTCCCTTAAGAGTATGCCAAAAGAAGGATAGGTTCAAAGTCCTTACCTGATCTTAGGCTAATTTTTATGTTTATCTTAAAATGTTTTCCTTTGAGAGTATGTTGAATGTAGGATAGGTTAAAAGTCCTTACTTTATCTTAGGCTATTCTTTTGTTTATCTTAAATTTTTCCCTTGAGAGTATGCTGAAAGCAGGATAGGTTCAAAGTCCTTACCTGATCTTAGGCTGCCTTTTTTTTTCTTACATGCTTGCGTCTTTCACCACACTTCTTAATGTTCCATATCACAAAATCAACTTAAAGAGATCTGTTGATATAGATGACTTGCCCTATGGAAACCCTTGAATATTTTTTGTGCAAGTAAACTCTTTTATGACTCCATAGCCGAATGGATTGACATTTTTTCTTGACCTATCTTCCCATGCTGAAACATCCTTCTACTTTTTTCCTCCTTCACTTCACATGAACTTCTCAGTTAATGATCCCCAACCAAAAAACAAAAAAACCCCTTTTACTTCATAACTAGCCTAATATCATATCATAAGATTTAAAAGCATATCATTCTAACACACATATAGAGAGATCCCTCTCTGAATCTAGGAGGGCTAGATCCTAGGATTCCAAAGTGGTTCTGATGTTGCCTTCTCATTTAATATGCCAATCTACCAAATCACAGGATCCCAACAGTATGGAAATCATGGATCCATTTTATTATACATATTAGCAGCAAATGAGTAAAATAGAAGTGTGCATAACTCAAATAAGCAAGGGAAATGAGCCTCCCATGAACACATATGCCAAAAGAGAGATGTTGTCATATTGCAGAATTTTTAGAAGATGTACAACGCAGTCATAGATGGTACACTGCTACATGGAGATGTGAAATAATAAAAATCTGCAAATAGATGACTCATACAACATTGGGAGAGAATATCTAAGCTCCCAAACACAATTTCAAGACAATCCTGGAAGGATTGGCTAAAATATGCCAAACTGCAAAAATGTTGGAGTTACAGTAAAAGATGCAACTCAAAAACTGGATGGAGATGGCTAAAGATGTTGCATCAGAAAAATATACCTCCTCCAATGGATCTTCGAAGTGAAAGTCTTATCCTAACACTGAATATCTCACCCTCCGACAATCACTACAAACCCTCACTGCAAATAGCCACTGAAAATAACACAGTCACTTAGGGATACTGCATTGTAGGTGCAAGAAAATGGGTTGGCCAAGTGCCAAGATCTGAAATATGCTCCAAGGGCTTCCCAAATGATCTCCCAAAGGGAAGAAATATTCCTCCTCTGAAAAATAAGCTGAGGAAGTGGCATTGAGGAGCCTCCACTGCAACACCCTGGAACACAAATCAGCTCTAAACAGAAACTACGTTGTAGTTGAAGGAGGATGCTTGGCCTGAAGCCTGAATGTGGAGAAATGAAGTACAAGCTCCTTCAAGAGGCATCTCTTGAAAGGATAAGGAATTCCTAAGTAGGAAATCCTTGTGCTAAGCAGCACTGCAACTCTGATAAACAGCAAGAGAATGCCAATTAGTCTTCCAGACCATAAAATCAATAATACATAACATGAATGACAATGGCTGCCTTACCCTCCTTTAAAAAAAATGTAAGCCCCCTCACCATGGGTCCCATTCATTAGGGTTTCCTCCACCAAGAAAGCTTCCTCCCATTCATACTATGTTGTCTCTCAAAGTGTTCTCCACCTCCTATCGCAACGTTGTTGACTTGGTCAAATTGGACCTTGTCCATATGCAAAGGTCCTCTTTCACACTTGAGGGCGTGAAATCCAACTCTTACGAATATCCCTTTTCACACTATGAGGGATTTTATTCATTTTATGCAATGTATGGGCCTCCTCACCTATTTATTTATCTCCTAAGTGACATGAGCAAAAAATAATATTCCAATCTGCATGCTAATTTTGGAATATTATAGTCCTCCCCTCCCAAATGTTTCTTGTCCTCAAGCAACTATAAGGATAGAACTGAGAAGCCTCCTCTTCTTCCCCTGTAGCATCCTCACATGATAAAATTCTCCAAGGATAAAGATGTTTTCTTATAAAAATACCTCCAAGTTGTCCCTCCCAAGTATGTAAGCTAGCTTTTGGTGTGTATCCCAAATAGCTATCATCATGTAAAACATCCATGGAGGCAACAATGGGCTGTCTAAAGGCCTTCTTGAGGCATGAGGTCTGATATACCTTGGGATATACCATCCCCATATGAATATCCCATCCCCAAGCTATCAACCATACAAAATGAGCCACCCTCCAAAATGGTAGCTCATGCAAATCATCCTCCACCTTGAGCTCCGGAAATGTAGGTGGGATGAAAATTTGAACATGGTAGACAAAACAGCCTACCCCATGATATCCTCCTCTTCACTTATGATAAGTGTAGAGTTTTTGTTGATCCTAGGTTGCAATAATGTTTCCCTTAAGAGGAAAGATGAAGACTAGATCTTCAAATATCTTTTCATTGAGATGGTTTGGGCCAACTTGATTCACAACGTTGGAGCATCCAAATGAGAAAATTACTAAAGGTTCTATATATTTTTGGAAGGTACCCATAGTCTCCCAAGTGGTTACAGTGCAGTTTTTCTAACTGTTGCTCCAGAAAAGGACAAGGCAAGATGTTTCTTGAAAAATAGCTAGTTGTACATGTCAACACATATACTAGTGAATAGTAAATGGCTTGGTGAACCAATTGAGAATAAATAAAATAATAATGAAACATTTTCTCAAGGCTAGATAATAGATGGTTGTCTCCATCACAATAGTTGGCCAAAAGATGACCATGGAGCCCAAAGAGAAGCTTGCCCTCTTGTGGAGCAATGCACTGAATAAGAATGGTAAGAACACACAAATGCTGTGTTAGATAATGCATGTATGTAAAATTAAAATTCTTACCATGTGCTAGAAGTAAGATGATATATGGATCCATGAATAAGTTCTCCATAGTGATAGGGCATACTCCTATGAAGAGGAATGTACTATGTGCTGCATGAAGCTCCTCCTTCTTATGCTTAGAAACCCAAGTTAAGAATATCACCCCTTGGTAATAGATGTCTCCACCCACTACTTGATCACTCTTATCTCCTCCTTTTCCACCAAGTGCATCATATGTGAAGTGATCTTGGGAACACTCCATAAATAAATCCCAACTCCAAAGTGACAGCATTGTTGGCCTATGAACATAAGCTCCTGTCATCCTATAACTCCATTCTTTGACATGCCCATTTTCAAATACATATCCAAAAATGCTGCCATATATAGGAAGCTCCTTCCAATGTGGAAGAACCTCCTGATCATCTAAGGCTAATGAATAGCCCCCTTGCACCATGATAGTGCCATTTCCTACTCCTGAAACATTATGCAAAGTGTGAGAGAAAATCTGCCCTTGCTCTCCCAAGAACCTCCAGAGCAACAAAAATTTTTGCTGCCTCCTCATACCTCCATCAAATCATGTGGTGAACACATAATGTTCATATCATCATAATGCATCCACACCCCTTGCTTCCCAATGATGCAAGTATCCTACCAAGTTCCTTCCACCCACATACCCTTCGAAAAGGGACATGTCCCATGATAGCCAAACTCTTTCGGAGCAGCCAATGCAACTAAGCCTCATGCTTCCTAGTGTCATATAATTGCAAGTATCTCACCAACTTCTTTCTTTCCATCCACCCCCATTCATCCCAATGTGGGTGTCTCCTATCATGCTCCACCTTGGTACCCTTCCAAAGAAGACTACCATCTTCCCAAATCATATTTTTGTCTTTTCATTTCATGGGATATTGAAATGAAATCTCCTCAATGACCAAGTTGATCCCATAAGGATCCAAATAGGTGGTAGGAAAATAACTCCCATCATGATGTGTAGGGCTCAATAAGTATCTGACACAAACATGAGAGATGTTATCCATCCTAACATGTCCTCAATCATCTATCTACTCCCCCTTTGTTATGTTCATGGGAAGGTCATTGGAATATCCCAACAATGGTTGGGTCGCTAAGTCATCATTGCTTCTAAATGACAGCGTTGTTAATATTTTAAATGATGTATTTTCTACCTCGTGCTTCAACTCAAGGATGAACATATGGTTTGGTGTAAGCTTATTTGGAACAAGGTTCATCCTCTCCTCCAATTTTTCAAAACCCAACCTCAAGTGTGGCACACAACTCATCAATGGTATATGAGGATGATGGTTCCTCCATTCCTTGAACAATTCAAGGTGGCACAGTACAGTGAGAATATGTTTCTCTAAATAAGCAGCATGCAATGGTATACTACCCTCCATATAATTTTATGAAACAATAGGAGGTGAAAACTTAGGCATACCTTGGTGAATTTTGGAAGAATCTTGTATGGCTGCAAGAGTTTCTTCCTCTTATCTGCTGGCTATCCCAACTGCTAATGTGGAAGGTTTCTCTCCCAAGGTTGTGAAAATGCTGGTACAAGTATCCTCTAATGGTGGTGAGAGCTTCTCCTCCTATGATTCCACCTTGCAAAACTTTCTAATCAACTTTTGATAAACTCAGCAAAAAGTATGCACTCTTGCATGACCCAAATGGTTGAGCCACAAAATATTGACCTCACCCTCAAGGTGCAGTGCTGCAATTTCTACAAATTCTCTCTCTACCACTTGATCTAGTAGGAAAAATGCATCAATTTTTCTTTCCCAGGCCCTAGCTGAAGAGGATCCATCAAAAGTAGACAATAGAAACCTATTGCCCTTCATTCTTCTTTTGTTGTAAGGTCGCATTTCTTCCTCCAGTTTAATGAACTGTGGGAAGGCTAGAGTCTCGTTGAAGGCTCTAGGTTAAGTATTGTACTCAACAAGGTGTTCACTTAGGATCTATTGATCCAAGTGTCCTTCATTTGTTTGCAATTTGTCCTCTCTTTCAAAAGGAAAGGGAATAGTCCCACTGCTTCTTTGCTTGACCTCCTTGTTGAGGTCCTTCTTGCTTCTGAAAAGAGATGAGAGAAGGCTCATTCTCTCAAACATTCTGATATTTTATTCTGATAGTGTAATGGCTTAAACCCACAAGCTGAGTGAAGATTATGCTCTAATACCATTGTAATATCCCAAAATAGGAAAATTCTACAATAATGGGAATATCTTAAGATATTCCAAAATTGGAGATCCAGTAATACATGAACACAAACTAGAATTAGCAGTGAATAAAATCATACCAAAATGTATGGAAACCATGGAGCCATTCTATTATACATATTAGCAACAAATGAGTACAATAGAAGTGTGCATAACTCAAATAAGCAATTAAAATGAGCCTCCCATGAACACATATGCCAAAAGAGAGATGCTTCTATATTGCAGAATGTTTCTGAACATGTAAAACATAGTCATACATGGTACACTACTACATGGAGATGTGAAACATTACAAATATGAAAATAGATGGCTCATACAACGTTGGGAGAGAATATCTAAGCTCCCAAACACAATTTCAAGACAATCCTGGAAGGATTGGCTGAAATATGCCAAACTGCAAATGTGTCGGAGTTGCAGTAGCAGTTGCAACTCAAGAACTGCATGGAGATGGATGAATATATTGCATCAGAAAAATAGAAATCCTCTAATGGATCTTCCAAGTGAAAGGGTGATCCTAACACTGAATATGTCACCCTCCAAAAATCACTGCAGACCCTCACTGCAAATAGCCACTGAAAATAACATAGTCACTAAGGGATACTGCATTGTAGGTGCAAGAAAATGGGTTGGCCAAGTGCCAAGATCTGAAATATGCTCCAAGGGCTTCCCAAATAATCTCCCAAAGGGAAGAAAGATTCCTCCTCTGAAAAATAATCTTAGGAGGTTGTGTTGAGGAACCTCCATTGCAACAACCTACAACACGACTCATCTCTAAACAGAAACTACGCTGCAGCTGAAGGAGGATGCTTGGCCTGAAGCTTGAATGTGGAGAAATGAAGTGCAAGATCCTTCAAGAGGCATCTCTTGAAAGGAGAAGGAATTCCTAAGCAGGAAATCCTTGTGCTAAGCAACACTGCAACTCTGCTAAATAGCAAGAGAATGCCAATTAGTCTTCCAGGCCATAAAATCAATAATACATAACATGAATAAAAATGGCTACCTTTCCCTCCTTTTAAACAAATGTAAGCCCCCTCACCATGGGTCACATTCATTAGGGTTTCCTCCACCAAGGAATCTTCCTCTCATTCATATTGAGTTGTCTCTCAAAGTGTTCTCCACCTCTTATCCCAGCACTGTTGACTTGGTCAAACTGGACCTTGTTCATATGCAAAGGTCCTCTTTCATACTTGAGGGTGTGAAATCCAGCTCTTATGAATATCCCTTTTCACACTATGAGGGATTTTATTCATTTTCTGAAATGTATGGGCCTCCTTACCCATTTATTTATCTCCTAAGTGACATGAGCAAAAATTGATATTCCAATTAGATGTATGTTAATTTTGGAATATTACAAACAATGACTTATCATGCTTGAGCACACTTCTGAAGACCATCATGTTGCATTGCAAACCATCGAAGCGACTAAGAAATGCACAAAAGCTTAGCATGACAGAAAATTCCACCCTCGTACTTTTCACGAAGGTGATCTTGTTCTGGTGTATGACCAGGCCCATGATGTCCTCGGTCATGGGAAGTTTGACTTATTATGGCTAGGACCTTACATCATCAGTAAGGATTTAGGTAAGGGGGCATATCACTTAGAGGATTTAGAAGGCCATCCCCTTCCCAATCCTCGCAATGCACTCTATCTTAAGAAATATTACCCTTAGCATTTCCTTCCGAAAATGCATCTTTTATTTCTTTTAGGTAGCCAGCTCATGATTTTGTGCTTTGATACTTCACTAGGACACATTTCGTCCAAGAAGGGTCACTTCACCACTTGCCTCCATAATTTTCCTTGCTCATGTCTATTTTTGTCATGAGTAACCATCATGTACTCATGTATTTATGGTCCCCATTAGACCTTTTCTGTGTGGCAAAATAATCGAGTCATCCTTTTTTAAAGCATCCAAGTTTAGTCATCATCACATTCATGGAGTCTATCCTGAGTCCCTTTATACCCCACTATAGTCCTTTCATCTTTAATTGCTTGGTTCCTCTCTCATGTATCACATTATGGCCTTTAGTCTTACTATCCCCTATCCCTCATGATATTGTGTTAGTCACTACCAGGTCATCCATGCCCTTTATGCTCTAACAAGGGAAGTCGTTTGTACGCTACTCAATAACCCACATTTCATCATCATCCCTAGTGTTAGTCTGTCAGTCGCTCTACTATTTTCTCTTGTGCCTTAGTTGAGGATCCCTTATTTCCTCACCTATGGCGTACCTCCTTCTGTCGACATCAGATCATTCATTCTAGAAGATAGGTCTAGAGGGTGGTGTACCTTGGTTCTAGCTTCCAGTCTTGTTCAATGCCTTGGATCAGGCAAAGGGACTCCTTATTTCCCTTTGACTTGATTGTTTCTCAACTCCAAATCCTTTCATCATGATCGAGATCCACATACTTGATGGTTTAGTGATGCAACAGATGATACCAATGATTCCCAGGTGTGTGTGAGATGTTTCAGCCCTCATGAGGGGGTGGCCCTATAGGTAGCCCCCCACATGCTCAGATGACCTATTCATTATAGCCTTTCATGAAACTCCATAGATTTGATGATTTCGGCCTCAGCTGCTTGTAGCACCTTTTTTTTGCATGTATCAGTCAAATTTTCAGAGCCCTTTCCTGTTTATAGGGGCATTTGGGTTGTATTTGTATCTCATGTACTTAGATATTATTGTATAATTACTGACTGTTATCCTAGGCATAGTATGTATGTGGGATTCATTATCATATTTTTACCTGGCTCATGTTTATGCCAGCATGTACTATATTTATCAATCCCTTGTTTACTGGATGCACTATTCTTTGTACTTTGTCTCTATAATATCCCAAAATGGGAATGCAGCAATACATGAACACAAAACTAGAATAGGAATGATAAATAGCTCATAAAAGTTGTATATAACACATATCCATCAATTACATGTACAATAACAATGTATTATACCTTTTATGATCCCAAACGTTGGGGAAATGCAACAATATGTGCACCAAAAACGTTATTTTCAGGGAAATACACTATAAATGTGACAAATGGGACTTGAATCCCTTATTTCATACATTATACATCTCACATACAGAAAGGGAGCAAAAACAAATCACTCTAGCCAAGTTAAACAGATATGTCGGTCCCGATATGGCTTAAAAACACTGAAATCCCATGACTTAAGGTATACAGGAATTTCTGAAGCATGCACAACATAATTTCATGAGGGTTTTAGATGTAATATCATAAAAAAATCAGATCTGGAGTTTATTTACTCAAAGCATGAAGAAAAATAGGGATCTAGCCCCTTTTACACATTCTAAAGATAATCTGGCAAGGGTTTCATGGAAGCACAAGTACAAAATGTTAGATCTGCAGATTTGGATTTGGAATAATTTAGTCTAACTAAATCTCTATATGAATATAGCTGAATAGTAAAATAAATGAAGGAGGATCTTTCTTACAAGATTTTCGGCGGAAGGGTTGGCCCTTTTCCCTAAGAAACAAGCTCAAGAATGAGGGAATTGACCCTCACACTTCAACTCTACAAAAAATGACGTAGTTCCTACAAGGGAATACACGTTAGATGATGGAAGTACTTTGGTCAAGTACCAGATATGAAAATATGCTCCTTAGCCTTCCTTACTGATCTCCCAAAGGAATGGAAGCTCCATCCTTTGACAAATAAGTGCAGGAAGTGGTGTTGTGAACTCCCACTGCAACACCCTGCAACACAACATTATACTTGTTATAGGTAAATTTGGGCAGCATTCCCAATGACCTGGTTAATTGGGCATCATCTCCAGGACCAATTATCAAGGGTCTATCATTCCCTATCATTTCATTTGCTACATGCCCTAAGACAAGAAACAAGACAAATCAAGCAAGACTTTCATCAAGAAAAGGTTTCCATGGTTTGAAGCTTATTATTTAGCATATGTGTTGGAAATACTAAGAGGGGGGTGAATCAGTATTTATTTTCAATTGTTAATTTTACCAGTTAGATCACTTATATTTAGAACACAAAATGAAAAATAAGAATAAATGCTTTTATTAATCTCTTCTTTACAATAAATCAAGTACAATATATGTAGGGCTCCAACCCTAGATGAAGACACGAATCTTCAATCTCCCAGGCTCCAACCTATATTTTCCAAGCACCGACTCGGACTTCTAAGGCTCCAACCTTGTCAATTATGAGGCACCAACCTCAAGGGTGCCAACACTATATCTAGTAGAGGCTCCAACTTGGTCTCTTGAGGACTCCTATCCTCTAGGGCTCCAACCGTATCTTCCAAGGCACCAACCTTGTCAATTCTTAGGAACCAACCTCAAGGGCTCCAACCCTATCTTCCAAGGCACCAACCTTGTCTCTATGAGGCTCCAACCTCCTGATTCATTTCGTCAAGATATATTTGGTTATACTTACGGATCCCAATGTCTTCTTTAGACAATCTTCAGCTTACTCTTCACTGTAATCTACACATCACGTCATCAATGACAACATTTTCTTCGTAGAAGGTGTCACCGCTGCTCTTTATCATACCCAAACAATTTCTCTGAGTTACCTCATGATGGCTTCATCAATGCATCATCGTCTTCAACATTATCTCCATAAGATCTTCAATATGTCTTCAAGTTACTCCAAGATGTCCTTCAAGATTCTTTAAGAGTGTCTTCACAAGGTGCTCCAAGGGTGATGTTAATAGATCTCCATATCAACCTTCAAGGGGTCTTCGATTGCTTCAAAAGCTTCAAATAATACTTCAAAAACATCATTCAAATATCTTCAATATGGAACCTTCTTCAAGGTCACTCCACAAATACTTCAATCAAGTATCAATAGCACAGTCCGAGGTATTAAAGACTGCACTACTTTCTGAGCTTCTATGTATGAGCTACTACACAGTCCAAGCTTGTGTACTGTTTGAGTTTTGCACCACTGTTCACTTTTTTAACCGAGCCAAATATATACCACAACTCGAGCCTAGAAAACACACCACAGTCCGTGTAGTTATTGTCTTGTCACATTTCCAAGCTTCTACACTTATGGTAGATCCAAGAGAGTGTTTGTTGAATGAGCTAATTTGAGAGACTGTGCTTGTAGCTTAGTCCAAAAATTTGTGCACTAAGCCAAGGTTTTATGATGCTAATAAAAGGTTTTGTATCCCTAAACTGAGGCTTCTCAAGATCAAAATAGAGGTGTTGTAGTTGCATACAAGTTCCGGACTAAAACTTCGGATCTGACCTTTTGAAATGTGCCACTAAGAGAAAACTGAACTACTGCACACTGTTGTCACATCATTGGACTGGCCAGGGTTACTAACAGTCCCTTGTCAGCCACTCCACCTATTCCAAAAGACCTCCTACAGCTTCAGCCTTCTCTTTTTAAGTTCTACCCACAACCTTCTCCCTTTCTGGGCTAACAACAGCCGCAAGCAACCTTCCTCGACCCTCATGTTTAGAGAAAAAAGGTCTGCAACCTTTCTGTGTCAACAACTAGCTCCACAACACCCAATTTCAGAGAATGTCTAGGTTGCTACCTATTTTTTTAATCATCTGGGAGCTTCGGTCTGTAGAAAAAATGAAACCCACACAAAAGAAGCCCAAAATCATAGATTTTCTTGCTCCTCAGCCTCCTGTAGATGTCTTCTGAAATTCTTGACCGAATTGATACCAACAAATGAATTTCAGACTGTGTATATATATTCTTTACTGTGATGACAAATGAAGAGACATGTCACTGTTATGTAGGCTGACTTGAGAGGTTAGGATAGGTCGGCTCCAAAAAAATAATTATTGCACAACTTCCTAAATCAATATCTTTCTAACCACAGGGAGTTTTGGGGCATATGAGGGCCCATTGGAAAGCGGAAGGAGTCCTCCTTAAGATAGTGAAGGAGCCTATTAGCTCCCTATAATTTGCAATATTGGAAAATAAAAACTGTAGAGAGAACACTTGAACCACTTTGGGATTATAGGATCTAGCCCTCCTGAATCTAGAAAGGGATCTCTCTATAAGTGTAAATATTGATTTATATTTAAGGCTGGAAATGTGATATTAGGATAGTTATGAAGAACAAGGTTTTTGTTTGTTTCGGTTGGGCAAAGATATGTGAAGGTGAAGGAAGTCTAAATGAAGGGTGAAGGTGAATGAAAGTCAAAATTGATTCAGCTGAGAAGATAGGCAAGAAACAGTTTCAATCCATTGGGCTATGGAGTCATAATAGGATTTAATTGAAACAACAAGGTCCAAGAGTGGTCCATGGGGCAGGTCATCTATGTCTAAGGATCTCTTTAAAGTTTATTTTAGGAATGGAATGTAATAATAAGAAGGGGAAATTAACAAATGAAGAACAAAGAGCAGCCTAAGATCAAGTAAGTACTTCGAAACTATCATGCTTTTGGCATACACTTAAGAGAGACATAAAATTAATCTAAGATCTGACAAGTACTTTGAAACTAGCAAGATTTTGATGCACTTTCAATAGAAAACATTTAAAAAACGAAAAATAACAGCTTAAGATCAAGTAAGGACTCTGAACCTATCCTGCTTTCATCATATTCTAAGGGAAACTTTTCAAAGCAACTGTTGGAAAAGAAACTAGAGGACAAGGCTCACCATAGACTTCCCTAGCTCTACTTTACTTAGTAAACTTTCAAGAAAAACACATAAGATAACAAAGAATAGTCTAAGATCAGGTAAGGACTTTGAACCTATCCTGCTTTCAACATACCCTTAGAGAAACTTTCAGAAAACCTTTGCAGACAAAACTAGAGGACAGGGCTCACCATAGACTTCCCTAGTTCAAATTTACTTGGCAGAAAATGAAAATAACATTCAAGAACAATGTTTAAAGTAAATAGTAGGACAAGGGAATGCCAGCATTCCTAACTTCTTGAACTGTATTGAATCATTCTTAAATACACAATTTTGGAAGAAAACATGTAGATAAAGCTTATCAGTAAGAGCAGGGTACCTTTGACAGTAAATCCTAACTCTATAATTGTTATTCTTTATCAGAGAAAATGGATAGAATGGAAACATAAATAAAATAACAATTTACAATAAGAAAAACATCATCGTTGACATAGACCAGGATCCCATAAATCAGCTTGTATTTGATACTTCAAACCAATTACAATCTTCAAGTCCAATGGTTCTCTACAGCTTCAAACTTCTGATCTCAACTTAGGTATCTTCAATTACAAATAGAGCTTACAGCAGCTTCAGTAAACTATTTACATGCAACAAATATGCAGTGACCAACATTATCTCATCTTCTACAGAAGTATTTATAGAAGGAATGAGGAGGTAGGATGGGATCAAATATCTTCTAAGTTCAATTAATACAATTTAATGCTTCTTGGCCTTCGAGGGGCTCAATGGAGAATTTTTCAGATATTCCTCTGTATTAATTTTTTTACATTAAGTATTAAGCTCACTGGGATGATTTTGTTGACTTTTAAGGCTCTATGTTATCTTCGTAATAAATCTGCTGACAGTTGTAATACATTCCTTTGGCTTGAAATAACTGTTTAGCTGCATGGAGGCAAATATCTTCTGTTCTGGCCATAACTATGGCCTCTTTTGAATGCTTTGAGGCCATAGGTGGCGTTTGGTAGCTGTGAGGATTCAATTAGCCTCTGATGTGGTAGAGGAGGATTTCTCGTACTGATAGATATTATTGTTTTTATTTAAACACTGTGAATTTGATTTGATTCTGTATGTTATGCCCAATTAGGCCTAAATTCTGTCTTTTGTTCTTCAAATTGCGTTTAATTGAGTGGATTAGGCCTCATATGTTCGATTTAGGCCGTAATCCCTCAAAATTGTGTAAACCATCTTTGATCCTTCATCCCTGCTGTGACTGGTTCTTTTAACACTGATATTCTTTGATTGATTAAACTTTGTTGTGTCCTGTTGATGTGCATGTGCATAGAGGGTTTCAGAATGGCATCAGTTCTCATGAGGCACGAACGAAACATGGGGTTTGAACCCTGTAGAATGATATCTTGGATGAATAAAGGTGTGGGGGATCGTCATCCCCGACCTTCATCTTTTCCTTTAAAACATTTGAAAAACTATTAAAACCTACACAATCAAAGAAAAATTAGAAGATCCTGCATATTTGGGTTCAGACTGCTTTGGAGGCTTAGGTTTAGAGCGCAGCCATTGGATGAAAGCATCCAATGGCGAGGATTGCTCGTGGAGGTTAAAAGGAGGCATTTTGAAAAAACGGTGGAGAGATTAAGTCAAATCTGTTGATCTGTAGAGATCAACAGTTGAGATCCATCATAAACATATAAAGCGGAGGGGTCACTTTATAATGTAATGGTGAAAAATACAAAGGAAATAGGTTAAAAACCTTGGCGGAGGAAAAAGTATAAAAATGAAATTTTGGGTTTCTCAGATGATTCTGGGTCGTCAGATGAGATCGGCCACGGAGATCAATGGCCGATATTGACTTAAGAAGTCCCTTGGATGATGGCAGAGGTTGATGAACTGAGGGCGAAATTGAATCGGGACCGTTGATCTGCAGATATCAACGGTAGAGGTTAAAAGCGATGAAATGCAATACAAATAGGGGAAAGTGGTTTCAGCTGAAGAAACCACTAGTTTTGCACTGAAAAAAGGGAGGGAGGTGTTTTTAACTTTTTGAACATGATATGTGTTACTGGCTGACACGTGGCCTTTTGAAACTGCCTATATCGCGTGAATTTGGAAAATTATCTTTCGAGCTTTAAATCACGCGAAACTACGCGTCAGCCGTCATATCAGGGGCCTTAGATTGGACGACTATGGAGAGAGCGCGATAAAGAACGGATGCTCGAGTGATAACAGGTGGGGCAGAGCCAAGGAGATATTAACCTGGACCGTGAGATCAAAAAATAGACAGCGGAGATTTGATCTGGGAAGAGGTAGGACCCAAAGGAGTTGGGCCTATCGGGATGAATTTGGATCGTCGAATGAGAGGAATGAACGGTCCAGATCAAATCTCGAGGTTAAATGAAATAAATTAAGAATTGGAGAATGGGTCAGTGTGGGTTGTTGATCTACAGAGATCAACGGTAGAGATTAGCTGAAAATTTTTTATAGAGCGTGGTTCATGAATATTTAACAAAGGGGCGAGGATTGATTTGGACTATCGAATCTGGGTGTATGGACGGCCCAGATACAATTAGAGGATTTGCGATTGGAGGAGGAAAGAGGAAAGGCACAATGGAAATCTCCAGTGCAATTGAACGAGGGTCGTCGATCTGAGGATCAAATCGATAGCGGAGAATGAATCCACGAAGGTCACAAGTGGGGAAATGGACTTATGAAGAGAGCAATAAGGGCCATCTGATCTGGGCCTGGCGAGGGAGAATCAATGGCTGAGAAGCCATCGGGAGGGGCCAATCGGAGTGGGAGCAATAAAATATTTCAACGTGCCTAATGGAAATCTCTGATGGGAAATCCCGAAGGTGGTTTGATCATTTCAGATAAACGGTTGGGAATGTTTTAAACTATGAACCAGTGGGTTTCCTTTATAATATGGAAAAATGGGTTTTTTGTGAAATACAAAGAGAATTTTGTATCGGGGAAGATTTTATTTATATGTTTTAGCACCCGATTGTGGGGCCTTTGGGTATATGAAAAGATGAATGGATCGAGGGATATAAAGAAGAGGGGCCAATCGAAATCGGGACTTTTCCTTTAAACAAAGAAATGCGCCCATCGAACAATTCCGATTGCGATAAGCGCTCAGGACTTTAACTCTTGGTCCTGGGCGTGGGTATATGGTACGAAAGTGTTTTAGGGGCTTAGTCGAAGGGGCTAAAGCCTTAGCACAAAAAAGGCTCATTTTTATGATTTTCAAGGATTTTCAAAGGTTTTAAAAACTTCCGATAAGGAAAAAAAAGGAGTTTAAACCTTATCAAAGGGGTTTTTATGAAGGGAAACAATGAAATGAGAGAAAACAAAGGAATTTCATGGAAAAAATGGAATAAAATGGAAGTTAATTATGAGTGAAAGGAGGGGTAAAATGAGGGGAAAAATGGTGTTTTTGTAGAAATATTTTCTTCATGAAAACAACAGATTTTCAGAATCGAGAGGGAAACAACAGTGAAGATTAATCAAAGGATAAGTCAACTTCATAAGACTTCATGAACTAACAATTTTGGCAATAAAATTTTTTCTTGAAGGTTTCAAAAAATGATTTAGCCACCATTTGATATGACATATTTTATAGGTGGCTAATAGAGCCATTTTGAAATGATGTCTTCAAGATGTCAAAAATTAATTTTCTTTATGACTGTTTAGAATTTTTTAGTGAAAAAAGCGATTAGGACAGCAACAGGTCATTATTGTCTTCTCCATTTCCATATATCCAACAATGTCATTATATGTCATCAAGTATGGTGAGGTCATTCATGTCATATCTCCCATCATTTTCCATGTCATTATCATATATGTCCTTATGTGTGATAGTATAGCATCAATCATGTTACCAACCATGTCATAGTGCATCATCCATTAATTTCCATCCAAAGAGCCCATCATGAGATTTATATTTCATCAATGTAAGGTCATTCATGTATAGTCCTCTATATGTCATCAAGGGCTTGTATATTAGATACGTCATTAAGTGTAGTCTTCTGGGTTACCAAACAAGTTACATGATTGACACTTGGCACCTTAAGAATATTCACCATCTTGATACCATGTTGGTTCCAAGCTTCTTTATCAAGAGTAAGCACATCATCATTAATGACATCCTTATTAACCAAGAGGTACTTGTCAGCATGATGTTACTGCTACGGTTTTCAATTAGGGTTATTAGGACTTTACAAGAATATTGATCCCCATATTGACATCAATGAAAACCTTAGACCAAAAATTTCCCCCTTTGTCATTGATGGAAATATTCTTTCCCTTCCAACATTTTCTCCCCCTTTGACATCAATGGCAAACGGGGTACCTAAGAACTCCCCCTATCATGCTGCTCCCCCTGTGATGGTTCTCTTTTGGCAATGTGGTTCATGATAGATGTTCTTATATTTCTTTATGTGATGAAACATCTTCCCCTATCTCCACAAATTCATTTAGCTCATGAAGGATTGCTTTCCTTGTGTGATCAAGTAGAAGACATCATCACAATATCATGTTTTTCTTCAATGGAGTTACTTTCTACAGATGATTTATCAAGATTATCCATGTGTAACTCATCAAGGATTTCATAGGGCCCACTCACAGATCACTTTCTGCAAGAATACTCAAGAATCACAAACTCCCCCTAACTGTATGCATGGTCTCTTTTTGGCAGGGTTTCATCATCAAATTCTTGGAATATCAAGGATGACTTCATCTAGTCAACAACATGTGTTGTTTGCTGGAGTGTTCAAGGGACTTCCGGATTCAACTTGTTTCCTTCTCCATACTTGTGTAGCTTTCTTCTCTAGCATGGTTCTAGCTTGTGCAGGGGCCCAAGTCAAGTTACAATCGTGTGCCATATGTCCAATGTTATGGCAATTGAAGCACTCTGTTTTGTTCATGAATAAGAAATCATGACTTCTTCTTGAAAAATTTCTTCAAGGAGATTGACGAGGACCATTATATTTGTCTTTGTGATATGACCTACAGTTTTTTGCCATGTGCCCAAAGTTTGTACAAGAATAGCAATAACTAAGAAATATACTTTGGTACCTCAGAGATGGAGTTTTCCTTTATGTACTTTTGAATTATTTTTTCCTTGGGATTCTTTTATGATATTCATTTCCTTTTGTATTCTTGAAACCATCTACAAGTCTCCTTGGAATATAATTTCTTTCGTTGTTGTCTTGATTCTTCTCCTTGCCCTTGCTGGAACTGGGAGCATCAACATTTCTTTCTAGGTTCCTCACATCTCTGTTTTTTGAAGCATTATCATTCTTGCTTGAGGATTAACCTGCATAGCCAAGACCTGATTTATCAAGGGGAGAAATTTGATGACTTACGATGTCATCTAGGATTTGAGAGCTTTTCAAGTTCTTATTCAGCAAGTCAACTTCCTTTTTAAGAAAGACAATTTCTCCTTTCAACTTTTCACAATATTCATCATTCATAACTAGTTGCTTCTTCATTTCTTCCATCACCCTTGTTGCTTCATGTGCTTTGATTTTAAGGGAGATGATATTTGATTTCATTATGAACACTTCTTCATTCTCCTTTGCTATACTACTCTCCATTTCTTCTTTTATTCTTCTAGATTCACATGTTTCGGCCTTGAGAAGATTGATATCTAATTTTAGTTTCAATATTTCTTCATCCTTTTCTTCTAGTTGGCATATCATGGTGTTTCTATCCTTTTCTGCTTCATTAACTTGTCATTCTATGAATTCCAAATTTTCCATCACCTTCTCAGCTCCTTGCGCTTGTTTCCTTACTTATTCTAGTTGAGATCTAAGAGAGGAGACCTCTTCCTTGTATTGACTAGTCTTTGCTTCAAGATTGTTCAAGATCTTAAGTCTTTGTTCAAGGTGGCTTGACAAAGTTTCTTCCCTTTTCTTTGCCTTATCCAATTGATTTTTCATAGATATGACTTCTTCATGATGCTTTTCTTTGTTTAGATGAAATTACTCTTTATGTTTGGCAAGCTCTTCATCTTTTTCTTGTACTTGAAGCTTAACAAAGTCAACTTCCTTCCCTGTCTTGTCTTGGTTACCATCTTGTGCTTTCTTCTTAAGTTCCTCATTTTTCTTTTTCAAACCATTAATCTCTTCCTTGGAAGCCATAAGTTTATTCAGGAGATATTCTTCAAAGTCTTCTTTGTTCTCTTCATCTTCTAGGTCTTCTTTAGCCTTGTTTTCATCTCTCTTATCTTCACCTTCCTTGATGGATTATGGACTTATTTCTTGTTTTCCATCATCTTCTTGACTGGAGATCATTTTCAATGATCCTTTCAAGTGAAGATCATGAATTTTGTCCCATATGACTTTTACTGACGAAAATTTTCGAAAACTGGCATTCACAGAATTTGGTAAGCCATTCAAAATTACCTTCAATGCTCTTGCATTGTACTCCTTGGATTCTTATTCCATCGTGTCAGGTGTATACAAGTTCTGGACTGAAACTTCAGATCTAACCTTTTGAAATGTGCTGCTAAGAGAAAACTGAACTACTACACACTGTTGTCACATCAATGGACTGGTCAAGGTTACTAACATTCCCTTTTCATCCACTCCACCTCTTCCAAAAGACCTCCTACAACTACGACCTCCTCTTTTTAAGTTCTGCCCACAACCTGCTCCCTTTCTAGGCTAATACCAGCTGCAAGCAACCTTCCTCAGCCATCCTATTAAGAGAAACGGGGTCTGCGGCCTTGTTGTGTCAACAAATAGCTCCACAACACCCAATTTCAGAGACTATCTAGGTTGCTGCCTATTTGTTTAATCATCTGGGAGCTGCGGTCTGTAGCAAAGATGAAACCCACACAAAAGAAGCACAAAATGATAGATTTTCTTTCTCCTAAGCCTCTTGTAGACGTATTTTGAAATTCTTGACCGAATTGATAGGAAGAAATGAATTTTGGACTGTGTATATGTAGTCTTTATTGTGATGACAAATGAAGAGACATGTCACTGTTATGTAGGCCGACTTGAGAGGTTAGGACAGGTCGGCTCCAAAAAAATAATTAGTGCACAACTTCAAAAATCATTATCTTTCTAACCATGGGGATTTTTTGGGCATATGAGGTCTCATTAGAAAGAGGAATGAGTCCTCCTTAAGATGGTGAAGAATCCATTTTGAAATTATGTCTTCAAGATATCAAAAAATAATTTTCCTTATGACTGTTTGGAATTTTTTAGTGCAAAAGGTGATTACGACAGCAAGAGGTCATTACTGTCTTCTCCATTGTCATGTATCCAAAAATGTCATTATATGTCATCAAGTATGGTGAGGTAAATCATGTCATATCTCCCATCATTTTCCATGTAATTATTATGTATGTCCTTATGTGTGATAGTGTAGCATCAATCATGTTACCAACCATGTCATAGTGCAACATCCAGTAATTTCCATCCAGAGAGCCCATCATGAGAGTTATATTTCATAAATGTAAGGTCACTCATGTATAGTCCTCCATATGTCATCAAGGGCTTTTATATTAGATACATCTTTAAGTGTATTCTTCTACGTTACCAAACAAGTTACATGATTGACATTTGTCACCTTAAGAATATTCACCATCTTGATATCATGTTGGTTCCAAGCTTCTTTATCAAGAGTAAGCACATCATCATTAATGACATCCTTATTAACTAAGAGGTACTTTTTATCATGAGCAAGGACATATTTATATGAGGTCTGCATGATGTTACTGCTAGGGTTTTCCATTAGGGTTATTTGGATTGTACAAGAATATTGATCCCCATATTGACGTCAATGACAACCTTAGACCAACAATATGAGGGCTCACCAACGCAGGCTCTAAGGGGCCTATGTGCATTTCATATGCAGGTAACCCCATGCAAGGCTACTCTGCAAAGCATTTCTCGACATTCACAGGTGCGTTGGTCACATTGAGAGCGAAATTATCATTGTTCCGGAATCTCCACTTGTCCAGTGCCTTCTAGAAGAGTTCACATGTGTCAAGCTTCAGATCCAAGTGTCCATTTGACATCTACATGAATGGAAACATGTCTTGCCTATTATTGGAAATTCATTGATTGAAAAAAAACCTACATTTCATCCATAAATTGAGCACAAATCTAAGTGCTTGAGAAGGAAGAATTTGAGTAGAGAAATGTTGGAGGATTTTCAATTGAGAGCTAGATTTGTGAAGTTGCTGTTGGAGAGATTTATATTGTGATGAGGCTTGGGAACTTTTCTGGAAGGTCACTTCAAATCAGTCTCTAGGTTGTAACCTCTCCTTCTATCATCAATAAAGAGTACTTCTTATTTTTCCTTACATACATCTATATTGATTTAGATTTTCCATATTGTAAGATCTTGGTTGATGAACGTAGTTTATTCTTTACTGATTTAGCTAAATAGCTTGAATAGATATATATATTATGTTGAGATTTCAACAAGATGATGAGCTTAGTGGAAAGAAGTCACCTTCACTAAGTGAACCCGCAAGCTATTTTTGGCGCAAGTCTATTTTTAGACTATGTCTATTTTTAGACATGTCGATCATGTTCCATGAGTTGTAGGATGCTATTTGTGGATGGTTGGTCAATTTGGAAAAATAGATGGACTTATATTTTTAGACATATTGGGCGGAATCTATTTTTAGATTGCCAGTCTAAAAATAGATATGTCGAATATTATTAGCTCTTAATAATATTTGGACTATAAACATTATCTTATACTCTTGGAGCATTTCAGTTAAGTACACAGATGTGGCACAGGAGCTGACAGAAGGAATTACATTATTCCTGAGGGTTAAGTGGATCTATTTCATGGATACTTCAGTTAGAACTCATGTGACAGATTTTGGTGGAGTTATTGAGCTAGTTGATGGAGTTGTGTTCAGTTTAACTGAGTTAAACATAGTTGAGCTAGTTGTATCTAGTCTAACTGATTGATACACTAGTGACAGTGGTGTGAATTAATTATTAATTAATTCACTAATTATTAACTCATTAATAAAATAAACAATACATCATTTAACTACAGTGCATGGACAGTTTCAATGGAGACCAGTGAAGAGGTAGCTGAAAGAGCAGTGTGACTATCAGTTGTGACTATACTGTTGCATGATTTGCAACAACTAGTGATTGGAGATGCCAATGAGGATTGCGTGAGAAAGGCTGGACCAATTCAAGTTCATTCAGAGCCATTATTTAGTAGTGATTGTGCAGTAGACAGATGCTATCAGGTGGCAGAGATTGGAGCATGTGATTTGCTAGATCAGGCTTGATTAGTGTGTAGCAATTGGAGATTATATTCAGAGCTTGTGAGGAGATTTGTATAATGATTGTTACATGATCTATATGAAATATAATATATATATATAGTTGGTGGTTTTCAGCTTTAATATTTCCCATAAATATTGTGTTCATATGCGTGATTGTTTATGGTTTTAATGTGCGCATGCGATTGTTTTTATTTCCGCAATTAATGATCAATGGTAGAAGAGATTATGTATTGTGCATGAAGTAAAATAGTGTGTGATTAGGAGAATCTTGGTGAATAATATATCATTTATTCAAATTTATATATGGTATCAAAGCGATATTGATCATTGGAGCAATTGCAAAACATTGAAGCAGTTGAGTTTTGTGCTGGTGGAATTCGAATTTGCAGTAGTGTTTTCTTAGTGTCGAAGTTGAGATCTCTTTCAACGGATTGCAATTGGAGTATGCCCTTGAGGGCAGATTGAATTATATTTCATGGAAGGACAGGATGGAGGCAGTGCTGGATGGCAATGGGTTGAAGGAGTTCATAGATGTAGAAATTCCAAAACCTGCTTCTAGCGATGCTACCACACTTGACGCATGGAAAAAGAAGACAAAAAAGTGTCGAAGAATTCTATTGGAAGGTGTGAAGGATCACATAGTGTCAAACCTTCATGGTAAAGCTTCTCCATTCTTGATGTGGAAAGCTTTGACAGATTTATTCCAAAGCAAGAGTGACCAGAGGAAGTTGGCACTCAAGGATAAACTCAGGAACATAAAAATGGAGAAAGGCGACAGTATGCCCAAGTACCTCACGAAGTTCATCCAGTGCATGGATGAGTTGTGAATTGTGGGGGTGACTGTAGATGATGAGGACTTGGTGAGATTGGCTCTCCTTGGGCTTCCGAAGAGTTGGCATTCTTATCAGGACTTTGTTCATGGTCAAGAGAAATTTCTAGGATGGGAGCGACTTTGGTTGAATCTTGTGCAAGAGGAGATAAGGCAAAGTACCATGGACGGATCTTCATCAAAGAACTCAGATGAAGAAAATTGCGCTTTGGATGCCATAGCAAGGAAGGGGAAGAGAAAGAAGAATGCTTCTCAATCAGGTGCGAAAGGAAAGAAGCAGGACATATCCAAGGTGAAGTGATTTCACTATCACCAACACAGACATTACGCCACTAATTGTCCACAGAAGAAGAAAAATAAGCAGGCTGCTAGATCTGCAGCTGGAGAGGCCTTAACCTCGCATTTTGAGCTGGATTTTTCACTGATCGCATGCTTGATCTCAAGTATGATGGGTTCAGTGTGGTTTCTTGACAGTGGTGTGTCTTTTCACATGACAAGAGATAAAGATTTATTTACTAATCTGGATGAGAAAGATCTTGGAGTGCACATCGAGATGGGCGATGATGGGAGATACAGTGTGACCGGTATTGGTACCATTTCCTTTGAGAGGGAGTCTGGTAAACCCTTTGTATTGAAGGAAGTGATGCATTTTCCAGGATTGAAGAAGAATCTTATCTCTGTGGCGATGTTAGAAGACAAGGGATATGATTTTTTCTTTAGCGAGAAGAATCTTTCTTGCGTAGTAGTGTGGGTGAGCACGGAGATAAGGGGTTCTCGTTAGAGCCTTTTATCAATTGCGGGTAGATAGCTACGTATGTAATGGCGGGGAAAGGCAGAAGGAGTGGTGAGCCGGGATGATGGCGAGTTGTGGCACCGGAGATTGGGCCGCCTTCACCATGGAGCTTTGAAGATACTGTAGCAGATTTCTACTGGGCTTCCTAAGGGTACTCTTGCGCAGTCAGATCAGTGCAAGGGATGTACCTTGGGAAAATTTGTGAAAGCCACCTTTCACAAGAAGGATATTCGTGCCACGACGATCCTTGAGAGAATTCACACAGATGTGTGTGGACCTTTCTCAGTAGCTTCGACAGCAAAGCACAGGTACTATGTGATTTTTGTTGATGATTATTCTCGGAAGTGCTGGATCTTCTTCATGCAGAAGAAGAGCGATACATACTCAAAGTTCGGTGAGTTGAAGGCACTGGTTGAGAAAGAATCGAGGAATCAGGTGAAGGCTCTTCGGAGCAACAATGGTGGTGAATTCATCTCTGGTGAATTCAAGGACTTTTGCAGTGCAGAAGGAATTCAAAGAGAGCTCATAGCACCTCATAACCCACAACAGAATGGGGTTGCTGAGCATAAGAACAGAACGATCGTGGGTCCTACGCAGGCGATGTTGCATGATCAGGGCCTTCCCATACACTTGTGGGCTGAGGCATGCAATACTGCAGTATATGTGCAGAATAGTTTTCCTCACAGGATAATTTGCATGAGGACACTCGAGGAGGTGTTTTTTGCTAAGAAGCCTGATATTTCCCATTTGAGGATTTTTGATTCACCTGTTTACATTCATGTCACTAAGGATGCCAGGAAGAAGCTAGAGCCGACTGTAGAGGTTGGGATATTTTTGGGGTACACTGATACACCCCACAACTATCATGTGTATTTTCTAGACAGTCGCAAGACTATTGTGTGACGTGATATCAAATTTCATGAGGAAAAATCCATGAAGTGTTCACTTGAGAGGGAGCCACACTTGCATACAGATGAGGAGATATTAGTTCTTAAGGATGAGCTTCAGGATGTGGATCAGACACAAGATGAAGTTCATGGAGTGGAAGAAACCACTCATGCAGCGCCAACCATCAGAGGGTGGAAGCACACTACAGAACCTAAGCGACTGGCTCAAGATGCAGAGAAGGTTATAGGAGCACCTACATCACAGCGCAAACAGAGACAGTCACCTGATAGGTACACTAGATACATGGCTCTCATGAGCAAGTGTATCGTGACAGAGCCATCCTCTTTTGAGGAAGCTGTGGAGGATCCCGCATGGGTAGATGCCATGGTGGAAGAGTTGATTCGATTGTCAGAAGCAGTGCATGGGAGATTGTCCCAAGGATGGAAGGGAAATCAGTGGTAGGTTCGAGATGGATCTACAAAGTGAAGCAAGTAGCTGACGAGAGTGTGGAGAAGTACAAGGCAAGATTTGTTTCCCGAGGCTTCTCACAGATTGAGGGGATCGATTATAATGAAACCTTTGCACTTGTTGCAAGGTATTCTTCCATACAGACGATTCTTTCTCTCTCAGTGTAGATGGGGTGGCACATTCATCAGATGGATGTGAAGACTACGTTCCTTAATGGATTGATTGAGGAGGAGGTGTACATAGAGTAGCCTGAAGGTTTTGATATCTTCAGCAGCGAGTCGCATGTGTGTAGGCTCAAGAGAGCACTGTATGGGTTGAAACAAGCACCTCATGCTTGTTACACATAGATAGACAGTTATTTAATCGGACTTTGATTCTCCAAGAGTGAGGCGGATACGAACCTATACCAGATAGTGGTGGAGGTTAAGTTGCTGATCATTGTACTTTATGTAGATGATTAGATTTTGATGGGTGATGAACTGTTGATACTCTCATGCAAAAGAGTTTGAGATGAAGGAATTGGGCCTCCTTCATTATTTCCTGGGATTGGAAATTTGGCAGCGCAGTGTTGGACTGTTTCTGTCTCAAGGTGAGTATGCCCAGGGGATACTGGAGAAGTTCAACATGCATGGATGCAAGCCTATCGACACTCCTCTTCCTAGTGGATGGAGGAAAGAGGATTCTACATCGACATAGGTAGTGGATGCCACTGTTTATCGACAGTTGGTGGGTTCACTTATGTATCTGGTAAATACACGACCCGACATATGCTATGTTGTTGACCAGTTTTCAAAAGCTATGGTTAAGCCTACCAAGCTCTACTGGAAGGCAGACAAGCATGTATTGAAATATCTCAGAGGCACATCAGGATATGGATTATGGTACAGACAGTCGGATGAGGTGAAGTTGTGTGGCTTCACGGATGCAGATTGGGCAAGGAGCCCAACGGATAGAAAGAGAACATCTAGAGGGATTTTTAGTATCAACTCGACAACAGTTTCTTGGTACAGCAGGAAGCAGAGATCCTTGGCACTCAGTTTAGCAGAGGCCGAGTATATGGCGGCGAGTTTGGCTGCATGTGAGACTATATGGATGAGGAAGATCATGGTCGGCTTGTTCGGTTCACACTTAGATCCTACTGTGATATATTGTGATAATCAGAGTTGCATCAAAATATCGGTTAATCTAGTATTTCATGATAGATCTAAACACATTGACATCCAGTATCATCATATCAGAGATTGTGTGCAGCAGAAGATCATGTTACTTTCATACATTCCCACAGAGGATCAGGATGCTGATATCTTGACAAACGCGCTCACCAGGAACAAATTTGAATACTACAGGGACAGGATTTTGGTGGCAGATAATCCCTATCATGCTGAGAGGGAGTTTTGAGATTGCAACAAGATGATGAGCTTAGTGGAAAGAAGTCACCTTCACTAAATGGGCCCGCAGGCTATTTTGGGCGCAAGTCTATTTTTAGACATGTTGATCATGTTCCATGAGTTGCAGGATGCTATTTGTGGATGGTTGTTCAAGTTGGAAAAATATATGGAATTCTATTTTTAGACATATTGGGCGGAATCTATTTTTAGATTGCCAGTCTAAAAATAGATATGTTGAATATTATTAGCTCTTAATAATATTTGGACTATAAACATTATCTTATTCTCTTGGAGCACATCAGTTAAGTGTACAGATGTGATACAGGAGCTGACAGAAGGAATTACACTATTCTTGAGGGTTAAGTGGAGCTATTGCATGGATACTTCAGTTAGAACTCATGTGACAGAGTTTGGTGGAGTTATTGAGCTAGTTGATGGAGTTGTGTTCGGTTTAACTGAGTTAAACATAGTTGAGCTAGTTGTATCTAGTCTAACTGATTGATACACTAGTGAGAGTGGTGTGAATTAATTATTAATTAATTCAATAATTATTAACTCATTAATCAAATAAATAATACATCAATTAACTACAGTGCATGGACAGTTTCAATGGAGACCAGTGAAGAGGTAGGTGAAAGAGCAGCGTGACTATCAGTTGTGACTATACTGTTGCATGATTTGAAACAACCAGTGATTGGAGATGCCAATTTGGATTGCATGAGCAAGGATGGACCAATTTGAGCTCATTCAGAGCCATTCTTCAGCAGTGATTGTGCATTAGAGGTAGGCTATCAGGTGGCAGAGATTGGAGCATGTGATTTGCTAGATCGGGCTTGATTAGTGTGTAGCAATTGGAGATTATACTGAGAGCTTGTGAGGAGCTTTGTATAATGATTGTTACATGATCTCTATGGCATATAATATATAGATAGTTGGGGTTTTTCAGCTTTAAGCTTTCCCATAATTATTGTGTTCATATGTGTGATTGTTTATGGCTTTAATGTGTGCATGCGATTGTTTTTATTTCCGCAATTAATGATCAATGGTAGAAGAGATTTTGTATTGTGCATGAAGTAAAATAGTGTGTGTTCAAGAAAATCTCAGTGAATAATATATCAGTTATTCAAATTTCTACATATTATTGCACCTTCTTCGGTTTCAGTGTTCTTTCTTGCAGGAAGCATTCAGTTCACAAACCGCTAGAATTTGAAGCTGCAACATAAGCAACAGAAGGAGACATTTGTAAGTGAATGACCAAGTAAGCCTCCAATACTCTCTGTATATCTGTTCTGAGTTAGAATAAATAGTAGTATAGTCTTTCACATGTTGTTCTAGACTAGCGCCTCTCTAGGGAAGCGTAATTTATCCATAGATTACAGTTCTAGCCCAACAAACTGGCGACTCCACTAGGGATAATTTCTCTTAGTTCTAGGTGTTTTAGTCTCTGATTTGCTTTGTTTATCCACCTAATAGTTCTTTCATATAAATAATGAATTTTTTCAGAGCCTAATTTGCAAAGACAGTGAGTTAAACAGTAGCATTTTTCTTTGTTTATTGTGCCCAATGCACCCTTAGACTGGACACAGTGCTTTGGAGAGCATTGTCTCCCTTCCTAGCTTATGTTGTAGAGCACTGTCTCCCCTTGGAGACAGCTTTGACTCCTGAAACTGACCAAATTCTCTTGAATTTGACTTTGCAACTTGCTTCAGTTTTTTCTGTTGCTATGTTCTGAAAAGTTTGATGCTCAATTGACCAATGAATCTATATACTTCTTCCTCCTTTGGCTGAAAATTTGTTCAATGTTTGTTTAGAAAATTTTTTCTTTATCATTGAAAAGTTGATTTCAAAGTATTTTTTATGGTCGCATTAAGAATCATTTGCTTTTGAAATAGGAAATTTTCATAAAATCTTCATTTCCTTGATAGGAGAAATTGTTGTTGAAATCCTCGTTTTTCCTTCAAAAGAGAAATTATTGTTTGTATTCTTCATTTCTCAAACGTAAAAAGAATTTGGATTATTGATCTAGTGCACCTAGTTTCTTTTCTGCATTCATAACATTAAGGAAACTAAAAAGAAAAACTTGCATTTGCATGTAGGATTGTGTGTTTTTTGCAAAAGGAACATTATGAAATCTGCATTTAGTTTTTGATTCATTGATTTTGTTTTTGTTCATTGATTTGTTTTCTTACAAACGTTTTGCTCTCTTCCCTTAGTAGTTAGGTTCTTCATTGAAAAAGATGAAAGTGAAAATTTGTTTATCATTCTTAGCTTGCATTTTAGGAATTTCATATACATCATCGCGGTGAACCTGAAAGGAAAATTGTTAAGCAAGATCAACATAAAATAAATCTCAATTTACTTAACAACGCATTGGAACCATAACGATAACATTTAGAAGTTCTAGGCTAGAGACGTGTTCCGGAATCGTAAAACATAGCAGCTGTCATTAAATTTTCTGCGATACATTCGGAGTGTGATACCTCATTCCACGTACGTAATTATATCGTAGCTCATCCATGTACTTTCGAGTATATCGGGTGGTTTTACAATACGATAAGTATAAAGGGGTGCTCTCACTGTGTGGTTTCACATCAGACAACGCTAATAGGGACCCAATGAGGAGAGGTTCACTTTCTATATATGAATAGGACGAAGGCCTTTTTTATTCATGATTTTTTATTTCGATCTATTGATCTTGTCTGTTTAGACTTGGATTCCCCTTGCTATTTAGCAAGGTAGCACTGGGTGTTCCTAGGTGGGAATCCCACCTCTTCCTTGAGAGGCCTCTTGGGAGAGATTGTCCTGTATTGATCCACATCCAGGCTCAAGGCCAAGCATCATTCTTCAGTCCCAATGTTATTTCTGCAGCAGAATATTTCTGAGTTACAGGATGTTACAGTGGAGGATTCTTACACCACTTTCGGGTTTGTTTCTTAGTAGAAGGTGCTTTCCTCCTCTTGAGAAATCAGCTAGGAATATTTCTGAGCAAATTTCATATCTTGGCAGTAGGAAAAAGTAGCTCTCATCTCCTACAACACAGTCCCTTGCAGGAACTGCATCATTTTATGCAGAATTGCTGCAGCAGGGTTAAGACCCTTGTTTTTGAGCTAGTTTCCTAGGGAAAGGGCCAACCCTTCTCTCGGAAAGCTAGAGGAAGGGGTTATCATCCCTATTTTGTATTATTCAGCTATATTTATGTAATGTTGCAATAATACTACATTTTCCAAGCTAAATATTCAGATCTTCTCTTTCTTGTACATGTGTTCCATGAAACCCTTGTCGGGTTTGCTTTACAATGCAATAAGGAGGCCAGATCTCTGTTTTCTTGGCATATTGTTCCATTAAGTTCCAAATCCATGTTATTTTATCATGTTAATATAGAAACCATCATAAAATAATGTTGTACATGCTTCAGTATTTTTGTCTGCATAACTTAAGTCATGGGATTTGGCTATTTTTAAGCTATTAGGTAGCCGGGAGATCTGTTTAACATATCAAAAGAGATTTATTTCTGATCCCTTTTTGTATGTGGCAACCTAACAGCATATTCTAAGGGAAACCAGCATTATTTCACCCATTAAAATGTATATCTTAAGAAATAACGTTTTCAGGGTCTAATTCCTGCATTTTCCCCACTTGGGAATGTGTAGGAATTCTTCTTTTTCTATTGTTTCACTCATTTGAAGGCTATGTGTTTTTAAAAACATCATAAGAGTCTATTTTCTAGATCTCCAACTTTATAATATCTTAATATATTCTATTTTTTGTAGAAGATCCCTATTTTGGGATATTACAATGGTATCAAAGCTTCAATCTTGGCTCATCCTATGGAACTTAGCCATGCATATATCCAGAGAAGGAGAGATGAACAGAAAGAAGAATCAATTATGTGGAGGAAAAAGGGAATATAGGCTTACAAAGCTTCTTCCAAAATCTGTGCAGTGCATCAATGAAAATCTTAAGAAGATGAGAGGAGAGATGGAATCTCCTGAGGAGTTTCGATCTAGAGCTAGATCTAGATTAGTACATGATATGTGTGAGAATGCAGCTACACCCTATTGTACACAACATAGTCAAATGCCCAAGTCTACTGTGAGAAAGATGAAAGAAGAGGAAATGCCGGAGAAGGAAACTCTTAGTACTTTTATGCAAGAGTATGAGTCTCAAACTGAGAAGTTTAGAGATCATATTACTTTCAAATATTTTTGCAAGATCAAGGTGGAGAGGAGCCAGCTACATGACATGGATAGATTTTCTCTATCTACCTTTGATGGATCCCCAACTTGCTCAGCCAAAGCTTGGGTGGAGGAGTTGTGTACTTATTTGTAGCAACACTTAGTTTCTGAAGAAGAAGCCATCTGAGTTGCAACGCTGCACTTTGAAGGTAAGGCCTATGCTTGGTGGATGTTTGAGTCATTTTCATTGAAAAATTTTAATGCTTCTTCTTTTGCAAATTTCACTAAAATATTGGTTGAAATATTTGATGCAAAACATGAAACAATCAAACCAATGAAACTTTTGCATAAGTTGGGAGAACCTGCAAACTCAAAACCACTTCAAAAACCTATTGGAGGAGATCATATCTTGCGTGACACCTTGTTGAAGGCAAGATATTCATTTCATAACCTTGGACAAGAGGGCATGAAGGGTCCTTTTGCAAAGGAGGATCCTCTTATTGAGCAGTTACCTCCTATTCATATTGAAGATAAAAAGAAGGATGGGGGTTACAACGTTGTCACATCTAGAGCACATTTAATGCCTCATGCAGAGGATTGAGGAGCACATGCTCCAATAGGAGGATTTCTTGTGACATTGCAAGAATTCCCCCAGGAACTCACATATGGGAGGCAAAGTAAAGTCAATGAGCAGCTTGATTGTGAGATGATATTGATGGAAGGAGAAGGTAGGGAGGAAGGACATCATCACTTGATAAGGAGCACACACCCCTAACTTTTTAAGAGAGTTGGTGCAAGGATGAGGGAGAATGGTTTTCACTGTGAGGGCAAGGGAAAGGTTTCCCAACCATATGAACAATCTTCTCTTGCCATGGATGTTTCACTACATGGAGGCATTCTACCTGGGAGGTCACCAGACTTGGAGTTGGTAAGAAAAATCTTGCCATTTGGTTCACCACTCTTGGATTCCAGAGAGGTGAAAACTTTGGAGGAGACTAGTGCAGTGCAGAGGGTTTGGGGTAAAATCAAGGAGGAGGAGGACATCCTTCCATTTTCAACACCACCCACTCTCACTACTTGTATTGCGTTGACAGAGGTTGCTACAGTCATGGAGGATGGCATCTTCCTGGTGCAAGGGAGTTGCTCCATAGATTTAAAGAAATAGAGGGTACTTCCTTGGAGGAAGGAATCCTCGATACATTGGAGTAGATGGAGGCCACTCATGCTTGCTTTTTCCAAGATCGGGAGATTCTTTATGGAGGAGATATTTTCATGGGAGGCCAACTTCCAAAGGTCACTAATTCTTTTTGAGCATGAGTAGTTGCATGATGAGTATGGCAGAAATCTGGAGGATGACTTTGGCATGAGGGATGTCAAAGGAAAGGATAGCAGCATATGTAGAGCTTCAAATTTCAGATCACCAGTGATGTCCCTTAGGAGGATTGATCCTTATTGGAGGTCTCAACTCTTGGTAAAGTACTCCAAGGATCTTGGTGCTTGCATGATTCTTGATGATCTTGATGGGGATGACAGATATATGGTGGATGATATGGTCATCTATTCTTATGGTAGAGTCTTCTTGACTAGAGCTTCTAAGCTCAAGGAGAAACTATTACATGCAACACATTAGGACTTCTTCTCCATGCATCTTGATGCATATATTTTCTTGGCAAAGGAGTTCATTTGGGAGGGCATTTAACATGACATATTTCAGAATATGGAGAGATGCATAGCCCGGATGGTGATGGAGGAGATATCACAGACACCTTCCTACTCATTGGGAGTAAGGGAACATTTTCAGTTGAGCCATTTCAACTCAATTCTTCAAGTACATAATGGAGAATGTACAATTTCACCTTATGTTTTTTACTTTTTGTCTTTTTATGAGCAACATATTGTACCAAGGAGTATTATTCCTTCTTTCATACTGTATAATGATGTACTTGAAGCCATTTTTAGAATTAGGATTGGCTATCTCATTGGTGGTTTGTGGGGAAAGCCACATGATTTTTGGTGTGCACCATTCACACCCTTTTGTACTTTCATGCTTATATCTTGTAAAATAATTGTGGCAGAAAACAAGTGGTTGGAGAAGCATTTGTTTTTGTTCGATTTGATGCAGGAAAGGAATGCACTACGTTATTTCCTTATATGGGACCTTGATCCACTTTCCCATTGTCATGTGACAACTTCTGATATCTCTATGTTCATGTGAAGCTTTGATTGGAGAGTGGGATATGAGATGAAGATGCCCATTGGAAGGATGATTATCCCTACTTTGCATGATGCCTATTTCCAGAGGAGCAATGGGCATCCCATGATTGCCAAATTACATCTCTCCTCTTCATGTGGGAGAAACCATTTGTAGATTTTGAGTTTTTGGAGGAGGTACTTCATGGTTTATTTGTTTGATGGGGTAGCTTGTGACACTCTTGGAGGTCATGATATTTCAGCCCAAGATCACTATCACCACCACACTTATCATATATGGAGAGAGAAACCACTTGGTTGGGAGGATCCAATCTCTCCATGCAACCCCAACACATTATATGAACCAGGGGTTGAGGATCTTTTTGTGCTAACTAGATTGGATCATTTCATTTGGATGATAGCATGGGTGTGGGAGTCACTCATTGGGAATAATATTTCCCATGTTCATCATCATTCATACCTTGACGAGGCCATTGGACAGCAGGGAGGTTTCCACTTACATATTCCACCTTTCTATGGTGTAAGCCATATGGTTTTGCATGCTTGGGAGGAAAAATTGGAGGATAGATCATGTTTAGCAGTGGTGGAGACTTTCTGATGAGGAGGCCACAAGAAGAGGAGGGGAGGATTTTTCTCTCCTTATGCATTTTCTTGAAGACAAGAAAAATTTTGGAGGGGAGGACTGTAATATTCCAAAATTTTAGCCTCCAAGCTAAATGGAATATTAGAGTTGTTTTATCACTAGGAGGATGAATAATTGGGTAGGGAGGCCCATTAACCTCTTTAGAAGGATCAATAACACCCTAATGTGAAAAGGGTAAGAATAAGAAGCTAATTTGAGCAACCTTGGGTGTGAATAGAGATGGGATCATGTTGATTCAGTCAACTTTGACCAAGTCAACTAAGTTGTCTAGATACATTGAATCTCCTTTGGAAAGCACAATTTTGGTGGAGGACAACTTGCATGAGCTTGATGGCACATGTGAATGGGACCCAATGAGGAGAGGTTGAATTGCTATATATGAAGAGGATGGAGGCATTTGTTATTCATGCTTTTTTATTTCGATCTATTGATCTTGTCTGTTTAGACTTGGCTTCCCCTTGCTGTTTAGCAAGGTAGCTCTGGGTGTTCCCAGGCGGGAATCCCACCTCTTCCCTTGAGAGGCCTCTTGGGAGAGCTTGTCCTTTATTGCTCCACATCTAGGCTTAGGGCCAAGCATCATTATTCATTCCCAGCATTATTTCTGCAGCAGAATATTGCTAAGTTGCAAGTTGTTGTAGTGGAGGATTCGTACACCACTTCTGGGTCTGTTTCTCAGTAGAAGGTGCTTTCCTCCTCTTGAGAAATCAGCTAGGAATATTTCTAAGAACATTTCATATCTTATTAGTAGGCCAAAGTGGTTCTAATTTCCTACAGCACAGTCCCTTGTAGGAACCGCATCATTTTATGCAGAATTGTTGCAGCAGGGTTAAGACCCTTGTTTTTGAGCTAATTTCCTAGGGAAAGTGCCAACCCTTCTCCCAGAAAGCTAGAGGAAGGGATTATCATCCCTCTTTTGTATTATTCAGCTATATCTCTGTAATTTTTCAGTAAGACTGCATTTTCCGAGCTGAATATTCAGATCTGCTCTTTCTAGTACATGTGTTACATGAAACCCTTGCCAGGTTAGCTTTATAATGCAATAAGGAGGCCAAATATCTGTTTTCTTGGCATATTGTTTCATTAAGTTCCAGATACATGTTATTGCAGAAACCCTCATAAAATATCACTGTACATGCTTCATTATTTTTTTCTGCATAACTTAAGTCATGGGATTTGGTTATTTTTAAGCTGTCAGGTAGCCGGGAGGTATGTTTAACATATCAAAAGGGATTTATTTCTGATACCCTTTGTATGTGGCAACCTAACAACATATTCTAAGGGAACCCAGAATTATTTCACCCAGTAAAAATGCAGATCTTCAGAAATAACATTTTCAGGGTCTAATTCCTGCATTTTCCCCACTTGGGAATGTGTAGGCATTCTTATTTTGTTGTTGTTTCACTCATTTGACGGCTATGTGTTTTTTAACACATCATAAGAGTCTATTTGCTATATCTCCAACTTTATAATATCTTAAGATATTCTATTTGTTGTAGAAAATACCTATTTTGGGATATTACACCCATGACGTCGGCAAAAATTGCAAGCATAGAGACCTGCTACATGATCTCTTCCACTCTATATAGCTTAAGGGAGATTACGGGTGATTATAATATTTCTACATTGGATGATGTTTTACCGCCCAGCCCTATTGAGCTGGCATAGCAATCAATCTATTTGTCTTGGGCAGCAAATCCGAAATCAACGTCGCCAAGTGTTTGGGTTGATCGTTCATTAGATTTTGGTACTCCATCTGATCCATTTTCCTCAAAAATTTTTACAGATGAAAATATTTTGGAAGCTATGATGTCAGAAGGGGAACCATGGGAAGATTATCATCATCGTTCCCATCTTCCAAATTATGAAGAAAATAATCTCAATGAACTATATCACCCATCCATCAAAACGTTCCTTTCGAATTCTTTTCGAATTAATGCAATCAATTCTGAGCGAAATTTATCTAATATCGAAGAAATGATTTCTATTGATATTTCAACCAAACCTGGCATTGTAGAAAATATTCATGTCGGTGTATGTTGTTCTCCATCAGAACTTGATACATATCGCTCTCTTTTTCGTGAATTTCGTGGGGTATTCAGTTGGTATTACGAGGAAATGCCATGCATAGGTACTAGTATAGTTGACCACACTATTAATATGTATCCTGATGTCAAACCAGTGCATCAACGGATTCATCCTGTTCATCTGAGGAAATCCGCTGCCATCAAAGAAGAAGTTGAAAAACTTTTGCGTGCTGGTTTCATTTACCCTATTCCACTAACTAAGTGGGTTTCCAATATCATTCTTGTTATGAAAAAACAAGGAACCATTAGAGTGTGCGTCAATTATCAGGATTTCAATCAGGCTTGTCCAAAAGACAACTATCCTACTCCCTTTATCGACTAGATTATTGACAATTGTGCTCGATGCGAGATTTTTCCATTCATGGATGGATTTTCCGGCTACAATCAAATCAATATCCTCCCACATGACCAACATGAGACAACATTCATCTGTCCCTGGGGCACATTCACATATAGGAAACTTCCATTTGGTTTAAATAATGCTGGGGAACATTTTCAGAGAGCAATGGATTATGCTTTCAATGACATCAAGCACATTGTTCAACCATATCTATGTTGTGAAACGAGCTCCAAAAATAGAAGAAAAGAGATATCAACACCTTAGAAATAAGCCACTTCGAGGGGAAAACCTCCAATACATTACATGAATGAACAATTCTTGGATGATACAAATGACCAAAACCTCCTTCTATATATAGGAGTCCATGGGACCACAATATAATCCTAGTGGGGCCACAATGTAATCCTAGCCGACATAACAATAATACTGTAAGGGCATAATTATAACAATATGGGGGTTACAAGGGTACAACAATAACAATAAGGGGGGCTACACTAACATAATAAGGGACTACACTATTAATATAGGGACTTAACATGCCCCTCTCCTTCAAGCAAGTGTTGTCCTCAATGCTTGATTATTTCTTGAAGCTTCTGTATAAAATTCTCCCATGTGGAATCTTCTCCAGGAAATTTCTTCCACTTGTTGAGATACTCTGAAATTGAGCATACTTGTTGAATTCTTTTTTCTGTGACTGCTTCAGAACTTCTTTCGATGTGATGTTGATCTTACTATTGTTTCATTTGATTCAACACCAAAGTTAGGTTATCCTTTGAGAGTTGGAGAACTTGTTGTTGATGCTCGATGTGATCTTCCACTGCTTTACCATCCATATTAGATTTTATTTGATCCTTCAAACCATCCAACTTAGCCTCCATTTCTTCTTTTAGACCATCTATGTCATCTTTGGTTGCTCTTCGTAAGATCAAAATTTGTTGCACTTGGTACCGTAATTTTGATATCTCATACTGCAATTCTTCCTCTTCATGTGTCATAGTATAACTTTTTGAGGGCTTAATTGGTATGGAATTATTTTTAGGTGGCATTTTAGAACCCATTACTGATATATATGCTTCAATATTCCCTTGGAATCACTTCAAACTGATTTTTCACACAAGACTTATGCAATTCGAAAAAACAAATACACACCTTTTTCTTGCTTTTGAGGAGCTCTATATTGAACCTAAATTATTTATGTGATTTCAAATCTTCAATATCTGAAATTTGGCACTGAGGTAGCCGTCTAAATTATATTTTGAATGCCATAGGTCTGACCTAATTTGGATTCTTGAAGACAAACTTATGTCCAATCTCCTACGATGACCTAATTATGGACTAGTTCAGTAGAGAAAACTTGTACGACTTGCCATGTGTCACTGTTTCCTCCTTCAGCTATGAAATTTATAGACACAAAACTACAGTCCATGCAATTTTTTCCACCTTTTACAAAATTCCAATCTGATTCTGAGAGAGATATTTATGAATATTTTCCCACGATCACCTGTTTGAGATGAAATTCGAGAGCCTGACAAATACCTAACGTCCACAAATCATATCTCTGAGAATTTTGCGAACCAAGCTTTGAAATTTTACGAATATGTTCCTCAATATTTTTTCTTCGCACTCTAAAAATTTTATCTTCTGAAACTTCGTAGAAAAAAAATTATAGCGAAAATTCCACAATCAACTGTTTAGGTTAAATTCAGGAGCCTGCAAAAAGACCTAAATTACGCAGATCATAACTCCAAAAATATTGCGAACCAAGCTCTGAAATTCTGCAGCGATGTTCCCTCAGATTTAGACTTCATACTGTAAAAATTTCAACTTCTGAGCCTTCATAGAAATAAAGCTATAGTGAAAATTCCACGATGACCTCTTTAGGTTAAATTCAGGATCCTGCAAAATGACCTAACTTGCATAGATCATATCTCCGAAAATATTGCAAACCAAGCTCTGAACTTTCGCAACGATGTTCCTCAGGATTTTGGCTTCGCACTCTAAAAATTTAATATTCTTAACCTTCGTAGAAAAAATGTTATAGCGAAAATTCAACGATGACCTATTTGGAGCAGCGAAACCCTAGAATCTCAAAGCTCTGATACCAAATGTTGTGAAACCAGCTCCAAAAATAGAAGAAAAGAGATACCAACACCTTAGAAATAAGCCACTTCGAGGGGGAAACCTCCAATACATTACATGAATGAACAATTCTTGGATGATACAAATGACCAAAAACTCCTTCTATATATAGGATTCCATGGGGCCACAATATAATCCTAGTGGGGTCACAATGCAATCCTTGCCGACCTAACAATAATAATGTAAGGGCACAATTATAACAATATGGGGGTTACAGGAGTACAGCAATAACAACAATGGGGGCTACACCAAAATAATAAGGGACTACACTATTAATATAGGGACTTAACAATCTAGATGATTTACTAGCACATTCAGAAAATCAGACTGCTCACCCGATGCATTTGAGATCCATTTTCTTATGCTGCCGACACTACAAGATACGCCTCAATCCACACAAATGTGTGTTTTATATTGGTTCTAGTCGATTGCTCAGATTCATAGTCTCAAAATAAGGAATTCTAATAGACCCATTGAACATACAGGCTATTCTTGATTTGCCTGCACCATCGAACTTACTTCAGATACAGAAAATTCAAGGAATGGCTAACTTCCTGAGAAGGTTCATTCCAAACTATTCCAAAATGGCTAAAGGATTTACTCATTTATTGAAAAATGGAGTTCCCTTCCATTGGGACCAAGTTTCGCAAGCTTATTTTGATGCTGTCAAGGACCATCTTGTCCGGGCGTCATTAATGTATCCTCCTAATTATCAAAATGATTATTTCCTATATATCGCCACGGCTGAAACGACCATCGCTATGGTTTTGGTCAAAGTAGAAGATGGAATTGAACATGTGATCTATTATTTGAGCCGTAATCTCAATGATACGGAAGTTAAGTACTCGTATGTGGAAAAGCTTGCCTTGGTAGCTGTTCAAGCTATCCAAAGATTTCGCCATTATATCCTGCTCCGAAAAACAAAAATAGTTTCGGATTGCAACCCCATGACTTACATCTTATCACGTCAATTGCTGGGGGGCAAATATTCAAAATAGATTGTCATTTTGCAGGAATTTGATTTGGAATTCATCAAATCCAATTCAAATAAGTCTTTAGTTTTGGCTGAGCTTATCTATGACCTTCCCTTTAATAGTACTGCTACTACATCAAAACCATCTATTCCAGATGAGTCTCTGTTTCTGATCAGATCACTTGATCCCTGGTATGGATATTTCATCATTTATCTCCAAACCAAAAATTTTCAACCTAATACCTCTCGCTCTAATCAGCGACGTATTCGACACCAAGCCAAATATTATCTGATCGTCGACGACACAATTTATCGTTGTGGTGTTGATACTATTTTAAGGAGGTGCCTCACTCATGAGGAGGCCGAGAAAGTGTTAAATGATTGCCATGTTGGGGATTGTGGTGGACATTTATATGGATATGCTACCGCGCAGAAGATACTCCAAGCCAATTACTTTCGGCCTACTATTTTTTGAGATTGTATCCTCGCAGTCGGAAGTTGTCATGCATGCCATATTTTTGACCTTAAAATATGCAAACCGCCAATGCCAGTGCATCCTTGTAATATTCCCTGTTAGCCCAAGCTAATGGTAAGATACAATTTTGTTTTACTTTCATGTCTCATGAATAAAATTGTGAAGGAGGATCAATAAAACCCCTAAACAGCAAAATAAATCAATGCTCAATGTGAACAAAGCTAAATATGAGATATTTTCATAAACACCCTTAAGTGGGAAAGAGGTTGGATCAATTGATTGGGTCAATAGGACCGAATCAACAACGTTGTCTAGATGAAATGTATCTCCTAAAGGCACAACGTAGTCCATGTTGGACGCCACTCGTGTGAATGAAGCTTATTCATCAAGATGGTTTAGGGTTTAGCAAGACTTCCACATTATAAAAGAAAGGGGAGGACACCAAGGAGAGGGTTGATCATTTGATATTGCTGAAGGTATTGTCTATTTAGAAATCACTCATTCTCTAGCTGTTTAGAAGAGAATATTGCTGCTTAGCACTTGGGTGTTCCTGGTCGAGAATCCCACCTCCTTCCTAGAGAAGTTCTTGGAGGAGTCTTGTTACATCTTGTCCACTATTAGGCAGTTGGCCAAGCTTCATCTTCCAACCACAATTTAGATCTTGTTGAGGGTTTGATTTTTTTTCTAAACTATAGTAAGTGGAGGCTAAATCTACTCAGATCTAGGAAAATCTAGAGCATATTTTTAGTGGGGAAGTTGTCTATCCCATTGGCAAGAGGATTCTGGATCCATGGAACTACCATTTCAGATCTTGGCATCAGGCCAAACCAATGCTAGATCCTACAACGTATTTTTCCTTCCATAACTGTGTTATTTGCAAGTATTCAGTTGCAGGGTGTTTTGACTGCTTTTTGGAGGAGAGATATCCGATGTTAGGAATCTTCCTCTCACTGTGGTGATCCATGGATGGGCCATTCAATCCATTTTTTTTTCAAATATGATCTAATTATGTTTCTATTTACTATAGAATTCCTTAATATTGTTGCAGATTTGTAATTCTAGATCTCTGATCTACTCCTGTACATTCATGTTTTGATCAAAACCCCAAGGGGAGTCTGTAGAGGAACTCATCTAGTTTACAGATCTGATATAGATCTATATTTTTGTACACAAATCTATTCTATATCTGAAATTTAATATACAATTGCTTCAGCCCATAAAATAACGCTCTCAAGCTTTGCAGTCTCATATTGTTGTTGCAACACCTCAATCTTGAGGGATTCTTTCTGTAAATCTTCTATTTTTCTCTTGTACATTGTATGGGCCACATTATAGATATGTTTTACCGATGTACATGTAAATATTCAGCCTCCATATTTTTATTCTGCTTTGACTCAGTGGGACTGCATTATTTTTTAAGCATATTTCTTGTGCATAACTGCAACCCCATTCTTTGGGTGTTTTTCAGCCATACTAGGTGGTGGAAGGTCTGTTTACCTCACCTAATTTGATTTGTTTTTTCTATCCTTCTGGATTTAGACAATAGATCCACTTATCTAAGAGATCCAGGGGCTGCAAACTCATTTCAATGCACCAATTTCTAAAGAAAGCATTATTCTAGCAGGCTTTGCTATGAATCCCAATTTTGGGATATTACAGTGGTATCAAAGCATATTTCTTGGCACAGTATGTTATTTTCTTACAGAGAGAATATGTCCCAGAAGAAGAAGAACCTCTCACTACCAGAGAGAATAGGTACCAAAGAAGAATACAGAAGAAATATTACATAGAAGACAAAGAGAAGAAGGGTGAAACCCTTTTATCTGGAAGGATTAAAAGATAAGAGTTTTCTAACACTCTTTCTCAACATATGCATAAGATGAAGGAAGAAATCCATGGAATGAGGAGGGAAGGAAAAGAAGATCCTCTGAAAAGGTTTTCACATGAAGAAAGCCCCACTACTTCATCTGATGTGTGTGATCACTCAGCCACACAATCTGATCTACAACATTGTAGCATGCGTACATTCCTTGCAAGAGGAGAAGAGAGGGGAAAGACACCAAAGGAGGAGACTATTGATGAATATCTCCAGGAATATGAATCTCAGTCTAAAATATTCAGAGATAATATAAGCTTTCCAAAGTTTTTTCAATTCAAAGAAGAAAGAAGATCCAGTAGAACTATGAAGAGAAAAGGGTGCATGCAGCACACCTTGGGTAGAGATTTCCTACCTACTTTTGATGGGTCACTTGGGAGCTCAGCCAAGTCTTGGGTAAAGGAGCTGGACACATACTTTCAGCTGCATCATGTCTCTAAATAAGAAACCATAAGAGTAGCAGTGCTGCACCTCCAAGGTAAAGCATATATTCTTCTTCATTGAAGGGTATAAACATCTCTAATTATGCAAAGTTCACTGGAAGGTTAGTGAAGAGATTCGATTATATGCCATCTGGAAATTATTTGGATAAGAAAACTCATCCCAAGGAATCAGAACCTTTGCATGAGATGGGAAGTTCCATGCAGATAACTCCATTTCAAAACATTTCTAAAAGGGTTGAAGATTTGCTACATGATTTGCCAAAGGCAAAATCCCCACTGCAGCAAGGGAATTATTCTCAAGGAGAAGACACGAGTGTTACTCTTTCAAGGAGAGATCAAGAGGAAAGATCTCTTATTGATGGGGCATATTCCATTGATGAGGAGAAGAAATAAGAAGAACTGGAAGGTTCCTCCAGCACTGTAACAGCAGGAGGAGATCTCTTTTCATTGAGAGATGGAGCAAAAGCTATTGCTTCCACTGAGAGGGTCCTTGTATCTTTGCAAGAATGCCCTGAGGATATTATTCATGAAGAAGATAAGTAGCATGTGTCTATGATGATAGACAAAGAGACAAAACAAGGAAGCACCTAGATTGTGAAATCTTGCATAAGGTGGGTAATGACGAAGAAGATGGGGGAGTTGCTCCAACTTCTCCTTATCATTATACTTCCACACAACAATTAGAGATGGATTTTCACAGTGGAAGTAGTCATATTATGTTCCCATCTATTATTCACATGGTAATGAGCCATGAGACATCATAATCTTGTATTATACCACCTGGTATACCACCTGATTCAGATTTGATGGGAGATGTTTCATGCATTGGTGCTCCTTTCATAGATCCAAGAAGGGAGGGAGAATTAGAAGACCACGCTTTAGTGCTGAGAGTATGGGGAAAGTACAAGGAGAGGGAAATCATTTTTCCCTTAACTTCACTATCCATTCTCTCATCCCATACTGTGCTAAGATAAGATGCTGCAAGGATGAAGAATGACACCATCATGAAGCAAGGAATGCAATCCTTGAAATGGAAGACAAGCTTGTTTGGAGGATCCTCTTCCATACATGATGAGAGATGGTGGACACACATGAATACTTTGGAAAAACCTAGGAGGTTTTGGATAGATGGAAGCCTTCCATGGGAGGATGAATTCCAAGAACTTCCATCTTCTTTTGAGCATGTGCATGAGCAAGGGAAGCAGCAAGGAAGGACTGGCAACCTTCCACCTTGTAACCTTGGCATGGGAGATGTCAAGAAGAAGAACCAGAACATGACAGAAACTTCAGATGACACACTATCAGCGCTGTCATTGTTGGGCACACTAGATCCCTATTGGAAATCCCAACTATTGGTGGAATATTCCAAGGATCTTCATACTTGCATGATTCTTGATGACTGTTTGCATGAAGGGAGCTATTCAACCCTTGATGGAGTCATATATAATCATGGTATGATCTTCTTGTCTAGAACCTCCAAGCTCAAGGGGAAGCTTCTACATAGGGCTTATTAACAGTTCCATTTCAGCCACACCTATTCTATGAATCTCAACAATATCATATTGAGGAGATATTATTGGGAGAGCTTTGAAAGAGAACTATATCAGCATTGTCAGATATGTATGGACCTTGTGGAGTTGGAGCAACAATATGATTCTAAGGGAGAGTTAAATCAGCCCTCTCTTCCTTCCCTTGAAGGAGAGAGTAGATCTATGCACCACTCCATTGATAGGAGGAGACTTGTTGGTGAAGATCATATTTGTAGTACATATATTTTATATTATGACTTCATGCATTCTTACACCATGTTTTTACATGCCATGTCTCCAAGGAGGAGTAATATATTTTGTAAGCCTAACGGCCAATACTGGGTCCCAAAAATTTCTGAATTGGGCCACTCCCTTGGGAGAACAAGCAAGATTTTTCATCATGATAGGTGCTTCCCAAAGGCACCAAACATATCTCACACTTTCAGCTATGGTGAGATGGTATGGGATGCAAGTAAGTGGTGGGAGGACCACTTACCACATCTTGAATTTATGCATGTGGGGGATGTTCTGCGCTAGTTCGACATGTGGGACTATGATCCACCTCCATGTGCACACATTTATGTTTGTTTGTACATTATTTTGATCCCCTATGTTGATGATGTACTTGTACTTTTCAAGGGGATGGATGGAGAAAGGAGGGAAGGCATGCATGTGCCCTATGGGATGACTACACTCCTTATACTTTTTGTTCTACATTTCAGGGAGGGCATTGGGCAAACCATGTTTGCTTCAGGTGATGTATTGCTTCCTTGTGAGATGAGTTGTTTGCCTCTGATGAGAACATTATTCGGGCAAGTCATGGATGGATGGGTTGGTGAACACTCAGCTTATGTAGAGAGATGGATCCTTGATGGTGTCACCGATGGGGAAGGAGAAGTGTTGCAGCACTCACCCTATTAGTTGCTTGAGGACAAGCAAAATTTCAGAGGGGAGGACTGTAATATTCCCAATTAGTCCAAGCTAATGGGAATATACAATTTTTTTTTACTTTCCAATCTCATGAATAAAATTGTGAAGTAGGATCAATAAAACTCCTAAACAAAAAAATAAATCAATGCTCAATGTGAAAAAAGCTAAATATGAGCTATTTTCATAAACACCCTTAAGTGGGAAAGAGGCTGGATCAATTGACTAGGTCAACAGGACCAAATCAATAGCACTGTCTAGATGCAATGTATCTCCTAAAGGCACAACGCAGTCCATGTTGGAGGCCACTCATGTGAATGAAGCTAATTCATCAAGATGGTTTACGATTTGGAAAGAATTCCACATTATAAAAGAAAGAGGAGGACACCAAGGAGAGGGTTGATAATTTGATATTGCTGAAGGTATTGTCTATTTAGACATCCGTCATTCTCTAGCTATTTAGTTGAGAATAGTGCTGCTTAGCACTTGGGTGTTCCTAGTCGGGAATCCCACCTCCTTCCTAGAGTAGCTCTTGGAGGAGTCTTGTTGCATCTTGTCCACTATCAGGCAATTGGCCAAGCTTCATCTTCCAACCACAATTCAGATCCTATTGATCATTTGATTTTTTTTGTAAGCTGCAACAAGTGGAGGCTAGATCTACTCAGATCTAGGCAAATCTAGAGGCTCTTTTCAGTGGGGAAGTTGTCTATCCAATTGGCAAGAGGATTCTAGATCTGTGGAGATACCATTTTAGATATTGGCATCAGGAAAAACCAGTGCTAGAGCCTACAGTGCATTTTTCCTTCCATAACTGCGTTATTTGCAAGTATTCAGTTGTAGGGTGTTTTGATTGCATTTTGGAGGAGATATCTCCAGTGTTAGGAATCTTCCTCTCATAGTGGTGATCCATGATTGGCCATCCAATCCATGTTTGTTTCATATTTGATTCACTCATGTTTCTATTTACTGTATATTTTTTGAATATTGCTGCAAATCTGTAATTCTAGATCTCATATCTACTCCTGTACATTCATGTTTTGATCAAAACCCCAAGGGGAATCTGTAGAGGAGCTCATCTAGTGTACAGAAACGATATAGAAATATATTTTTGTACACAAATCTGTTCTAGATATGAACTATAATATATAGCTACTTCAACCCATAAAATAACGCTGTCAAGCTTTGCAGTCTCATATTGTTTTTGCAACACCTCAATCTTGAGGGATTCTTTCTGTAAATATTCTATTTTTCTCTTGTACATTGTATGGGCCACATTATAGATCTGTTTTACTAATGTACATGTAAATATTCAGCCTCCATATTTTTATTCTACTTTGACTCAGTGGGACTCCATTTTTTCTGAAGAAGAATTGTTGTGCATGACTACAACCCCATTATTTGGTTGTTTTTCAGCCATACTAGGTGGTGGGAGGTCTGTTTACCTCACCTAGTTTGATTTGTTTTTGCTCTCCTTATGGATTTAGACATTAGATCCATTGATCTAAGGGATCCAAGGGATGCAAAATTATTTCAGTGCACCAATTTCTGAAGAAAGCGTTATTCCAGCAGGCTTGCTGTGAATCCCAATTTTGGGATATTACAATCATGTTGTCTCTACTGGACCATTTACGAAATGGGGTATTGACTTCATGACCTATAACCCTCCTTCGTCCGAGGGGCATGGCTATATTATTATCGCAGTCAACTCTTTTACAAAATGGGCCAAAGCGATGCCTACATTCAACAACACAGGACAGACAGTTGCATTGTTTTTCTTCAACCATGTTATTGCACGGTTTGGGGTCCCACAAGCTATAGTTACGGATCATGGGAAGAATTTTCGAAACCATATGATTTCTGAATTGACTACCAAGTTAGGATTGTGACATGATAATTCTACTCCTTATCATCCACAATCAAATGGAAGAGTTGAGGCTATTAAAAAAATTCTTAAACAGATGCTTCAATGAATGATAAGAGTCCGTAAAAGGAACTGGCACTTGATCTTGTACTCCGCCTTGTGGGCATATCAAAACTCGCTGATAAAAGAGACCAGATTTACTCCTTTTCAATTGGTGTATGGTCTAGAATCTATCTTACTAATCCAATGTGAAATATCATCATTAAAGCTCGCAATAGACTTGTTACCTGACACCTCAGAAGAAGAAGTGTGTCTCCTTAACCTCATCCATCTATATGAAACACGTCGTGAAGCCCAATTGGCCAACGAAGCACATAAGAGACATATAAAAGCGCAATATGACAAAAATTTCCAGCCTCGCATCTACTTAGAGGGCGACTTGGTCCTTCTTTATGATCAAGAAGCTGATGTAATAGGTACAGGGAAATTCGAGCCATTATGGCATGGCCCCTATATTTTCAAAAGAGTTCTTGCTAAGGGTTCCTACGAGTTAGTTGATTACGATGGAATTCCATTGTCACAGGCTAGAAATGGGTTGCATTTGAAATGTTACTATGCTTAATCATGAGCGTAGTAATTTTTTGTATTATATTATTTCTATGATGTTGATTTGCATTCACTATCTTAATTTGTTTTTAGAGTTTTCTTCACATTAGTAATACGCTTTACATTTCATCGCAGATGAATGAATCTTTAGAACCATTTGTTGGATATGCTAATGGTGCTAGTCATATTATGCATAATTTATCCTCTGCAGCGTGGGCCATTTTTGCTCCGAACGACGAGTTAGTGAGTTTTCAAGGGATTTGTATTGGTACATCGATGAACAATATCGTTGAGTATAGCACGTTGATCAAAATTCTCTCTGATTCCATTTCATTTGGTATTAACCGCATAATCATAAGGTTAGACTCACAACTTTTGGTACTACAAATTACTAGTATTTATACTATTAGAAATCCAACACTTAGATTGTTCCTAAGAGTTCGAATTTTGGAGAGACATTTTGATTTCATTCAATATCAACACATTTCCATAAATTTGAACACTTTAACTGATTCATTAGCGAATAAAGTTTTAGACAGACATTTGTGACATAGGTAAAGAAAACATTCACATCATTGAATAGGACTGCGCATTAAACATAGGAAAAACTCTGAAAACACATAGATAGATAGTTATAGGTTTTTTAAAACATTTGTGCCCAAGACACATTGGTCATCTGACCTTAAAATGTATGAAAAATGTCACAAGTAAACTAGTGGTACTCATGGTAACATGCTATAGATCTAGCAATCCTATGGAGCAACCGCATCCAACGGTTAGGAACCCCAATAGTGTGTCGCTGTGGTCGCATGGGTAACTCTTCGATCTAGAAATTCGGAATCCCAAAGGTAAATCCCTCTATGTGTTGTTGAAGCTTAGCTATAGTCTCAGTCATATCAAGGTCCTGAAGGACTGCTCTCCCGACAGCCCTCTCTGCTAGCACATCTGCTTCGCGCTCTGGTTCCTCTATGGTTGAACGTGACCAATATCTACTTTACATTAAACATTTATTTTAGTATTGGGAAGAAATAAAAACACAAAAACATTGTATAAACCTTATAAAAATAAAAAAACATAGTCGAATCATTCTTACCCATTGCACCCCACTGAGCACCTTCTGGTAATACTAGATCTGGATCTCCTCGGAAATCGACGCCTGCATATGCATACTCATCGATGGCGATGATATTTCACCGGAACCAGGCGAAGAATGCAGTTGAGAACACATTGGTCGATTGCCCTAAATGCCTACCCATGAGTTCTACGCATCTCTGCATTCAAGGATCTCTAGGACTAGATATATCCAATGTTACATGTTCTGGCTACATCAATGGAATTCGTTCCAAAGCGAAGGTGATAAGGATTGAACCATAACTGAAATTTTTCTTCCTTCCTCCCTTTGCTTTATTTAGTTGTTCCTTTATCTAGGATAGAATAGCTTCAAACCAGTTGAAGACTATTGGCTCTAAGCACTCTAGTGCATACTGCATATACGATCGGTTCGCTACATGTAGTGTAACGGTGCCTACAAGTTTAGCAATCGTGAAAAGGATGGTTCTCAAAGACAAATCCCTGACATCTCGGATGTTTATTTTTCCATCTTTGCTACATTCTAACCCTGGATAGCAATACTGCATAACATAATCCGTCATTGTTTCTCCTTCAACGATAGACCATGTGAGAGAAATGGACAAACCTCTCCTTGACAAAACTGTGAGAAAATACACATCCTCAATTGTTATTGACAACACTTGATTTTTTATGTGAAATGCCTCTATCGCCAGATCCCATGCTTGAACTAAGAACTCCAAGAGTTCCATTTGTTGCCTCATTCCCGACAATTTGAAGTACTTAAGTAGCCCGCAATCTCTTAAGACTCTTACAGTACCCAAATCATTCAAGGCAATCATATCGTTTCTTCATGTTCTCTTTCTCTCCTTGTAATTGTCATTATAATCTGATGGAAAACTGAAAATCAACAATAAGATCCATTAGATTCCATTCATTGCAAAAAACTAGGAAACTTTTGGACATAGTATGAAAACCAAAAACTTGAACTGCACCCAACGCACTCCCCGGGCTAAGACATTGCATTGCACATGTAGGTACACTTCACTATACCTGCTATGCAATGCAGGTTTTGACATTCAGGGGTGTGTTTCCCTCATTTTGGACAAAATTTACCCTAGGGGCCTTAAAAACCTAAAAATTTGAAAGGAATGGGAATGAAATGAATACTGAAAGGAAAAGGAGGTTCATGCTACTAACCTGGATAAAACAGCGACGAAATCCATCCATAGAAATGACCGCAATCAATGACTGAAGTTCAGGGAAAAAATCAGGTTCAGAGCTCCAAAATGCAAATGGTAACTATGGAATGGTAAAAATGAATAGTGAAACTACTTTTTATAGTCATTTAATTGTTTGAAAGTTAAATTTATTGCTATGAATATAGTTTTATTATGTTTTTATCCTGAAACAAGTATTTTTAATCCATTTGATGTTGTTCTGAACAGGAAATACAACTGATGAACAGATAAGTCGTGCAGATTTATTTAAAGAATGACTTGACCACAAATCATACTTTTTCTCCTTATTTTTCTAGCTTTGTTAAAAATGAAATAGGATGTGAAGCGCACTTTTATCTCTTTTTCGAGCTTCGATAACAGCAAAAAAGGAACCCCTGGAGTCTTCTTTCAGCCCTTTTCAGACTCCAATAATGTGAAAAGATTGCCGAGCACTTGTCTTTTCGAGCTCGTTAAAGTAAATGAATTGATATCTACTCAGTATAATTTTAACCCTTTTCTGAACTGAGATGGATTATTTACGAAAAAGGAATACCTTGTTTAAACATGACCAAAGAAGTTCTCTAAGATATTATTTTACACTTTTTCAAATCTGAGTGAAAAATTTACGAAAAAGTACTTTTGGAGTTCTCTTTCGTCTTTTTTCTCAGACTCTCTAAATATGAAGAAGGATTGGGCTATCACTGTCGTTAAGCTCGTTAAAACATAAAATAGTGATGGGCTTGTCTATCATGGCAAGAATTGAGTTTCAGTCATCGCTAGACTCGTTAAATTATTAAATAATGATACATTATTCACGCGAAGGGTTGAATTATAGATCAAGAAAATGTTATCCTCCTCCATCTTGTTAAAAAATAAAGAGGTACTGGTCGACAAATGACGAGGGAAAATTTGGGAAAATTAAGCAAAGTTTCTTTTTGGTAGCAAGTCACTCTTGAACATGACACTTCTTTCACTCCATATCCGTGACTGTTTGGGTTGGGTAATCATCTTGACAGTTCATTCATACCTATGGTTCATCATACCTTGACTTTGGTTTTGGGTCAATGCTGCCAACTCATCACAGTGTTGCCGATATGTTCAAGAGAAGTCATCCAGTGATTAAAAACTCATCCATCTGCAATACTCGCAAAACCTTCATTTTCATGACCGTCATCCCTAAAAAATGCTATATAAAGTCACACCCTTGTCTCCGAAATCAGTAACTCCTGTTTTGCAATAAGGTGACTTCCTATCAACAAAAAATAAATATATAGGAAGTTCACTTAGAAACATTAGATTCGAGTACCATTAGGCTTGTTACAGCATCAACAAGATCCTCACTTCCAGACCTTTGACCGAAAGATTTTTTTTGGAATTCAACATCAAATCATCTATTCATGCCTTACGAAATGTATTTCAGTACCTTGAGGGCCAGTGAAATTAATGGTGGTTCTCTTGCATTTGTTAACAACTCACATCATTGGCTGATAATCAAACGATGTCTTTCCATGTTCAACGACAAATTATATATTCGCATGGCTAGAATTGTACCCGAATGATCGAGTGAACGAGATAAGAAGACCCCGGATCTAGTTTCAGCCATCCGGACTATGATTTTAGGATTGTTGTAAACATCATTTGTACGATGACCTTACATGCAGATTGTCATCCAAACATGGGCCTATATCTGTAGGCATGTCTGCATCTGGGCAACATTCCAATGTAGACGACTTTCTGAATTATGTACATGTTATTAGATTGTTTTATGTGCTGAACATGGGAATGCCTACCCTCAACAATTATGATCAATAGAGGATATATCATGGTGTAATGTATTGTAATATTGATGCAGGTGACCACTCCGGTTCATTTCCAGACTCATCACAGTGTAAAGCATCTCAATCAAATGTTCTTATTATTTGGATCTCATACTTTTAGGGGGAAATTGTTATAGGTCAATTTGGGCACCATTCCTAATGACCTGGTTAACTGGGCATCATCTCTAGGACCAATGATCAAGGGTCTATCATTCCCTATCATTTCAGTTGCTACATGTCCTAAGACAAGAAACAAGACAAATCAAGAAAGACTTTCATCAAGAAAACATTTCCATGGTTTGAAGCTTATTATTTAGCATATGAGTGCTCACCAACACAGGCTCTAAGGGGCCTAAGTGCATTGAATATGCAGGTAGCTCCATGAAAGGCTACTCTGCAAAGCACTTCTCAACATTCACAGGTGTGTTGGTCACATTGGGAGTGAAATTCTCATTGTTCCGGAATCTCCACTTGGCCAGTGCCTTCTAGAAGATTTCACATGTGTCAAGCTTCAGATCCAAGTGTCCATTTGACATCTGCATGACTGGAAAAATGTCTTACCTATTATTGGAAATTCATTTATTGTAAAACAACCTATAGTTCATCTATAAATTGAGCACAAATCTAAGTGTTTGAGAAGGAAGAATTTGAGTAGAGAAATGCTGGAGGATTTTCAATTGAGAGCTAGATTTGTGAAGCTATTGCTGGAGAGATTTATACTGTGATGAGGCTTGGGAACTTTGCTGGAAGGTCACTTCAAATCAGTCACTAGGTTGTAACCTCTCCTTCTATCATCAATAAAGAGTACTTCTTATTTTTTCCCTACATACATCTGTATTGATTTAGATTTTCCATATTGTAAGATCTTGGTTGATGAATGTAGTTTATGCTTTACTGATTTAGATAACTAGCTTGAATAGATATCTATATTATTACATCTTCTATTGTTTCAGTGTTCTTTCTTGTAGGAAGCATTCAGTTCACAAACTGCTTGAATTTAAAGCTGCAACAAAAGCGATAGAAGGAGCCATTTGGAAGCGACTGAACAAGTAAGCCTCCAATCCTCTCTGTATATCTATTCTAAGTTAGGAGAAATAGTAGTATAGTATTTCACCTATTGTTCCAGACTAGCACCTATCTAGGGAAGCGTAATTTATCCGTAGATTACAATTCTGACCCAACAATACTGCTGCAGAAATAACGTTGTGGATGAAGGAGGATTCTTGGCCTCAAGCCTGGATGTGGGGAAAATAAGTACAAGCTCCTTCAAGAGGCCTCTCAATAAAGGAGAAGGAATTCCTAAATAGGAATGCCTTGTGCTAAGCAGCAAAACAATCTCAACTAAGCAGTTGAAGAAAGAAAAATAGTCTAAGCAGACACATAAAAATATCATTCATAAGATGTCTTCCTATGGCTTCCTTTCCCTCCTTTTAAACATGTGTGAGCTTTCTTGCCTTGGGCCCCACTCATTATGGTTTCCTCCACCAAGGAATCTTCCTCCCACTATCTCTGCGATGTCTCACAAGATGATCTCCACCTCCTATCCCAATGATGTTGACTTGGTCAAACTTGACCTTGCCCACATGAAAAGGTCCCTGTTCACACATGAAGGTGTGAAATCAAGCTCTTATTCTGATCCCCTTTCACATTATGAGGGATTTTTTTCATATTTTTACTATGCGTGGGCTTCCTTACCCATTTATTCGTCTCCTAAGTGAAACAAACAAAATTTAATATTCCAATTTGTTGCATGCAAATTTTGGAATATTACAGTCCTCCCCTCCCAAATGTTTCTTGTCCTCAAGAAAATGCAATGATACAACTGAGAAGTCTTCCCTCCTCCTACTATAGCATCCACATATGATGATCTCCTCCAAGGAATGAGATGTTTTCTCATCAATGAATCTCCATATTGCCCCTCCCAAGCATGCAAGCTAGACAAATAGCTATCATCATGAATAAGTAAAGTACTCAAGGAGGCAATAAGGTTTTGACTAGAGGTCCTCTCAAGGCATGGAGTCTGAAATGTATTGGGAAACATACTTCCCATGTGGATCTTCCATCTGCAAGAAATCATCCTGTGATGTCCCTTTTTCAGAAATATCACAAGTCTGTGCCAGAGATGGACTGTGGGGGAATTTACCAGATATGTCACCTTCTAGAGAAGGGTGAGATCTGGAGGCTTGCTAGCCCTTTGCAGACTCTATCTACAGATATGTGAAATTTCCTAGTAGGAATGGCTAGCAACCCAAGCCTGGAAAATGCATTTCCTAGGAATGGAGGCAGCAGGATTTGATCCTTGGTCTGGGATCCTTTGAATATATCTATCTAGAGCTGAATTCCAAGAGTGGGCTCAAAAAAACTGTCTCTAGGAGCTTGAGACAAGTCTCCTTTGCCTGTTTATCTTCACAAAATACCAAATGAAGAGGGCTGCATCAGCAATGATCATATACTAGCATAGTAGCATTATATGAGATAGAAAATGTACATGAAACCATAATAGTCACTGAATATATGTAGCCGCAAGAAAATATACAAATACTTGAGGAATCACTCACTCAAGCTAAGCAAAGAACCCCTCAATGGCATGCATATGGAAACATATCAAAATATAGCTACACAAGGATACTTGTGACTAAAACTGCGCAGTCAATATATGGTACTACTGCATATATAATGTCAACACATGTATATGGAAGTATAAAGCTCAAAGAAATATGGGGGAGCAAGATCTCAACCCCTGAAATCAATAATGCATCAATCCTTGGAAGGATTGGCTGAAATGTACAAAAAGGAAAAATGTCGGAGTTTCTTCCTCTGAACTGGAATAGCACTACAACTCAGAAAATGGAAAGATATGGCTGAAACTCTGAATACATCTCCTCCAATGGATCTTTCAATGGAAAGGCTGATCCAATCCTTGAAGATCTTTCCCTCCAACTAGTGGTGCAAACCCCACTACAATTCTGCTCAGAAATAACACAGTCAAAGGAAGGGACTGCACTGTGAATGATGAGAGGAGCTGTGCCTGATGCAAAGATATAGAAATTGGATCTGAAAACTCCTCTGGTGGCCTCTCGGATGCGAAGAATCTGTTAGCCACCTATAATATTTTTGATATACCAAAAGGTGGCTAAGATCTTTTTGAGCCTCCAAGGAACAAATTTTATCACTAAAAATTGTTGGCTCTTGAAGACTCCTTGTAGGCCTCATGCCTTTGTCCAAAATCCTCTTTTGCTGTCCCATTTTTATACTCAGGAATTTCTGCTGATTCCAACTGAAAGACTGCTAAAAGATCGTCATTTCTCCTCTTCTCAAAACCTTTCATCTGCTCCCCTTTTTCTCCATCAAAACTACCTTGTTTTCATAAGTCCTCTTCTTTCCATTTATGAAAATTTCCCCTTTCATAGTTAAAAATTCACTTTTTAACTATTTCGGAACCCCCAAATCCATTTAAAACCTTCAAATTTTTCATAAAAAACAAAGTTTCATTGCTATGGAACTACGCCCCTTGGGCTAAGCCCTAAACCACTTCCCCACCATACGCTTTGGGTCTGGAACCACTTGCTAATACGTTAAGGTGCTAATCGCATCGGAAAGAATCAAAGACGCAAGTCTTTGCCATACTCCAAAAGTTCCGATTGCGATTAGCCTTGCTGCTTAAGACCCCCGATCATATTATTATTTTCATATAACCCTGAGCCCGCCCTCGGCGATTAAACCTTGTGAATATTTAATTTCTGACCCTTTTTCCTTTGTAAATTACAAAAACCCTCTTTTCCAAAGTTTTGATGTAATGAGCCAAAGTCACATGTTAAAAATAAAATGGTTAGATCAAAAAGACCGATCGCGCAATCGCAATCGGGGAATTTTCAGTGGGTTGACCGGAAAGACCAGGCCCGCGATTCCGATTGCGATTGGCCTTTGATGTACTAAGCCCCGGGCCCTTTGCGTTCCATATATCTGAAGGCCCCGCAGGCAGGCGCCTATTCTTTGTATATATTTTATTTCCGCCCTGATCCATTAAACCTTCATTTATATTAAAAACTTGGGGTTTTGATATGTTATAAGGGTTTCTGCCAGTTCTTTCTAGAAACTAATCTCCACCGTTGATCGTAAGCCGATCAAACGGCCAGCGCCCAATCGCATCGGGGTTTTCCATTGCATACACTTGTTTGCACCCGCCGATCGGCCATCCCCCGATTCACTCTCCGCCGTCGATCTGATCTGCAGATCGACGGACAGCGCTTCAACGCATCGAAGTTTTCCATCGCATGCCTTTATTTTTTCCCCTGATTGATGTTCCTCCGATTCGCTCCCCGCCATTGATCTAATCCTCGGATCCAACGGCTATCGCTTAATCGCCTCTCCCCTCCCGATTGCGCAATCGCATTGAAGTTTTTTGTTTAAATCGCACTCTTTCCATCATCCCTCCGATTGCGACTACCCCGATTCATTTCCCACCATTGATCTGAATCTCAGATCGACAGTCTGCGCTAAATCACATCGCATGTTTCAAATCAGTGCATTTGCTCGCTACCCCCGATTAAGACCCTCCGATTAGATCTGGACCGTCCACGTGTCCAGATCGGACGGTCCAAGCTACTCCTCCTTATTCTTCTCCCGCTATCCTTTTTGCCTTTCTATGCAGATCTCCACCATTGGTTGCTTTCATCCGACGGATACGCTCCTCCCCCGCCATCTGAAGCAGTTTAAACCGACTTCCATAGGATTTATTAACTATTTTTGTGTTTTGCAGGCATTTTAATGGTTTTCTATTGTATAATGAAAGAAAACCGAGGGTTGGGAAAGACGTTTCCTGCGCCTTCAAGCTGTTAAAGAGAACCATCTGCGGGGTTTCGCTCCATTGTTTTCTTAATGCTTCATGGGCATTGATGCCTTTAAAAATCCCAGTGCAGCCTGCACATCGACAAGACACTGTTTTAATTCAAAAACAGTTAAAGAGTATCAGTTTGAAGACAGAGCACAGCAGATGAAGATTGAAGACGTTTTTTTTGGGGGATTACGGCTAAGACCATTATCAAAAGCCTAATCCCCAATATAAAACACAGTTTAAAGGAAAAACCTAAAGTGTTTCATCAGACAGAAAGCCTCCACCGCCACATCTGAGGCAAATTGATTCCTCAGCTACCACCGAGCCACCTGTTGCCTCAAACCTTTCAAAACAGAGGCCGAAGTTATTGAAGAAAATCAAATATTCGCCTCCAGCGCAGCCAGGGAGTTACTTCTGCAAGGAAATCAATGCAGAAAATATCTGCGGAGTTACTCCAAACATTACATAAAGCCTCAAAGTCAAATAAAGCTCCCACTGAGCTTAATCCATAAATGTAAAATAGTTAATACAATGTTCCACCTGTGAACTTCTTCATCGAGCCCCTCAAAGGGCTGAGAAGTCTTCACTCTGCATTAACTGTCCTTGAGATATTTTGTTAAAATCTCACCTCCTCATCTTCCTATAAGTACTTCTACAGAAGATGAGAAATTGTTGGTTGCAGAACTTTGAAATACACTTGAGCTCGAGAATTCTATTTGTACATAGTGTTCACTGGCCCTTGAAGCTCTGTTTGCACTAGAGTAGTTAGGTTGAATAGTGAAGATGATTGCTGAACTGAAACATTGGACTTGAAGATTGTAACTAGTTTGACATCAATATAAAAGTTGTTTCTTGGGATCCTGGTCTATGTTGACAGTGATGTTATTCTCATTTGTAACTCGTTATTTTATTTCTGTTTTCATGTTGTTTCATTTTCCACTGTAAAGAACAGTTTAAACAGGGTTAGGACCTACTGTATATCAGTAACCTTCTCTGGCTGAGAAATCTTTATTTGAATGTTTTCTTCCGATCTGTGTTATTTAGGAATGACTTAATTTAGTTTAGGCATGAGAATGATAGCGTTCCCTCGTCTTATTGTTTTAGCTGAATATTATTTCTTAATGTTACTTTCAGTATACGTTGTGTAAAGATGAACTGAAGGAAGATATGGTTAGCCCTGGTCCCAGACTAGTCTGCATAACTAACTGATTGTTTCCCTTGGAATGTGTTAAAAGCTGGCTAGTTTAGAAGCACTTACTAGATCTTAGACCATTCTGTGATTATCTTTGTGTTTCCCCTTGTTTTGTATGTTTTCTATTGGAAGTTTGTCAAAGGCTGGTTGGTTTAAAAGTACTTACCAGATCTTAGTCTGCTTTCGTGTCCTTCTTAAGTGTCTGTCAAAGGCTGACTGGTTTAAAAGTACTTATCAGATCCTAGGCTGCTCTTCGTTCTGCATCTGTTTAATTCCCCTTCTTGATGTATCACTCCATTCCATAAATCAAACTTTAAAGAGATCCTTAGACATAGATGACTTGCCCTTTGGATCACACTTGATGTTGTTGTTCAATTAAAGCCCAGATATGACTCCATAGCCCAATGGACTAAAAACCAGCGTTATATCTATCTATCTGCCAAAACTGTTCTATTTGCTTACAACTTCTCACTTTTGAAACTTTTTGCACTTAGGACTTTCCCCTCAAGTAACATTTCATGCTCAACCATCCAAAACAAAACAAAACAAAACCCTTGGCCTTCATAACTAACCTAATATCATTACCTTAAGCTTTTCAAAGACAATATCCATCTTTGTACATATTGGAGAGATCCCTCTCCGGATTCAGGAGGGCTAGATCCTAGAATCCCAAAGTTGGTTGAAATGATGTTAACTCTGTGATTGGACTCTCCCAATCTTGCTAATAAATTACAGAGACCTAACATTTCTGGCGACTCTGCTGGGGAAATCGAACCCAGAATCATTTTCATTTAAAAGATAATCATACGACGTCAGAGATTTGGTTCATAGAGCATTTGCTTTATTAACCAGAGTAAAAAGCAGCCTTTTCAAGCACTGCCTATTATAGGTAATCATGATGGAACTTGTTTGAATCAGTGACAAACTAGGTAAACCCTAGGTTTCTCTTAAGACTTCATCTAACCTTGAAAAATCAGCTGGCTTAGCCATAAGAGTAGACTGCCTTTGTCTCACAACCTTAGCTAAGTTTTGAAACAAAGTTAGGACATTCTTAACAACCACAAAACTGAAAAATGACTTATAAAAACCTAAAAATATTTCAGATTGGAATTAAATAAACATGGTGGTGGACCATAAGACCTTTTACCTCTGAAAGGAGCTAAAATTTCCACTTGGCAACTCCGCAATCCTAGCAGACCTTAAGACTCCACTGGGAATAACCCTCATTACTATACTCTCCTTCAAACTCAGTCAGAGGACTGTAGGATTGAAATTTGTGTAAAACAGATTAGTTAACCTCTCAAAGATTGTCATACCTGGTTGAACTTTTCTTGTTATTTGGGTCTAAAAAATTACAGCATAGTGGCTCCTAGAAAGATTCACACTAGAGCCCATCCTGACCCTGATCCACCTGAGATAGTTGATAACCTAGAAAGCATCCTTAGGAAGTCTCCTAAGATTAAATCTTCAATTGTTTTCATATCACCCTTGTAAAACGTTTTACCTCCTTAGGAGAGAAAAATTTTCCACCTGGCGACTCCACACTCTGAAACTCCCAGAAGACCAAATGACTCCACTGGTAGAAGACCCTGAACTGATTGACCGGACACAGTGACCTCTTTTCTGATTTACAAACATGATTCCGAGAATACAACGAAGATATGCCCCAATGAGTAGAAATCATATCCCTGGGTTTCCACATAAGATGCCCCGGGTGAATTGGGATGACAACCTGCCTGTTTTCCAAGGTGAAAAGTTTGATGACCCTCTATTACATCTCATCAGATTTCATATACATGTATGGAAGTTGAAAGTTGAATGGCATGAAGACTGCCTAATGAAAATGTTCATGTTAACATTAGAAGGAAAAGCTAGGGATTGGTATGAATGCTTAAGATCTAGTAGTTTGTTTTCTTTAAGAGACCTTGAATATGTGTTCTATGAGAACTATGAAGAAAACGCTACGTCATTATCATGGGGTGCAATATATTACGATCCATCACAAAACATCACCCAACACATTATAGATAATGAGGAAGCTTTGGAAGAGATGCATCCTAAAGATCTTTTAACAACCATTCATGAGTTTAATATCCTATTGAATTTTTTTTTAAAAATAGATGAATCAGTTGAGGAAAAGATGATCCAAGCAGTAAAAAACATTCCTCAAGATATCCATGAAAACTCAAATATTGATTCATCATCCCTTATAGCCGAGGCTCAAGAAGACATCCAGCCTCAAAATCAGTCTTCACAAGAGACAGAGAACTGTTGTACTCCTGTTCAAAGGAACATAGAAACATCCTTCCCTTTGACAGAAAAAGAGATAGATCAGACTATTTATAAACAGTCAGTCTCTGAAATTTTTTGTGAAACAAACACTCTTGTCCATTCACATAAAGAAATTTTTTGTATAGATTTAGAAAGTTATCTTGTAGATCAGTTAGAAGAAAAGAAAACTGATGACCCAATATGTTCGACTGACAAAATTGTTTATTCAGATGATTTTCCGAATTTCGATCAGTCTGATGATGATGATGATGAGTTCCAAAAAAAAACTAATCATGCAGGGCAACCAGCGTTTGATTGGTGTTATCATTTTCACCATCACCAGCTTGAAAGCCAAAAACATCCGTTTCAATCCATCACTAATGGCTTTCACATAATTGGAAATCAGCAGCCTTTCAACTCAGAAGGTGAAGAGAAGAGCAATAAAGAAATTTTTGAGCAAAAAGAGCTTTCTCTTGAAAAAGAGGAAACCTTTAAATACTCCCCTGCTCAAGAATATAATAACCTCTTCATACAAATTAATCCACTGAATACAAGCATACCAGGGTTACCAGAGGACAACACTGTTAAATATGATGAGTCCTCCAGTTCAGAGGATGATGAAGATGAAGGAGAAAAACAAATAGAAGACTATCTTGCTGTGGATATATCATCTTCTCAAGAAGAAACTTCTCCCTTCACTGATATTAGTCTGTCATTTAAAGAGCCTGAATTTATATCAGAAGCAAGCATAGATTCAAAGAAAGAAGATATTTCACTATTTTCTATTTTGCAGGTTAAGAATGATGATACTTCAAAGCTACATACTGAAGAGATAGTCTTCAAAGCTGATGTCTTAGAAGTAGATGATCTACCAATTGTGGAGAATCAAAAGGAAGAGAATCTTCATCTTTTCTTTGTTGATCCTATGGAAGAGTATGTGGAAATCCCGACTGGCTCAAATTATCAAGCATTGACCCTTTGCAAGAGCCAGAGACATGAAAAGCTGTCACCTTTTGTGATAGCCTTGACATTGAAGGTTAACCTTAAATATGTTCTATGGATACCTCTGACAAGCAGCCAGAGTTACTACTTATTCTTGACATTACTCAACTGGCTTCATTGGCACTTTTGTATCATATGAATATGTAAATACTCCATGTTTAGAATAGGTTAGATAGGAATTTAAATAAAGCTCAGTTCCGAACATGTAGTTAGTTGTTGTTTTCTGCTTTGGAGAAAAATCAAGGATCAAAAAATACAAAAACAAAGAAAGAAAGAAAAGAGGGCAGAAATGAAAAACAAGAAAGGCACAGCCCCATGCCAAAAAGAGAAACAAATCTGAAAGTGTGCAAGATTAAATGCCACTCCTGCAAAACACACTTCTAGTTAGTCAAACTATTTAATCTTGACTAATTAGCTTTCAATTTTCTGTTGATAGGGTAGTGAATTTGACTTGCCAAACCGTTTAATCTTGGCTTATCAGTAGATATATTAGGATAGAAATTAAGGTTCAAACAAACTCAAAATCTGAACCAAAGTTTCCAAAGAGAGATGACTAAAAAAATGTTTTATTTTCTGAGTCATAAAAAAGGAAAAACTGGTTCTAATTTGCTCAAAATCTGAATCAGATATCAAGAAAGAGACAACTCAAAACAAAATTAAAAACAGAGCTGTAATGAAGAGAGAAGGCCATAATAAGAAGCTTTCAGATCTTAAGCCTTCAAATTTTGATGTTCATTTCCGCAAATAATAATCTATGTGCAGCTTGTTTTTATGCCATAGATCATAGCAAGTCGAACAGCTCAATCTTGACTTGACTATTTTTAAATTTCTGTTGTAGAATTTAGAGAATGAAAGTTTGTTGGACTGTTTAATCCCAACAGACTGTAGACTAGGTAGAGAAATATCTGAGCTCAACTGTTTGATCTGAGTTCAGGGAGAAATAAGGATTAGAAATAGATTAGATTTCCTGCTTTCAAAAGAATAAAATGTTGTGAATAGGGTTTGCCAATCCAAGTGCACTCCGATGAAGAAAAAATGCTAGATCTGTAGGATTGGGTAGGTAGCAAGCTTTTTGATAAAGGTCCATTGTTTTCATGGCTGCCAAATTTGTTTTTTGAGAAGATTATTCAATCACAGAAGGACAACCCAATGGATGAGGCAACTAATCAGCCTCCCAGAAATCAAGTCTGAATTCTTGATGCCTTCAAGAAGGCACCATCCCCAAGTGGAGCCACTGTTATCCACCTATAATATTTTTTATATACCAAAAGGTGGCTAAGATCTTTTTGAGCCTCCAAGGAACAAATTTTATCACTAAAAATTGTTGGCTCTTGAAGACTCCTTGTAGGCCTCATGCCTTTGTCCAAAATCCTCTTTTGTTGTCCCATTTTTATACTCAGGAATTTCTGTTGATTCCAACTGAAAGACTGCTGAAAGATCGTCATTTCTCCTCTTCTCAAAACCTTTCATCTGCTCCCCTTTTTCTCCATCAAAACTACCTTGTTTTCATAAGTCATTTTCTTTCCATTTATGAAAATTTCCCCTTTCATAGTTAAAAACTCACTTTTTGACTATTTCGGAACCCCAAAATCCATTAAAATCCTTGAAAATTCTCATAAAAAATCAAAGTTTCACTGCTATAGACCTAAGCCCCTTGGGCTAAGCCCTAAACCACTTCCCCACCATACGCTTTGGGTCTGGAACCACTTGCTAATACGATAAAGTGCTAATCGCATCGAAAAGAATCAAAGACGCAAGTCTTTGCCATACTCCAAAAGTTTCGATTGCGATTAGCCTTGCTGCTTAAGACCCCCGATCATATTATTTTCATATAACCCTGAGCCAGCCCTCGGCGCTTAAACCTTGTGAATATTTCATTTCCGACCCATTTTTCCTTTGTAAATTACAAAAACCCTCTTTTCTAAAGTTTTGATTTAATGAGCCAAAGTCACATGTTAAATATAAAATGGTTAGATTAAAAAGACCGATCGCGCAATCGCGATCGGAGAATTCACAATGGGTTGATCGGAAAGACCAGGCCCACGATTTCGATTGCGATTGGCCTTTGATGTACTAAGCCTCGGGCCCTTTGCGTTCCATATATCCGAAGGCCCCGCAGGCGGGCGCCTATCCTTTGTATATATTTTATTTCCGCCCTGATCCATTAAACCTTCGTTTATATTAAAAACTTGGGGTTTTGATATATTATCAGGGTTTCTGCCGGTTCGTTTTAAAAACTAATCTCCACCGTTGATCGTGAGTCGATCAAACGACCAGTGCCCAATCGCATCGGAGTTTTCCATCGCATGCATTTGTTTGCACCCGCCGATCGGCCATCCCCCGATTCGCTCTCCGCCGTCGATCTGATCTGCAGATCAACAGACAGCACTTAATCGCATCGGAGTTTTCCATCGCATGCATTTATTTTTTCCCCCGATTGCTGTTCCTCCGATTCGCTCCCCGCCGTTGATCTAATCCTCGGATCCAACGGCTATCGCTTAATCGCCTCTCCCCTCCCGATTGCGCAATCACATTGGAGTTTTTTGTTTAAATCGCACTCTTTTCCTCATCCCTCCGATTGCGACTACCCCGATTCATTTCCCACCGTTGATCTGAATCTTAGATCGACGGTCTGCGCTAAATCGCATCGCATGTTTCAAATCAGTGCATTTGCTCGCTACCTCCGATTGAGACCCTTCGATTGAATCTGGACCGTCCACGTGTCCAGATCGGACGATCCAAAACTGCTCCTCCTTATTCTTCTCCCGCTATCCTTTTTCCTTTCTATGCAGATCTCCACCGTTGGTTGCCTTCATCCGACGGCTTCGCTCCTCCCCCACCATCTGAAGTAGTTTTAACCTATTTCCGCATGATTTCTTAACTATTTTTGTGTTTTACAGGTGTTTTAATGGTTTTCCATTGTTTAATGAAAGAAAGCCGAGGGTTAGCAAAGACGTTTCCTGTGCCTTCGAGCTATTAAAGAAAACCATCTGCGAGGTTTCGCTTCATTGTTTTCTCAATGCTTCATGGGCATTGATGTTCTTAAAAAAGCCCAGTGCGGCCTGCACATCGACAAGACACTGTTTTAATTCAAAAACAGTTAAAGAGTATCAGTTTGAAGACAGAGCACAACAAAAGAATATTGAAGACAATTATTTTGGGGATTACGGCTAAGACAGTTATTAAAAGCCTAATCCCCAATATAAAACATAGTTTAAAGGAAAAACCTAAAGTGTTCCATCTGACAGAAAGCCTCCACCACCACATCTGAGGCAAATTGATTCCTCAGCTACCACCGAGCCACCTGTTGCCTCAAACCTTTCAAACAGAGGCCGAAGTTATTGAAGAAAATCAGATATTCGCCTTCAGCGCAGCCAGGGAGTTACTTCCATGAGGAAATCAGTCACGAGAAAATATACGAGATTCTCCAAGCATTACCTAAAGCCTCAAAGTCAAATAAAGCTCCCACTGAGCTTAATCCATAAATGTAAAACAGTTAATACAACGTTCCACCTGTGAACTTCTTCATCGAGTCCCTCAAAGGGCCGAGAAGTATTGAACCTGTATTAATTATCCTGAGAGATATTTTCTCAGATCACCTCCTCATCTTCCTATAAATACTTCTACAAAAGATGAGAAATCATTGGTTGCAGAACTTTGAAATACACTTGAGCTCGAGACTTCTATTTGTACATAGTGTTCACTGGCCCTTGAAGCTCTGTTTGCGCTAGAGTAGTTAGGTTTGAATAGTGAAGATGATTGCTGAACTGAAACATCGGACTTGAAGATTGTAACTGGTTTGACATCAATATAAAGTTGTTTCTTGGGATCCTGGTGTATGTTGGCCGGTGATGTTATTCTCATTTGTAACTCGTTATTTTATTTACTGTTTCATGTTGTTTCATTTACCATTTGTAAAGGCTTGATTTAAACAAGATAAGGACCCTCTTGTATATCCATAAAAGCTACTACTGGTGAGAAATCTTTATTTGAATGTTTTCTTCCAATCCGTGTTATTTAGGAATGACTTAATTCAGTTTAGGCATGAGAATGTTGGCGTTCCCTCGTCTTATATTTTTAGCTGAATATTATTTCTGAATGTTACTTTCAGTATATGTTGTGTGAAGATGAAATGAAGGAAGATATGGTTAGCCCTGGTCCCAGACTTGTCTGCATAACTTACTGATTGTTTCCCTTGGAATGTGTTAAAAGCTGGCTAGTTTAGAAGCACTTACCAGATCTTAGACCATTCTGTGTTATCTTTGTGTTTCCCCTGGTTTTGTATGTTTTCTATTGGAAGTGTGTCAAAGGATGGTTGGTTTAAAAGTACTTACCAGATCCTAGTCTGCTTTCGTGTCCTTCTTAAGTGTTTGTCAAAGGCTGACTGGTTTTAAAGTACTTATCAGATCCTAGGCTGCTCTTCGTTCTGCATATGTTTAATTCCCCTTCTTGATGTATCACTCCATTCCATAAATAAAACTCTAAAGAGATCCTTAGACATAGATGACTTGCCCCATGGACCACTCTTGCCTCTTGCTACTCCAATTAAAACCCTACTATGACTCCATAGCCCAATGGACTAAAAACAGCGTTATATCTATCTATACACTTATTGTTCTATTTGCTTGCAACTTCTCACTTTTGAAACTTTTGCATAGAATTTCCCCTCAAGTAACATTTCATGCTCAACCATCCAAAACCAAACAAAACCCTCGGCCTTCATAACTAGCCTAATACCATCACCCTAAACTTCAAAGACAATATCCATCTTTGTACATACTAGAGAGATCCCTCTCCGGATTCAGGAGGGCTAGATCCTAGAATCCCAAAGTTGGTTAAAATGATGTTAACTCTATGATTGGACTCTCCCAATCTTGCTAATAGATTACAGAGACCTAACATAATCTCTCTCCTCTAAATTCAGAGCTCTGGAAGTGATGCTATGGAAATCTCCACTGCAACCCAGCAACACAACGTTTCCTGCAATGTTGAAAATGTTGTCTTGAAGGGAAATGCTTTGGCCTTGAACTATAATGTGGAGGAGCTGAAGAAAAAACCTTAAAGAGGCTTCTTAAGAAGGAGGAAATCCTAAACAGGAGTTCCCTTGTGCTAAATAGCATAGCTATCTCAATTAATGAACTAAAGACAGCAAGCAATTCGAAATATTTATGAATGAGCAAAAGGGTTGTTTCTTCCTTATTTTATGACAATGAAGGTTCCTTGGCCATGGACCCCACATATTATGGTTTCTTCCTCCTCAAGAAATTGCGTTGGCTTCCCAAGCAAGCCACACCTCCATCTATTGCGTAGTTTGACTTGGTCAACATGACCTAGCATCCTTGCAATTATCCCTTTTCACACATGGGTGTGCAAACCTAGCTCTAATGATGCTTCTATTTCATTTCATGAGGGATTTTATTAATATTTTATTTATGAATGGGTCTCCTTTCCCATTTTATTCTCCTCCTAATTGAAATAGCCAAAATTAATGTTCCAATTAGCTTTATGCTAATTTTGGAACATTACAGTCCTCCCCTCCCAAAGATTGCTTGCCCTCAAGAAAGTGTGAGGTTAGAACTGAGTTATTCCTCATCCTCTTCCTGTCGCACCCATGTATGATGCTTTCCTCCAAGTAGCAAGGTGCCATCTCATCAATAAAGTCCTCACAATGTCCCTCCCAGGTATGCAAGTCATTTGCCAAGCTGTCATCATGCAATGGTGAAGTATTCAAGAGGATAACAGAGTGATGTCTAGAGATCCTATCAGAGTATGGAGTCTGTAGTGTAGGGAAGACTATCATCCCTATATGGTACATCCATCCCCAAGCTATGTGCCATGAAAATTGAGTCACCTCCCAAATAGGCAACTCCTGAAATCTGTCATCCACCTTTGGCTCCAGTAAAGTATGTGGGATGAAAATCTGCTCATGGTAGACCACACAGCCTACCCCACGCTGTCTACCTCTCCACTTAAGATAAGTGTAAGGTGTTTGTTGATCCTGGGTTGCAATATTGTTTCCATGAAGTGGCAAGATGAAGGTTGGGCCTCCAAAGGCCTCTCCCCCAGTGCTACAAATCATGCCGACCCAACATCTCCACATGTGATGAGTTGGGAGTCATCCTCATATGGCATCATGTCCATCATATGGCTCACCTCATAAAAGAATGACTGTCCTGGAATGGTGGCCATCACAACTATCATGCTCCTCTTAGAGCATGCACTGCAAAAAGAGAGGGATCCTCCTCCCTCAAGGGACACACCCAACCAAGGTGTGTCTCTCCTGACCATGCTCCTTATAAGAGTAGGATTAGCAGCATAAGGAGCCAAAATAAGCATCATGCTGGCTGCCATGTGTAGAAAGTGAGTGGGGCTATGGTTCCTCATGTGTAGCTAGTGAAGCTTGATCCCTAACTGCAATAGAGAATGTAAAAGATTGTGGTTTTCCAACCACCTGTGAGATGCCCTATTCTCCTTATGTGTTTGGTGGAAAAGAACAATGTAGGATGCAAATTAATCATGCCCTCCAACACATAGCTCTTCCCCAAGTTTCCATAGGGGATTTTCATCAATCCTGCTTGTGGTTTCCAATGACCTAAGAGGCCTAAGAAAAGGAATTCCCCTCCTTGGAGCAATTTCCTGCACAGAGATGGTCAAGAAAAGTATACATGCAAAATAAAAATTGGAATGTATATGACTAACATTCTTACCATCTACTCTGCTCATGTAAGTGGAGTGGCTCATGGATATACCTCCTCCCATCCTCAAGAAGAGAATGAATGGTTGTTCTAGCTCTCCAAAGAGGGATGTGCCTCCCCTACATCTACATGACTTCTGCATCTCCCCATGTGCTGGTGTGTCGCCTCCTCATGCAACTGGTCACCTAACACCATGCAGGTAAAAATATCACTGGAAGACTCCACCCCAAATTGGGAGCTCCAATGTGGATCCATCCTCCATAATGACAGCACTGCTGATCCCTCATGTAGACCCACTGTCATATGGCTGCTTCTTTGACATCTTCTATGCCAAATATATAACTCGGAAGTCTGCAATCCTTCCCCTATTGTTTCTGCGTCAGCGCAGAATCTGAAATGGGAGTGGGAAATAGTGATGATGAGAGAAAACTCCCCTTCTTCCTGCAGCTACCCAAAGCTCCCTGAGCTGTATCAAGCTCTCCCAAGGTATCCACCTCTATGAATTCAATTAGTGGTGCCCCAAAATGTGAAGCATCCCTCCTTTTCTGCTGATCCAGTGGTATCCTCGGTAGAATGTCTCCATGCAGTGAGACATCATCATCAAAGGTAGATTGTATACATGAATGGACAGATGTGTCCATTCCCTCACTATGCAGTCCAGTCTCCCTCCATGGTGCATCAACCTATAAAAATGAGTAAGGGTAACTACTCCTCATCAACCGATTTTGGCTCTTCCCCTTACCTTCTCCTTGTGTCCCCAAGTTTCCACACCTCCTCATCAATGGCACAGATGGATCATGTGTTGTGCCTTGATTTCTATACATTAGATCCTAGTGTATCCCTTGCAATGATGCAAGAATCCCTCACATGGAGCAAGGGCTCCACCTTCCTCTGCATGAGGTACTATATACTCTCTAGTTGTGCCAGCATTGTTGCTCCCATCATCCTCCTCATGGGTGGGAAGCTGTTGAGTCCCGAATTTGTCTCTCTTCCATACACTTTTCCATATCTCTTTCACTCACCTAAACCTCCAAAATTGTCAAATATCATGTGCAAAAGGGTATCTAACATGGTTTTTGATTATGTTTGTGTGTTTTCTATTTGATTTAGATTTTGTTCATACAGCTGCGGAAACTTGTCACTTTCCGCAGCCGCTGCAACTTTCCGCAGCTATTTTGTGGAAATCAATGTTACGGGGCTCCATGAAGAGCTTGAGAGCCCATGGAGCAGGCTAGGAATGAGCAAGGACTGGTTTCATTGTCCTATTGGTTCAAGTAAATTCGTGAAGAAAGACGCGGTGTAAAGCCATCGTCCAGTCATTGTGGAGTTCTATGTCGAGCTGGACTGTTTCGTGGCATAGAAACATCCATACGGCCGTTTCCAAGCTTACGGAGGTTAATTGACATCTGTGCAAAGTTCTGGAGTGGAATTTAAGCGCCCACCTTCCATAGATCCGTTTTCCAACATGGCCAATACTCCTAAATCCGTGGCCTTAGTGGTCTACGTGCTGGCTGCTATCATAAACTTCAGGAGACAGTTACATTTTATTGCTATATAAAGAGCGTTTGCATACGCACGTAGAGTTAGTGAATGTGAGTTGATAGTTGTTAGTTGATATATCTGTTAAGTTGATGTGCGTACTCTGTTATGTGGTGATTACGCTGCCTTGAGCCGTAATACCACCAACCTGTAATGACTTTCTTTTTAATGCCAAGCATACATTTCCCTAACTTAATTCGTGTTTGAAGATCATACGAGATCGTAGAAGGGCCTTCTTCCAGTAGGGGTTAAGTATTAATGTATATATTTTTCATTTCATTTCTTTAATGATTGTTAATATCTCTTCATGTTAAATACATAATTTCCATATTTCAGTAGTTGTTTTATTTATTCATACATTCTGTATTTCCATTGCATTCCTGTCTTTTATGTTTTTATGATTGTTAAATCACTGATCAGTTTTCTTGTGCAGGTTTTAGGTAGACAGCCCGGGGCATTTTCATAGTATTTTGCTAATGATATGAAACTGATATTATTCTGCTGCTAGTTTTCTTTCACGGTCTTTGTTTAACTTCAGTTTTTTCTTGTGCACTTCAGTTTTGTTTATCTGATTCAGTAGTTAAAATTAGACATATTAAGCTACTCATAGTGTCTTCAGCTACCTCCGAAAGCCACAGCTGGACTGATGGTGAGGGGCTGCATGATGAGATGTGTAGTTTAGTATTAGTTTCCTTTCTACAAAATTAGATATATTAAGCTGCTCATAGCGTCTTCAGTTTCCTCCGAAAGCCACAGCTGGACTGATGGTGAGGGGCTGCATGATGAAGTGTGTAGTTTAGTATTAGTTTCTTTTCCGCAAACTTAAAGATATTGAATCATGTATGACATCTTCAATTGCCTCCGAAAGCCACAGCTGGACTGATGGCGAGGGATTGAATCATGTGTGTATGGTTTAGTATTAGTTTACTTTCTGCAAATTAAATATCAGTTACACAAGTTGTTTATGATTACTTCAGGGTCAGAAAATGAATTGATGTAATCTGGTTTAGATTTCTTTCATTGCAACTTTGAATTTCCATAAGCGTAGTTTCTTTTGTGTTCAGTTGGCAGCAAGAATAGTTTAGTTTTCATATTCACTAGTTTCTTGTTTTGATTCATTAGATTAACAGCATTTTCCATTTCAGCAGTTTACTTTCTTTTGTCATTTTTAATTTCAATTTGCTTTTAAAGTTTCGAGATTGGTAAATCATTATAGGGGATATCACTTCCTTGAACAATTATAACCAAACTTGTTTTTCACTTTAGAATTTCCATTTCACCTTGGAAAGACCATAAACGACAAAAAGTTAAGAAAGAGGTTATCTTGCACATATAGTGCGCCGCACTTCATCAGCTTACGATTCCCGGATTGACAATTAAATGCGGCAATTTAGGACACACTAAATTGACCAAACATTTTGGCGCCGTTGCCGGGGAAGTGTAACTAGGTAGCCAATTTCTTAAAAAAAAACACATAAAATCATAAAAGAAGGGAAAACTTGATAACTTCTTGAAGTATGCTCTCCTCTTGCACCTAGTGTGATCTAGAAGATCAGAAAAGAGAGTTATTGGTTTAGTAATTTCTTAAGTATGCTCTCTTCTTGCACCTAGTGTGATCTGGAAGATCAGAAAGAGAATTATTAGCCCAACTTTTATTTAAAAAATATAAAAATGACATGCATAGAGCAAGAGATTCTAGGGAAAGGTTTATAGCTAAAGCCAAGAGTTCGATTTTTACAACTGCATCTTCTTCAAGGCATAGACCAGATTCACCATCATCTACCCCTAGCCTTAAGATTTTTGGAAGCCAAAGAACAGCTGAATTAGAGGATTCTCCTACACCACTTACTAAAGCCTACTTAGAAAACAAAGAAACTTTCTCTCATCCTTCCTTGATAGAAGAACTAGAGGACTAGAAGGACTCTAAAGAAACTATCATGGCAGAGGAAGTAATAAATAGAGGTGGAGGTAGAGGAGGAGGAGATAATGAAGATAACAATGGTGAAGGAAATAATGGTAGAAATAGGGACGATTTTCTTGGATTCCCTATAGTTGATGAGGAAACTCATGCAATAATGAAAAATATTTCACCATCTGTTCTCCCTAACTTTTATGGATTACGAAGTGAAGATCCTGAAACATTTCTGTTTGAGTTTGAAGTAGTGTGCCGAACTTATGACTATATGGAAGATTCTCAAAAACTCAAACTGTTTCCTTCAACTTTGAAGGGATCTGCTTTGAAATGGTTCATGGGATTGGCCACTCAATCTATTAGGACTTGGAATGATATGAAACAAACATTTTTGGATAGATACTTGGACTATTGTATGCCCACCAATCACAAGGATGAGGTATTCAAAGTGATGCAAAAAGAAGATGAAAATTTGGAAGACTTAATTGAAAGATTTCAATACAACTTGAAAAGAGCAAAGATGAGCAACTTAGATAATGAAACCTTGAAAGACCTCCTATTAAAAGCCATTAGAGATGAATGGATAGACATTTTAAACATGATGGGTAAAGGAGACATTTCTCAACTCCCATTTCATGATATAACAGAACTATGTATCCAATTCTCAAGGGGAAGATCTAAAGCTGGAAAAGGGCCTAGGGATTCTTCTCTTATTAGGGCTAACAAATCTGCAACTGGATCAGTAAGTAGGGCAGAGATTGGTAATATGCTTGATGAGTTTAAAACTGATATCTTAGGGGGTCTTAGTGAACAACTAGACACCCTTAAAATCCAAAACAAGCAGAAAGCAGAAACAGATGCTTTAGCCATCTTTTGTCAGAAATGTAGAAAGAAACATGCTTTAAGGGAATGTCCCTTGGATGCAAAAGTTGTAGAAACATGTATGATTTGCTCAGAAAATCATGAAATCAAGGATTGTCCTTCAATCCCTGGACTCAAAGTTGTTTTTCAAGAAGATCCAAATTCAATAGAATCTCTCTGTTTTGTCGTAAGGAGACCTTGGCAGGGACAACAATCTCAAGGGTTTAATAACCCTATGAATCTTCAAACCCCACCAAATTGGACTCCTTGGCAACAACCTTGGCCCCAACATCAAAATTCATATCAGCCATGGGTACAAGGGATGCAAAATCCTTATGGGAGATTTGCTCAATTTTATCAACATCCTCCATCTTTTCAAAACCAACAAGCTCCACAATTTCCAAGCCAAAATCCACAACAACTTTCATTGCCATTTCCACAACATCAACCTTCTCAACAAAATACAAATCCTCAACTCATGCTCCCATACCAACAGAAGACAAATCAACTTTCAGCTCAGCCATTGCCAAATCCTAACAATAAGAATCCTCAAACTACTTATATGGTAGAAGGACAACAATTTCCTACCTATATGATTGTTCCTCTCAACGATGTACAACTCAGATCTGGTAGAGTTTTAGAAAAACCTTCTATAGATATTCGAGAGCAAGATACCTCTGAGGAGGACTCTCTTCAAGTCAATAAGGGTTCTGAGGAAGAATCTCTTCAAAATTCAAAAATTCAAAAAGAAAAAGAAAAGTTAACATCCACAACTCCTATAGTTGAACAACCTGTATCTTCATCTACACCTCCTTTTCCGGAAAGACTAAAAATTGATAAGGGGGTGGAAAAACAAATCTTGTTGCCTAACTATGACTTTCTAGATGAATTGAAGAATGTTTGTATCAAGATTCCATTGCTACAAGCCATTCGAGAAATTCCTATTCTAGCAAAAACCATAAAAGAGTTGAGTTTCAAAAGACCAGGGAAGAAAGCTAAAGGACACAAGAAGAATCCACCTGGTAGGAAAAATTGCAGACATTATGATGGGAAAAATTGCCATGCAGAAATATGTAGATCCAGGAAGTCCAATTGTCAAGACACATATAAATGGGATAGAAATTCCAAACACATTGATTGACTTAGGGGCTACTATCAACATTATGAGTAGACAGACTATGGAACAGTTAAAACTTCCTAACCTTCTTTTTACACCTACTTTATTGCAACTTGCAGATCGATCGGTTATTAAACTAGATGGTGTATTAGAAGATATTTCAGTCTCCTTAGATTCTTGGGAATATCCAGTAGACTTTATGATTTTGACTCCCAAAAGTAATCTAGGAGGACATCCAATTATCTTAGGAAGACCTTGGCTGGCCACAGCTGATGCTTTTATTAGTTGTAGATCTGGAGACATGTACATTTCTAATGGTAATTAGACAAAGAAATTCAATTTGTATCCTCCCGCAAGAGCAATTACAGAAATAGGAGACAATGAATGGGTCGATGATGAGAACACTATACAACCTGTCTTTACCATTTCTGAGATTAGTGAGGATAGTCAAATTCTGAACACATTAGAAAAATTTGAGATAACTTCAGAATATGACCCCACACAATTTCAGTTGGAATCTGACATAGAATATTTATCATCAAGACAAATGTCTCTTTACTCTATGGAAGAATTTGGTAATTCTGTTTTTGAGATTTTTCCAGAAAAGACATTAAATATCAACAAACATCTGGAGAGGTCACAACAAGAAGAACTAACCAGAATCTTGCAAAAACATTCTACTGCATTTGCATGGGAGTATACTGACATGAAGGGTATTGATCCTAAGACTTGCATCCATCATATCTATATTGAGGAAAACAGTAGACCAATCGGACAACCTCAAAGAAGGATGAATCCAAATCTTAGGGAGATAGTGAAAGAAGAGCTCCAAAAACTTCTCAATGTAAACTTCATTTATCCAATTTCGGATAGCCGATGGGTTTCTCCTTTGGTTATAGTACCTAAAAAGAATGGTAAATGGAGGGTATGCATTGATTACAGGGAATTGAACAAAGCAACTTTGAAGGATCACTTTCCTTTGCCTTTTATTGATCGGGTATTAGATACATTAGCAGGTAAAAAGTACTTTTCATTTTTGGATGGTTTTAGTGGCTATAATCAAATTCAGGTAGCACCTGAAGATCAAGATAAGACCACATTTACTTGTCCATGGGGAACTTTTGCCTACCGAATGCTTCCTTTTGGGTTATGTAATGCACCAGCAACATTCCAAAGAGCAGTACTAGGAATTTTTTCTGATCTAATCCATGATTGTGTAGAGGTTTATATGGATGATTTTTCAGTTTATGGTAATTCATTTGAAGAGGCATTAGAAAATTTGGAAAAAGTTCTCATAAGATGTAAAGAAACAAACCTTTCATTAAGCCATGAAAAATGCTTTATGATGTTTATTGAAGGGATTGTTTTAGGACATCATATTTCAGGAGATGGAATTAAGGTTGATAGATCAAAAGTTGAAGTCATCTCCAAGTTGCCTATTCCAAATTGTCAAAGAGATGTTAGAAGTTTTCTAGGATTTACTGGTTACTATAGAAGATTTATAGAAAACTTCACTAACATAGCATCTCCACTCTTCAAATTGCTTACAAAAGACTGTGAATTTAAATGGGATCCTGATTGTCAATCCGCTTTTGAAACTTTGAAAACAAGAATATCTGAAGCACCTATCTTGAGAGGACCAAATTGGAAACTTCCTTTCCATATTTCTACAGATGCTTCAGATACAGCTCTTGGAGCTGTGTTGAGTCAAAAAGATTTAATTCCTTATGCCATTTATTACACCAGTAAAAATTTGACTCCCACAGAGTTGAATTATACTGTGACTGAAAAAGAATTCTTAGCTATTGTTCATGCAATTAATAAGTTTAGACATTACATAACAGGCTATGAAACTTTTATTCATACTGACCATTCTGCAATTAGATATTTAATGAACAAACCTGTTACTAATGGCAGAGTGACAAGATGGCACACTTTTGCAAATTCAATATTCTTTGTGGTAGTTTCCCCAGGAAAACGAGATAGTGGATGTTGCATCTATGATTCAAATACTAAAGAAAGATTCTCTGTAGAAGGAGAGTTTCACGATGAATACTTGTTTGCAGTAACTATTAAGACCCCTTGGTATGCAGATATTGCTAACTATTTGGTTACAGGGAAACTACCTTCACATTTATTTCCAAGAGCAAAACGAAAAATTATTCAGGAGAGTTCAAGATATTCATGGATTTCTAACGAATTGTTTAAAACAGGGCCAGATCTTGTGATCAGAAGATGTGTCAGGGAAGATGAAATGCCTGATATTCTTAAGGCATGTCATGATGAACCATGCGGCTGACACTTTGCGGACAAAAGGACGGCCTATAAAATCCTTTCCTTGGGATATTATTGGCCTTCTCTCTTCAAAGATGCAAAACAATATGTCAAAAGGTGTGATAGCTGCCAAAGAGTAGGGAAACCTACCCTTTCAAATGAAATGCCATTACAAACACAGGTACTCATTGAACCCTTTGAAAAATGGGCTTTAGATTTCATTGGACCTATTAATCCACCATCTAAGCAGAAGAAGTATATATTGGTTTGTACTGATTATGTTACTAAATGGGTAGAAGCCAAAGCATTAGTATCTGCTACTGAAAATTCAATTATTCATTTTCTTTATGAGGATATTTTTACTCGCTTTGGTGTTCCAAGAAAAATTGTGACAGATCAGGGGAGCCAATTCACATCTAATTTGGTGGAGAAGTTGATGGAAGAATACAAAATCAAGCACAGAAGATCTACTCCTTACCATCCGCAAGCAAATGGTCAAGTGGAGTCCACAAATAAAGTTCTTGAAAGTATCATCAACAAAACTGTTCATCTACATAGAAGAGATTGGGCAGAAAGGCTTCCTGAAGCCTTGTGGGCCTACAGAACTACATGGAGGAATACAACAGGACATTCTCCCTATGAACTTGTTTATGGGAAAGAAGTCTTGTTCCCCATTGAGTTCCAAGTCAAGACCTTCAAGATAGCAGTTCAGTTGGGAATGGACTTATCAGAAGCTCAAAAGCATAGAATGGAGCAATTGAATGAGCTAGATGAGATCGGACAAGAAGCAATTCTAAGAACTGATCTAGTTCAATATCAAAGAACTAAGTGGCATGACAAATATATCAAAGAGAAGAAGTTTCAAGAAGGAGATTGGGCATTGTTATTTGACTCCAAGTTTAAAGACTTTCAAGGGAAATTTCAGACTCATTGGCTTGGGCCATATGAGATTGACACGGTCTTTAACAATGGAGCTGTAAGAATCAAGACCATTGATGAGTTTCAAACTCCTCTTTTAGTGAATGGCCATAGATTGAAAGTTTATCATAAGCCACTCTCTAAAGAGGATTTTGTCAAGTTGTTTCAAGAAAGTTCTGCAATCAGGCTGGTACAGAAGAATTCTTCTTCTCCACCAGCCTAGCTTTTGTTTTTCAAGTTAAAAAAAAAAAAGAAAAAAAAAAGAAAAAAAAAAGAAGAAGAAAAAAAATGGTATAAGCCTGAAAACCAATCATTGATTGGCAGTCTTATACAGAAAATATGGGGTGAAAATCAGGGACACCTGACACTCTATATTTTCCAAAAAAATTCTGTCTTTTATTTCATTTTATCTCACCACCCACTCCATTTCATTTCACTTCATTTCACTTCATTTCATTTCATTTCATTTCATTTCACTTCATTCCACTTCATCTCATCCATTCCATCAATAAAAATCTTTTTATGACCATTTCCATCTGGTCATTTGTCATTTGTTCATTTCTATTTCAGCCAGGTAATAGCTGTGTCAGTTTCCGCAGCTGACATCTGTTTCCGCAGCTGACTTCAGTTTCCGCAGCCAGAAGCAGATTCCGCAGCTGCTACTACTCTGTTTTCAAAAAGAATGTACAGTTAGTTGTTGTTTTCATAAAATCATGAAATAAAATACAGGAGAGGATCAATGGGACATTCAAGACACTAATGAAGATCAATCAGTTGAAGACCAAGGGCAAGAGCAAGGATTCCAAAGGTATGAATAAAGTTTATTTCAAATAGTATAAAAGACACATTTTTATGTAATTTTAAACTATGAGCTCTACCCATAACGCGCAATGATTCTATTGACAGTCCGTAACCCTCCACGATCTCTATGTTATCCTCTTGCATTTATTCACAAACGGCTTCATTATTGAAATTCCGACTCTTACTCATGTTCAAATAGCCACCGAAGATAATGATACGTATTTGAGTTGACAAAGGACTCTTACAAGCCGCATAACTCCATAATCATTGATTGAAACGTGTTCATATTTATGACACAGCCACCAAAAATTCAAAATGCGGCCGAATGCATTACACTTTGTTAACTTCTTTGTCGTTTCTCTGTCGTGTTACATAACCTCACTCTACTCATTCTCATTCCCTGTTTCACTCCATTCCGTTCCTTTTATTCACTCTCATTCCCGTATATTCACCCACAGTCTTATTCCATTTTGTGTATGGTGCTCATTTCCGTTTTGTGATAACATCCCCACGGCATTGTGCTCGACTCCGTGTATTCCATCGTTCCACTTCCGCTTAAAACCCTCACAGAGGCAAGCTGTGAAGCACAGAGAAGTAAAATGGGAAAATTATTAAGGGCAGTGCCGGAAGGACCGAAGTTCATAGAGGGATTTCCACAAGCAAAAGAGATGTTGAGAAAAGCTAAATGGCTGCGTTTTATTCAGAAATTCCGGGGTTACCACGGAGAAGTTACCAAAGCGTTTGCAAGATCATTTGATGGCTCGGAAGCAGAAGTGGGAGACCTCAAGTTTTTGGTTAATGAAGCATCAATAGCAGCAGCCACAGAACTTCTTCAGGAAGGGGAACGGTGGTTCAAAAACAAAAGTATCAGTGATGAGGTATGGAGAACAATCCTCCGAAATCAAGGTATGGATATCACTGTTTTCAAAAGAGGAATTCCAGTGCATGCAATAAAAGATGAATGGGCCACTTTATTACTCATTGTTCAGAAATTTATCACATGTGAGGGCCGCTTTGGCTCTATGTACATGTATCATACTAGGATATTGATGAATTTCCTTGAAAACCAAACTCTCAATCTTCCTTATTTCCTATTCAATAGCTTGAAGAAAATGGCTGTGACTGTGCAAAAACACCTAGGAGATGTAGAGCCTCATGTATATCATCATGGGCTTATAAAAATTTTGATTGAAAAGGAGCTAAAAGAAAGAAAAGATACATGGGAACAATTCTTAGTAAGAAACTTCTTTGAAGAACCTCAGGAAATTCCTGAAGGTAATCCAATTAGGAGTAGAAGAAAGAAAATGGATGTTGAAACCCAAGTTGCTCCTACACAGGAAGTTCCCGCAGCTAGCACAGCAAAAAGAAGTAGAAGGAAAAGAACAGTAGATGAAATCCAAGATATTTCTACTATTACTATGAAGAAAAATGATAGAGAAGAGAGATTGGTAAAAAGGAAGAAGAAGGAAATCAAAATTAAGAAGCCAATAATATCAAAAGGGAAAGAAATTGTTGAGGCTGTCCATAAAACTTCTTCTTCTGAAGAAGAAGATCACCAAATTCTATCTGAGAGATTAATTTTTCTTCAAAAACAGTCATCCCTATCTAAAAAGGCAAAAACAGGAAAACAAGAACAAAAGGGTAATGTACCACAGCAAGTGAGGAGAAGCAGCAGGCTTAAGGGAAAACTGAGAAAAACACAAATTAAAGGTCCTCATTTCATTGATTTGGGTGAAGAGACATCTGAACAGTCTCCAACTGACCATAGTCCATTTCAGTCGGTTAGTGAACCTGACTCCTTTCACTCCCAATCAGACAATGAGCGTACTCCATCTTATTCTCAGCAAAATATTGATGTAAGTTCTCCTCGGCCAGATTTTGAACATAATTCTCCCTTGCAACACTTTGGGGACAGCCCAATGAAAAAGACCCCGGAAGTAGACCCCAAACAGCAGGAGGTCTATGACTATATAGAATCCCTGGAGAAGGCAGCCACAGGCCCAAGTACCTCTTCTATTCAGCCTCATACATTGCAGGATGATTTGGTTCAGTCATTAAAACATGAGATTTTTGAGCTTGAGCTTTTGAATCGGCATATCAAAAATGAAAATGAAACACTCAAAGAGCAAGGCAAACTGGACAAGATTATCCATGACAATACTATGTTACATTTGGGTATTTGGCAAAAGAAAAATAAGAAGCTAAAAGGAAATGCCAAAAATTGAGCAGAGCACTTGTGAATATCAAATTCAGGTGCCTCATGAAGAAACCCAGAATGATGGCAGTACCAAAGAAGAAGAGAAGGGGGTTAGATGTGTTGGCTGAAGTATCAAGGCACATGAATTGAATAAAGAGTGTCAAAATTTTGGTTGCATGAGGACATGCAACACCTTCATAGTGGGGGTATGTTGAGCCCCGAATTTGTCTCTCTTCCATACACTTTTCCATATCTCTTTCACTCACCTAAACCTCCAAAATTGTCAAATATCATGTGCAAAAGGGTATCTAACATGGTTTTTAATTATGTTTGTGTGTTTCTATTTGATTTAGATTTTGTTCATACAGCTGCGGAAACTTGTCACTTTCCGCAGCCGCTGCAACTTTCCGCAGCTATTTTGTGGAAATCAATGTTACAGGTGTCAACGAAGGGAACGAGCCACATGGGCAGGCTAGGAATGACAAGGACATGGTTCGTGTCCTATTGGTTCAAATAAATTCGTCAAGGAAAGCCGCGGTCAAAGCCATCCACGTGGAAGTCAACTGTGGAGTTCTATGTCGGCTGGACTCTGTTTCGTGGCATAGAAACATCCATACGGCCGTTCCCAAGCTTACGGAGGTTAATTGACATCTGTGCAAAGTTCTGGAGTTGAATTTAAGCGCCCACCTTCCATAGATCCGTTTTCCAACATGGCCATACTCCTAAATCCGTCGCCTTAGTGGTCTACGTGCTGGCTGCTATCATAAACTTCAGGAGACAGTTACATTTTATTGCTTTATAAAGAGCGTTTGCATACGCACGTAGAGTTAGTGAATGTGAGTTGATAGTTGTTAGTTGATATATCTGTTAAGTGGATGTGCGTACTCTGTTATGTGGTGATTACGCTGCCTTGAGCCGTAATACCACCAACCTGTAATGACTTTCTTTTTAATGTGAAAAACTCTGTTTCATAACTTAATTCGTGTTTGAAGATCATACCAGAGCTGCGTAGAGGGCCCCTGCTCAGCCGAGGTTCTGTGTATTAATGTATATATTTTTCATTTCATTTCTTTAAGCATTCATTGTATCATAACTCATTACATGTTCATATTTCATAGTTGTTTTATTTCTGTTCATACATTTCTGTAATTTCCATTGCATTCCTGTCTTTTATGTTTTTATGATTGTTAAAATACTGATCAGTTTTCTTGTGCAGGTTTTAGGTAGACACCCCGGGGCATTTTCATAGTATTTTCGCTAATGATATGAAACTGATATTATTCTGTTGCTAGTTTTCTTTCACAGTCTTTGTTTAACTTCAGTTTTGTTTTGTGCATTTCAGTTTTGTTTATCTGATTCAGTAGTTAAAATTAGACATATTAAGCTACTCATAGTGTCTTCGGCTACCTCCGAAAGCCACAGCTGGACTGATGGTGAGGGGCTGCATGATGAAATGTGTAGTTTAGTATTAGTTTCCTTTCTGCAAAATTAGATATATTAAGCTGCTCTTAGCGTCTTCAGTTTCCTCCGAAAGCCACAGCTGGACTGATGGTGAGGGGCTGCATGATGAAGTGTGTAGTTTAGTATTAGTTTCTTTTCGGCAAACTTAAATATATTGAATCATGTATGACATCTTCAATTGCCTCCGAAAGCCACAGCTGGACTGATGGCGAGGGATTGAATCATGTGTGTATGGTTTAGTATTAGTTTACTTTCTGCAAATTAAATATCAGTTACACAAGTTGTTTATGATTACTTCCGCAAGTCATAGCTGGTCTAATGATGAAGGGTCAGAAAATGAATTGATGTAATCTGGTTTAGATTTCTTTCATTGCAATTTTGAATTTCCTTAAGCGTAGTTTCTTTTGTGTTCAGTTGGCAGCAAGAATAGTTTAGTTTTCATATTCACTAGTTTCTTGTTTTGATTCATTAGATTAACAACACTTTCCATTTCAGCAGTTTACTTTCTTTTGTCATTTGTAATTTCAATTTTCTTTTAAAGTTTCGAGATTGGTAAATCATTATAGGGGATATCACTTCCTTGAACAATTATAACCAAGCTTGTTTTTCACTTTAGAATTTCCATTTCACCTTAGAAAGACCATAAACGACAAAAAGTTAAGAAAGAGGTTATCTTTCACATATAGTGCGCCGCACTTCATCAGCTTACGATTCCCGGATTGACAATTAAATGCAGCAATTTAGGACACACTAAATTGACCAAACAGAAGCCTCCCAATAATGGGGTCCTCCTTTGGGAAAGAGACCCTCATGCTACCTTGCTCAAGTGTATATGGTGAAAATATTTCCTCCAGCAAGGTATGGTGTAAGGTCCCAACCTCCCTTATGGCTATATGAAGTAGATTGGAACTCCAAGTTTCATCCACCACATGTAGGGTTCTGTTTTGAGTGTGTTCATCCACATGTGTTTTATGAATCCTCCCATCAAATCTCTGTACTAATACATAAGATAAAACATGTGCATATTTAAAAGGAAATGATTCAAAACTCCACCAGGTGTAATCTTTACCTCTCCAGTGCAGCGCTACAAATGTGGTTGCTTCTTCTTCAGGAATTTTGTGTTGCTGCAAAATGGAGTCTAGCCCCTCCGCCCAAGCTTTGGCTGAAACTGTAAGTGACCCATCAAAATTTGAGAGAATGGATCTATCATCCTTCTACTTCCTCTCCTTGGTCACTCTTCCTCCTTCTCTCATCTCAGTGATGTCACTGCTAGACATAGGACAGCGCTGATCATCATAGTGTGTGGCTGCATGATCACCCCCACTATGTGCAACTCTAGAGTTTGTCCTGGAATCAAAATCCTTTGGAGATGCTCCATCCATCTCCTCCCTTGTCTCCTTGAGACCTCCATGAATTCTTTGAACATATTTATGAAGAAACCTTGTGAGCTTATCCTCCTTCCTTCTCCCAAGAGATAGAGTCTCTCTCTTGCTGGTCTTCTTGTCTCCTTCTAGATGAGAATAGGAAGTGTAGAGATCTTCCTTTTCTATTTTCTCTTCCTCCTTGGGGAGGTTCTTCTTCTTCTAAAAAATGTATGATATCAATCTCATCCTCTTCATCTTCTGTTCTCTTTCTTTCTTGGGCTTTGAAAGCCATAGGCTGAGCCAAGAAAGGAGCTCTGATACCACTGTGATGTCCATTTTTCAAAAATATCACAAGTCTGTGCCAGAGATGGACTGTGGGGGAATTTACTAGATATGTCACCTTCTATAGAAGGGTGAGATCCAGAGGCTTGCTGGCCCTTTGCAGACTCTGTCTACAGATATGTGAAATTTCCTAGTAGGAATGGCTAGCAACCCAAGCCTGGAAAATGCATTTCCTAGGAATGGAGGCAGTGGGATTTGATCCCTGGTCTGGGATCCTTTGAATATATCTATCTAGATCTTAAATCCAAGATTGGGCTCAAAAAAAATATCTCTAGGAACTTGAGACAAGTCTCCTTTGCATGTTTATCTTCAGAAAATGCCCAATGAAGTGGGCTGCATCAGCAATGATAATATACTAGCATAGCAGCGTTACATGAGATAGAAAATGTACATGAAACCATAAATAGTCACTGAATATATGTAGCAGCAAGAAAATTTACAAATACTTGAGGAATCACTCACTCAAGATGAGCAAAGAACCCCTCAATGGAATGCATATGGAAACATATCAAAATACAGCTACACAAGGATACTTGTGACTAAAACTGCGCAGTCAATAGATGGTACTACTACATATATAGTTTCAACACATGGATATGGAAGTATAAGGCTCAAAGAAAGATGGGGGAGCAATATCTCAACCCCTAAAACCAATAATACATCTATCCTTGGAAGGATTGGCTGAAATGTACAAAAAGGAAAAATGTCAGAGTTACTGCCTCTGAACTGGAATAGCACTGCAACTCAGAAAATGGAAAGATATGGCTAAATATGCTGCATATTCTAAATAGATCTCCTCCAATGTATCTTTCAATGGAAAGGCTGATCCAATTCTTGAATATATTTCCCTCCAACTAGTGGTTCAAACCCCACTACAATTCTGCTCAGAAATAACGCAGTCAAAGGAAGGGACTGCACTGTGAATGATGAGAGGATTTGTGCCTTATGAAAAGGTATGGAAATTGGATATGAAAACTCCTATAGTGGCCTCCCAGATGCAAAGAATCTCTCTCCTCTAAAATCAGAGCTCTGGAAGTGATGCTATGGAAATCTCCACTGCAACCCAATAACACAATGTTTCCTGCATTGCTGAAAACGTTATCCTGAAGGGAAATGCTTTGGCCTTGAACCAGAATGTGGAGGAGCTGAAGAAAAAACATTCAAGAGGCTTCTCAAGAAGGAGGGAATCCTAAATAGGAGATCCCTTGTGCTAAACAACACAGCTATCTCAGTTAAGAAACTGAAGAGAGCAAGCAATTCGAAATATTCATGAATGAGCAAAAGGGTTGTTTCTTCCTTCTTTTATGACAACGAAGGCTCCTTGGCCATGGACCCCGCACATTAGGGTTTCTTCCTCCTCAAGCAATTTCGTTGGCTTCCCAAGCAAGCCACACCTCCATCTATTGCGTAGTTTGACTTGGTCAACATGACCTAGCCTCCTTGCAATTATCCCTTTTCACACATGGGTGTGCAAAACTAGCTCTAATGATGCTTCTCTTTCATTTCATGAGGGATTTTATTAATATTTTATTTATGAATGGGTCTCCTTGCCCATTTTATTCTCCTCCTAGCTGAAATAGCCAAAATTAATGTTCCAATTAGCTTTATGCTAGTTTGGGAACATTACACATCCATACAAAATGAGTTACCTCCCAACATGGCAACTCCTGAAAATTCTCCTCCACCCTTGGCTCCTACAAAGTAGGTGGACTGAAAATATGAACATAGTAGACATAGTAGCCTACCTTGCGTTGTCCTCCTCTCCACTTATGATAAGTGTAGAGTGTCTGATGATCTTGGGCTGCAATAATATTGCCCTCAACTGGAAAAATGAAGACTAGATCTCCAAATATCTCCTCTCCAACACTGTGAATCAAGCTAGCCCAAATCATTCCATATGTGATGGATAGGAAATCATCACCATATGGCATTCCTTCAATCTCATGGCCCACCTCATAAAGAAACACGTGTTTGGTTGTCGTGGCCATATCTCCTCCCATGCTCCCATTAGAACATGTCATGCAATAAGTGTGGGAATCCTCTTCCCCAAAGGACACATCCAACCCATGTGTCTCTCTCCCAATCATGCTCCCCATGAATATAAAAAAAATATTTGTTTCGGGAAATAACTCCCTAGAGGTTTGTTGGGTCAAAACCTCCACAGATCAGGGCATGCTATTCAAGAAAGACTTTCACAACCACACTTGTATGCTAAAAACTAGATAACATCGATAGTAGAACTCACCTGTAATCCTAAATTTGATGTAGATCCCATGGGGTCCAAACCCCCGGCAACCCTTCTTCCTCCTCAGCCTGAAAACCAAGAAGAAACGTGCATGGAAATCTAGTTGTACAGCATATATTTATCCTAAATTTCAGTGAAATCCATGTGAAACATCATATAAAGAATAATAAATTCTTAAATAATAATCTTTTCACATATGCAAGCAGATATTAACACGTGAATTCAGGAACAAGATGGTTCTTCTTCATTACGAACATCATGTACAGTAATAAAAAGTGGAGAGATCACCTGAATCCTTCCATGATCTTCGAACAGACCGTCGTCCGAATCCGTCCCACCCTTGCCTTGCTAGGATACTTTCGAGACTTGTGCACATGAGATGACTTATAAACTGATGAACATCTCCAGGAAACAAGGGTTTCCTGTAAAAATCTGGGAAAGTGCAGGAGGCACAGGAAATCAGACTTGAATTGGGATTCCAATAGAGTATAATATCTATAATTTCTCTCCACTTTAGGCCATGCACATGAGGGGCTTTTATACTCCCTCAAAGTAGTTTCAATCATTTGGAAACAGTTGGCCACGTGCTGGGGTGGTTGAACTACTGGAGTAACCATCAACCCAGCCCGAAAATAGGGAGTTTTTATATATTTTTTAATGATTTTAATGGCATATGCGGAAAAGTGTGTATGGGCTCGCGTATACACGCGGAAAAGTCTGGGCATACCCACGTATGGGATTTTTAACACTATTTTTTATGAATTTTGTTCAAGTCTCTGGGAATGGGTGCCCAAGGCCAAAGAGACAATCATGAATCACATGAGGGTGAAAAATGATGCTATAAAAATATCAGCAAATGAAATCATGATTAGAATATCAATGAGGGAAGTACTTAAGGTTTCATGTGGTGCTGAAAAGTACCAACAGTTTCCCAAGTAGTCACATCGCAGTTTTCCAAACTGTTGCTTCAGAAAATAGTATGGCAAGTTGTTTTTTAATACATGGATAATTATGTATGTCCTCACATCTACTAATGAATAGTAAATGGTTGGGTACATCAAATGAACATAAATGAAAGGATAAAACACTTGCCCAAGGCCATATAAAAGATGGATGTCTCCATCATACAATTTGGCCCAATGTTGACCGTGGAGCTCAATGAAAAGCTTGCCCTCTTGTGGAGTAATGCACATAATATGAATGGTAAGAGTATGAAAATATTGTGTTAGAAAATCAATGGATGCAAAAAAAATATTCTTACCATCTATTGAGAGTAATATGATGCATATGTATATGAATAAATCCTCCATAGTGGTCTAACACACTCCCATGAAGAGGAATGAACCATGTGTTGTATGAAGATCACCCTTCTTATGCTTGGAAATCCAAGTTAAGAAGAGCATATCTCTGTAATAGATGTTTCCATCCACTACTTCATGATTCTCACCTCCTCCTTGTCCACCAAGTGCATCAAGTGTGAAGTGATCCTGGGGATACTCCATCAATAACCCCAAGCTCCCAAGTGACAGTGTTGTTGGCCCATGAAAATAATCTCCTGCCAACTCATAGCTCCATTATTTGACATGCTCCTTTTCAAAGATTTCTCCCATAATGCTGCTACACAGAGGAAGTTCCTTCCAAGGTGGAAGTACCTCCTAATTATCTAAGGCCAAGGAATAGCCCCTTTTCACTATGATAGTGCTATCTCCTACTCCTACAACATCATGCAAAGTGTGAGATAAAATCTACCCATGCTGTCCCAAGAACAACCCAAGCAACAAGGGATTTTGTTGCCTCCTCATACCTCCATCATACAAATCATGTGGTGAAAACATAGTGATCGATATGAAGAATGTCATATCAATACAATGTTTCCATACTCCTTGCTTCCCAATGATGAAAGTATCCTGCCATACCTTCTCCACCCACATACCCTTTGAAAGATGATATGTCACATGATGGCCAAACTCCTTCAAGAGTAGCCAACGCAGCCAAGCCTCCTGCTTCCCAGTATCATAGATTTGCAAATAGATTTCCAAATTCTTGCTCTCCATCCACATCCATTCATCCACCGGGGGATGTCTCCTACCACTCTTCATCTTGATCCTCCTCCAGAGGAGACTACCATCCTCGCATATCAGATTTTTATCATTGAATTTCATGGTATGTTGAAATGTAACTCCTTGGAAATCTCCTAGGAGAGATTTCACACCAATGATTATTTTAAATCCACAAGGATCCAAGTGTGATGAGGGAAAAACCTCCTCGAACTATTGAAGAACCTTGCACTCCGTGACGTGTTGAAGTGCACCTCCCATAAGATCTCTCCATGTGACCTTCTTTTCATCAACAACCTTCCAAAACCAATAAGGTTCTGGATCTGCTGCAGGTGGAAGCTTCTCTTTGAGCTGTGAGATTCTCATTGAGAAAGTGTCATCTCGAAAGGAGAAATTATTTCTCATCTCAAGATGTCTACCATCTATCACTTCTTCTTCTATTTCTCAATGAATGAAGTTTCCATTTGATCGCTCCCATAAGGAATGGGTCCTCTTTTCTTCACTACTTCTCTTGTACAGCGCAGCGCAATTCTATTTCTCTAAATCAGTAGTATGCAATGATGTATATCCCTCCACAATATTTGTTGAAATGATAAGAGATGGAAACTTAGGCATACCTTGGTGAAATTTGGAAGCATCTTGCAGGGCTGTGTTAGCCCCCCTATGAAATTTTTGAAAAGCAAATAGGGGGCTAAATCTTTGCTGAGTCTTCAAGGAATGCATTTCCTCTTAAAACACAGTCTCCTTGAAGCCTCCATGTGTCTTTTATCCTTTGATGAAATCCCCTCTGCTGATTCCCCTTTTAAAGCCTCTCTGTTATGAAGAAATGCCCAAAGGCCCCCTTTTTCCCTCTTATTTCATCCCCAAATTAGCCTCTATTTTATCCCCCTTGTCTTCCCCTTCTATTTCCCTTCTTACCTTTCAAATCCCCCCAAAATCCCCTTAAGTCCTTCCATTACTCTTTATTTCCCATTTTTTCCCTTATCGTTTCCCTTTAAACCCCTTAAAATCCATTAAAATGGGCAAAAAACCCATCTTCCGACCTTATTAAAGGCCTAGCCCCTTTACCCCAAGCCCCTTTCAAACCACTTCCCCACATGGCCTGGCGCTGGGACCAAGCGCTTAAGTCCCAAGCGCTAATCGCAATCGGAAGTCGGGCGAGTGCACATTTTCTTTGTTATATCAAAAAAGTTCCGATGCGATTATTTGTTAAACAAAGTCTCGCGACGCGTTTTGGTCCGTTGATCTGTCGTAAAGATCGATGGCGGAGCACTAATGGAAGGCCCCCCGCCCATCGCAATCGCAACCTGTTACGTGCACCCTCCAATCGGTCCATCGCAAGTAATTGCGATGCGATTGATCGCAAGACCTTTCCTCCGATCCCTGATCAATCGCAAATGTTTCCACCCAATCCCCGATTGGGATCCTCCGACATTATCCTGACCGTTGATCTGTCCCGCCGATCCAACGGTCCAGCAGCAATCGCACCCTCTGCCCGATCGCTGATCGCAAGTCGTTCTGTTTCCCCCCCGATTAAATCTCCGTCGTCCATCTCCCTGCTGATCCTACGGCTCAGCGCTAATCGCATTGTCGTTCCGCCGCCCCTCTTCTCTCCCTCCGATTGAACGTGAACCCTTGATCTGATCCCCGATCCAACGGTCAGCGCTCAATCACGCTCCGACCTCCGATCGCAATCGCATGTCCTATCTTCTCGTCCCCGATTGTGATTGCTCCGATTTGATCTCATCCGTCCGTTTCCTCCCAGATCCAACGGTCATCGCTCGTCCTCCCTGATCGCAATTGGAAAATTTTATGTGTGTCACCCTTTGGTACCCCCGATTGCGATGGTTCCGATTCAATCTCAGCCGTTGATCCTCCCCTGGATCCGATGGTTCAGATCTAATCGCCCTCCGCCTCCGCTGGGTCCCACTCTTACATTCATCTCCGTCGCATTTCATGCGTTTTGTTTGTTTTTTTGTTCGTTTCATATATTGTTACGCCGCTCAATCTCCACCGTTGATTTTCATCTCCAGGCCTGAATCCAATGGTCTGCGCTGCATATTTCTACCAAACCCTATTTTCTGTGCATTCCACCACTCCACTGCATTTTCATCGTTATTTACACAATAGCATTGTTTCCACCACCGCCGCACTACCATTTCGTCCACCCTGCATCCATCGCTCCGTCCACCATTTTCTTCATAATTTTTGATGTGTTGCAGAGTTTCTAGAGGATGAGACCTGTCGTTGTTTGGTGTACTACCTCAATGGTGAGCGGCGCAGTCAGGATCAAATCTAATGAGCCAGTACCATTAGGAAAGTCAAGGAATGGGGCTGTCAGGACTTACATTAAAGGAAAGTAGAATTCAAATGCCAAAAGTCCTGTCGGCGCCATTTAAAGATCGAGCTAACTCAACGGAGGTAGTAATGAAGTAGCAAGGAGTTTCAGTACAGAACAGAGGGATTAGTGCACATTAACGAAGATCTTGAGCTCTGAACCAGGGGTTTAAAGAGGCAAAGCATCATTTTGAAGACCCCAAGGATCGATCTGGAGATCCTGAACATCAATAAGAGGTAATATCAAGGTTTTCTTATCAGCAGAATGTTTTTCCATAAAGGACAGGTCTCCCATACAGTCTTTATTATGCGCCATGTCCCTAAAGGATTTTTTCTTCCCAGCTATAGTTCAAAACAATCTAACATCATTGAGGCAGACCTCTCAGCAGTTTCTTTCATTTTGTTCAAATCACCTGGAGTACTGCAGCCAAAAGGTCAAATCATATCCGAAGCAGATCTCTATTGCACCGGGGAGATGAAAAAGATTAAATATACAGCATATCAAGCGGAATGGGCCTCGGCCCTGCATTCATTGCTGTGTTTAAATGTAACATTTAAAATTCACCTACCTCCTCAGTCGGTCCTCTGTGTCTCTTCTGCTATAAAGCACATAAGGATATCATTGTAATGGTTGTTGATGTATTATCGGTGAATTGCAAGCATTTTTGTCCTGAGCCAAGGTCCCTGTGTAATAGCGGTATGATAGGCTGAGAAATATGATGTATTCAGGCTGAATGTAAAAGCTTTGGGCAGTGATGTACCTGATTGGTGTTGTGTTTAACATGATAAGCAGTTTTCATTGGATCCTGATCTACAGCAGTTGGTGATGTTTTTCTTATCTCTATGTTTATTTCCATTTCATTTCATGTTCTTCTGACTGGCATCTGAACGCATGACATAAGATTTACCCTTGTTAGGTACCTTATGTCCCAGCTCTCTCAGTCTTTAATGTTTTCTGCTCACATGTGTATCTGAATATTGTTTTTAATTGACTAAACCAGTGTAGTGGATGATTATTACTTGCTCTCTGATGTGCAAGTTAATAGAATCAATGTTCAGATGTTTTTGTTGAGATTTAATTATAAGAGGTTAGGAACATTGGGAGGTTTAGAAGCCTGTCTCTGCCTCTTCATAACCTATCCCTTCCATATAAACCTTTTCAAGATCCCTTGTGTTGCCTATGGTTTTGTCCAAGCAGGCCTGGAGTTAAATGACCTCTGGCCTGATCTATAGACATAATCAGATGGTTCTTCGTCCTTCATTCTCATTCCTTAATGTTCCATCCCACCAATCAGTCTTTGAGATCCAAATGCTCTAGATGACTAGCCCAACTAAAGCTTACACATTGAAAATAAGTAAATCCTTTCTTGACTCCATTGCCCAATGGCATTAATGTTCTCTGAGTTATCTATCCTTGCCTAGCTTCCTTCTTTACCCATCCTTGTCTTATGGTGAAACCTTCCTTCCTGATTCTCAACAACCAAACTCAAAAAATCAAACAAACAACCTTGAGCCTATAACTAGCCTAAAATCACAATTTAGAACTTCGAAGACATATATCCTTTGATAATCATAGAGAGATCCCTCTCTGTACCTAGGAGGGCTAGATCCTAAGGTCTGAAAGCGGTTCTATGTTGTCTCATCTTTTGGTATTGCCAACCTTGCCAAAACATGGGAACCCCAACAGGCTGCAAGAGTTCCTTTCTCAAATGTGTTGGCTTCCTAAGCTATTGAAGATGAAGGTTGCTCCTCCATGGTTGTAACAGCGCTGGTACATGCCTCTTCCAGTGGTGGTGAGGGCTTCTCCTTCTCTTTGCCAAATTTCCTGATCAGCCTTTGAGAAAACTCAGCAAGAGTAGTCACTCTTGCATGGATCAAATGGTTGACTCAACCAAGTGTTTGCTTCACCTCCAAGGTGCAGTGCTGCAATTACTACAGCCTCTCTCTCTACTACTAGATGCAATAGGAAGAAAGCCTCTAGCTTCATCACCCAAGCCTTTGTTGCACATGTGAGTGATCCATTAAAAGTGGACAACAGAAATCTATTGCCTCTCATCATCCCATTGCTGTAGGGCCTCCTTTCTTCCTCCAGCTGAATGAACTGTGGTAAATCTAGAGTCTTCTTGAAGGCTTTAGGTTTAGATTTGTATTCAGCAAGGTTTTCACTTAGAATTTTAGATTCCAAGTGTCCTTCATGCTTCTTGTCTTCTCCTCTTTGATAATATGAAGTGCATGGCCCTTCCTCTTCTTGAAACCCTCTAGGAGTTCCATTGCATCTCTTCTCCTTATCGTGAATGATGTCCATATTGACCTGTATACCTCTTAGTTGCTTCGCTATGGAATCTAAGGAAGCTAAAGCAACTATATGGCATAAAGAGCGGTCCTGCTTAACCTCCTTGGAGAGGTTCTTTCTGGATCTGAAAAGTGATGAGACAAAGCTCATTCTCCCCATCATTTTGATATTTCTTCTTTTATTTGTATTCTTAGTCTTCTAATAACATAATGGCTGGAACTCACACACTGAGCCAAGATTATGCTCTGATACCACTATAATATCCCAAAATGGGAATGCAGCAATACATGAACAAAAAACTAGAATAGAAATAAGAAATAACTCATAAAATTTGTATCGAACACATATCCATCAATTACATGTACAAAAAAAACTTATTATTCCTTTTATGATCCCAAACGTTGGGGAAATGCAGCAATATGTGCCCCAAAAATGTTATTTTCAGGGAATTGTGCTATAACTGTGATAAATTGGACTGGATCCCTTATCTCATACATTATACATCACACATATAGGAAGGGATGAAAAACAAATCACTTTAGCCAAGTTAAACAGATCTCCTAGTCCCGATATGGCTTAAAAACACTGAAATCCCATGACTTAAGCTATACATGAATTTCTGAAGCATGAAAAACATAATTTTACGAGGATTTTAGATCTAATATGGTATAAACATTAGATATGGAGTTTATTTACTTAAATAATGAATAAAAATAGGGATCTAGCCCCTTTTACACATTCTGAAGATAACTTGGCAAGGGTTTCATGGAAACACAAGTACAAAATGTTAGATCTGCAGATCTGGATCTGGAATAATGCATTATAACTAAATATGTATATTCATACAGCTGAATAGTATAATAAATGAAGGAGGATCCTTCTTACAAGCTTTCTGGGAGAAGGGTTGGCCCTTTTCCCTAAGAAACATGCTCAAGATTGATGGGATTGACCCTCACATTGAAACTTTGAAAGAAATGATGCAGTTCCTACAAGGGACTGCGCTGTATATGATGGAAGTACTTTGATCAAGTGCCAATATAGGAAAATATTCTCTTGAGCCTTCCTTACTGATCTCCCAAAGGAATGGAAGCTCCCTCCTTTGAAAAATAAGTGCAGGAAGTGGTGTTGTGAACTCCCACTGCAACACCCTGCAACACAATGTTATACTGCTGCAGAAATAATGTTGTGGCTAAAGGAGGATGCTTGGCCACAAGCCTAGATGTGGGGAAAATCAGTACAAGCTTCTTCAAGAGGCCCCTTCAGAAAGGATAAGGAATTCCTAAACAATAATTCCCTGTGCTAAGTAGCACAGCAATCTCAACTAAATAGTTGAAGAAAGCAGAATAGTCTAAGTAGACACATCAAAATATCATTCATAAGATGTCTTCCTATGGCTACCTTGCCCTGCTTTTAAACATGTGTGAGCCTTCTTGCCTTGGGCCCCACTCATTAGGGTTTCCTCCACCAAGGAATCTTCCTCCCACTATCTCTGTGCTGTCTCACAAGATGATCTCCACCTCCTATCCCAACACTATTGACTTGGTCAAACTTGACCTTGTCCACATGTAAAGGTCCGTGTTCACACATGAAGGTGTGAAATCTATCTCTTATGTTGATCTCCTTTCACATTATAAGGGATTTTATTCAGATTTTTATTATGCATGGGCTTCCTTACCCATTTCTTCATCTCCTAAGTGAAACCAACAAAATTTAATATTCCAATTTGCTGCATCAAAATTTTGGAATATTACAATCTCGGTGGGCATAGGTATGCCTCCCCCACCACCTATAACACAGGTACTCACTCATAACAGAGACTTGTCGCACCTGTAAGTCTTAACTCCTAAGGGTCTAGTCCTCTAGCACTTTAGTCTACCTTATATTTCTCTCTCTTTGACTTCCCCTTCAGTGTCTAGTGATTGAGTTTGTAGAAAATTTCTGAATAAATCACTTATTCAATGGAGATTAACCTGATCACACATCAATTTCAAATTGCATGCATAACACATAATCTCTTCTACTATTAATTGTCACATGCGGAAAGAATAGAAGCGATAGCACATCAAATCATCACACACATTAACACAGTATGTATGGGGAAAGCTTATACTGAAACCCTCGTATATTTTGTATATTATACGGAGGAGAACATGCAGCAAATACATAGTACAAACCTCACAAGTAATCGTACTATCTCCCAGTTACTGTGTCCAGCTTGGTTTATGAACAAGTCACAAAGTTCAAAACACACCCACTAATTTCCCTTCCTCTATTGCGCAGTCAAGGCTGGTCTAAATAGAGATCCAAGTTCGAATCTCACTGGCTCCAACTGCGCAATTTTCATTGGTAATTTCCTCCAAGTGTGGTGAAAATATCATGCACAACTAATGTTGCAACTGATAGTTAACTCAACCCTTTCATCTACCTCTTTCACTTGTCGCCACTGAACTGTCCATGCACCGAGTTAAAATGATGTGTTCTTTAGTTGAATAATGAGTTAATAATTTGTGAATTAAATAATATTTAATTCACACAACTCATCTCTAGTGTATTAGCCAGTTAAACTAAATACAACTAGTTCAACTAGTTAACCAGAACACCATCTCCATTAACCTGCCGCATCAACTCCACCGAACTCGCCACTCTGAGCTCTAACTGAAGTCAACCATGCATTAGCTCAAATAAACCATAGGAAAAGGGGTAAACTCGGGTACCAGAGTCTTACATCCGGGGTCAAACCGAAGTGCTCCAAGAGAGTAAACCTAAGTTTAGAGTCCAAATAATATTATGGTAAATAATATTTGACTGCTCTATTTAGTCAAATGGCCTGCAACAGATTCTGACGAAATGCTAAAAATAGAGATCCATATATTTTTACCAACATGACCAATCCTCCAAGAATATCATACCGTGTACCCCGGTCCATGATCCATATGTCTAAAAATAGACTACAAAAATCACATGTGTGGTCCCCACCTAGTTTAGGTGATCACTTTCCAACTAGGATCAGGAAAGATGTTTCAGGAGGCCTCCTTCACTTTTTCTTGTTGCCATTTTCAACACTCCCTCTCAACAAGAAAGGACTGTCATTGTATGCGACATGCAACTCCATGCATTCACCCTGCAACCTTCACAAGCGCCATGCAACTCCATGCATCTGCTCTGCAACTCCTCTGAAACTGAATAGGCTCCAAACAACTCAATCTGTCTTGATGTATCTAGCATCTATCATCAAAGTCTTTGACTTATGCTTGGCCAACTACACATGTCATCAGGAACCACTGCGCTGTTGACTCTTTTGCACCCATGCACTCTTGCACTTGCTGTCAACTCTGATCCGCGCTCCAGTATCCGACACTGTCACTTTGATCTGCCTGCATCACTCCAACTGATCTTGCTACTACTGCACTGTGGGCACTCATAGCCAGGTTCAATCCATGAGATCCACACCATCTCATGAATCCTGCCCAGAAATCTCCTCTTGGGATTAATCATGCATGTCGCCCCACCTCTCACTTGGTGGTATAGCTGCATGCACTCCCTCCGCCCGTCTGGCACGAAATTTCTCTGCATGAGTGGTTTCCTCCACTCCATGATCCACTTGTGGCTGCTCCACATCCCGAGGTTCACTTTCACCTGCATGCAAAACTTGCTCCCTCTCAAGCTTCAATTGCATGTCTTTCTCGCCTGCATGCAACACTTGCTCCCTCTCAAGCTTCAGTTGCATGTCTTCCTTCCACTTCCCAACAGTAGGAAGCTCCGTAGACATCCCATCTACTTCAAGTCTGTAGAGATTCTTTGCCCGAATCCCAACCTTCTTTACTTGTCCCGTCGCCTTGTGCCGAAGGAAAACTTTTCCTTCTCTGAAGACAACTTCATACCCTTTATCCTCTAACATTGCGACTGAGATCAAATTCTTTGTTAGACCTGGTACATGAAATACATCTTGTAAAAGAATGAGTTTACCTGACTCCCTCTGAAATGTTATGGTACCAATTCCAGTCACATTATATCGTCCACTGTCGCCCAACTCAACATGCATCTGGAGACCTTTCTCCACCAAGTCACTGAAAAGATTTGCATCTCCCGTCATGTGAAAGGAAGCACCACTATCGATATACCACCCTGATCCCAATGCACTAGACAACATGCATGCGATCAATGAGAAGTCCAGCTCAAATTGCGAGGTAAGAGCCTCACCAGCTGCAGCTCCACCAGCCTGCTTGTTCTTATTCTTTTGTGGACAATTCGTGGCGTAATGTCCATGATCGTGACAGTGAAAACACTTCACTTTGGACATGTCACGCTCTTTACCATCCGCACCGGATTGAGAAGCCTTCTCCTTGCCCTTCCCCTTCCTTGCTTTTGCAGCCAAAGCACAGTCTTCTTCATCAGATACCTTTGATAAAGATCCGTCCCCGGTAGTCCTCCTGATCTCCTATTGCATGAGATCCGACCACAGTCGCTCCCATCCCGGCAAATTCTCCCGACCATTGACACTATCTTGATATGAATTCCAAGCCTTCGAAAGACCAAGGAGAGCTAGGTCCACCATATCCTCATCTTCGACAGTCACCCCCACACTTCCCAGCTCATCTCTGCACTGAGTGAACTTCATGAGGTATTTTTCGATGCTGTCGCCTTTCTCCATCTTGATGTTCTAAGTCTATCTTTGAGCGCCAGATTCCTTTGGTCACTCTTTCTTTGGTATAGATCTGTCAAATATTTCCACATTAAATATGAAGAAGCCTTTCCATGCAGGCTGGATACAATGTGATCCTTTACGCCCTCCAACAGAATCCTTCGACATTTTGCTTGTTTCTTTCGCCATACCTCCACAACAGCAGCATCATTAGAAGTAGGCTTTGGAATCTCTTTCTCCACGAATTCCAACAACCCATTATCATCTAATACAACCTCCATGTGGTCTTTCCATGCAACATAATTCGAACTGCCTTCCAAGGCATATTCTAGTCGCAATCCGTTGAAAGACATTTTCGTCGCGGCACCAAGAACAAAAATCTGCAAATTCGAATTCTAAGAGCTGATAACTCAACCGCTTCCGATCTACACTTGAGAAAAAATTATTTCCAAATCAGAGCTTAACTGCATGGGCATTTACCAGACCTTTCACTTTCTGAAGAAAGATGAATCCGGAGGCTACCTGGCCCGAGTGCAGACTCTGTCCGAGGAAATAATTGCAATCACCGTAATAGATCTTTGACGATTAATTTAGCTCCGATACCATGTGGAAAATTTCTGAATAAATAACTTATTCAATGGAGATTAACCTGATCACACATCAATTTCAAATTGCATGCATAACACATAATCTCTTCTACTATTAATTGTCACATGCGGAAAGAATAGAAGCGATAGCACATCAAATCATCACACACATTAACACAGTATGTATGGGGAAAGCTTATAGCTTAAAACCCCTCAGCTATTTTGTATATTATATCGAGAGAACATGCAGCAAATACATATTACAAACTCCTCACAAGTAATCAGTACTATCTTCCAAAGCTACACAAAAACTAGCTTGGTTTTGAACAAGTCAGAGGTTCAAAACACATCCACTAATTTCCCTGCCTCTATTGCGCAGTCAAGGCTGGTCTAAATAGAGATCCAAGTTCCAATCTCACTGGCTCCAACTGCGCAATTTTCATTGGTAATTTCCTCCAAGTGTGGTGCAAATCTCATGCACAACTAATGTCGCAACTAATAGCTAACTCAACCCTTTCATCTACCTCTTTCACTTGTCGCCACTGAACTGTCCATGCACTAAGTTAAACTGATGTGTTATTTAGTTGAATAATGAGTTACTAATTTGTGAATTAAATAATATTTAATTCACACAACTCATCTCTAGTGTATTAGCCAGTTAAACTAAATACAACTAGTTCAACTAGTTAACCAGAACACCATCTCCATTAACTGTCGCATCAACTCCACCGAACTTCGCCACTTGAGCTCTAACTGAAGTCAACCATGCATTAGCTCAACTAAACCATAGGAAAAGCATAAATCCTTCTGGCATCTGCATGCCCCACATCCGGGGGTCAAACTGAAGTGCTCCAAGAGAGTAAACTGAAGTTTAGAGTCCAAATATTATTAAGGGTAAATAATATTTGACTGTTCTATTTTTAGCCCGCCAGTCTAAAAATAGACTTCGACCTAAATGCTAAAAATAGAGATCCATATATTTTTACCAACATGACCAATCCTCCAAGAATAGCATACTGCAGCTCCCGGTCCATGATCCATATGTCAAAAAATAGACATAGTCTAAAAATAGACTTTTCGACAAAAATCACATGTGTGGTCCCCACCTAGTTTAGGTGATCACTTTCCAACTAGGATCAGGAAAGATGTTTCAGGAGGCCTCCTTCACTGTTTCTTGTTTCCATTTTCAACAGAGTTCTTAGAACATACTTCGATCATACAATTATCTCCTAACGCTTGCACGCTGGGGGGAAATCTGTTACACCATTTTTTTGGTCATCTAACCTGCTAATATTAGATGGACCTAAGTACACCATGTAAGACCAATTTTACCTTAAGTAAAATTTCTTTCACTATGAAAACCAATTTTACCTTAAGTTTTTTATTGTCTAAACAAGAAACCCCATGAGAAAATATTAAATAAATCCACATTTGTTTGATTTTCCTCAAGGAATAATTATTTAAACAACAGTTTAATTAATATTCCTGGTCATATTTAACCCAAAACAGGAAAATTAATTAGATAAATTATTATTTATCTTATTATTTTCTAGGAATAATTATTTAAACCTTATTTCAATAATATTCCTTATTAAATTTCACTAAATCTCTCATAAATAGTTAAATAAATCATTATTTATTTAATTATTACTTAACCACATCATTAAAATAATAAATAAATCATTTATTTATTTATTATTTACAAATAAAGGGATTTGACCCAAGTCAAAAAAAAATTCCCTCCAACAAATATAATAAAATATTCCATAAAAGTTGGATCTTGATTTGGTTAATAATATTTTAATTATGCACCAATATCTAGACTAACGCAATATTTTGTTATAAATAGAAGGGTTTTTCCATTCATTCACTACCTTTTGTTGCCTAAATATCACTCCAGATCTATACTTTTGGTCTGACTTTGATCCACCATCATTGTCATATTTTTCTATCTTTTTTCCTGTGAGCTCCCTTTGAGTTCCACTTTTGTCTGAGTTTTCGACACCATTGATCCAAGTTATAAAAAATGAAAGATCAGGTGATTTTTCTTTTTTTTTGTACCAGAATGATAACTCAAAATTCAAATTTCTTGGAAGAGTGCCAAACCTAAACGACCGGAAAGGTATCGTTGCTGCAATTCTGGCACCGTGAACGGTTCTCAAAACCAAGGTCGTATGCAAAAGTTATTGAGGTTTGAAATCTCTAGTAAACTCCAAAATTCAGTTGACGAAGTTTGAATTTTATGAATATGGAAAATTAAAAAAATAATATTTCAAGAATATTCCCCATAATATTCCTTATAATATTCTGTTTGGGCGTATTATGGTTTGACAAATGGTAGTATTGCATTTGATGGCAATTTGACATGTTATATTGTGGCCAATCAGAGGGTGCCACGTGGCAAGCCTGGAGGCCGCCACGTGGCCCTAGGAGGGAGGTGGAAAACTTGGCAAAATATTTTTATAGTTAGTAGTATTCGAACCATGGTCTCGTCTTTACCAACCAGAAGACCCGACCACGTGGGTTGCACGTTACATCTTAACATGTTATGGTTTGAATGCATATTTTATGTTTGAAATTTACATTAGCGGAAAACTAAAGGGGCTAGCTCGATCCCATCCAACCCATCCATATGTTTCAGGATCCATAAACATGGCCTTAAGCCCAACGGTTAACTCAACTGACCGCAAATAACGGCCATGTGGCCACCCTTTCTATTATACTAAATGCCACAATTAAACCGTTTGTGGAGCGGAAAATCCGACGGCTTGGGTGGTTGTCACCATGTGACCACCCCAATCAAATAGATAAACTCCAAAATTACGTGCTAACAGTTTGCACCAGTTTTGGAGCGCGTTCTGCCATTTTCATTCATTTTTCCATTTTTGAAGCGCTAACTGGCAGTCCTCCACTTTTAGTGGGGTTTTTGGGGGACATTGGGTAGTTTTCTTGTTTATGCCATAACGCCCTCATTATTGAACCAAATTGAGTGCAGTTTTAGTCAATTTTGGTTCTCTTCGACCTTTTGAACAGTTTGGAATAGGTTTTAGGTCAAAAAAAGGTGATCTACAGTAGCTTTTTCTTAGAGTAAGATGAAGAAGCCATCAGAGCCATCATGGAGAAGGCATTATATTGGGTAATATTTCATTGTTAAGTGTGAAACAAAAGCCATTTCTAGCTATTTTCTATCTTCTGAAGCTTAATTTACAGCTTGATTTGCCTATTGAGGCATATTTTTACATGTGTAACCATTTTGAGCAAATTAATAGAGCAAGGACATGTCATTGGGGAGCCTTGGACCGGTAGATGTAGCCTAGGAGGTGTGAACTGCCTCAACAATTCGTTGTGTTATGTGATGGTGAATTTTATTTGCTGTGTATTTTTGATATGATATGTTAAACATTAAATTTACTTAACTAATCCTCACACATCTAACTCAGAAACATAACCAAAACTACTTTGTTTAACCTGCAACTCATGGAAAACACTTTGCACACTTTATTATATTTTAATGGATACTTTTCATAGCATAAAAAATACAGTCCATTTCAGACTAGGTTGGTATCCAAGCTAGTGTTTTGAGCATTCAGAGAGCTAGTGTTTCTCTCTGTATTGTTGTTGTGTAACCAGCTCCAAAATAAAAGAAAAGAGATATCAATGCCTTAGAAATAAGCCACTTCGAGGGGGAAACCTCCAATACATTACATAAATGAACAATTCTTGGATGATACAATTTACAAAACCTCCTTTCTATATATAGGAGTCCATGGGGCCATAATGTAATCCTAGTGGGGCCACAATTTAATCCTAGCCAAACTAACAATAATAATTTAAGGGCACAATAATAACAATATGGGGGTTACAAGGGTACAATAATAACAATAAGGGGGTTACACTAACAACAATAAAGGACTATACTAGTAATATAGGGACCTAACATGCCCCACTCCTTCAAAAAAGTGTTTTCCTCAACACTGGAGTAGCTCTGGGTGCTTCTGTATAAAATTCTCATCCTCCCATGTAGAATCTTCAGTGGGTAAGTTCTTCCACTTGATTAGATACTCTGAAATTGATCGATTCTGTAGCTGTAGAGTTCTTGTTTCCGTGATCGCTTCGGGTTCCAATATGATTTTTCCTTCCTCATCAAGTTCTGGCAATATTGTTTGAACTAGAAGATTTTCACCTATAACCTTCTTTAAGCATGAAACATGGAAAACTGGATGCACTCACAAAGAAGCAGGAAGCTCCAATTTGTATGCCATAGTACCAATCTTTTGCAACACCTTGTAAGGACCATAGTAATTTGGCGATAATTTATTGTCCTTCTTAGCTTGATTTAGGGACATTTTTTTTAATGGTTGTAGTTGTAAAAATACCCAAGATCCTACATCAAAACTTCTCTCGCTGCGATGTTGATCTGCCTGTTGTTTCATTTGGTTTTGTGCCAAATTCAGGTTATCCTTTAAGAGTTGGAGAACTTCTTACTGATGCTTGATGTGATTTTCCACTGCTTGAACCTTCAAATTTTCCCTTAAATATTATGTGATGGATGGTGGATGATATCCATAAAGTGCCATAAATGGGGTCATTTTTGCTACAGTATGGAAGGAAGTGTTATACCACCATTCAGCGAGAGGTAACCACTTGACCCATTGTGTTTGTTTATCAGATACAAAAAAACGAAGATATCCTTCTAAACATTTATTTACTATCTTAGTTTGACGATCAGATTGAGGATGATAAGATGAGCTATGAGCTAATTGAGTACCCAAACAAGAAAATAACTCCATCCAAAATTTCCAGTAAAAATGGGATCTCTGTCGCTCACAATAACCCTTAGGCTTCCATGTAGCTTTTGAATTGTGTCCATAAATGTAGTAGCAACTGTACTTGCTTTAAATGGATGAGATAATGCACAAAAGTGTGCATACTTGGTAAGTCTATCAACTACCACCATGATGACACTCTTTCCTTCGGACTTAGGTAAACCTGTGATAAAATCCATTGAAATCTCCTCCCAACATTTACTTGGAATGGATAAAGGTTGTAGAAGTCCCAAGGTCTTAATTGTCTCAACTTTATTCTGTTGGAAAACCAAACATTCCGCCACAAACTTTTGAATATCAGATTTAAGGCCATCCCAAAAAAAATATTTCTTCACCCTGTGGTAAGTTTTTAAAAATCCCGAGTGTCCTCCTAAAGGAGAAGTATGCAGTTCCAAAAGAATATTTTGTTTTATTTGGGAATTCTTACAAAGATATAAGCAATCTTTGTACCATAAGGAATCATTTTTCCAACTAAATGTATTAGATGTACCAGGATCTTACTGCAACTTTTGAATGAGTGTCCATACATATTTGTCCTTCTTCCATTCATCTCTTGCTTCGGTTATCCAATCTAGTTGGATAATAGAAATGGCACAAAACAATGCTTCCACATATTCATTATTTCTTGAGAGTGCATCTGCAACAACATTAAGCTTTCCTTTTTTGTATATTATTTCAAAGTCATAACCCAACATCTTTGTGACCCATTTTTGTTGCTCTTCTAAAGATAGTATTTGTTCAAAAAAGTGTTTAAGACTATCATGATCATTTTTTACCTTGAAGTGTCTTCCCATTAGGTAAGTTCGCCATTTCTTTAGTGCAAGCAATATTGCTATCATTTCCTTCTCATAAATAGGTTTCTGTAAATACTTTCCTTTGATTGGACGACTTTCAAAAGAAATGGGTCTTCCTTTCGCATTAAAATAGCACCATTTCCATTTCCTGAGGCATCACATTCCACAATTAAGGTTTTTGTGAAGTCTGGCATATCTAAGACTGGTGCTCAACACATTGCCTCTTTAAGATGTTCAAAGGCCTTAGTTTCTTCAGGAGTCCATGAAAATGCATCTTTCTTCAATAATATTGTTAGAGGTGCTACTATTCTCCCATAATTCTTAACAAACTTGCGATAATACCCTGTGAACCCGAAAAATCCTCGCAACTACTTTATGGTTGTGGGGACTTTCCATTCCTTAATGGCTTTAATTTTTTTTAGGGTCTAACTTAACACCCTCGTGAGATATAATATGACCCAGATATTCCACCTCTTGTACTCCAAAGAAACATTTGGCTGTTTTTGCATATAATTGTTTCTCCTGCAATAGTTTGAGCACCCTGTCAACATGTTCAACATGATCCTTCCAAGACCTACTGTAGATTAGTACATCATCAAAAAATACTAGCACAAATTTTCTAAGGAAGGGTTTGAAAATGGAATTCATCAACCCTTGAAATGTAGAAGGTGCATTGGTAAGGCCAAAAGGCATGACAAAAATTCATAATGACCCTCATGAGTTCGAAATGCTGTTTTTGGAATATCTTCAGTCTTCATTCTAATTTGATGATATCCTGAACGAAGATCCAACTTGGTAAAATAAATTGCTTCATGTAATTCATCCAATAATTCATCAATCACAGGAATGGGAAATTTATCTTTAATGGTGAGCTTATTGAGCTCCCTATAATCCGGACACATGCGCCATGATCCATCCTTCTTGTGTACCAATACTACAGGATCAGAGAAAAAACTGACTAGGTTTAATTATACCCACCTCTAACATTTCTGCAATCATACGTTCAATTTCGCTCTTTTGGACACAAGGATATCTATAAGGCCTGATGTTTGGAGGAACACTTCCTGGAATCAAATGAATAGCATGATCATGATCACGAATAGGTGGGAGTCCTTTGGGAGTTTCAAACACCTTGGAATGATTGTCCAAGACTTGTTGGAGATCTGCAGAAATAGATGATTTTGATGTTGGAGCTTCTAGTGAGCATAATTGTGCAATTACGCCTCGCTGTTCTTTATTTAGAAGCTTTGTCATGACATTAGAGCTTATTATCCTTCCTGTCTTCCCCGCAATACCCCGTAATTCGACTTCCTTTCCTTCTGAAAAAAATTTCAAGAAAAGTTCTTGAAAATTAAAAGCTACCGTCCCCAAAGATTGTAACCATTGTACTCCTAGTACAACATCAACACCTCCCATAGGAATGGAAATCATTGGACTAGTAAATACATATTCCCCCATGGTTAGCTTGATATTATGGAATTTTCCAGAGCAATTTATATTTCCTCCATTTGCCACCATCACTTGACATTCTGGTGCTGGGTATAGGAAACAATTTAATTCCTTGGCTACCTTACAATGATTAAAATTATGGGTGCTACCTGAATCAATCAACACTATTACCTTTTTCTTCTTGATATGTCCTTCTATCTTGAGAGTTTGAGGAGTGGTAATTCATGCTAGTGCATTACACGATATGGTCAGATTCATTTCTTCCCCTTCTATGGCTGGTTCCTGGTGTGTATCGTCTTCTTGTTCATTTTCTTCTTCCTCTTCACAATCTATGTAAAATAATTTATTCTCAGCACACTTATGACCTTTAGTGTATTTGCTATCACAACTGTAGTAAAGCCCTTTTTCTCTTTTTTCTTCCAATTGTTGTGGTGTCAACCTTGTAGGTTGTGGAAATCTAGACGTAGCAACACGTCCTTCTTTATAGAATTGAGTGGTAGGCTTCCTTGTCGCCATTATTTTACATTCAACTTTTCTTGCCAACCTGAATGCCTTCTCCAATTAATCTGGTTCCAAAACACGAACTTCATGTTGGATGTTATCCTTTAAAGTGCCTATGAAGAGATCGATCCTGTGTTCCTTTGGAATATCAGTTACCCTTATATTCAATTTTTGGAAGTCCTCAATGTGCTACCCCACTAAACCCTTTTGTTTGAGATTTATCAATTGGCTAAAGAAGGTGTTGCTCTTCGTATCCTCATAATGTGCTATCATTTTCTCAGTAAAAATTGACCAAGTGACAATTTTTTTATGGGAGAAAAGCCATCGATAACATACAAATGTATTTTGTTCTAAATGTAAAGTTGCAATGCGTACCTTTTGTGTGTTTTGCACGTTATGGAGACCAAAATATTGCTCCATATGTAATATCCATGTTACAGGATCCTTTCCATAAAACTTCCTCATATCCATTTTTGGAATATGGTGGTTCTTCCCACCAACATTAGAGTTTATGAAATCACGATTAACATTTATTTTGTTCTCATCATGAGTTTCTTCTACCATCTTTTCACCATTATGAAACATTTCTTGTATCAACTTTGACAAAACTTCCATGTCTGCTTTTAGATCATTATTAATTTTTTCCATGTTGTCTTTCATGTCATCCATCTTATCTTCCATGCCAGCTTCCATGCCATCCATCTTAGCTTCCACGCCTTTCTTCAAAACTTCCATTTCATTTTTTGTTGCTCTTTGCGAGAGCGAAATTTGGCGCACTTGCTCTTGTAATTTTGATAGATCATGTTGCAATTCTTCATCTTCATGAGTCATAGTAGAGCCTTATAAAGGCTTAATGGGTGTTGAATTATTTTTATGGGGCATCTTTTAGAATCCAATACTAATATCTATTCTACAATATTCCCTTGGAATCAATTCAAATTGATTCTTCAAACAAGACTTATGCAATTCGGGAAAAAAAAAATACACACCTTTTTCTTGCTTTTGAGGAGCTGGATATTGAAATTGGATTATCTCTGTGATTGCAGCACTTCAATATTTTAATTTTGGTACCACCGTAGCCCTATGAATTCTCTTTTGAATGCCACAGGTCTGACCTAATTTGGATTCTCCAAGACAAAGTTGTGTCCAATCTCTCACAATGACCTAATTATGGACTGGTTCAGTAGAGCGAACTTGTACAACTTGCCACGTGTTATTGTTTCATCCTTCGGCTCTGAAATTGATAGCCACGAAACCAAAGTCTATTTGATTGCAACCACTTTTTATGGCACTCCAATCCGATGCTCAGAGAGAGAGTTATGAATCGTTTCCAACGATCACCTCTTTAAGATGAAATTCAGGAGCCTGAAAAAGCACTACCTTCCACAGATCATATCTCCGAAAATATTGCGAACCAAGCTCTGAAATGTTTTGACGATTTTTCTCAGGATTTTGGCTTCGCACCCTAAAAATTTCAGATTCTGAACCTTCGTAGAAAAAAAATTTATAGCAAAAATTCCACGACGACCTGTTTAGAGCAGCGAAACCCTAGAATCCAAAGCTCTGATACCAAATGTTGTGTAACCAGCTCCAAAAATAGAAGAAAAGAGATATCAATGCCTTAGAAATAAGCCACTTCGAGGGGGAAACCTCCAATACATTACATAAATGAAAAATTCTTGGATGATACATTTTACAAAACCTCCTTTCTATATATAGGAGTCCATGGGGCCATAATATAATCCTAGTGGGGCCACAATGTAATCCTAGCCGACCTAACAATAATAATTTAAGGGCACAATAATAACAATATGGGGATTACAAGGGTACAATAATAAAAGGAATGGGGTTACACTAACAACAATAAGGGACTATACTAGTAATATAGGGACCTAAAAATTGTTCTTGTGCAAAAGGATTTGCTTAAAAGTCTGTATTATAACCCTTGCAAGTAGTGCAGAGCCATCTTGGGGCAGCATTTTTTGTAGGTTTTTGAGGCTTACTAGGCTTAGTTTGCTAGAGGGTGAAGGAATAGCTATGGATAGCTAAGTCCTGGAGAGGAAAAAAAGGAAGAAAGGGCCGAAGGCTTCTTCCTTACCCCAAAGAACCTTAAGGTCACCCTTGGAAAACAAACCCTCTTGACGATTGTTTGTTAAGAAGTTCTTGGAGTTTGCTTGTTGTTTGGCTACTTGAATAAGAGTTTGTCTTTACAGCCATTTGGTTAAAAACGCTTTGTCATTTGTTTTTAAAGCTTTGAGAACTTTATTGAAGTTCCTTTTGTTCATTGACATCATAATGAAAACTTCTACAAGTGAAGTTTCCTCCTTCACAAGATTCTTCGATGATGATATGAAGCGTGACTTTATTATATTGAAGGACATGGTGCAGATTTTGTTTAAGGATAAAAGAGAAAGCAATGAACTTTGTGAACAGTTGTTTTCCATGAAGGAAGAGAAGGACGAAATTCTTTAAACATTGCATGATATGGAGAGGTAGCTCCATCAAGCCCAAGAGGCTTTGACCAAGAAAATGCATGAGGAAGAGGTAATCCATTCGAGTTTTCCTTTAGTTTCCCCATTAGAAAGATGTGTTAGTTCTTTCAAAAAACATACAAGACGTATAGGGTCCAAATTAATGATTAAAATGGGCTATGAAGGCAAAGGGTTAGGCAAGCATGCACAAGGAATGGTTGAACCTGTTTCGGTTGAGGAACGACCCAAGAATCTTGGTCTTGGTTATGTGCAATTTAATGGCGAAGAGTCCAAAGCCATGAAGGAATGTGAGGATATTTCAAAGAGAAATTTCGTTCCAAGTTCTAAGATGCAAATATGTCAATTTTGTTTCAAATATGATTGCCATTTATTTAAGCGGCCCTTTGTTGTAGCAAGAAGATGGTAGACATGCAACTTATGGCAAGCATGCAAGTTCATATAGTTTTCAAGACAAGAACGATGATGTTAGTATGCAAATGAAAGCTGTAGCCTCTACTAGTTCATCTTCTCAAGAAGGCAAAAAGGATGAACATTCAAAGCAGGAGAAGAGGTATAAATCTTCCCATGATCAATTTGATTGTGTTTATACAAAGCATGATAGTTTTTCATGCTTAAATGGAAGAAATATTTGCTATAAATATTGTGGTCAATTTAACCATGATGTTTCGATATGATGGATAAGGAAGGAATCATACAGGAATCAAATGAGGCAAAGGAAACTTTCAAAGAAGGTGCATAAGACTTGCACATATTGGAAAAAGAGGGGACATGTTGTCTCCCATTATTGGAATTTTCATCCAACTAGTTGTCCCAAGCACATGCAACAAGAGGATAGAAATATTGGCAAAGGTGGAACCAAGGATTCCATTATTGATGTGAAAATGGAAGTTTCACATGAAGAAGAGTTGCAGTAGCAAAAGTCACCATGGAAGTGGCTTGGTAAGAAGTGGATGGAATTCTTAGTACAGTAAGATGTACTCATTTTGTACATATGAAAAGTTCGGTTGTATGCATGTATTTTATGTTGTAATATCTCATTTGTTTGAGCCACCTTGGATCATTGATCAAGGCGACGACATTAAATTTCCTTCTGCAAATTTCTCACCAGAAATTTTCTGAGTGAGCGCAAGAAAGACAGTGCTTTACAAGAGGACAACTGCATCGAGGAAGGGAAGTGTGAATTTCTTTCTAGTTGTGGTTCAAAGTCACTAGCCATGTGTTACACCATTTTTTGGTCATCTAACCTATTATCATTAGATGGACCCAAGTACACCATGTAAGACCAATTTTACCCTAAGTAAAATTGCCTTCACTATGTTAAATAACTTAATAAACCACATTTATTAGGTTGTTTATGGTCTAAACAGAAAACCCCAAAAGGAAAAATTAAACAAACCTATTTTGTTTAATTTTCCTCATGGAATAATTAATTAAACCATAATTTAATTATTATTCCCAGTCATGTTTAACCCAAAAACAAAGAAATTAATTAGATAAACCTTCATTTATCTTATTATTTTCTAGGAATAATTATTTAAATCTTATTTAGATAATATTTCTTGTTAAATATGACCAAATCACCCACAAATAATTAAATAAATCATTATTTATTTAATTATCTTTCAACCACTTCCTTAAATAATTAAATAAATCATTATTTATTTGATTATCTTCTAAACGCTTCCTTAAAAAGATAAATAAATCATTTATTTATTTATTTTTGACTAATCAAGGGATTTGACCCAAGTCAAATACCTTTTCCCTCCAATAAATATAATAAAATATTCCACAAAAGGTGGATACCGTCTGTTCTTATGCACCCAAGATCTAGAATGACCCAATATTTTGTTATAAATAGGAAAATTTTTCATTCTTCACCTTTTTTTGCCTATTAGATCACTACGGATCTATGCACTTGGTCCCATTTTTCCATCATTTTCTTGTGCTTGAGCTCCCATTGAGCTCTATTCTTTGCATTGGGTTTTCTACACCAACAAAGAGAGAGAAATCTTAGATGCGAAGTCTTTGAGGACTTCCAAGAACCCATCCTTTGAGGAGAATTGGATACGCCTTCTTGTTTTCCTCCCAGGTGCCCGGTCATATAAAAATTTTTCAAAAATTGTTCTTGTCTTGTCTATTGGTATATGGAGCAAACCCTTGTTTCTTTGTAATGTCTTTCCATGCATAGATCTGGTGTTTTGCGAATTTTTTTCTTGTTGAACAGCAGAGGATACGAAGATATTGGGCAGCCACTTTTGTTGTTAGGGTTATTAGTTATGCGTAGCTAAAGTGGTCATTTTTCGTACACTTCGACAAAGGATTCATACTAACAAATGGCAACTCCACACGGGTTTTAAATTATGACCGCTGTCGTTTTCCACATTCCTGCATATCCAGCTACTTCAGACCTTAGGGTTTCTCTTCAGATATTTATTTTTCCTATTTTTATGGTGTTTTTCTCACAAACAACCCTAAAACATTAAAATTTTTAACTTCCGCGTGTTTCTGGCCCTATTGCCCAAGTGACAGACATCAGCCGCAACTAAGACGACAACTTTTCCGAAAATCTGCCGCCGAGACAACCAGAACGGGAGGTCACACTTTTCAGCCCAAAAACTATGACCTGGACCTCTAGGTCGCACTTTTCAGCCTCTTTTCGCGACTGCTTTGAAAGCAATTCCGAAACACACGACACCGCCAAATTCAGTGATTTTTACACATTTTGCAGGTTTTGTTGGAAAGCACATCGGAGGTTTTCCAGCCTCTGTCTCAGCCCGCCTTGACCAAGATCTGATCTGTTTTCACTCATCTAAGTGGGAACCCAGCCCCTTAGGGCTTTAGTACCCTCCACTTTTTGTGGAAGAGTTTCAGCTGTTTCAGCCGTGTTTTGGGGTTTTCGACCTTCCTTTTTCATATCTGGAACCTCCTCCTCGAGATCCCTTCATCCCGGCCCTTCCATCCTTTCAAATCACCTCTTGTCGTTTTGTTTGGACCTCTCTTTGGGACCCGACATATACCTCCTTTCCGCTTTTGCTGATTTCTTCCCTTTTTCCAGCCACCTTGCCTGCGCTCTCTTGGTGTGATCTCTCTTTTTGTGACTTTACCCTTTAGATCCCTGTCCCTTTTGACCCTAGAACTATTGGCCTCTTTTTAACTGTGTTTTGACTAGATTTTTGCCCTTTTTTACATTAGTTTTGAGCGACCTGCCTTCTTGGGTTGAATCGATGCAATAGTAGCTGTTATTTTTCTGTTATTTCAGTGTTATATACTGTTCTCTAGAGATTTATTTTCAGTTACGCAGCACACATTTTCTTTCTCTCAAAATAGAAAGGGTTTAAAAATTAAAATTAATGCACGCCACACAGTGACCCTAAGTGAAGAACCGCCTGGCAAAGACTCTAAAATCAATTGTCATGCACATTTTCTGCCCTTGACCTCACTTAATTCTGTCCCTGTTTCCCCTTGTCGGTTTCCTTCTTCCCGTCATCATTGCGCCCCCAAGGCGCCTTTCCCGGAGACTTCTTGGCCTTCACCCTCAGTTTCCGGTTGATCGACCTGCTCCATCCCACCGTCGTCGAGCCAGTCCTCCTCTGAGTCCGCATTCCGACTCCTCTTCTGATTCATTGGGTTCTCCCTCTCCTCCTGGTTCTCCCCCTGTCACCTTCACTATGTCTGGTCCAGGGCCTAACGTTAGTGGTGCACCAGGCCCTAATGCCGGAACCACTACTAGCAGAACCGCCATAGGAACTACCTCGACCATACCCTTGCTGCCGTACATTGCAGGCCTCAGCCTCCCCGATTTCAATCAGTTGATCAATGACCCTATCTGCCATGATGTTGGTTGGCCTGCTATGCCAACCAAGCTCCCCTCTGACATCCCTAAGTTCGAAGGCCTTGCTGGAGAAGATCCAACCAATCATGTCCGATATTTCCACATGTGGTGTTCTTCCAATTCCATTACCGATGACTCCATCCGTCTTCATTTGTTCCAACGCACGCTTACCGGCAAAGCTTATAAATGGTATGTTGACGAAGCCACCTCTTCCCATACCACCTTTGCGACCCTTGCCCAAGCCTTTTTATCTTATTTCCAGCTCCCTCTCCGATACGATACTTGCACGGAGCTCTTGACTTCATTCAAGCAAACCTCTTCGACCCGCCTTTCCGCCCATGTTCAGGAATGGCGACGAAGACGGAGCTTATGTAGAGCCCCCCCCTTCGAAGATCGGGTTTACATGGACTAGTTCCTTCACACCCTCTTCGCTCCTATCGGCAAAGATGTCGCCTCTCACTTTCCTCAAACTAAAGAATCCGCCCTCCAAATAGCCTTGAAATATGACCTGATCTATGCTCAATCTGGTTATGTTTATACCGTTCTTCCTAACCTCCCCAGGCCCGGTGGCGCTAACACCCCGGGGGCATCTCATTCCGCCAACGGTATCGTTGGAGCCCTTTCCCATCCGTACGCTCAACCTCCTCTGGGCTATGGTCTCCCTTAGGGAGGGGCCAGCACCTCTAGCACTCTTCCCCCTCCCGGTAGCATGTATCCAGGATACGGCATACCTCCTCCTTTTGCCCAACCTCCTGCCTACCTCAATGTTGCCCAACCTAACCATTACCTTTATCCGCAGCCTGGTGCGCCAGCTCCTCCAGCATATGCGCTTCCATCTCCCTTGCCTCCTCCAAACCCGCAACAACACTTACAGCCCCCTCCAGGGCAAGCATTTGCATAGTAGGGTGAAACTAATCCCCCTTCTTCTCAAAGAGGGCGGAGAGGCAATCAAAACCAATCTTCCCCTGGTACCCGTGGACCCAATCCTGGTGTGGACCCTAACACTGCCAACCAGCAACAGGGCACTCAGCCCAAGCCAGACATGCTGCTTCACACAAATAAGCCTTTTTTTTGTTGCGGTGTTTATGGTCATTACACCCACGATTGTCCCCTCTTACCCCAGATGCGGTAGATGTGAGAGTCTCAAGACACATTGCGCGGACAACATGCCTCCCCTCATGCTCCTCCTAATGTGGCCACTACCCAACCAGCTGTGTTTATTGATCCTTTCCCTCAGCAAGGATTCGTGGCTACCCAACCGCCTGACAGCCAGGTCACCACTCCCCCTTCCCTTTCTGGTTCCTCTCATTACCAGATCCTTATGATGCACTCCGATCCTTCCCCGACCGTCGACCTTCACCTTCAAACTCGGTCTCGCTAGTACCCCAAGCCTCCTGCTCAGTCTGCCCCCGAGCCTCCTTCTTCAGGTTCTGCAGAGCCTCTTTCGACATCCAGTGGCCCCTTACATATCCCTCAACCCAAAGTTGAGGTTCATACCAAGATTCCTAAGGGACCCCTACGTCGAAACGCTGCTTCTGGTCGAGCTGCTCATTCGTATAGTATAGTAGATGATTTGGCGCAATCTCCTGCTGCCATTTCCACACTGGAACTCCTCCAGTCGTGCCCTTCCCAAAAGAAGGCTCTACTATCTACCGTGGGCGCTGTAGATCCTGCTGATGACCAAATGATTGTTTTCGACGCCACTCAATCGGACCATCCCCCTCTTCCTGCTTCCGTCGCCTTCCAAATCCCAGTCAAAATCAGGAACGCCAATGTTTCACGGTGTATAATTGATGAGGGGTCATCCACCTGTGTGATGTCCGCTTCGGTTTGGAAGCAACTCGGATCCCCTGAGCTGGCCCCTTCCACGATCACCCTTCGAGCATGGGATGGCCACACCTCCTAGCCCATTGGCCTTTTCCGTAATTGTCCTATCACCCTCGCCGGTAAGACTGTTTTCGTTGACGTCGAAGTCATAGATGCCCCGCTAGACTACAATATTCTATTGGGGCGAAGCTACACCTATGCTATGTCTGTTGTCCCATCCGCGGTTTTACGCAAGATGTCTTTCTCCCATAATGGAAAGATAGTAACCATTGACTAGTTGACATATCATGAGCCAAAATCTCAGACCTCACCTAAGACGACCATCTATTCTGTAGCCAACAAGAAAACCGTCGATTCCTTGACCAGTGTCTCCCCCGGCGTTTACAAAGATTCCTCCCTGCTTAGAAATTTTCCTAATCTCCCTCCTCCTCCCATCACTGATCCCAGCTTATCGAATGTTTGCATGATGCAATCATCTCAGGCTGCCCGTAAGTGGCCTACCTCGGCTAGTCAGCAACCTCCCCCTCGCCCTCTGCAACCCACTGCTAGCCATTCATCTCAGCCAGCCGGACCTCCTCCTTCTGGCCCTCCCCCTACAGCTGGTATCCCTGAACCCCTTTATCCTCCTGGATCGGTTCCCCCATGCCTTAACCATCTCGGAGCCATCCCTCCTGGTCATTTCCCTACTGGGCAGATACCTTTCCTGGCTCCCCCTCCCGGAGTATATTCTGTCCCCGTCATGGCCACCCTCTCTCTCCCTAACCTGACCTTGGGCATACCAGTCTGGTACCTTGATCCTCCAGCAGCTACCCCTCCTGGTCACCCCAAACCCTACATGGCTTTGACACCATTTCAACCGATCCCCCTCGCTTCCTCCATTGCCTCTGTGCCCCCAGCACCTCTACAGGACCCTTCTCCTATCGTGACTACTCCCGGAAAGAAAGGAAAAGCTCGCAAGGGGGAACCCAAAGACAAGACCACCACGACTGACCCAGCCCCTCCTCCACCCGCAAAACCTTGTGCCTTATGTGATGTCGCCGGTCATGCCACCCATGCTTGTCCTGAGTTGCCCCGTATTCAGCCCATGGTTAAAGTCACGTTCCCTGAAGCTACGGTCCCTGAAGCCTCCATTCCTTCTTCGTATGTAACCAATAACCCCAAGACTCTCTGCACCAGCAAACCCTATGCTTTGTGCGGTGCTCATGGCCATTACTCCCACCATTGTCCTCACCTGACGCATTACCGCGCCTCTTTAGAGGTAGTCCGAGGGTATGAGGTTGAACAGAATCAATTCACCTCTCCCATACTGGCGCAGTATGCTTTGAGCTAGCCTGAGGATCCCCCCGCCCCCATCGACATTCCCCCCCCTGATGTTCAGATGACGGAGTCTACCACAACCATTCTTTACCTATCCTCCTCTACGAGACATTCAGAGCCCAGTCCCCCTGCATCCTCCCCTGTCGTTTCACCTGACCACCTTTTTTCTACCCATACTCGAGATCACTCCACCCGTATCTCTGTCGACCTCCGCAGCCCGAGTCCTCGCCATACTTCCGATAGCCCTCATATAGCACCCTCTAGTTTGTATATGAGTCATAGTCATCCTTCTCATTGCACTCCCTCCTGCAGTTGCCGCTCAATGTCTTCTGTCCACTCACGCTGCCGTCATTATCTCCCCTCCCCTCATTTTTTGTCTCGTCACACCATTCCGTAGGACCCCCCGTCCACACCCTTTATCGGTTATGCCGATGGTGCAAGTCGTTATTCCCGAAATCTAGCCTCAGCAGGTTGGGCCATCTTCACCCCCTTGCATGCCCTTGTTCTCTCCAACGGGGTCTGCATTGGTTCTGCCACCAACAATCAGGCCGAATATGATGCAGTGCGTGGTCTCTTAGTCGATGCCCTCTTCCATCGCATCCTCCATCTGCACGTTCGTTTGGACTCCTTACTTATTATCATGCAACTAAATGGTGTTTATCGTGTGCATAACCCTGTGCTGTTTAGACACTATTTACAAGTGAAACTATTGATACGTGCATTTGAAACCATAACTTTCAGCCATGTACCTCGAGAACAGAATCATTATGTAGATAGTATTGCAAACCATGTTCTAGATTGGAATTTATCACACGCATTTCATACAAGACAATAACATTTATAATCATTAAAAACGATGCATATCCATAATATGTGTCGCAAAACATGTGTTTAGAGTCCATCTACTCTAATACATATGACATGCCCATAGCATGTTACAAAAAACCCAAAACTGGGGGCACCACCTGCCCCTACCTACACACTAGGGGGCACCACATGCCCCACACCTACTCACTATCTGGCGAATCCCGAGCCAATGGCTCTACCCCTGCATCCTGTAGATCACGCATCCCCTGACCGGCCATCGCAATGCGCTGCATGACACCTCACCATTCTGAGGGTAGACCAATACATGGCTCTATGTACTGGCCGTCTAAGTCCTGCCACCCGCGCTCTGATACTCCAGTCAGCAACCTTTCGCATCTATGGTGGATTTCCTCCAGAAGGGCGGCTGCATCCTCATTATGCGCTGCTCTCGACCCACTCGGACCTGCAGCTCCAGATGCTGCCGGTCGTCCCATATATCTGGCCGATTTTACCGGAGCTATATCTGCATACCAAAAGTACATGAATTAGTACCCTATCTACTATTCAAAAACTTTAACATGCCCATACAAGAATAGCAATCTTTCACTTACCATCGCACCCCCATACTCGACCAGGCAGAAGTGGCAGGTCCAGATCTCCACAATAACTCATCCCGCTATAGGGATAGTCGTCTATGTATAATGGCATCTGATCCCAATGGGCAAAGAACTCAGGTCAAAACACTCGCCCGACCGCCCCTCCTCCTCCTCTGCACAGTAGCCGCCCCCACCGACGCATCCTGGGCTCTCTTGGGCCCCCATCTGGAAGCTGTATACGAGGCCGCAAGGTCGGGATCTTCTCAAAGAAGAAGGCGCACAATAAAGTCCCATACGAGCAATCGTGGTTCACTTGCTGCTTGCAGAGCGACAAATATCGTTTTAATGACACCAGCATCATTTGGGCCCACCCATAGTAGGTCCCACTCAACACACTCTCTACAAGCATCATCTACCCCCCGGTGATGTGATGGAATGCCTGGTTTCCCAGGATACACAACACAGCTGCGGCCACTGCACGGGTCTCTAGCCTCTCTAGATCTCCGATCGGTATCCGAGTCCCCTTGACTTGGAGACCCGGTCGACAATTTTGTTCCACAAACTCCATGATATGCCACCCCCGCGGTAATACTGGCTGAGTGTTTCCCACCATTCCCAGTGGTGGGAGGCCCGTCAGGAAATACACATCCTGGACTGTCAGTTCGATCCTATGCCCCTGCACTACAAAGAACTCATGCTCTAGATCCCAGTAACTGATAATCTAGGCCAACAAAGGATCTCCAGCCCTCATCAAAGGGTTCTCCAAAAACTTTAGAACCCCAAACCTGACCAACACACGACGGACACCCTGATCCGCCTGGATCTCTGCCCATAATGTACCCAGGTCTCTCTCTCTCTAGTTAACCCATAAATCTGTCATACCTGCACAAAAACATCATCTTTGTCAGCATACAGATTGGGAATACCATAACCAAACACAAAAACCCAACTCTCAGCCATAAAACAGCACCAAACCCCCTCATCTCCCAAGTCGCAGTTTTCTGCCCAATTTTGGACCAGGTCGCAGTTTTTGCCCTGCAACCTGCGTCCCAGGTCGCACTTTTTGGCCCAAAAAGTGCGACCCGGCCATAGAGATGAAGGAGGGTCTTTTTTTGAGATTTTGGGCCCTAAACTGAACATTCAATCCATCAAAATGAAAGAGTAAGGTTAGGCCTCTTACCTGCAACTGACGGATCTCGATTCCAACGGTCGGTTTGTCCGCTACGCTCGCTGCAAGATTTAGGGCCTTCTCTCCTCTCTACATTCACCACAGCAACAATAGCAAATGAGTGAATTTGGAGGGAAAACTGCCTTATTAAAAGAGAACCCTTGTTTCTTCTTTCGACTGCTGCGACCATACCGTAACCCCGTTTGACAAACTATCTGCACCGTTGGAAAGCTCTCACCGAGCCCTCAAATGGGTATCTATTAGTGTTTTGTGATTTGATACTTCACCAGGACACATTTTTTCCACGAAGGGCCACTTCACCCATCCTTAAAATCGAATTTCCTCACTTACGACACTTGTACTTGGGGCACCATCTTGCCTCCTTACTTGTCTTTGTTCGTGTTGATTTTCATCATGAGGTACCATCTTGTACTCATGTTTTTATGGTCCCCCATTGGGCCTTTACTGTGTGGCAGCACCATCGAGTCGCCCTTGTTTAGAGCATCCAAGTTGAGTCATCATCGCATTCATGGAGTCTATCCCGAGTCCCTCTGTACCCCGATATAGCCCTCCATCCTTCATTGCTTGGTCTCTCTCTTGTGTCGTACTTTATGACCTTCAGTCCCACTGTCCCCTATCCCTTATGATATTGTGTCAGTCGCTGCCATGTCATTCATGCCCTTTATGATATAACAAGGGAAGTCGTCCATTAGCTACTCAGTCCTTTCCACTTCACTATCATCCTTAGTGTCAGTCTGTCCATCGCTCTACTATTTTCTCTCGTGCCTTAGTTGAGGATTTCTCATTGCCTCACTTATGGCGGACCTCCTTCTGTCAACATCAGCTCATTCATTCCAGAAGCCGGGTCTAGAGGGTGGTGTACCTTGGTTCCAGCTTCCACTCTTGTTCGGTGCCTCGGATCAGGCAAAGGGATCTCTCATTTCCCTTTGACTTGATTGTTTCTCCACTCCAGCTCCTTTAAGCATGACCGACATCCATATACTTGATGGTTCAATGACCCAGTAGCAGCTCTTGATGATTCCTAGGTGTGTGTGAGATGTCTCAACCCTCATGAAGGGGTGGCCCTGCAGGTAGCCCCCCACATGCCCGATGACCTCCTCCTTACAGCCTTAGATGCAGCTCCAGATATTTGATGATGTTGGCCTTCGCCACTTGCAGCGCCTCTTTGATCTGCATGTATCAGTCAGATTTTGTGAGTCCTTCCCCATTTACAGGGGGCATTTGGGTTGTATTTGTATCTCATGTACTCAGATATTATTGTATCAGTCCTGGCTGTTATCCCAGGCACATCATGTATGTGGGATTCCTCATTGTATTTTTATCTGGCTCATGATTATGCCGGCTGTACTTTATGGTTCAGTCCCTTGTTTACTGGACACACTATTCTTTTGTACTTTGTCTCGGCGGGCATAGGTATGCCTCCCCCGCCGCCTTCAACATAGGTACCCTCTCATAAAAAGAGACTTGTTTCACCTGCGAGTCTCGTCGCCTCAGGGTCTAGTTCTTCAGCACACTATCTACCTTGCATTTCTCTCTCTGACTTCCCTTTTGTTGTCTGGTGATTGAGTTCTTACAATGTACTTCGGTCATACGATTTGCTCCTGACACTCGCACGCTGGGGGGCAATCTGTTACACCATTTTTTGGCATCTAACCTGTTATCATTAGATGGACCCAAGTACACCATGTAAGACCAATTTTACCCTAAGTAAAATTGCCTTCACTATGTTAAATAACTTAATAAACCACATTTATTAGGTTGTTTATGGTCTAAACAGAAAACCCCAAAAGGAAACATTAAACAAACCTATTTTGTTTAATTTTCCTCATGGAATAATTAATTAGACCATAATTTAATTATTATTCCCAGTGATGTTTAACCCAAAAACAAAGAAATTAATTAGATAAACCTTCATTTATCTTATTATTTTCTAGGAATAATTATTTAAATCTTATTTAGATAATATTCCTTGTTAAATATGACCAAATCACCCACAAATAATTAAATAAATCATTATTTATTCAATTATCTTTCAACCACTTCCTTAAATAATTAAATAAATCATTATTTATTTGATTAGCTTCTAACCGCTTCCTTAAAAAGATAAATAAATCATTTACTTATTTATTTTTGACAAATCAAGGGATTTGACCCAAGTCAAATACCTTTTCCCTCCAACAAATATAATAAAATATTCCATAAAAGGTGGATCTAGATTTGGTTAACATTATTTTAATCATGCACCAAGATCTAGAATGACCCAATATTTTGTTATAAATAGGAGGTTTTTTCCTACCATTATTCACCTTTTGTTGCCTATTAGATCACTCTGGATCTATACACTTGGTCCCATTTTTCCATCATTTGCTGTGTGAGCTCCCATTGAGCTCTATTCTTTGCATTGGGTTTTCTACACCAACAAGAGAGAGAAATCTTAGATCCGAAGTGTTGAGGACTTCCAAGAACCCATCCCACTGAGGAGAATTGGATACGCCTTCATGTTTTCCTCCCAGGTTCCCGATTAATATAAAAATTCTTTCAAAAATTGTTCTTGTCTTGTCTATTGGTATATGGAGCAAACCCTTGTTTTTACTACTTAATGTCTTTCCATGCATAGATCTAGTGTTTTGCAGCTTTTTCTTGTTCAACTAACCACAGATCTAAAGATATTGGCAGCCACTTTTTGTTGTTAGGGCTATTAGTTATGCGTAGCTAAAGTGGTCCTTTTTCGTACACTTCGACAAAGGATTCATACTAACACCATGCAAGGCAAGTGTTTGGAGGTTGAAGAGAAGAGGGTGATGTACTCTCATTTATTGTACAAATCAGCATTTCAGTCTTTTGGGGTCAAAAATATTCCCAGTGGGGAGGTATGATCAAAACTAGATCATGGATTAGAAAGATAGCTCAAAATTCAATATTCTTAGAAGAGTTCCAAACTTGAATGACCGAAAAGTTCTCGTCGTTTCAATTCTAGCACCATGAATGGTTCTCAAAACCAGGGTCGTATGCAAAAGTTATTGAGGTTTGAAATCTCCAGTAAACTCCAAAATTCAATTGACCAAGTTTGATTTTTATGAATTTGAAAAAATTAAAAAAAGAATATTTCAGGAATATTCCTCAGAATATTCCCCAAAATATTCCCTGTAATATTCCGTTTGGGCATATTATGGTTTGACAAGTGGCAATATTGCATTCGATGGTAGTTTGACATGTTATATTGTGGCCAATTAGAGGTGCCATGTGGCAAGCCCAGAGGCCACCACATGGCCCCAGGCCGGAGGTGGATAACTTGGCAAAATATTGTTATAGTTGATATGATTTGAACCACGGTCTCACCTCTACCAGCCAGAAGACCTGACTGGGCGAGTTGCATGTTACATCTTTACATGTTACGGTTTGAATGCCTATTTTAAGTTTGAAAATTACATTAGCGGAAAACTAAAGGGACTAGCCCTTTAGGGCTAGCCCGATCCCATCTGACCCGTCCATATGTTTTGAGATCCATAACCATGGCCTTAAGCCCAATGGTTAACTCAAATGACCGCAAACAATGGCCATGTAGCCACCCTTTATGTTATATTAAATGCCATGATTAAAAATTTTGTGGAGTGGTGGATTCGACGGCTTGGGTGGCAGTCACCATGTGACCGCCCCACTCAAATGAATAAAATTCAACATTAAATGCTAATGGTTCCTGCTATTCTGGGAGCACGTTCCGCCATTTTCGGCCTTTTTTCCATTTTTGGAGTGCTAACTGACAGTCCTCGACTTTTAGTGGGGTTTTTGGGGGACATTGGGCAGTTTTCTTATTTCTTCCATAACTCCCTCATTATTGAACCACATTGAGTGAAATTTTAGTCAATTTTGAGTTTCTTCAAAATTCTAAACAGTTTGGAATAGGTTTTAGGTTGAACAGAGGTCATCTATAGAAGCTTTTGCTTCGAGGAAGATGAAGAAGCCATAAGGGCCATCATGGAGAAGGCACTATATTGGGTAATATTTCACTGTTTAGTGTGAAAAAAAAGCCATTTATAGCTATTTTCTATCATCTAAAGCTTAATTTATAGTTGGTTTTTCCTATTGAGCCATATTTTTACATGCGTAACCATTTTGAGCAAATTATAGAGCAAGGACATGCCATTGGGGAGCCTTGGATCTGCAGATGTAGCCCAAGAGGGTTGAACTGCCGCAAAAATTTGTTGTGTAATGTGATGGTGAATTTTATTTACTATGTATTTTTGCTGTGATATGCTAAACATTAAATTTACTTAACTAATCCTCACATATAAAACTCAGAAACATAACCAAAACTACTTTGTTTAACCTGCAACTCATGGAGAACACTTTTCACACTTTATTATATCATAATGGATACTTTGCATAGCGTAACAAATACAATCCATTTCAGATCAACCATCAAGAGAGAGGAATTTTAGATCTGAAGTGCTGAGGACTTACAAGAACCCATCCCATTGAGGAGAATTGGTAACATCCTTCTATGTTTTCCTCCCAGGTGCCATTAATACAAAATTCATTCAACATATTCTTGTCTTGTATATTGGATGCATGGAGCAAATCTTGTTTTTTATTTATTGCTTAATGTCTTTTAATGCATAGATCTAGATTTTTGCAGCATTTATCTTGGTCACCTAATTGCAGATCTAAAGATATTGGAAGCCATCCTTGATGTTAGGGTTGTTTGTTATGCACTACTAAAGTGGTCTTTTTTCATATACTTGTGATTAAGATTCATACTAATAGCAGCATGTTGTACCAAGGAGGATTATTCCTTCTTATATATTGTATTATGATGTACTTGAGGCCATTTGCAGCATTGAGGTTGGCCATTCTATCGGTGGTTTGTGGGAGAGGCTACATGATTCTTGGTGTGCACCATTGGCACCACATGTTAGTTTTATGATCCTTTCTTGTAGGATGATTGTGGCAGCAAACAAGTGGCTGAAAAGACACTTTTTATTCTTTGTTTTGAGGAAGGCAAGGGATGTACTCTGCTGGTTCCATATGTGGAGCTATGATCCACCTCCCAGTTATCATATGGAAACTTGTTTTCCTTGTTTTTGCTTCCATATATTCATTATGTTCTTATGTTCATGGGAAGGTTTGTTGGGAGAGTGGAACAAGAGTTGAAGGTGCCCATTGAGAGTATGATTCTCCATAATTTATATATTGCATATTTTAGGAGAGACCATGGGAAAACCATGATGGCCACACTACATCTCTTTTCTTCATGTGGGAGGAGCCATTTGGAGAACTTGAGTTCTTGGAGGAGGTGCTTCATGGATGCTTTATTTGGTGGGGTGGCTTGGGTCATTCTTGGAGGCCATATTATTTCAGCCCAAGATTAGAAGTAGCCCCATAGATACCATAAATGGAGAGAGAAACAACTTGGGTGGAAAACTTTAATCTCTCCATGCAACTCCAATACATTACATAAACCAAGGGTTGAGGATTTCTTTGATGAGCTACCTAGAATGGCTCATTTCATTTGGATGAGAGCATGGGTATGGGAGTCTCTCATTGGGAATGAGATCCCATATGTTATTCATCACTCCTACCTTGAGGAGTCCATTGAACAACAAGAAGGTTTCCACTTACACCTTCCACTTTTTCATGATGTGAGCCATTTAGGTTTGCATAATTGGAAAGAGATGTTGGAGGGAAGATTTATTGAAGATTATTTTGAGCAGTGGTGGGGAAAATTGATGAGGAGGCCAAAATAAGAGTAAGGGAGGAATTTTTCTCCACATTTACAATTTCTTGAGGACAAACAACATTTTTGAGGGGAGGGCTGTAATATTACAAAAAGTTAGCCTTCATCAAAATGGAATATTATAGTTTTTTTTATCACTAGGTAGGTGAATAAGTGGGTAGGGAGGCCCATAAAACCTTTTAGAAGGAATAATAACACTCCTAATGTGAAAGGAGGAAGAATAAACAGCTGGCTTAAGCACCTTTGGGTGTGAATTGGAGGAGATACATGTTGAAGACTTTGACCAAGTCAATAGTGTTATCATGGAGGAGTGGCATCCATGATGAGACAATGCAGTTTTAGTGGAGGACAACTTGCATGAGCTTAGTGGAAAGTATGGATGGGACCCAGTGTGAGAATGCTTTTACTATATATGGAGGGAATGGCAGCCATTGTTATTCATGTTTTAGATTATCATTTGATATTGGTCTGTTTAGAATTTTCTTCCTTTTGCTGTTTAGTAGGGTTGTTCTGCTATTTAGCACAAGGGTGTTCCTGAACGGGAATCCCCACCTCATCCTCAAGGAAGGAGAGGTTCTTTGTGCTAAATTTCCTCATTTCTACATTCTGAACAAGCTACCTCCCTCAGCTACAGTGTATTTTCTGTTTAGATCTGGGTTGTGTTGCAGGGTGCAGCAAAGGAGGATCACATAGGGCCATTTCTGGGCTTGTTTTTCAGTGGAGAGGTAGCCTATCCATTGGAGGATCAGAAACAAGGGCTCCTGGGCATAGTTTTACCTATTTGGCATCAGGCCAACCATCTAGCATCCCTCACAGTGTAGTTAAACCAGAACTACATTATTTTTGGAGGCAATTGCTGGGAGGGTTCATTGAGCTCATCAGGAGGGTTTATTTCTAGGTAGAGGGATCAGCCTTCTATTTAGAAATACAATTGGATGAGGACATCACCATTTCAGATCTGTCATAGCCTCATTCCATATCAGATCTAGTTTTCAATGGCATATTAACCCTAGGGTTATTTGTCACATTGTATATTTCTTGGTATTTCTAGCAATCTTTTCCAGGTTAGCTAGAAATCATGTATTAGAGCCCACATCTTCTTTTCTAGGAATTTCTTTTGTTTCTATCAGCCATATTTTTTATGTATGTTTACATCAGAAACTACACTAATATATACAATGCTATCACTGCTCTCCGACATTCTATACAGTTGAAACAACTCATGTGTTGATTGTTTTGATCATTGGAGGCTTGTTATTATTGCTTGAGTGGCTTGACCCTCAAGATATTTTTGTATATTGTTGCTGATATCTTAATAAAATGATGGCTGCATATTGATCCCTCTTATGTCATGTTCAGATTTACTATGTTTTACATTATTATGTCTTGTATTGCAGTTATTTCCAATTTGGAATATTACAAAAGGGGTAGCACCCTTCTCTGCGATAGCTTCCTTGGATTGTTCTTTAGGAGGATCTGACAGTTCTAAGGGTAGAGGCAGGGATTTTTCACATTTTAGAAGACCCGAGTCTTGTTTTGTGGAGGAGGATGCGATGGTATTATTAGAGGATGACTCTTCTAGATGCTTTTTCCCTTTACTGTCAAGACTAAGAGGGGTTGGTTCTTTGGACATTGACTCTTCGTTTTTCTCTTGCACTCAGGTTCTCTTTCTAGAGGACCTAAGATCATACTTCTTGTGGATTTGAGCTTGCATGAAATCCAAAAACTATATGTAATAGTTATCAATATCTTGGTATTTCGGTTGGGATTTATTTTCTTCTTGATCCCCTTGCAGGATGGGTTCACCCTCCTCATCATTGGAGTAAGCTAGGAATTGATTCTCCTAAATTTCTAGGATTTCATTGGCCTATCCCTCCAAATATCCCTCCAAATATAGAGGTGGTTGGATGTGATCTTTTTTTTCCTTCCTTTCCCGCTGCAATAACTGTAGAGGGGGCTTCCAATACTAGGGATTAAACCCACGATTAGGAACCATCTGGTTTGGACAAGGCGGGGATTTTCTTCCTCCAGTTCAAGCTTCACTGGCTTATTTGAGAGGTTCTTGATTAGTTTATTCATTTCTTCAATCCTATATTCTTGTGAATCTCTCTCCTTGTTTGAAGTAAAATTTTCCTCCCCGTTTTTTCTTCTAGCTTCCAGTTATGCCTTTCCTTTGAATTTACCTGTAGAAGAAAATTTTTCTTCTACCTCCATTGCATCAGTCTAGATCTAGTCTAGGGATGTAGACTTGCTTTCCCTTAGGGTGAAGCCAAATTCTAGTTCAAAATCTCTTGCAAAAATCACCTTAGCATCCGCTTGAGGAGGATTTATTTCAGTAGGGAGATTATTATAAAGCTTATTGGACCTCTTTATAAGTTTTGTTACATCCTAATTGTGTCTCTTTCTAAGAGCATTGAACTCTGTGATGACATGTCCATGGTCCCTCTTCTCTCCCCATTTTCGTGTGAAGAAATTCTCCATTTCCTCCCAAGTGGTGACTGCGTTATAAGCAAGATATTTGAACCACTTTCAAGCATCTCTATCCAAGGAATAGATGAAAAGCCTCAACACCACATCCAAGTGTTCCACATTGACATTTTCAGGAAATGCGTAGAAGTTATCAATATGTTTCTGTGCAGAAGTACTGTCTTCCCCAATGAACCGAGGCAAGAGCTTTAGATAATCTTGAGGCATGTCATGAAATACTTAAGGCAAAGCCAATGGGGCATATTTGTTGAGGAGGAAGCCAGGTATAGCCATGAGGGGTGGTGGTAAGTTCTGAGGATGATTTGGCTGTGGTACAACAGGTATATGCTAAATAAAGGTTTGGATATTTGTCTACAGAGTGTTTTGGAGTACTGCGACCTCTTTTACCTCTTCAGCCTCGGGAGTAGGGTGTAAAGGAGGTTGGGAGATGTCGGTTGATTCAGCTTCATATTTTATGGTTGAACTTTCTAAAGAAGAGGCTTATGGGGTATACTCAAGAACACGGGCTGTGGAGCCAGGGCCATAGACGTCATCTTTCTGAGATGAGGACGATGAATCTTCTAGAGAGAATGAAGGTAAGTCATCTTGGATGGGTTACTTTTCTTTCCAGATTCTCTTGAATATAATATTTTTAGGATCATGTATGGAAGGGGTTCTCAACTGGGAGGTATCTAACCAAGTGTTAGACCTTTTGTAAGCCAGGATTGCAACTGATTTAGGTTTTGATAATAGTGGAGTCACCAAGGTGAGGGTTTTGAAACTCTCAACCCTTCGTGCTCACCTGATTGAAGGGTGAAGATAATGTTGTATCCCAGGGAAAATATTTTCTAATTCGTCCTCGACAATGGTGCCAAAAATATGTTGTCACTCCTAGAGACATTCTTGAGTTGTAGGAGACCAGTGCCTAGGACATCTTGAGAGAAGGAGGTCATAGAAGTTTTACTTATGTTCTTTGAGGGGACCTCCTGGATATAAAATTCATGGAATTTATTTTATAGGTGGTTCTAGATAGCAATGGGAGTGAAGCAATAGCGGCTAACTCTGATTGTAAGAAGGGAATAACCTGGAATGGGTTTGTGGCCGAAATGAAGTTCAACTTGCTGCAACAGGGCCAGATATGAAACTAGTGAACATATATTTGAGATAATGAGGGTCGAAGCTAAGATGAATAGGGATGTTAAGTCAAAGTGAGGCAGGCTTATTGATATGTAAGAATCTACCCTTCAAAGACTTAAAGAGGAGAACGATCAAGACAAAAATTATGAGACGGGAATCATGTGTCGTGCCTAATTAAATTTATTAACCATTAGTGACCAGCATTCCAAACACATGATAACTTGAAAGAAAATATGTCAAAACTGAATAAGAATATTAAATCAATACACAGAAGAGGCATACATATTGCTCAAAAGTCTAGTAGGAATCCACTTTGCAACAAGCCATCATTATATTATCTTCTCAAAAAAACTCTTCCAAATATGCATTAAGAGCTTATCCAAAAACTTATGAAATGTGCTATACAAAATATGAACTCAGAACTTCCATAGAAATCAGAACCTTTTCTTCCTCTTTGAGTTGGCTTTTTATAGTTTTTACATTGGGCCCCTTGGCCAGATATTTTCTCGGACAAGTATTCTTTCTTGATTTTACAGTTTCCTATCAAAATAAAAAATGATGTGATATAACGACATCATATCATAGGAATTATTTTTCCAACACTGATCACAACAGAAACATAACATTTAAACAATAATTTGGGTGAAATCGAGATTTCACTCGATTTTATAGCACAAATTAAACTGAAACAGAAAATAAAAACAAAGGCCACATGGGCCTGAGCATGATATCCTTAATGTTTATGACAAGGCATGGCAGAGCCCCCTGAGTTGTGTGGTCAGTTTGAAAAAATAGAGGATCTAGGCAATAAACTCCGGGAATGGATGGATTTTTGGGGAAATTTGATAATAGAGCCCTGAATCAATGACTCTGAACACATCTTCCCCTCATCGCTAAAAGTATAGGATATCGGCCTTAGTATGGGCCACATTGAAAGGGTAAACCGGGTCACAGAGCTAAGAGTGGGCATCCATGAGTGGTTCGGGGCAAGGAGTAGTCCTGATCTCACAAGCTTGCAGGGTTCCAGGGGCAGGAGGGGGGGGGGGTTGTGTTATGGAAAATTTATCCTAAGGTCTTGGGTTGATAAGCCTTGACATATCAGGGGCATGTCATCACAAGAAGGACTCAATTAACCAACTTCTATGCTTTAAAATAGAAAGTAAGGATTTCATATCTTACCCATTTATTCTTCGGTTGTAGTAGATCCCGCATGGTTCAAACCCCGTGCAGCTCCTTGTGCTCCAAAACCTGCAAACCAATAAAGAATAAGCACAAAACCCTAGTTTTACAGCATATATATTTTTTATATGTTATAAAAAAGCATACATAATCTCATAGAAATAACAATAAATGAACTATTTAAGATCATTAAGCATGTATAAGAGATATATGACACGTAAACATCAGGAACCAGATGGTATGTCTTTTATTGATAACATGTATAGTAAATAAATAGTGGAGACATCACATGAAATCTACCACGGCCTCGAGCATACCTTCCTCTAGATCCATCCATCCCTAGCCTCACAAAATTTCTTCCAAGAATAGTACAAAATGGATGTCAAATAAGATAAAGGTGAACATATTAAGGAAAAAAGGGTTTCCTGAAAATTTGGGAAGTGCGGGAGGAATAGGGGAAATATCAAACATGGACAGGGCTATAACAGGGTATAATATCTATAATTATCTCTCTTCGTCCCTTAGGCCATTCCTTTGAGGAGTATTTATACCTCCTCAAATTAGATTTTTTAGTTGGGGAACAGTTAGGCCACGGGCTGGGATAGTTAAGTTCCAAGAAAAACCATAAACCCCACCTCAAAAATAGGGAAATTTTGTATTTTTTAATATTTTAAATATCATACACAGGTTCTCTATGTATGGACCCGCGTGTATACGCAGAAAAGTCTGGGCAGAGTCGCGTATGGGTTTTGAAATGTTTTTTTTTTTAGAAATATGACCAAGTCTGAATGGAAGGGTTGCCCAAGGCCAATGCATACATCATCAAGTATATAATGGTGATAAATGATGCTATAATATATGCCCCCTAATATATGAGGTCAGAAGGGGTACATGATGGCCGAAATGTATTATGTGCATAGAAATAACCTTGCGATGGCTAGAGAGGACTTCACCATATTTTAGCCTACCAATAAACCAGTGATATAAATTAGAAAGATATCTCATGTCTGAGGCAGGCATACCCATGCTCAATGAAAGAAAATCATGTCTACATATGAAGTATGGAGCGGATCCAATATGTATACAAGTATAGCTAAAATTTAAAGTACATAGTGAATCATTTAATCACTTCCCGGAAGTATAAGTCAAAATCATGTCCAAGTATCACATATAGAATAATGATCAATGATGGTGCAAAGAGATCTGATCACGAAAGTCACAACTAAATCTCCAAGTACCAAATCATAAGTGGTGGAACAAATGGTACAACACGCAACTCGGGAGCCAACATATAAGATGCTACTATGATGAAGCTGCAACATGTAAGGGTGGATGGTGTCACTAGCAAAAAACTAAAGGAGCTGTCAAAGTGAACCAGGACATGATGATGCTAACCCAAGGTCTTCACTGATCACCATGGCACAATTCTACACAATGGGAATAAATGAGCCTAGGTCAATCATGTGGGAAATTGTTTGATTTCCACTAATTGATGTATACCGTTAACAAATGCGAGACATCCCACCGATAATATTAATGAGTGTCCAGGTGCCTCAGTACAATATAGAAAGTGCGAATGAATGAGTTGAAGTCGAACACTTGAAAGAATCTATCAATCAGGAGATAATGACGTATTCTCACTATCGATAGAGAAGAGTCTTCTATTGATGACTGCAAACCCTAAGGTATTTACAAAAGGACTACAGACCTTATTCCTAGATAAATGAGTAGGATTCGATGGGAAAAGATCTACTGGAAGGAAGGCATTAAGGCATCCCACATCATTTCAGCGCGAGTGTAACCCATAGGCCAAGATTTGGAAGGAATCGGATGAAGTAAAGTGAAGTAACTAACCCAAAGTACATTTCTGGCATGCACAAGATGAAGCTAGCACACGACAGAAACACTCTGAACCAACCAATAATGAAAGTTAACAAAGAGGCGAGATATGCATCAATAGGGTCAAATGGAAATCAAGGTATTGCATGAATCCTAGGTTTGATAATGTAAGCTGAAGTCAAAGACAAGGGAAACCACTTAGTCAAAGACCCATGATGTTGATCAAATTCTTAGCACAAGTTCACATATCAATGATGTAAATAGGGCCAGGGTGCGGCTCTAGTTTACTCTTAGAGAAATATTTTGTAATCGATAAGAGACAAACCTGCCAGCAAGAAGTCAATGGAGACCTTCTCAAATCGGCATGAGAAAAGGACCAAATAACTGATGTGATAGAAAAAGATACTGACATGACTATGAAGGTTGACTGAAAAATGAGTCAAGAGACACTGTAGAAAGGCCAACTCGGGTTAACTTCCCTTGAACAAAAACATGATTCATGTTGACTATGGCAGCAAATGATAACTTTGTATAAGTTTTTCATGCATGAGGCATAAATAAAACCTCCATATCATTGGAAGAGATAACCAACCGGGGGAGTATTGACTCAAAAACAAGGTTATGGCCTCTCCTAAGTCAAAAACTAAAACCATCCCATATGGAGAAAAGACATATATTTGTGTGCTTTGTTCAAGGTCTACACAACTGACACTATAGCTTCCATCAAGTATGGAAGTAATATCCCATTCCCGTTATTTTTCAAATATTCAATTTTTTTTGTCTTTTTCATATTTCAAAGCCTAAAAAAGAATAAAATAATGCCTATAGTAAAATGGATAGAACAATTGTCAAGAAATAGATGCACTAGTTCCTGGGATAGGAACAATCCTATACTCAATGCAAGGTGGTGGAAACTCATAAATGACACTTAAAGGAATGTTCCGTCCATAGGTAAAGGTTTCAAGTCGCAAAGCCTAAGTGATTTCATGGTTAACTTGTACAGAAAGGCATGGTCGAAAGGGGGCTTAAACATGATTCCAAATGATGCCAACTAAAGGCCAGGATGAACAAGTGGTCAATATGCAATGCAGTAATACAATTCGACAACATATGGAAGCCTCCAGGGTAAATGGCCAGAGTAAAGATAGCGAAGAAGAAGAAGAATGAAGCTTCAACGCATAAGTCATGGTGGGAATGAAGAGGACTCCCGAGCCTACATAAAGTGTAGCATGGGTGATAAATTCTAGCGAGGAACTAACTAGGAAGTCCATGTAAAGGATGGCTCTACCACCAAGTCATGATTAAAAAATCGGTGAGTGAAATGGGTTAAATACTCGTGACATGATGGGATCGACCCTATGGAAAGTAATCAAAATGGAGGCTAATATGCAAAAATGAAACAGAAAGTGAATTCCCTAATCTATATGCCAGTTCAAAATCAAATACCTGCCATGATAGGTCAGTGGTCATGGGTCCGAAGGAAAACTATGAATATCTCAAATTTAGCAGAATGTACCTAAAATTTACTTTTCCCAATGCTTACGAGCCAAAAGGTTAAAAAGCCTTAGTCAAATTAAAAAAATAAACATACATGAAATTTGTGAAAAAATTTCAAACTTTGGGCATAAATAGACATTTTGACTCACATTTTGATCATTTGTGAATTGCAGAAGTGGAAAAAGGAGCTCTGAGGCAAAAAATCCTCTTCTCACATACGGAGGAACCAGCCACCAAATCACGTCAAATCAGTCAGTTAAACCATAGACTCATCTTATTTATCAATTTTTTTCTTGTTTTAAGAAAAAATTTGGATTTTTGACTGTAGGAAATAGTTTTTTTTTAAAACCCTCTCTGCATACACGAACTCGTGAAAAGGGACCTACATATGATATGCGACTCTAGTCGCATATGTGCAGAGCTAAATTTAAAACTTGTATCTAATCATTCAATTGATGAATTTTCCTAGGATGTCGATCAGTTGAAGAGAATGTGAGCATAGCGTTATTGATAATGAAGTGATGGAGGACCAACAATCCCTAGATATTCTTCGGAATTGTGGGTTACTCAAATTTTTCAAAATGCCGAATATGAAAATAAATGTTCGTTTTCTTCAGATGTTGGTTGATCATTGGGAACCAGAAGAAGATTTATTTCTAATTGATCATATTCTAGTACGAATAGAGGTGGAATACATATACTTTATTCCTGGACTTTCTCGAAAGGGAGACCAAGAATATTTGCATGACAAGCCCGTTGGAGGGCTTAACGTAGAGGATTATGTCCAAGTCTATTGCGTAGATGATGCAAAGAAGGTGGGAACTCAAATTCCCATAAAAGATATGAAGGATTTTTACATGAAAATCCTTCTCTTTACCATTGGTAGAGTAGTAGGATCAACTTCTCTACATCAGGGTTCACGCACACACATGAGTATAGCAGTGGAATGCTTGATTCATCTTTTTTATTGGTGCATAGCCTTATTGGGAAATCTGAAAAAAAAATTGAATTATATCCAAAATACAAACACTAATCACTTTGGATACAATAAAATCTTGCTAAATTTCTACTTTGAGAGAGTCCCAGGGCTTCGGCCCAAGGTCATACATACTATCAGTAGCCCAAGAGATCCAAGAATAGCCCGATGGGCAGATCTGATTAAGAGATCAGGGAGAAGTGAAGTTCCCCGAACTACCTGGGATTACGAGTTCTTCCAATGGTGGGAAGAAAAATTCATTGCAGTGGAGGACTATCCCTATGCTGGGATGGAATTTCGAGCAGATCTTGATTTAGTTCTTCCACTCAGAGCAACATGGGGTGAAATTGGTAAGATTGTATTTTTTATTTTTTGATTATATGATTTTTTTATGTTTTCAAATTATATGGAAAAATGAAAAGATTTTTTTGATATGACAATATGACTTACAAATTTTTAATGATAATGATGCACAAATGGGATCAGTTAGGCCAGAGGGCTACCCAAGGCACAAGCGCCACAGAGGTGAGGCGGATGCTGAAGACCCGGGAAGGACCCTCCATGTAGTAAGAGAAACTTGGAGAGTTTGACTACTAGGGTGGTAGGGGTACCATGAGACTGGATGCGTTTATTCCTCCGTGTAGTTACTACTATTTTATTCTATCAGAACACAAATGTTGGGCAGGGAACTCAGGAGTAGACTGATAGTTGATCAGATGGTTGTAATATTTTCTGATGATAGACATGATTGGGCATAATCCCTAACTTTGTAGGACATGATGGTCCAGATTTTGTATATTTTGAACACTCTTATCTATATATATATATAGCGATTTTGTATGATGTGATGTCCCGAATGTACAATATTGAATGATGTTTTTGATATATTTTTTTAAAGTAATGAATGATTAATATGCCAATCAAGTGCTTGATTAGCCAATGAGTTTGCTAACCAATTATCAAATCAAGGAATATGAATGAATGTAATAAATCAAAATGAACTTTGTAAGAAATGTACCCTAAAAAACAAGCGATGCAAAAATGGGTCTTGGACACGATAGGTATTGTTCAATTGTGAAACCAATAGTTGTGAATCCAAGTAAACTACTAACGAATCAACACCAAAAGATATTGCCTCCGAGAGTAGGTTGACCACTGTAGTGTATTCTGCTACATTGTTCAAAGCAGGACCAATGTAGACACCTCTTGAAACTATGGACTGACTGGATGGATAGTGGATTACCCAAGCCGTGGAAGGCAAGTTCTGGGTACGTCTACTAGTGCCATCGGCAAAGCCAAAGTGACTCATTTCATCCAATATTAATTACAAAAGCAAATCAAACTCATAAAAAAGACACCAAAAATCAAAACACAAATATGTACAAAAATAAAATATATACAACAAAGTAGGTGGTAGGCCTAAGCCTAAGCATAATACTTTTTCAAATAGAGCCCATTTTTGGGATCCTCCAACTCGTTCTCATACAAGTCAATCAAGGCATAAGCTCCCCTCTTCAGGACCTTTTTTACTATAAAGGGGCCATACCACATAGATTTTAACATGCCTGCCCTTAGGGAATCCTTCTCTTAGGCATAAACCAAGACAATTTCACCTTTAGAGAAAACCCTAAGTTTGACCGCCTTATCATATTGAACCTTCACCCATTTCTTATGCGCCTCATTCAATGTAACTGCATCTTGGAGCTGCTCATTGAGATGTTCTAGATGGATAAGGCATTCTTCGAGACTAGAAGTGTCAGGAAGAAGCTCAACTGCTAACTTAAGGGAAGGGATTTAACATTCAATAGGAAATATAGATTCCAATCCATCAACTAGTTGAAATGGAGTGAAACTAGTTGCAATCTTTACCGACATCCAGTATGCCCGAAGTGAAAGATACAACATGATATGCCAATTGGATCTAGCTTTATCAATTTTCCATTCAAGAATTGTCTTCAAGGATTTGTTAACGACGTCAACTTTCCCATTGGCTTGAGGATAATAAGGAGATGAATGCTCCTGCCAAAAACCTAATTTCAGAGCCAATTCAGCCATCATGTTATTCTGAAAATGACTTCCATGGTCAGTTACAATCTATTTGGGGATACCAAAGTGAGAAATGATGTGATTGAAAAGGAATAGGGTTGTTGTCTCACCATCATTCCCAAAATTAGGCATAGCCTCAACCCACTTCGTGAAGTAGTCTAGGGCTACAATAATGTACTTTTGACCTTTAGCCAAAGGCGGGTTACAAGTAGTATAATAAATACCCCACTTTGTGAAAGGACCAACAATGATTACAGGAAAGAGTGGAGCTAGCTGAGCACACATCTTTTGAGTCTAAACCTGACAAGGATGAAACTATTTGACCGCTTCAATACAATCTTTGAAAATCAAAGACCAAAAGTATCCTGCACGAAGGATTTTTTTGGCTGTAGCTAGCCTAGATAAATGACCACCATAAGCTCCACTATGGCAATCATTCAACACAACCTCAGCTTCATCGAGATTAAGCAGCATCAAAGGATCGAATTGACCCTGTGATGATATAGAGTGTCATCAATAATCAGATAAATTTTGGCTAAGTGACACAAATTTCGGTGCTCATCTTTCGAAAAAGCTAAGGGAAACTTCGCAGTCTAGAGATAAACTATGAGATCCCCATACAAAGGGTCTTGTGAATAAATGATAAAAATATGTTCATCAAGAAATGATTCTTCATAAACAATCTCTTCACCACATGGAAACTCAGAAATCAACTCCGCAAATACTAACAATTTCTTGGACTTGGCAGACAAAAATTCAAGATCAAATTCCTGCAAAATAACAATCCATAGATTGTATTTTCCCCCAATCACTCACCTACAAAGAAAAAATTGAAATGGATTGACTGTTGCGAGAAAATATGTTTTGCGAAGGAGAATATAATGCTTGAGCCTTTGAACAGCGTGAACAGCTGCCAAAGCAAGTTTCTCTATCGGAGAATATAGGAGTTCAGGACCTAACAAGCCTCAACTAAGGTAGTATATAACATGCTCAGAAAGAGCATCATCTTCCTGAACTAGAACCATACCAATGGTAGATTCTGTTGTAGCAAGATATAAGAGGAAATCCCTACTATAATTGGGTGGACTCAGTAATGGAGCAGAGGGAAATTATTTTTTCAAAGCATCAAATGAACGTTGAGAAAATTAATCCCAAAATAATGGAACTCCTTTATTTAAAAACCTCATAAATCCCTTTGTAATCTTGGCATAATTTATGATGAATCTTTGCAGGAAATTAGCTTTTCCTTGGAGACTTTAAAGTTGACGAATCGAAGACGAGGGAGGAAATTGAAGTATTACCTCAATCTTGAAGGGATCTACCCAAATCCCTTCCGTAGACATGATGAATGCCAACAACTGATTGGATGTGACAGCAAAAACGCATTTATTAGGGTTCAAACGAATTTTGTAATATCAACATCATTCAAAAAATTGATGGAGGTGAGAAGGATGATCAATTCTCTTGTGGGAATGAGTAGCTAAATCACCCAAATATTCCTCTATAATATGTTTGATTTCATGGAAGGCGTAAGAAATGGCCCACTAAAAGGTAGCTCCAGCATTTTTAAGACCGAAAGGCATCTTCTTGTAAGAAAAGGTACCCAGGGACAAATAAAAGTAGTCTTATGTTAACCTTCAGGATGGATAGTGATTTTATGATATTCTGAGAAATCATCCATGAAGGAGAAAATCTCATTCCCCTCACACTCATCGATGATCTGATCTATAAATGGTGTGGGGTAATTATCTTTAGGACATGCCTTATTTAGGTTCCTAAAATTGATGCAAACTTGGATCGTTCCTTGTTTCTTGTCCACGGGAACTGTATTTGAAACCCACTTAGTTAATGGAATGGGGTAAATGAAACCCACCTTAAGAAGCTTCTCCACCTCGGCTTTGATAGTTTTTGCCTTCCTAGGGTTGACTGGACAAAGTTTATGCCTGATAGGCTTAGCGTTTTCGTATGCCTTGATCTCATGTTGGACAATAGATGGATCTATACCAGGCATTTCCTCATAAGACCAAGTAAACACATCCCTAAATTCTTGAAAGAGATCGGTGTAAGTCGATCACTGAATTTCTTCTGGGGAACACTCAGCTCCAATGAAGATGTTCTCATTAATGTTGGGATCTATGGAGTTGTTCATTGGGGTAGCATCAGAAATAACAGTCATGTTCCCTTCAGAAAATACCTATACTGGTGGTAAAGGGTTCAGGACTAGGTGAATAGGACTAGAAGACTGAAGGCTAGAGAAACTTGATTCAACTTTTCACAAGTCTGGTATAAAATAAGACCGATGATGAAAATCATCCCACCGTCTCTCTACACCAGTCATTGCTTCGAGGATTGCCTCTTCAAATGGAAGAGTGGTATCAAGGAAATCTTGAGTAGAAGATTAAATAAGAGTCCAAGTCGAAGCCACATCACCATCAAATTCCTCCTGTGAAAGAGAAATTGGCATGGAATCTGTAGAGTCAACAATAGATCTATAAGGAATCTCAGTTGCATACATAGGAAATTCCATTCCACCCACTTGGCCTTATGCTAACGTGGAGGTAGGAGAAGGTAAGTCCCAAGGTTCCAAAAAATAGTGAGTTTGGAAGAACTCTCTCCAAGTAGGAACCTTGGAAGATGAAATAACATTGATATGAACTAAAGGAGGTAGAAAATCAAAAGTACCCATCAAGGATGTATACATTCAAACCCAAAATTGGTATCATTCACCAAGGGAAAGGTTGATTCAGAAGATGCATTTGGATCTACAGGATAAAAATCCAGTTGATCAACTGTGAAAATTCTCCCTTCATGAGGAAAACATAGAATATGAAATAATGAAGATGTAATAGCATCCATCTCATAGATCCAGTTTTTCCCCAACAAAAGGTTGTAGTCTAAGCTTGCATAACTTATATCAACTTCGATATTGACAATTTTACCCCCAACATAGATGAGTAAAGTTGGAACAGTGCCATGCAGCCTATGAGAATGACCATCAACTGCAGTCAGAAGAGTGGCTGAAGGAACAACTGAAGGAGATCCAATAACCTTCTAGCATGCAAGAGACATTACACACATGGAAGCGCCATCATCAACAATCATTCAAAAAATATTAAATTTCTGATAATTTGACTTCATATGGAAATCCATATGGTGAGGAAGTCTCTTTTTAAAAGTCGACATATCAAATGTGATAATCAGAGAATTCTTCGGATCAACAGCCCCAATGGCAATGATAAATTCACTTTGAACTAGACATGGCACAAGGACTTTGAGCCAGATATTTTACATTCAAGTAGTTCTAAGTAGCCTTGGCATTACGATTGATCATCATATGCCTTGTATACCCTTTCGGCATCCAAGGTATAGGCTCAACTACAAGCCTCTCTATATGGATTGGCTCAACATTATTGGGAGCACCCTTAGCTTTCAAAGGTTCAGCTTTGCCATAATCACGAGATCTCATATCAATATCTGCGTGATCACTCATCATGTATATTTTTTATGGATATTCCCCTTCCTGGTTGCCCCTAGAGGGAGCCCCAATATTTTCGTTGGTGCCAGCAAGTAATAGTTGCCCTTGGGGAAAAGGGTTTGTCAGCACAGCCTGGGAACTAGAAGAACCTCGTTGAGCTAATAAGTGTTGTGGATCTTGAATTTTAGGGCAGAGGTGCATAAGATGGTCTCTAGTGCACAAATTTCATGGAAAATTAACTTTATTTTTATTATCCTTCTTACCCTCTCCAACATGATTATTGGATTTGTTCGCATTCCCCTTCCCATCCTTGTCATTTTTCTTATTATTGCATCCCTTCTTCTTCCCATCAAATTTTTAATTTCCTTTGGGGTTATAAGTTTGAACAACATTAATTACCAAGGGTTGAGAAAGAGTTGACACTGAAGGCACAACCTGACCAGAGGGAGCAGATTGTATAGACAACTACTGCAATTGATTTAGCAGGTTAGCCATACCACTATCGATCGAACAGATAAGCCCATCACCATGAGGACGAGGTTTAGTTTTGGATAAATATAACTTGGAGTGAGAAGAATCTGGAAAATTTTTATTCATGACTCCAGACTGAGAATAAATCAGTTCTAGTTGTTGAGCCCTAAAAATAGCCTGCTCTTCAGAAAATACCCTTGAAAGGGATACATCCTTTGATATTTCTGGCTATAAATATTTCAAAAACTATTCAAGAAGGAATTCATTTGGGATTTGGGCTTTAATGAGCCTCTTCCTTATTTTCCATTCCTGAATATGATCAGAAATGTGAGTTGCTTTGTCTTGCTGAAAATTGGCCAGGAGGTCAGTCCCGGCGTCATAATGGATAGGTAACTGAAAATGGTTTAAGAACATTGTAACCAACTATTTGAAAGTAGAAAAATTCCCCCCAGTCAGCTCGATGTACCATTTTTTCGCATATCCAGTTAAGGTTCGTTGAAATAATCTCAGCCTAATTGAATCATCGATAAGGGAGTTTGACGAACACCATAAATGTAAAGTGGTGACATGATCCATCGGATCCTCACCAGTCTTCCCTTCAAACTTTGGAATGTCTTAGGGAAGTTTCGTGGGGACCAAACGCTAACTTGGACTGTATCGAATAGGATCGTTAGTCAATTTCGATAAATCTGGAAAGTTTAATGTTTCCAGAAATGGTAGGCATGGAGGAGCCTCGGAATTCCATCCCCCATAGCAAGGATTCCCCACATTCTGAAAAGACTAACCTAGATTTTTTGAGGCACCAGGTTGCTAGATGTTGTTCATATAAAATTTTGAACCATAGGAAAAACATTGTCACCCAAAATTCGGAGAATGACCCCCTCCCAACATAGGGTTACTATAAACAGGGACATTCCCTCCAACCAAGGTACTGAACGAAGAAGAAACCCCTTGGTAAGGGTTCCAAGAATTTTCAAATGGAGAAAAAACCTAAGAAGCACCCACTGAAGGGGAAGGAACATTCCCTTGTTGAGCAATGAAAAAATGACTCCCTACTCCCAATGCTGTAAAAGCAGGGTTCCATCCCGAAAAAACATTAGATCCTTGACCCCCGGAAAAAGGATTGAAACCTTGATTCTAAGAGGTGAAGGGCATGGATCCTAAGGAAGGGTTTGAATGAGGGATATGCCCACTTCCAATGGGGAACCCTTGAAATTAAGTTCATCCACTAGCCATAGAAGGTATGGGTGCAGAAATAGCTAAGACCGTAGAAAAGGAGAAATAAGGAATTCCACTAGAGGGCATTCAAAACGAAAAAGGGCCAGATGAGGAAGCATATGCCTAGGTGTTTCCACTCAAAAATGCAATAGAAGTAAAGCCATACATAGCAGCATTAGAAGTGACTATCGATATGGAAATATTTCCTCCTCTTTCAACTGAAAGAGGAGTATGAACACTTTCAGTGCTCATAGCCAAAATTGTGTTCCCAGTCATGGCCATCGAAACAAAAGTATATGATGGAAAAGGACTAACCGGTCTCTGAGACTTAGGCCCAATGTACAAAAATATGTTAGGAAAACTAGCAGGAAGAGGAGATGAAAGAGACTTACGAGGCTGAGGAACTTCCTCTACTTCAACTTCTTCTGCTGAAAAAAAAACTCTAGAGATGAGTTGAGCACTCCTCTCTAAACTGACACTAACACCGGGACCACATACAAAAATAGCAAGCCCAGATGGAGGATCACTCTCTATTACATTCAAAACCACAGGGTAAAAATCACCCACTAAATTACTCCTATGCATTCATGAAGAAGGCTGGGCACTCGCGGGAGAAAGCCCAAGAATTCTCCTTGATTGATGAGGTGTTCATCCAGCCACTTTAAGAGATTAATTTTAGACTCAAAAAATGTAAGCTAAGAAATCTAGGAGCAAATATCACACTCAAAAATGTTCCTAACATACAGTCAATCAAGCGGCCTTAAGGTATTTTCACTCTGGGTGATGAGGACCGGACACCAAAATACAAAAAATTGAAATAAGAGGACCTTCTGAAAATAGTCTGGTGTAATTACGCCCTAGGCCTACTAGCAAACATAACAAAAACAGTTATGATGCCCTCCTGACAACAACCTTTGTCAATGCAATTCCCCAAGCTTCGCAAGGGCACCCTCCAGAAGTATTGATGAAGTGATGCAATGTCTGTCTCAGGTACCATAGGTATTCCCCCCCACAGTCACCTATGTGGTCCCTAAGAGAGGCAACTAAGGGCACCAATCCATATCGGCAGTGGGGCGGAACAGTCTTAGGTCAAGATTCAGCAAATATGAGAGGGGGTATCTCTCTTCTCTACCATCACTCTCCCTCACGCTTGACTCTCAGGAGGAGAGCTTTCCCTGTCCACTTAACGAAGTTGGATTTCGCTCTTTATTAAACTTTCTATGTTTAATAGTTTGAGTGGCCTTGGAGAGTTAACTCTCCACTCACGTATTGCAAGGCCCTACAACCTAGCTAGTTGGTGTATGATTAATGACAATGATACAAAAAATTCTAGTTTATTTTAATTATAGTGCTTGACTTTAAATTGGTTGTTACTTAAGTCAAAGGTATATGGAAGTGAAATTGATGGTGTTGTTTTACACAAAATAAATCAATGAAAACCTACTACATGCAAATGCAATATTTTCCTTTCCATGAAAAGAGATCTCTATATGGGTTCTACGAAAATAAATAATAAAAAATATTTGTTTTACTCACACTTCATACACTCCAGAAAACTATGAAAAATACTAAAATGCTTCAAAGCACTTAATGAAAAACTACCAATGACATGCAAATTCTAAGATTGCTAACTTTGAAGAAGCGAAAATAGTCTTTAGAGAGAACGGCTTCAATCACTTTTGACTGAAAATCAAGGCTAATTCCAACCAGAACTCTTATGCATAAAAAATGCCAAATTATACTTGATGCAAAAGAAAGAAATCGAGAGAATACTTCCTTAAAAACCAAACCAATAACCAAAGACTAGAAACCAACAAAAATGCTTCAAGAAATATGAAAAAAATGCAAAAATGAAATGAAATCAAAAGCAACGGAAAACAAGAAATGTTTTTGGGCTTTTCACTTATAATGGAAAGAAAAAGAACCAGAACCAAGAAAATGAGTCTCAAAAGGGTTTCAAATTTCTCAACCAAACTATGCTACTTTCATAGCAGGACCGAAATAAGAAAGAAGAAGCAAAAACTCAAACAACTGATTCAGAACATTAGCATACTCTTTCAGCGAACAGAAAAGTCAAAAGACCAAGAAAATTTTCTTCAAGATTCGCTACAAAGCTAGTCCTAGAAATCAAGAAAACCAAGGTAGTCAAAAAAGGAAAAAAACAAAGTAAAGCAATGAATAAGGCCAGGAAGATAAAACAAATATATGCTTGCTATTCTGAATGGTCAGAATAGCCAAGAACTCCCAGAAGAGATCTTGGTGCTACAGCCGCAATTACAGTCACACAAAATAGGCAATTTACCAAATGGTTATGTTTTCACAATAAAAAGAGAGAAACGGATATGAAAACACAATAAACACAGTCCAGACACCGTAAAGACACCACAGAAGTGGTCAACCACAAACAGAAAAAATGACAGAGGTTCAAAAACTAAAACTTTCAAATTTTCCCAGGCATATGCGATTCTACTATATGCAAGAAGCGTGTATATGCGAATGTAATCAAAGAAACTCGTATATACATGAGTTCTTTTGGAAGATACAGGAGTTATACGTGACTGTGTATAGACTAAGTAGCGTATGTAAACAGAAATATGGAAAAAGAAAAAGTCAAGCCTGATCAAGAGACTAGGACTTATATCTGATTGGAAAAAGACTTACTAGACTGTAAAAAGTGATAAACCTGTCAGGGAACCTACAAGACAGATAAAAAAACCCAAACTAGGAACTACACGTATGTAACCCTAGTGGAGTCGCTAGTTCTGTTATGGGCAATGTTACCCTAAGGTCTTGGGTTAATAAACCTTCACAGATTAAGGGCATTTCATCACAATAAGGACTCAATTGACCAACTTCTATGCTTTAAACTAGAAATTAAGGATTGCAGATCTTACCCATTTATCCTTCGGTTGTAGTAGATCCCATGGGGTTCAAACACCCTGCAACTGCTTGTGCTCTAGAACCTCCAAACCAACAAATAACAAGCATGAAAACCTAGTTTAACATCATATATATGTTCTAGATGTTAGAAAAAAGAATACATAATCTCATAGAAATAACAAAAAATGACCTATTTAAGATCATTAAGCATGTATAAGAGATATATGACACATAAAAATTAGGGACAAGATGGTAATTATTTTATTGATAACATGTATAGTAAATAAACAGTGGAGAGATCACTTGAAATCTGCCATAGCCTCAAGCATACTATCCTTTGGATCTATACAGCCCTAGCCTCGGAAAACTTCTTCCAAGAATAGTGCACAATGGATGTCACATAAGATAAAGGTGAAAATCTCAAGGAAACAAGGATTTCCTGAAAATCTGGGAAGTGCAGGAGGCACAGGGGAAAGATCAAACTTGTACATGGCTATAACAGGGTATATTATCTATAATTCTCTCTCTTCCTCCCTTAGGCCATTCCCTTGAGGGGTTTTTATACATCCTCAAAACATTTTTTTTAGTTGAGGAACAGTTAGGCCACGGGATGAGGTAGTTAAGTTACAGGAACAATCATAAACCCCGCCTCAAAAATAGGAAATTTTTATATTTTTTGATATTTTAAATAGCATACATGGGTTCTCTATGTATGGACCCGCGTGTATACACGGAAAAGTCTCGGAAGAGTCGCGTATGGGTTTTGAAATACTGTTTTTTGAGAAATATGACCAAGTCTGAATGGAAGGGTTGCCCAAGGCCAATCCATAAATCATCAAGTATATAATGGTGATAAATGATGCTATAGCAGTCTCCTTTTTTCCATATCAATTCGAAAAAATAGGAAAATGGAAATAATGAAAGGGACATGACCAAATAAGTGAGACAGTAGGGAAAGAGACACGAGGGTGAAAGGTAGCTAATACTTGTGATTTTACCAAGACGCCTAACTAAGAGAAACGTTGGTAAGTGACCATAAATTCAAATAGATGAGAGTAAAATTGGGGTGGAAACAAGATTTCTACTGGGTAATGGGGCGTGATGACAATTGTAAGTCTGACACCATGAGGACCTTGGCAAAGAGGCACGGGGTATGCGATGGTTGGCCAACAAAAGTTGGTTATATGAGGGACCACGTGCCAGACATAGGAGTACCAACCTTTGTACCCCAGATGAACTTACCTTACCTTACAATGTACCTGCACCAGATGTGGGCTCGTGGGGCCCTCCGGTTTTCGTCGGGTCAAAAGTTGATCTCTATCCCCCGTCTCCCCCCCCCCCACTGGAACTGCTCTAATTAGTGGCGTGGGGATTTGACATCATCTCCTCTGCTGGGTCAGTCTCAGCACCCCCTTCTCTCTCGAGTGCCATTAGAATCAGCTATAAATGGCCATCCTTGGTGGGTGGCACCACCGCTGTCGCGGGCTACATCATGTATCTAGGGGAGGTGCAATTGTAGCATCACATTTTCACTACTACCTATCGAAAGAGTTGTGTCGCCTTTCCTTTAGCCTCCCAATTTTCCCTTTCCTATCCCTTTATTATTTAGCTCTTTGCACTGTATTTCTCCTCATGGAAGTCACAAGCCAATAGTGTCCATATTCAAATTTATCAGATAATGTGACAGCTGGAACAACTTCTAGAAGCCACTAGATGGTGGGAAGATTCCTCGAATCCAGTGAAAAATTCGCTCCTAGTCGACCAACACACTCTAAAGTGGGCCTAGATCCTCTGCAACGTAGCCTTGCATGGGAGTAGATGCTCTGCAAAGCACTTACTGCAGTCTAGGGGTGCATTGTTGGCTCAATGGAATACTTCAATTGGCATCTAAGCAGTGAAATTTTCATGAAGGAAAACCATCTATTAGATGACTTGTTTATGGCATGTAGCAACTACTTTAGAGTATGATAGACACAAATTGAGACTGATCTCGGTTTTGGCAGTGAATCCCAAATTGACCTGTAACATTAATGATCGTTAAGTACACACTCTTCTATGAATTAAGTAAACTAGAAGTCATCTATCTCTAACTTGAATTAAATCAACCAAATTGAATCAATATTAAATTAAATTCAAATATATATAACTCAAATCTACATCTAATCAATATTAATCACAATCCAAGAAATGAAAATTACTATTTAAACGATATTAATTTCAAGCTAAGTAATAGAAATCTCAATCTAAATACTAAGATCCATCTAATCTAAATACAAGATTCTTAAATCAATCAAGATTAATTTAAAATTATACCAAACTTATGCTAAATCTTAATCCTAATAAAATTCACTCTCATTCAAATGATCTTAAACTAAGGCAATGAACAAACAAGATTTCAACTAATCTAGTTCGTGGGATGCATAAAAGAAATAAAATAAGCACTCAAACTAACCTATCTCACCACTCGACAATTGCTTCAAAAGAAAATAAGTAAACCAAGATTCTAATTGACATGATTTCAGATCTAAAAGACTGCAAAATAAGAAACTATTTTATCCTTAGATCACTTTAATCAAACTCAATAAATCATTCAAACATAAGGACATTGACTAATGATTCTACCAATAACTAATTACAATTATAATGAATTGAAAAACTAAACTACAACTCCCAACAATGATTAAATGGTCTCATTGCATTTCTTTCAAATACTTGGTTGTCGAAATATAATGTTACAAGAAATTATAGTGGGCCAGTGATGCAAGAACATCTGGAGGAAAACACTTATAGTGGGTCAATGATGTGGCTAACAAGAGGTGGTAAAAAATTGATTATTAATATTTGTTAAGTTTTAATTCAGAGGAGTTAGTTTGTTTTGATTTCCTAAATTAAATAGGAATAAAATTCGCAAATTGGTTCTACCTGTAAGGAGATTAATCCAAGTATATTAGATCATTTGGATAGGATAGAAATTGTTTGTTAGAGTGGTTCAACAGAAAGCTAATAAAAGACAAAGAGAACCGCTTTCTGGTAGATATATATAAGCATGAATAGGTGTAATAGAAGTAGAATAAGTGTGAGATAAGTGTGCGACAGGTGTGATAGAGGAGCAGACGAAGAGGAGAATCAATGTAAAATTCAGCCATAAAATGGCTCGACTCTGTGTATTTTCGTTTATGATTAATTCCAAGTGTTTTATATTTTAATTTGGTTGTCTAGTTTAAATTGTCTATTTTTATTTCTTTGTTGAGTTGGCTATCACATTTATCGCACAACAGAAGGTCGATTGGTAGTGCGAACAACAAGGACATAGTGAGATTTCACACATCGGCGATTTTAGTGGTTATTATTATTACATTGCATGGTAAGGAATTAAAGTTGTGATTTTGATAAAAACAGGGGTGTTGGTGTGATGTGATCGCAGATCGCATAATACAAGGAGCATTGTTATTTCTAACTTCTAAAATTTGTGGTGTGTGATATGGAGTTCACTGCGAATTGCAAAATCGTAGAATCACAATATTGCGAAAGGTGTTAAAGAAGTGAAACAGCAGGGACGTAAGTTTGTTAAGTCGCGAAGTTTGTGATCCGCTTCTGATTTGGTCACCCTGGTGTGATTCATAAAACCATAGGTCCGCATGCATATTCTGAAACTTTCAGCGTTGCTGCATCATTTGGTATTAGAGTAGAAACTGAGTTATGTTATGAATGATTGTAGCAAATATTCCACCCAGGAGATGAGCGAGCATAGGTCGGGGAAGACCTGTAGAAAATACAGTTCTTCTAGAAGAGATTTGACACCTTCATACAAGGATGGTGACAATGGAGACTGCTCAGAGGAGAGCACCTAATGAAAGATATGTCAGTGCAGCACAAGAATCTTCAGAGGAAGAAGAAGAGGAAGAAAGCGAGGAAGCTAAAGTTTTCACAATATTAGCAAAGGTTAGTGGAAAACCAAGAATAGAGATTCCTTCATATGAGGGGAACCTTAATGTGGAAAAGTTGATGGATTGGATTAGTTCATTGGATAAGAAGAAGGTAAATTTTGAAGCTACCAAGTTGAAGGGTCATGCATCTATCTGGTGGGATGAACTACAGACATCTAGGATTAGAAAGGGAAAGCCTAAGATCAAGAAATGGGATAAAATGGTAAGTAAATTGAAGAATACATTTATGCCAAAGCACTATTGGAACGGGTTTCCCTACGCTGTGAATTTTGTATATTTTTTGTATTAATTAATCTAATGTAGTATTTTTTGGGTGGGTCGAAGCCCCAAACGCATTGTAACGGATCAAAGGGTAGACCTAGAGTCCGCAAACCATGGTTTTTGAACCACGGGATAGCGTAGGATACATCGATATAATATATGAATAGGTTGAGTCTATAGGTATGCATGAATTAAGGCTAATTCTAGTGCGAACTGTTAGATCTATTTTTGGGTTGTTTTGGGTAAGGACTCCTGCTGGCTATGCGTGTGGAGATCCTCAATCCTGATGTGTTGGACACCGCTAGACTGTGTGCGCGGGCTGGTTTTGGTTGTAACTGGGTTTTGGATACTAATGTATGCGGAATATAGTTGAAGTATCTTTGTTTTATCTGGATCTATTGTGTTTACTGTTGATGAAAATCTATGGTTTCTGTTTAAGCTATGAATACATCTGTGCTATCTGTTTATGTTGCGAATGTATCTGTAGCTGTGTTTATGATAATGTGTGCTGGTACTTGTTGATACGCATGTGGATGCGAAGGTATTGACTAGATCTATCAATGGTAATAGCTCTGTTATTATAATATTCCTAAATTAGCATGCAACTAATTGGAATATTAATGTTGCTCCAAACACATATTTAGATTAATAAATGGGTAGGGAGACCCATAAATATTTTTAACAGCAATAAAAACCCTCTTAATGGGAAAGGGATCATATTCACAACTGGATGAAGCACCTTCATGTATGAAAAAGGGCTAAATGCATGTGGATAAAGTCAAGTTTGACCAAGTCAACTAAGCTAGTATGGAGGATGTGGAACATTAATGAAGATAACTCAGTGGGAAACCCTAATGAGTGGGACCCAAGGTGAGAAGGCTCACGTTGTTTATAAGGAAGAGGATGGCAGCCATATGGGGTTAGCTTATGATTATTATTTTCTGATATATGGTCTATTTAGACATATTTCTTTCTCTAGCTGTTTAACTGAGATAGAGTGATGTTTAGCACAGGGTGTTCCTGATCGGGAATATTAACTCTTCCATTGAGTAGCTCTTGGAGGAGTCTTGCACCATATTTTCCACTATCTAGTTGAAGGCCAAGCTTCATGTTCCTTTGACAGCATAGATCCGGTTGAGGGTTTTTCTGTTTCAGTAAGTTGTAGCAAGTGGAAGCTAGATCTTCAAATCTAGTCCTTTTCAGTGCTTCTTTTCAGTGGAGAAGGTTTCTAATCCATTGGAAAGACAATGTTAAAGGCATTGAGCTTCATTCTCATATCTTGGTTGTAGTCCAACAATATTTTGTCCCCTATAGCTCAATATTGGTCCATATCTGCATAATTTTTGGAGTAGTTGTAGGGTGATTTAGTGCACCATTTGAAGAGTTGATTTTCTGAGTTTTGGGGATCTGCCCTTCACTTTGGAGATCTGTTGGAGGAGATCATTTTATTGTTCATATCAGATCAGATCCACTTTCCAGATCTGTAATTTTCAATAGATCTTCAATCTTAGATCTCAGATCTACACGTTGTACATGGTGTTTTGCTGAAAACCCCAAGCGAGTTCATTAGAGGAGACTGTATAGTGCATGGATCTGGTATAGATCTAAATTTTTATGCACATAGTAGCTCTAGATCTGATGTATAACTTACTTCTATTGCAGGAGTAATAAAATAACTTTTTAGGGTATTTCTAGTTTTATTCATGGTTCCAGCCCCACTTTTTGCATGATTTTTGAACAATGATGGCTTGGGAGGCTTGTTTAACTAAGCTACCATGATTTTTTTCAGATCTTCTTTTGTATATGGCTGTTATAATGTATAAATGAATGGAACCAAGAGTTTCATTTGACTTTCATTGCATAAATTTCTGAAAAATTAATTTTATGTGCATGTATTGCTGAGTTTTCCCATTTGGGAATATTGCAGTGGTATCAGAGCATCATCTTGGCTCATCCTGTGAGTTTTTAGCCAATATTCTATAAGAAGAAGAAGAGAAGGAGAAAGAGATCAGAATGATGGGAGGAATGAGTTTCATCTCGTCCCTTTTCATATCTAAGAAGGACCTCACCAAGGAGGTCAAGCAAAGGAAAATGGAGAAAAGAAGTGAAACCACATTAGGGTTTCAAGATGAGGAAGGTCCATCTACTTCCTATCAGTAAAAAAAAAATATGGTATTGCATAAAGCTCCAAAGAAACATACTGTGGCCTTTTATTTTTAAGATAAGAGGCATGGATATGGAGGAAACTTAGATCATGATATTCTAATTGGGTATATTGCAGAATATAAGTCTCAACCTAGAGTTTTCAAGGAGAATCTAACTCTCCCATAGTTCTTTCAGCTCAAAGAAGAAAGGAGACCTTACAACAATAGAAGGAAGAAGGGAAATAGATTTTTGTTGTCTACCTTTGATGGGTCATCCTCATGCATAGTAAGGGCTTGAGGAAAGAGATTGGATGCATTTTTTCTACTACATCCTGTAGTAGAAAAATAAGTTGTTGAGATTGCAGTGTTTCACCTTGAGGGTGAAGCAAGAATTTGGTGGTTCATCCATTTGAGTCATTCAAGAGTGACTGCATTTGTAGACTTTACTCAAAGTTTGGTCAAAAGGTTTTATAAGAAGAAATAAGAGGAGAAGAATCCTTCACCACCATTTACTGTAGGAGCACTTACATCAGGAGAAAAGATACTTTCACCTTTGCAAAGTAGTCTTGATCTCTTGACATCTAGATTCCCATGCACTATTCTGGAGATGCATGCGGAGGAGGAGACTTGTAGCAGCACTGATGAAGCCATGGAGGAGCATCCATCATCATCAGTAGTTGGGTAAGCCAACCCATTGGGAGAAGGAACCCTTGTAGCAATACAAGATGTTCCCAAGTTTTACCAAGGTATGCACATGTTTCCATTTCCTATTATATCAGCACATCATATGGAGGATTGTGGGAATATGCCATTGCATGACCAAGGGTCAAAAATATTGCTGATTTGGAGTAGCAGAATTTCATTGTGCTGCGAAACCTTGATTTTTTCAAGGAAGAGATATGCAGTTATTCTAGTGTATCATTGTTGAGTTGCACACAAATTTTGGGGTTGGAGTGTATATTTTTGGAGGGAGGGATGAGTATTGTCCTGAACCATGCCAAGTAGAACTATGTGTTCAGCATTGAGTATGATCTGAAGAAAGTGGATGCACCATCATGGAGGTAAAAAACGTTGTCATTAAGTAGCAGTCATGAGTTGGGGGCCCAACCATTGTTGGAGCATTCCAATGACCTTCTAATATGTATGACAAATGATGGGCAGATAATTGTTGGGGGAAATCTTATGATGGATAAAAACTCTCATGGTTGTGATGAATATTCCTTGATGAATATTTCACATCATGATGGGAGGTTTTTGCCTACCACCTATTTGGATCCTTATGGGGTCAACTTGGTCATTGATGAGTGGTCTTCATTTGGATATCTCCAAGAGATTTCATTTCAACATCCCATGAAATGCAAATACAAAAATATGATTTGGGAGGATGGTATTCTCCATTGGAGGGAAGCCACTTTTGGACATGATGATAGACACTCACCATGGGTTGGATGGGAGATGTTGATGAGCAAGAGGTTTGAAAGCCACTTATAGATTTATGATACCAGGCAGCAGGAGGCAAGACTACATTGGTTACTATTGAAAGAGTTTGGGCATCATATGACACATTCTATTTCAAAGAGTTGGTTGGTGGATGGAACTTGGAATGGTAGTTACATCATATGGCAGCAAGGAGTTTGGGTGTATGGGAGTGATATGATATCTCTCATATCAACTATTATGTTGTTGCTCCATATTTTATATGGTGATGGTGTGGGGAGGCAACTAGAGTTGTTGTTTCTTTGTTTGTTATTAAGAGAGTATGGGTTGATCTTCTCCCATACTTTTCATAATGTTGCAGGAGTAGGAGATGGCACTATCATGGTGCAAAGGGGCTACTCCTTAACCTTGGAGGACCAGGAGGTACTTCCACTTTGGAAGGAATCTCCCATATATAGCAGCACTATGATTGATGACTTTGGCATGGGGGATGTCAAAGGAAAAGACAACAACATGTGGGGAGCCTCACATTTCATATCTTCAGCGTTGTCTCTTAGGAGGATTGATCCATATTGGAGATCTCAACTTTTGGTAGAGTAATCCAAGGATCTTGGTGCATGCATGATTCTTGATGATCTGGAAGGAGATGATAGATACATGGTGTATGATGGGGTCATCTATTCTTATGGCAGAGTCTTCTTGATTAGAGCTTCTAAGCTCAAGGAGCAGATGTTACATGCAGCACATGTGGGCTTTCTTTCCATGCACCTTGATGCATATCATTCCTTGATGGAGGAGTTCAATTGGGAGGGCATCCAACAGTATGTATATCATCATATGGGGATATGCATAGCTCGGAGGATGATGGAGAGGTTGTCACAACAACTTCCCTACTCATTGAGAGTGAGGGAGAACTTTCAGTTGAGCCATTTTAGCTCAATGACCAAGGTACATGGTAGAGGTTTTACATTCATTTATTATGATTTTTAATCTTTTACATTTTGTGAGCAACATATTGTACCAAGGAGGATCATCCCTTATTTTATATTATATTATGATGTACTTGAGGCCGTTTGCAGCATTGATGTTTTCCATTTTATTTGTGGTTGGTGGGGGATGCCACATGATTTTTGGAGTGCACCATTGGCACCAAGTTTTACTTTCATGATCCCATCTTGTAGGATGATTGTGGCAGCAAACAAGTGGCTGAAAAGACACTTGTGACAATTTTTTTTGAGGCAGGAAAGGGATGCACTGCATTGGTACCACATATGGAACTATGATCCACCTCCTCGTTGTTATATGGAAACTTGTTTTTATTTGTTTTTTCTTCCATGTATTGATGATGTTCTTGTTCTTATGGGAAGCTTTGTTGGGAGGATGGCACAAGATTTGAAGGTGCCCATTCGGATTATGATTCTCCATACTTCATATTTTGCATGTTTCAGGAGAAACAATGGGCAAACCATGATTTCCACACTACACCTCTTGTCTTCATGTGGGAGCAGCCATTTGGAGAACTTGAGTTCTTGGGAGAGGCACTTCATGGATGTTTTTATTGGTGGGGTGACTTGGGTCATTCTTGAAGACCGTAATGTTTCAGCCCAAGATCAGAAGCAGCCCCATACATATCATAAGTGGAGAGAGAAATAGTGTGGAATGGACATTTTAGTCGCACATATTCAGTTATGCAGCCCACCTTCTTTACAAGAGCCTCAGATGGAGGAGATGTTTTAGGAGTTGCCATGTTGGAGGGTGACTCACCTTTTGTGGATGATAGCTTGGGGATCGAGGCTTCACATGGGGATGATGATTCCCAATACATTTCAGATTCCTTCCCTAAAGAAGGCCTCTAGAACACACATAGTTGTTTCCATGGATATCCCACTTCTTCATGATGAGATCCATTTGCATTTTTCACCAAAGGCATACTTTTACACATGGGAGGAACAAATTAAGGACATATTGTTGAAAAAGCATCTTGTTCTTTGGAGGAAATTGTCACTAGTTAAAGCTACAGTAGGAAGAGGAGAGCCTCTTTAGTTCTATCCTTGCAGTTTCTTGAGGACAAGCAACATTTGGGAGGGGAGGACTATAATATTCCTAAATTAGCATGCAGCTAATTGGAATATTGATGTTGCTCCAAACACATAGTTAGATGAATAAATGGGTAGGGAGACCCATAAATATTTTTAGCAGCAATAAAAACACTCTTAATGGGAAAGTGATCATATTCACAGCTAGATGAAACACCTTCATGTGTGAACAAGGGCTAAATGCATGTGGACAAAGTCAAGTTTGACCAAGTAAACTAAGCTAGTATGGAGGATGTGGAACATTAATGAAGATAACTCAGTGGGAATATGGATTTGTTTAGATAGTTAGAATAAAGCTACCTTGAGTGTGGAAGAATAAATTTCAAGGGGAAGTTGCAGACAAATCAAGAACCATAACAGATAATCTCAAAAATTCAGAAATGTAAGATTCTATATTACTTTATTGTTTCAACTTTGCAAGGCTCATTAATGATGCCTCTGGATCTCTTATGTCAAATATTACCACCAGCCTTCTAGTGAACTCTGAATAAGGAGTCACATTGGCATGACCCAATGTAGACAAGACATGGAACCACCAGAATTTTGCTTCACCGTCAAAGTGCAACGCAACAATCTTGATAGCCTCCATCTCTGGAAACTTGTTCAATTGAAAGTAGATGTCAAGTTTTTCTACCCATCCTTTGGTAGAACACTTGGATGACCCATCAAAATTGGGTAAAAATAATATGCCCATAGAGTGATGTCGATCATGATTTTAAGTGAATCCACCATCTCTATGTTGATTCCTTGGTATTATTTTTTCCTTGAGGTGACAAAACTCCTGAAAACTCAAGTGATCTTTGAATCTCTGATTTTGAGGCTCGTATTCTTCAAAATAGTCTTCAAGGGATGCTTGCTCTTGAAACCCTTTATTTCCCACAGCAAAAAAGGTAGGCATGGTAGAGCGTTGGGAAACTTGTGGCTGGTGCATTGGTTGATCATTCTAGTGGTGAGATATGCCAGAGCTTTCTCCAAGATGAAATCTCTTAGAAGATTCTTTGATCCTATCCAATCTCATCTCTTTCATCTCTCTAGCAAGATCTTGCATGGCTCTCAAAAAGATCTTAGAAAAGTCCTTTCCTTCTTCATCACTTCTAGATATAGGGGCTTTACCCTTGTCTTCATTTTCATTGGTATAATGAAATTTCTTCTATCTTCCCTTTAGAGACCTCTTCTCTCTGTCAGTAAGAGGTTCTTCTTCTTATGAATACATATTAGCTTATTAGAAAGTGTTATCACAAAATCTGACCCTGATAGGCTAATGATCAAGTAGATTCTGAGTAACTCTTTCAAAACAATCTTTTGGTTGAGGCTTAGCCTCCTCAACCTGAGAGGGATCTCTCAACAGGTTTAAGATTTTTGATTAAGGATTAGATGGCGAACTCTAGGAATAAAAATGATAAAAGTGTATAACTGGTTGAATTAATGATTAAAAAACATCTATTGGGCTATGGAGTAAAGATATGTTTCAACAAAACATCAACATCAGCTCAACAAGGAAGTCATGGGCACTTAGAGTTTTAGGTTTCTAAACAAAATAGTAATACAGTGAATAAAACACAGTCTACAAACATGTAAAGGAAGTTAGAGAATTTTCCAATGAATTCTAAGTAACACATGTTCATACCACTATAAATAGGTAGATGAGGAAATACATAGAGAGATCAAACATCAAAAAAAGTCTTTGTGAATCCTGAATAGTAAAGCCAATCGGTATTAAGCTGAAAATACACAGTCTGCTACAATAACACAATTTTCTTGCTAATAAAAAAAAATGCCAAACTTGAGGAATTCGACCTCATGTCTCTTATAGATTCATGATTACAATCTTGGATTCCCCTATCCATATTGAGGAGAATTAAAATTTCTAATTTTGACACCTATCTACTCTAAAACAGACTCTTAATTACAATTTACAGTTAACTGTCTCTTTAGGAGTCCTAATACAAATAGGATTGAAACTCCTTATTATGTCTAAAAAAACTTATCTAAGAATTAATATTCTCTTTGACAGCTTCTTCCCCATATATTCAAATTTGATGATGCCTCCAGCCTTGTTGTGAGATCTTGTAGACTCATGTGTTGACTATACTAAAAACCAGGGAACACATTTCCTACATTTTAGCCTTTATCTTCCATACTGATCTTCAAACATATTTTGATAGACATGCTGAATATTTTAGATATGTGACATGTGCTAACATTTCCTTGAAACTTCAGCCTTCCACCTATTCAAAAAGAAAGCTCGAAAAAGTATAAAGGAGATGGAATATATCTACGCTACAAAAATAGCAGCTATTTTTGTAGCGCAGAATTTGTATTACTTTGAAACATTCCTTTTAACCTTTCATTCATATGATTTGAAACTTAAATATTAATATTTTATCATTACTCCATCATTAGAAGCATAAAAAACTTGGAAATCAACTGTTTTTACCCCCAAAACACCTATGAAAAATGCTCAAAATTCACCTACAGCAGTTTCGTAGCACGGTGTATGCCTCTTTTACACTGTTTTTTCAAAAATTTTAGTCTTAAGGATATTTGAACTTCTGAAATTATTTCCATAGAACTTAACAGGAAAAAAAAGTTTACTTTGAAATTTTCTTTCCTCAAAAAGTGATCTCGTTCTCAATGACAAAACTGATTTAAGATCTATCATTTTTCTGCACTATTTTTATCTAAAAAATAGGTGTTGGGATAGAGCTTTTATCTCCTCATCAAAAATTTATTTTGAGAAACTGAAGGAGGCTTTTGGATACCATTATATATTTAACAAAAACCTCTATTTTTTGTTGCAATACCTCTCCTACTGCCCAGAAACTATCTTTGAACAACATGTGTAAAACTGGAAAATTCTGATTTCTAAAAACAGAGCTTCAAAGAAAGCCTTTTATTTCCCAACTGGTAACACTTGTGAGAAACGTGAGATAGGTTATTGTAGCTGGAACATTTATTAAGAGAAACCTCCTTCATAATTTCAAAATATTTTTTCTTGTGGCCAAACACTGATCATGAAGTTGACTACTAAAACCAGAAAACAGAGTTTTTCTCTCAATGACTTTTAGCTATTTCGTAGTGCAAGTTGAGTGATCAATTTCTCCCACCTCATAATGAATTTGAATAAACTGAGAGATTTTTTTGTAGTTAAGTATGTTACGAAGAAAAACCTCTTTCCATTTTCAAAAATGTGTTTTTAGTTGCTCAAGAAGCCCTTTGGAAGCTGACTACTAAAACCAGAAAACAGAGTTTTTTGATGAAAAAGGTTGTTTCAGCAATTTCGTAGCGCAAATCACCTTTTTTGAACTAGCTGCACTACGAAAACATGGATTCATGTATGATTGCAAAAATTTGACCCTAAACCTAATGGAATGGCTTCTTAATGGATGATGGGACCTTTAAACCATGGAATAAGGTTGTTAAACTTTGTTTGGAAATGAAAATGAGACTTTTGAGACTCTAACCCTATCAACTACCCTTTAAAGCATGAAATGACCTAATCACCTATCTAAGACCATGACTAAAACAAGGTAAAATTTCAGATTTTATTGATTATGGAGTGGACCTAGAAGACTTTATTTGAATTAGCAATATAACCTACCCTTTACCCAGACATAAAATGATTTTTAGACCTCCTTGAAATCATGACCAAAAGTAGAGTTGACACAATGATGTTTTGAGAGTTTTTGGGTGATAACAGTGGCTCCACTTGGGATAGTGTGCCCCTATGGTACACTAAGAACCAGTAGCTCCAATTTTGCTATCCATCCTTTAAAATAAAACTCTGAAATTCTGCCCAATCTGCTTCAAACTTTATGGCCTTCACCTCGAGCTCAAGTTTGATGGTCTCTGCAAGAAGCACTCAAACTGTACCTACTAAAAATGCTCAGTCAACCTACCTTGAGATTATTTGAACATTCCTACCTACCCTAGCAGCTGCAATTTCCATTTGTAGCTCGAGGAATGTGAAACTTCCAATGAAGCCAATCAATTGTCTTTTCTGATATATGAGGCTCTTGACTGCATTTGACCTCAAAATAACCATGATACTGAGATGACCAAAGAAAATTATAATGTATCTGATCTTCATAATGAAAATGAAAATGAAATACTGGTGTGCAAGGCTTTGCCATGTATTCAGCTATAGGGTCAAAGAAGACATGTTAGTTTGATGATCATCATAACATTCTATATCTTGAGACAACTGATTCTCAGCCACACAAGATTCCTTTTATATGCTATCCAACTGCTTTTCTGAATGATTCCCATAAAAAATGTAATTTTCCTCATTATTATGATCATTCTTTGATGTAAGCTACTGCAAATAATGACATAAAAAATCGGCCTTTTCCTCTGCCTGAGGGTTATAAAATCTATCTTCCAGTATTTATTCTTGGTGTTTGCAATGATTTTCATAAACTTTATGATAAAAAGATTGGAAAGTTTGTTGCATCTTTACATCAATCTCAGAGGATGTAACATAGTTTTCATAAGTAAACCCTTACTTATTTTCATGTTGCATTTTATGGGATCTTATCCTTTCTTCTTGATGTTGAAATGTATTGTTATGAAGAGCCTTTAAAATTTCTTCATCTATGAATTCATCATCATCATAACAATCCTCAAAATATTAAATAAAACTCACAGAATGTTTACAACAATATTTAACCATCAATAACGAGGGATGACGCTTTTTATACATCTCATAGAATATATCATGGAAATTAGCAAGAGAATATAATGAACCATTTTCCAAACCTTTATACCAAGACCATGCCTTTCCTTCTAAAGTGGTCATAAACATCCTCATGAGAAAATCTTCAGGGAACTGAACCTTAAGACTGTGTACGTGCATGTGGAACCTAACCAAATGAAGAGCAGCATTGTCTTTCTTTTCATATTTGAATATTGGAAGATCATCTAACCATTCAACCTTTGGCATAGGATTTGGAAAACCAGGGATATGAAACTGATTCATAGGGGCATACCTGGCATTCATTCTTGAAATGGAACTCATCTTGAAGCTTCATCAACATATTGATGTTCTAGCAGTGGAGCCATATTCCAATTTTTTATTTGATGTGTGGAGTTGCCAAGGTAGTGCTGCAGCCTCTAACAAATTATGAGCTCCTGCTACCTTCAAAAGTTCGTCTTCTTGATTTTGGGAATGAATAATCTTTAGACTCCTGGAAGACACACCAAAATGTTATCACAAAATCTGACCATAATAGGTTGTTGATCAAGTAGATTCTGAGTAACTCTTTCAAACCAATCTTTTGGTTGAGGCTTAGCCTCCTCAACCTGAGAGGGCTCTCTCAACAGGTTTAAGAATTTTGATTAAGGATTAGATGGCTAACTCTAGGAATAAAATGGATAAAAGTGTATAACTGGTTGAATTACTAATTAACAAACATCTTTTGGTCTATGGAGTCAAGATATGTTTCAACAAAACATCAAGATCAGCTCAACATGGAAGTCAGGGCACTTAGAGTTTTAGGTTTATAAACAAAACAATAATACAGTGAATAAAACACAGTCTACAAACATGTGAAGGAAGTTAGATAATTTTCCAATGAATTATAAGTAACACATGTTCATACCACTGTAAATAGGTAGACGAGGAAAGCCATAGAGAGATCAAAAATGAAAAAACTTTTTGTGAATCCTGAGTAGTAAAGCCAATCTGTATTAAGCTGAAAATACACAGTCTGCTACAATAACACAGTTTGCTTGCTAATAAAAAAAAAATGCCAAACTTGATGAATTTGACCTCATGTATCTTATAGAGTAATCATTACAATCTTAGACTCCCCTATCCATCTTGAGGATAATTCGCGTTTCTAATTTTGACACCTATCTACTCTAAAACAGACTCTTAATTACAATTTACAGTTAACTGTCTCTTTAGGAGTCCTAATAAAAATAGGATTGAAACTCCTTATTATGTCTAAAAAAACCTTATCTAAGACTTAAATATTCTCTTTGACAGTTTCTCCCCCATATCTTCAAATTTTATGATGCCTCCAGCCTTGTTGTGAGATCCTGCTGACTCATGTGTTGACTGTCCTAAAAACCAGGGAACACATTTCCTGCATTTTAGCCTTTATCTTCCATACTGATCTTTGAACATATTTTGCTAGAAATGCTAACTATTTTAGATATGTGACATGTGCTAAAATTTCCTTGAAACTTCACCCTTCCACCTTTTCAAAAAGAAACCTCGAAAAAGTATAAAGGAGATGGAATATATCTGCTCTACAAAAATAGCAGTTGTTTTCGTAGCGCAGAATTTGTATTACTTTGAAACATTCCTTTTAACCTTTCATTCATCTTCTTTGAAACTTAAATCTTCATATGTGATCATTTCTCCATCATTATTAGCATCAAAACTTGGAAATAAATTGTTTTTACCCCCAAAACACCTATGAAAAATGCTCAAAATTCACCTACAACAGTTTCGTAGCGTGCTACGAAACTGCTGTGTATGCCTCTTTTACACAGTTTTTTCAAAATTTGTATTCTTAAGGATATTTGAACTTCTGAAATGATTTCCATAGACCTTAATAGGCAAAAAAATTTGAATTTGAATTTTTTTTTCCTCAAAAAGTGATCTCCTTCTCAATGACAAAACTGATTTAAGATCTATCATTTTTCTGCACTGTTTTTATCTGAAAAATAAGTGTTGGGACAAAGCTTTTATCTCCTCATAAAAAATGTATTTTGAGAAACTGAAGGAGGATTTTGGATACCATGATGTCTTTAACAAAATACTCTCTTGGTTTTTTGCAATACCTCTCCTACTGCCCAGAAACTATCTTTGAACAACATGTGTAAAACTGGAAAATTCTAATTTCTGAAAATATGGCTTCAAAGAAAGCCTTGTATTTCCCAACAGGTAACACTTCTGAGAAAAGTGAGATAGGTTATTGTGGCTGGAAATTTTATGAAGAGAAAAATCCTTCATAATTCCAAAATAATTTTTCTTGTGGTCAGAAACGGATCATGAAGTTGACTACTAAAAACAGAAAACAAAATTTTTCTCTCAATGACTTTCAGCAATTTTGTAGCGCAATTTGAGTGATCAATTTCTCCCACCTCATAATGAATGTAAAAAAACGGAGAGAGGTTTTTGTAGTTAATTGTGTTAGGAAGCAAAACCTCTTTCCGTTTTCAAAAATGAGTTTTCAGTTGCTCAGTAACTCCTTTGGAAGTTGACTACTAAAACCAGAAATCAAAGCTTTTTTATGAAAAAGGTTGTTTCAGCAGTTTCGTAACGTGCTACGAAAACAACTTTTTCATAGTGAAAATCACCTTTTCTGAACTAGATGCACTACAAAAATGTGGATTCCTATATTATTGCAAAAATTTGACCCTAAACCTAATGGAATTACTTCTTAATGGATGATGGGACCTTTAAACCATAGAGTAAGGTTGTTAAACTTTGTTTGGAAATGAAAATGAGACTTTGAGACTCTAACCCTATCAGCTACCCTTTAAAGCATGAAATGACCTAATCACCTATCTAATACCATTACTAAAACAAGGTAAACTTTCAAATTTTATTGATCATGGAGTGGACCTAGAAGACTTTTTTTGAACTGGCAATATAACCTACGCTTTACCCAGACTTAAAATGACTTTTAGACCTCCTTGAAATCATGACCAAAAGTAGAGTTGACACAATGATGATGTGATAACAGAAAGCACAGACTATGCCAAGATGATGCTCTGATACCACTATAATATTACAAAATGGAAAAGACAGGAATATAGAACATATGCACAAATCCAACTATGGTAAAATAAGAATTAAACATGTAGAACTGGAAAAATGTTGGAATACATCAAAACATCATAAATATGGGAAGAAAATAGTTGATCCATATCATTATATATCAACATCAAATGAAATTACATAGTGCTACAAAAGGAATGCACTCGAGCAACAAGATGGCTGAAATACGCCAAAGAAACTAAGCACTGGAAATGTGTGATGTTATTGTTGCTACTGCTGAAAACTGTTGTTATTATGAAGAAGAACCATGTGCACAAGGTTATTAGAGTGATAAAAATGATCAACAATTTTCACCTCAAATTCTACTCCAAAAACCCAGTAAAACCCAGAATAGGTTTGGCCAGATATTAAGTTTGGATTTTCGGCCTTTTTTAAGTTGCCGACTACATTTCTGCTGCCTGACTTACGCACTCCCTGGGAATGAATGCTGATATGGGGTGTTGGGAAAAATACTAAGAGGGGGGGGGGGGGGGTGAATCAGTATTTAGTGCAGACTAAAAAATTTTTACTTTTTCTTTCTCTAAAACCCATACGCTACTTTACTGAACCCAAGTCGCGTATATACGCGGATATCCTTGATGAAACTTGCGTATTACCAGAGATCTTATTATGCAGATAATTCTTCACTTATATTATTGCATCATTCATTCATTAGATGTTTAGTAAGAAGTAAAAATGTGCAGTAAGAACAGAATAGATCATCACACATAAGCAACACACATGAACACCAGGATTTAAGGTGGAAACCCAATTCGGGAGAAAACCACTACTACCGTCGTCTCAGTCTTCAATATTTATTATAAAGAAAACATCTTACAACCATGTACCGGCGCAGACTCATGCCAGCACGCAGGCACCCACCTGTAGAAGGCTACAACCTTCTCTCGTTTACTGGCCTCTTCTGGAAGGAAGCTACAACCCCCTGCTCTCGTTTACTAGCCTCTCCTGGAAGGGAGCTACTACCCCCTGCTCTCGTTTACCAGCTACCACTGGAAGGGAGATACAACCCCCTCACTGAAGGCTTCGACCCTCAGCACCACCATTGCGGACCACGTTTCATCAATTTTCATACTAGATCCAAAAACTTCCATACAACACAACTTGTAGGCCTATTTTCATCAGATTTTCAGACTGGACCCACTCCACACATTTAAGCTCATCATATATCAAACTAAAACTTATAACCCCATCAATTCATTCATTGAATCATCAACCAATCAACCAACAACTTGATCTTCAATTAACATAATCAGCAACATATTCATTATTCAAACAACCCAGTTCTGTATGAATATATCATTGACAAATAGCAATAAAACAACAAAATAGATTAGATAGTTCATTCCACTTACTTCAGCAAACCCTAGATTCCATACGCGCTTTTACTTCATTGAACCTGCGTATGTTCGCGCTTTTATGCACACCAAACCGCGTATACTTCTGTGCATTCTTCAGAAAACCCTAACTGCCCATACGCGCTTTTCCTTAAGCAGACCCGCGTATACATGCGCTTTTAATGAAGCGAACCTGCGTATAGATCTGTAACTTTTTAGGACTGTGCAGCTCTTCAGATTAGATAAACAACTCAGATTTCATCCTTTACTTCAGAAAGTATTTCGCCTCATCTCATATCTAAACATTCCATAAACAGATCTAGAAAACAGATATCCATTTCATATCTAGAGATCCCTCTTCATCATTTTCTTCATAGGTGCATTAGTAATTCAGATCAATCAATTCGTTCCATGCAGATATACTTCAGAGTGAAGTATTCATTCAATACCCAGACTTCCACACCTTGCACCATGATTTTCTTCTCCTTATATAGATTTAGCCTTTGTCAATACCATGAGCCAAAACCACACCACTTCCGATGGTATTCCTGGACGGGATCAGATAGATAATCCAGCACTCAATACTGTGGGCCAATACCATGGTAATGTCCCCTGGTTTTATAAATTTAGAGTGCAAATTGGCATACGCGACTTGGCACGTACTTTTTCCGCGTGCATACGCTACTTCTCCTTAACAAACCCATGTATGCTTTGTGACATGTCTTATTTATCATTTCTCTGGCACTTACTGGAATTCCTTTCTTTTGTTACTTCTGAGCTGATCTATAGATACATCATCCTTCATTTTAACACATAGATACATCATCCTTACGTATTTAACACATAGGTTGCTTATCATAGGCAACTCATCAAGTAGGTTTCCATCAAGAACAACTTCATCAAGTAGGTTTCCATCCAAAGACAACTCATCTTCATCTAGTAGGTTGTCATATCGAGGACAACACATTGCATCATATTGCCAACAATCTTGCTTCATCAAGTAGGTTGCTATCAGGGACAACACATCAAATCAGTTTCCATCAAGGACAACTTCATCAAGTAGGTTTCCATCAAGGCCAACACATGCCAACAATCTCCCCCTTTGGACTTGATGGAAACCATGATGGTGTTTGATCACCACAATAGATAGATACATTGATTATAACCATTATGCAAACACCATGATACTCTCCCCCTATTCAAACACCATGTTACTCTCCCCCTTTGACATCAAGGGCAAAGGGCGGATCAAAGCCATCATGCTCCCCCTAATTTCATGTTGAATCTTCAAACTCCACATGTATAAAGAAGAGCTTTGTAGATCTGATGTTCACTGAAGTTATCATGCTCCCCCTGAGTTCATGCTAAATATTCAAACATATTTTTCAATGAAGTACATGACTCTATGACCTTTCCTATCACCAAGGACTTCAGACTTACATCATTGATCCAACCAAGTGGATTTACATATGTGACTCAAGTACCCAACCAAGTGGGTTTACACATTTTGATTCAACTACCCAACCAAGTGGGTTTTACAAATTTGAACAAGTCCTTTCATGACTGAATATAACAATTTACATCATAGGTCTCAACATGACCTTTTCATCAAGTTACAAATATGACTTTTTATGACCAACATCAAAAAGACCTCAAGAGAGAGATCATATTTTAGAACCATCATAATGCCAACAATGCATTACTTTCCATATGATCAATGCTCCCCCTTAGCTTGTGCATCCTGAACACTTTCAACAGAAAATCATCAATGCATCTTCATCAGATATCAGAGAATGAAACAGAAATATGAGAGCTAAAACATCACCAGAGATACCCAATAGCACCACAGTTGTGCTGAAGAATGCTAACCCCAAAAATTTGTCAGCACAAACCCATACGCATTTTTCTATGTATAAACTCATGTATATACGCGACTGTGTTTCAGAAAACCTGCGTATCCAATTTAATCTTCTGAATTTAAGCAGATCTGATATTCTGTATGGCAGAGACTATTCCCAGCTTCTGTCTGAGATATTCGAATGCTTCCCCGGAATATATGAGAGAAAATAGATAGGACAATGTAGCTATGTTTTGTAGCATAAGCACATCAGTAACCAAGCCTTTAGGCTCTTTGCATCATCAACATATTCTTCAAGAGGAATTATCATACCAAAACAATCTTCTTCAATAGACAGTATGTATCACACAATCATTCATGTGATATGTTATCATCAAGATCTTCATGATTTATTTATTTCATAATCATTATGTAACATGTGTAGGAATTATGTCAATAGTCATTAACAACAAATTCTGCATGATCTATCCTTATCTCTGCATCATAAAACTTTCATCTCATCCATGGGTGAAAAAAAAAGATACTCTTCATCAAAAAGCAATCAGGGCTCATTCATAATCTCATCATAAGAAACCATGTATCATGTCATCATCATTTGAGTAAGAACTAAGGAATAATTAGATACAATGCCAACAATGTAATCATTAGTTGTTAGACTGATGCTCCCCCTGAACCTGTGTTCTTGATCTTTAGCTATATTACATTTTTTCTTATCAGAAAAGCATACGCGACTGTCTCCAGCAGAACTAGCGTGTATACGTGGCTTTAGTTCACTAAAGCTGCGTATGGAAAGTGAAACACTGAAAATTTCCACAACTTCATCTCCCCCTGAATTTGTACCACCTGTACCTGTCTTCTTCACATCAGATGCACTATCAGAAATAAACATAACCAGAATTACCAACCAACCATGGGAATCATCATACATTGCTCCCCCTATGATGATACATTACTAATCCCTATAATGTATCTCACATCACTCTGTAGCCATTATGAGAAGTAGGCTTTAGAAGCGGATGACTGCAGTAGGATTATTATCCCCTATGTTTTTGACCAGTCCTCCTTCCTTTTCTAGCTTTGCTTGAAATTTATTATTGTGTGTTGGAAATTATCCAATTTCTCAGATCCATTCATCCTGCATTCTTTTTCTACATGTCCATACTTGTTACAGGCATAACATCTTGCATGACTAGAAAAGTAAGCATAAGGTGTTGGGAAAAATACTGAGAGGGGGGATGAATCAGTATTTACAACATATTCAAAACTTTTTACTTTTTCATACTTTAAAACCCATACGCTACTTTCCTTCAGTAAACCGGCGTATATACGCGGATCCCCTTTATTAAACTCGCGTATACACAGAGATCTAGATATGTAATTAACTCTTCACTTAGATCATTCAATCATTCATTCATCAGATGTTCAATAAACTGTAAACATGTGCAGTAATAACATAATAAGCCATCACACAAAGCATCACACATGAACACCAGGATTTTTAGGTGGAAACCCAAATCGGGAGAAAACCACCGCTGCAGTTGCTCAGCCTTCAATATTTTTATTATAGAGAAAACATGTTACAACATATGTGCTGGTGCAGACTTGACCTGCACGCAGGCACCCACCTGCGCTCATTTACCATCCACTCCTGGAAGGGAGCTCCAACCCCCTGACTCGTTTACCAACCTCTCCTGGAAGGGAGCTACGACCCCCTGATCTCGTTTACCAGCCTCACCTGGAAGGGAGCTACGACCCCCTGACTTCAGCACCACCTTGGACCATGTTTCATCAATTTTCACACTGGATCCGACAACTTCAATAGAACAACACTTGTAGGCCATGATTCACCATATTTCCAGACTGAACCCTTTCCATACTTTTAAGCACAAACATACATCATCAACAGATACATACCAATTCAGACAACCCAGATTAGATAGCAGTAATACAACAGAACAAATCAGATGTTTCATACCCCATGTTTCAGCAAACCCTAGTTTGCATACGCGCTTTCCCTTCACTGATGTCGTGTATATACGCGCTTCTGTCCACACAAACCGGCGTATACTTCAGTGTATATTTTATTGCGCATACGCGCTTTATCTTCGCTGAAGCCGCGTATATACGCGCTTCCTTCACGGCGAAGTAGCGTATAGATCTTTAATCATTACAGAGCAGCATACTTCATCAGATCAGATATTCAGTTCAGATCTACTCTTTTGCTTCAGACAGATGTTCGCCTAGATGCTCGCCTCATCACAGATCTAAGCCTTCTATATCCAGATCTAGCAAATACAAGAGCAATTCAGATCTAGATCCCCTTCTTCATCATTGGTGCATCATACATTCAGATCTATCATTCAAGTGTAACCCTTTCCATTCAGATATACTTCAGAGAGAAGTATTCATTCAAGCTCAGACATCTTGCTCTCACACTCATAATTTGCACAATGAATTTCTTCTCCTTATATAGGTTTATCTTTTTCAATACCATGTGCCAAAGCAATACCATGAGCCCAAAACTACCTGGACGGGGTTAATTAGGCGGATCATTACCCAATACAATGGGTCAATACCATGGTGGTTACCCTTGGTTTTGCACTTTTTGAGCGCTTTAGCCCATACGCGACTTGGCACGTTCTTTTTCGCGTGCATACGCGACTTCCCCTAGGCCAATCCGCGTATACCAAGAGACATACTCTTTTTCATCATACTTTGAGTACATTCTGAAATCCTTTCTTCATAGCCTTATGTACACACTGTAGAAACATCATATTTTCTTCATCAGGAACATATTCTCTCAAGCACAACTTCATTAAGTTGTCATCATCTTCATCAGGTGGGTTGCCTTTCAAGGACAACATTCAGCATCCTATTGTCAACAAACATTATATCATATCAGATTTACATCATTTACTAAGTCCATCAAGTCAAGAATAACTTCATCAGATGGTTTGCCATCAAGGACAACACATGTCATCAGTCGCATGTCTTCATCTTCATTCAGAGGGTTGCCATCGAGGACAACATCCTGCATCATATTTCCAACAATCTCCCCCTTTGGACTTCATGGCAACCATGATGGTGTTTGGTTACCATAGCAGATAGATATCATGTCACTCTCCCAAATATGTCACATCATTATCTTCTCTTTATTCAAACACCATGTCACTCTCCCCCTTTGACATCAAGGGCAAAGGGCGGATCAAAAGCCAACATTCTCCCCCTTTTCTCCTCATGTGGAAGAAACATTCTGCAGATCTGATATGTGCTGAAGTGGCCAAGCTCCCCCTGAGTTCATGTTGAATCTTCAAACATATTTTTCAATAAAGTACATGACTCAAAGACTTTCCTATCACCAATGACTCATACTTACAACAAATATCCAACCAAGTGGATTTACATATGAGATTCAAGTACCCAACCAAGTGGGTTTACACATTTGACTCAGCTACCCAACCAAGTGGGTTTACAAATTTGACAAGTCCTTACATGACTGAATATTAAAATTTTACATCATGGGTCTTAATAAGACCTTTTCATCAAATTACAAATATGAATTTAAGACCAACACCGAAAAAACCTCAAGAGAGATTATAAATTAGAAACACCACAATGCCAACAATCCATTATACTCAGCAAAGCTAATGCTCCCCCTGACTCTGTGAAACCAAGCAACCTTTCAAAATGACTAAGGCTCCCCCTTAGTTTGTGCATCCTGAAAACTTCCACCAACAAATCATCAAGGCATCTTCATCAAAACATTAGAAACAGAATTATGAGAACTGGAACACCACCAGAGATACCAAACAGTAAAACAGCACTGCAGCTGTGCTGAAGAGGGCTGAACCAAGCAAAAATTGTCAGCAATCATGCATACGCGGTTTTCTGTGCATTAACTCGCGTACATACGCGATTGTGTTTAAGGAAACCCGCGTATCCCAAGCCCTCTTCTAAAATTTATGTAGATTTGTTCTTTTAACTGGCAGAGAACACTCCCAGCTTCTGTCTTAGATACTCGAACGCTTCCCTGGGCAGAGGTTTAGTAAAGATATCAGCAGCTTGTTCTTTGGAGGTAACATACTCCAACTTCACTTTTTGCTCAAGCACTTGTTCACGTAGGAAATGATATTTGATGGGAATGTGCTTGGTTTTCGAATGCATAACAGGATTCTTTGAGATACTGATGGCACTTGTATTATCACACATAATGGAGATAGGAGTTGCACATTTGATCTGAAAATCTTGCAAGGTTTGCATCATCCATAGGAGTTGAGTGAAACAAGATGCGGCAGCTACATACTCTGCTTCAGTTGTTGATAAGGCAATAGAATTTTGCTTCTTGCTGAACCAAGATACTAACCGGGGCCCCATGTAAAATGCACCACCACTAGTGCTTTTCCGATCATCAACACTTCCAGCCCAATCTGCATCGGTGTAAGCATGAAGAGTAAGATCAGCATCCTTTGGATACCATAGACCAAAGTCTTGAGTTCCTTGTAGATATTTGAATATCCTTTTGACAGCCTGAAGGTGAGACTCTTTTGGATTAGCTTGGAATCGTCCAACAATCCCAACAGCATGCATAATTTCTGGTCTGTTCCCAGTGATATAAAGTAGACTTCCAATCATCGATCTGTATTCTGGTTGATTCACAGTGGGAGAATCATCATTAGAACTGAGACTGCATCCGGTTATCATTGGTGTACTTACAGGTTTGCATTCTTCCATGCCATACTTCTTCAGAATTTGCTTAAGATATTTTGCTTGTGATAAAAATATACCATCTGCAGATTGATGCACTTGTAAGCCAAGAAAGAATGTTAGTTCCCCAAGTAAAGACATTTCAAATTCTTGCTGCATGACAGAAGCAAATTTTTGACTCATAGATTCTTCGTTACTCCCAAAAATGATATCATCAACATATACAACCACAATCAATAGTTTGTCATTTTCAACTTTTGTGTATAAGTTGCTATCAGCAGACCCCTTTGAAAATCCTTGTTGATGAAGATATTTTTCAAGACGATAATACCAAGCCCTTGGAGCTTGTTTGAGTCCATACAGAGCCTTTTTAAGTCTACAAACAAGATTTGCATCATTTCCCAAAATGAATCCTTCTGATTGTTCTATATATACTTCTTCTTCTAGATCACCATTAAGAAAAGCAGACTTAACATCCATTTGATAAACTTTGATTCGTTGATAGCTTGAGAAAGCAAGAAACATTCTTATGGCTTCAAGTCTAGCTACAGGAGAAAAAGTTTCTTCAAAGTCTATACCTTCTTGTTGAGTATACCCTTGGCAAACCAGTCTAGCTTTGTTTCTTACAACATCCCCATTCTCATTTAACTTGTTCTTGAAGATCCATTTAGTTCCAATGACATTTTTATCATGAGGTCTTGGTACCAACTCCCAAGTGTCATTCTTTTCAATTTTCTCAAGTTCTTCATCCATGGCATGCCTCCAACATTCATATTTGCTAGCTTCATTGACATTGTGTGGTTCAATTGTGGATATGAGTGCCAAATGATTAGAAGATCCTACAAGAGTTCTCCTTGTTCGTACACCAGATTCCTTGTCACCCAAAATTTGAGATTCAGGATGATTCTTTTGAACATATCTGGATGGAGCTTTTCTAGATAGATCAACTTCAGGTTCTTCATTAGATCCACTGTCTATATCATTGCTATCTGATGTAGAAGGCCATATGTCGCTATCATCTTCTTTTGTTGTTTGTTTTTCTCTTTAGGAGCTGCAGGAGACTCATCAATAACAACATCAATACATTCAACAACCTTTCGAAGCCTTTTATTGTAACATGTGAATGCTTTGCTTGACGATGAGTAACCAAGAAATATCCCTTCATCTGATCTAGGTTCAAATTTGCCAAGTTTTTCATCATTATTTTTGATAAGGCATTTACTTCCAAAAACCTTAAAATGCTTCACAGTGGGAGAATTGCCATACCAGAGTTCATATGGAGTTTTGTCACTATTTACCCGAACATGAGCTTTATTGAGGATGTTAACTGCTGTATGTGCTGCTTCACTCCAGAACATGTCAGGAACATCAGAATCAGCAAGCATAGCTCTAGCCATTTGAACAATTGTTCTATTCATTCTTTTTGCTACACCATTTTGTTGTGGAGTGCCTGCTACAGAGAACTGTCTTTTAATGCCATGTTGTTCACAAAAATCAAAGAATTCATTTGATGAATATTCTCCTCCTCGATCAGATCTAAGACACTTGATTTTTAGATCTAATTCATTTTCTACCAATGCTTTGAAGCTCTGAAATTTTTCAAGTGCTTGATCTTTGTGTTTAATAAACCCGATCCAACACATTCTAGAGTAGTCATCAATAAATAAGATATAGTATTCTTCCCCACGTAATGACTTTTTCCTCATAGGTCCACAGATATCAGTATGAATGAGTTCAAGAGGCTTACTTGATGATCCTTCTTTGGCATTAAATCGTACTCTGGTCTGCTTACCGAATTGACAAGATTTGCATATGGTACTTTCCGGAAGATTGACCTTGGGAAGATCACGAACAGCTTGAAGTCTGCTTGCTTTGTTGATTTGAGAGAAACTCAGATGCCCCAGCCTTCTATGCCATAGCCAATTTTCTGAAGACTTGCTTAAGTAACATTGATCTATGCCGTTTAGTACATATAGATTGCTTGGATTTCTTTTTCCTTTTATAATGATTTTACCTGTATCAAGATCACGAACCACACATTCTTTGGAACTGAAGACCACTTCTGCTCCTTGATCACACATTTTACTAACACTTAATAGGTTATGCCTTAATCCATCCACATACATGACATCTTTAGCCTTCACCTTTTCTTTTAGAAAAGCTGACCCTTTTCCTTTAATTACAGCAGGAGTATCATTTCCAAATGTAACTTTCTTTTCTTTTTCTAGAGCATTATAAGTATGAAGTTTTCTTTTGTCACCTGTCATGTGTCTTGAGCACCCACTATCGATGTACCATTGATTTTCTTCACCTTCCGCAAATAATTCTATCCCATAATTTTCAACTGGTGGTTCTTTCTTTTTCCATATTTTAGAGCTTGAGGGAACATGTTCTTTTGGCTGGATCTTGTTCCTGCATTCAGATTCTTCATGGCCAAAGTTATTACAATAAGTACATTCAACTTCACTTTGAAGAGGAGAAAAATTGTTATAGGTATTCTTCTTTAGTTCAGTATCCAACCTTTTCTTCCTTGCTTCTCTTGTCATGATGGTTTTATATGCAACACATTGAATAGCTTTATGACCAAAATTGTGACAAGTGAAACATTGCCCATTGAAGTAGAAATTTCTGCGATCATGGAATCTTCTATTTGAATTTACTTGTTGGTTGTAGTGTCTTTGAAAGCTATCCCTGTTAGTGTTCCTTGAATTGAGATGGTCCTGCTTTCCCTGTAGAGATCCTTTATTCCCTTGCTGAGTGGCTGAATGATGTAAACCACCTGTAATTGCTTTTAGATAGTTTGGTGCTGAAGTTTGAGAAGATTCTCCGGTATATCCAAGACCTGTCTTTATAAGAGGAGAACGTTGTACCTTGATGATCTCATCTAAGGTTTCAGATCCTTTAGAAAATCTAAGATTCAAGGTTTTTTCTTTCTCAACTTCTTTTCTTTGACTTACCACTTCACATTCTAGTTTTTCAATATGTTTCTTTGCTTCTTCAAGCTGCTTTTCAATGGTCTCTCTGATTATCTTTTGTTCTTCTAAGCGTTGTTTGAGTTGATTATTTTCTTCAAGAAAATCGTTCTTCTCTAGAGCATCCATAAAAGTATCCTTTTCTTCTTTTTGTTCAAATGCCATGAGAAGTCTAAGATCTTCTTCACATTCTTCCTCACTATTAGATGACTCATCACTATCTTCATTAGCATAGTAACTTTTCTTAGAGCTAGATCGGTTCTTATTCCTTCTTACTACTTCTTTTCTTTTATAAGGACATTTTGCAGCATAATGACCAACTTTACCACACTCAAAACATTTGAAGGGAAGCTTACCTTTGAATCTTCTAGTACCTAGTTGGAGCTTTCTCACGAAATTTGCTTCTTCTTCATCGGATACATAGCTGGATTCTTTGATAACCTCCTTCCACGATTGCCCATACATCTGCACCAAGACTTTGCAGATATGCTTTTTTTCGTACCTTCCAGAATATCAGATTGCTTCCATTGAATAGAGGTGGCTTTATAGACATCACTCCTTCTTGACTTCCCATTGTGACGGATCTCCTTCAAGCGATCAAGCTTCTGCAGAAGGACCACCCTCTGATACCAATTGTTGGGAAAAATACTGAGAGGGGGGGTGAATCAGTATTTACAGCATATTCAAAACTTTTTACTTTTTCATACTTTAAAACCCATACGCTACTTTCCTTCAGTAAACCGGCGTATATACGCAGATCCCCTTTATTAAACTCGCGTATACACAGAGATCTAGATATGTAATTAACTCTTCACTTAGATCATTCAATCATTCATTCATCAGATGTTCAATAAACTGTAAACATGTGCAGTAATAACAGAATAAACCATCACACAAAGCATCACACATGAACACCGAGTTTTAAGTGGAAACCCAAATCGGGAAAACCAGCTAACGATTGTCGACGCTAATATTTTTATTATAGAAAGGCTTGTGTTGTATGTGTCTTCAGTGCGGACTTCGACGACGCGCGGTGCCCGCGCTCGTTTGCCGACCCTCTGGAAGGGCTCCAACACGGCCTAGTTTACCAACCTCTCCTGAAGAAACTACGACACGATCCGTTTGCAATACTCACGGAAGGAACTACGACCAACTTGACACCACAGACCACGTTTCATCAATTTTCACATTGGATCCGACAACTTCAATAGAACAACACTTGCAGGCCACGATTCACCATATTTCCAGACTGAACCCTTTCCATACTTTTAAGCACAAACATACATCATCAACAGATACATACCAATTCAGACAACCCAGATTAGATAGCAGTAATACAACAGAACAGATCAGATGTTTCATACCCCATGTTTCAGCAAACCCTAGTTTGCATACGCGCTTTCCCTTCACTGATGTCGCGTATATACGCGCTTCTGTCCACACAAACCGGCGTATACTTCAGTGTATATTTTATTGCGCATACGCGCTTTATCTTCGCTGAAGCCGCGTATATACGCGCTTCCTTCGCGGTGAAGTAGCGTATAGATCTTTAATCATTACAGAGCAGCATACTTCATCAGATCAGATATTCAGTTCAGATCTACTCTTTTGCTTCAGACAGATGTTCGCCTAGATGCTCGCCTCATCACAGATCTAAGCCTTCTATAATCAGATCTAGCAAATACAAGAGCAATTCAGATCTAGATCCCCTTCTTCATCATTGGTGCATCATACATTCAGACCTATCATTCAAGTGTAACCCTTTCCATTCAGATATACTTCAGAGAGAAGTATTCATTCAAGCTCAGACATCTTGCACCACACCTATGATTTGCACAATGAATTTCTTCTCCTTATATAGGTTTATCCTTTTCAATACCATGAGCCCCTTTTTTAATACCATGGGCCAAAACAATACCATGAGCCCAAAACTACCTGGACGGGGTTAATTAGGCGGATCATTACCCAATACAATGGGTCAATACCATGGTGGTTACCCTTGGTTTTGCACTTTTTGAGCGCTTTAGCCCATACGCTACTTGGCACGTTCCTTTCCGCGTGCATACGCGACTTCCCTTAGGCCAATCCGCGTATACCAAGAGACATACTCTTTTCATCATATTTTGAGCACATTCTGAAATCCTTTCTTCATTGCCTTCTGTACACACTGTAGAAACACCATATTTTCTTCATCGGGAACTAATTCTCTCAAGCACAACTTCATTAAGTTGTCATCATCTTCATCAGGTGGGTTGCCTTTCAAGGACAGCATTCAGCATCATATTGTCAACAAACATTATATCATATCAGATTTACATCATTTACTAAGTCCATCAAGTCAAGAATAACTTCATCAGATGGTTTGCCATCAAGGACAACACATGTCATCAGTCGCATGTCTTCATCTTCATTCAGAGGGTTGCCATCAAGGACAACATCCTGCATCATATTTCCAACATAAGGATCATAATGTGTTTTTCTATTCTTTCTTCTATTGCAATCAGCTGCTTTATGACCATACTTGCTACTTGAAAAACAATATCCCTTGAAGAAACTAGAGTACCTTTCTGTGTAGAATCTGTTTGTATGTGACTGAAACGTTCTGCTTCTGCAATTAGCTGCAATATGCCCATAATTATGACATTTAAAGCATTCAACATTATTGATCATAGGAGGGAATTATTTCTTTTGAGAGTTCATGATTGTCGGTTGATCTTTTTTTTCTTTCAACACTTCAGATTTTGCATTGATATCCCTTGAATCTTTAGCACTTCCTTGTGAACTAGATTCTCCTTTAACAGTTTCATGAAAACCAAGACCAAATTTAATAGAAGGAGACCTTTGACTACTAAGAATCTGTCCAGAATCTTAGTACTATCTTGAAACCTCAAGAGTTTATCTTTTTCTTCTAATTTACCTTTTAAAATGTTTACCTCAACCTCCAATCTTTGGCATTGCTTCTTCATACTTTCTTCAATCCTTCTTCCTTCTTCTACTTGATCATTCAATTTTAGAATCTCTTCTTTCAATCCTTTTCTTTTTCTTCAAATTTTTGTAGAAGTTCTTCATTCTTCTTATTTGATTTTTCCAGTTCTTCTTTCAGAGAGATGATTTCTACTTCAAGTCTTTCACTTCGATTGGTTACTTTATCCTGCAGTTTTTGATACATTTCTATCCGTCTTTGATACATTTCTATCTGACCATTCACTCTAGAGATCATATCTTTGTAGATAGATTCCTTCCTTTTAAATTGATCTTCATCATTAATCTTGAGATTTTCTTCTAGAACCATACTGTTACTTTCACTATCATCACCATTGCTTACATAACGAAGTGAATCACAAAGATTAGTACATTTTTCATCTTCTTCATTTTCTGCTTCACATGTTTTCTGAGATATCTCCTTTCTTTGAGTGGCCTTCTTCTTTTGCTTCCTTGCCATGAGCACTAGCAGATGTTGGTTAGAATCTTCTTCATCCTCATTTGACATTTCATCATTATCTTCATTTTTATAATAGCTCTTTCCCTTTTCAAATTGTTTCCCTTTATCATGATTTTCTTCATAAGGACATTTAGCAGCATAATGACCAACTCTTCCACAATTAAAACACTTGAAGGGAAGCTTACCTCTGAATCTTCCAGTACCCGGTTAGAGTCTTCTCACAAAATTTGCTTCTTCTTCTTCTTATATGTAACTTGATTCCTTGACAACGTCCTTTTCTTTTCCTTTTGCACATGCCTTAAAGGCAACTTCTCTGATTTGAGAGGGACCTTCTTTTCTCATTTCAAAAGCAGTTAGAATACCATGTAGTTGAACAATAGTAAGAGTTTGCAGATCTTGCCTTTCTTCAATAGCAGATAATTTTGACTCAAATTTTGAAGTCAAAGATCTTAAGACTTTTTCAACCAGAGTATTATCGGTTATGGTTTCACCCAAACTTCTCATATGATTTACAATATCATCTAGACGTAAAAATAAACTGGCAACACTCTCATCACTATGCATCCTTAAATTTTCATATTCAATTCTGAGAGTTTGGAGTTTGGCACTTTTTACCTTTGTATCTCCTTCATAGCTTATAATGATTTTGTCCCATATTTCTTTTGTTGAATTTAGCTGCATCACTTTAACAAATTCTGATTCAGACAGGCTTCCTAATAAAACATTGACTACTTTGGAATTGATTTCATATTTCTTCCTTTCTGCTGCATCAGTAGGAATAATTGTCGGATACCGATAACCTTCTTACACGATTGCCCATACTTCTACACCAAGACTTTGCAAATATGCTTTTGTTCGTATCTTCCAGAATAATAGATTACTTCCATTGAATAAAGGTGGCCTTAGAGAAATTACTCCTTCCTAACTTCCCATTGTGACAGATCTCCTTCAAGCGATCAAGCTTCTGCAGAAGAACCTGCTCTGAAACCAATTGTTGGGAAAAATATTGAGAGGGGGGGGGTGAATCAGTATTTAGTGCAGACTGAAATTTTTTTACTTTTTCTTTGTCTAAAACCCATACGCTACTTTACTGAACCCAAGTCATGTATATACGCGGATATCCTTGATGAAACTTGCGTATTACCATAGATCTCATTATGCAGATAATTCTTTACTTAGATTATTGCATCATTCATTCATTAGATGTTTAGTAAGCAGTAAACATGTGCAGTAAGAAAAGAATAAATCATCACACATAAGCAACACACATGAACACCAGGATTTAAGGTGGAAACCCAATTCGGGAGAAAACCACTGCTGTCGTCGTCTCAGTCTTCAATATTTATTATAAAGAAAACATCTTACCACCATGTACCGGTGCAGACTCATGCCAGCACGCAGGCACCCACCTACAAAAGGCTACAACCTTCTCTCGTTTACCATCCTCTCCTGGAAGGGAGCTACAACCCCCTCATCTCGTTTACCAGCCTCTCCTGGAAGGGAGCTACAACCCCCTACTCTCCTTTACCAGCTGTTAGCACTCTGTAATTAGCAAGATTGGCAAAGTCCAACTGCAGAGGTAACATCAAACCGCTTTGGGATTCAAGGATCTAGCCCTCCTGAATCCAGAGAGGGATCTCTCTATAAATGAGTTCAAAGATGTGATCTTTAAAGAATGGAATTATGATATTAGGCTAGTTATGAAAAACTGATTTGTTTTTGTTGTTTTTGGTTGGGCGAAGACATGGTGAAGGTGAAAGCAGTTCAAAATAAAGGGTGAAGAGCCTGCAAATGAAGGAATGTTTCAGCTGATAGCAAAGGACAAAGACAGCTTTAACCCATTGGGCTATGGAGTCATAGGAGGATTTAATTGGATGGAAAATTCAAGAAGGATCCATGGAGCAAGTCATTTACATCAAAGGATCTCTTAAGGTGATTAATGGGGTGAAACAAATAGGCAGTGAAAGACTTAAACAAATGAAAAAACAAAGCACAGTCTAAGATCAAGTAAGTACTTTTAAACTAGATTGCTTTCAACATGTACTTAAGGAGAAACATAAAAGTATTTCTGTTGATCAGGTAAGTGCTTTTAAACTAGCCTGCATTGAAGTACTTTCCATCAGAAACATTTAAAAAACAGTTCAAACAGCTTAAGATCAGGTAAGTGCTTTTAAACCAGCCTGCTTCAGCATATTCGATAAGGAAACACAGATGATAATCACAAAGAGCGATCTAGATCAGCTAAGTACTTTTAAACTACGCTGCATTGATAAAATCCAAGGATAACACAGAAAACATTCATCTCAAAGAGCTATCTAGATCAGGGAAGTACTTTTAAACTAACCTGCATTAATAAACTCTTCAAAGAGGACATTCAAATGAAGAAAACATAGAAGATAAAGCTTTCAGTAAGAGTAGGGTACCGTGGAGAGTATATCCTAACTCTATGTTTGCTGCTCTTTATCAGAGAAAGTGAACAGAGTGAAAACATTAAGTAAAACGACAATTGACAATAAGGAACACATCACCATTGACATAGTTTCAGAATTCCATGAATCAGCAGCTTGTATTGATGTTCAAACCAGTTACAATCAGCAAGCCCGGTGGGTCTCTACAGCTTTGAACTTCTCATATCAGCTTATGTATCTTTCAATTACAGAACAGGGCATCAGTGGCTTCAGAATGACTATTACATACGTTCAGGTGTCCCGAGACCAACCTTTTGCTCATCTTCTACAGAGGTATTTATAGAAGAATGGGGCGGTGGTAAAATATGAAAAGATCTGTTTGGATCAATTAATACAGAAGATGACTCTTCGGTGCTTTGAGGGCCTCGATCAAGAAATCTACAGGTGTTAACCTGCATTAATTGAGTTATACTTACAATCAAGCTCAGTGGGAGTTTTTTTCCGTCCTTTGAAGCTCGGTGTCATGCTGGAGTGACTTTATTTCTGCTTCCCGAGATGAAATGATCTAAATATCTGCTTCTGAACTGTTCTTTAATATTCTCGAATGGTTCTGCCGACAATTAGAGATAAGATAGCTCAATTAGTATTAATTGTTCGGCGGTCTTTGATCTCAACGAGACTGCAGGTGTCTTTTGGAGCTGTAGAGGGTTCAATTAGCCTCTTCTTATAGCGGTGGGGAATTTCTCAGCTCGACAGATGTCTTCGCTCCTTCCCCAAACACTTTACTTTGCTTGAGATCTGTGTTTGGGTCTTCAATCTCCAATTCTGATATGTTTTGTCTTCGACACTGATACTCTTTAACTGTTTTTGAATCAAAATAGTGTCTTGTTGATGTGCAGCGGCTGCGCAGGCCTTTATGTGCTATCAATGCTTATGAAATATTGATAAAAATTCGAATCAAAACCTGCAAAATACAAACAATTTGTTATAAAATCCTGCGTATTTGGTTTTACTGCTTCAGAGGCGTAGGAAGAGAGCAGGACCGTCGGATGGCATCATCCAACGGTGGAGATTAACTGAGAGGAATTTTAACTGATGTGGGAGGAAGAATAAAACAGAACCGTCGATCGCGCGATGAGAAATGGTGGGGGTGATCTGGGACTGTCCGATCTGGACATGTGGACGGCCCAGATTTAATCGGAGGATCGCCAATCGGGAGGGCAGCAAAGAGCATGCGATTGAAATATTGCGATTGTGCGTGGGTCGTTAGATCAGGTCTAGATCAACGGTCCAGATCCTTTAATTTTTTGCACCGGCGGGACCCTTATACTTTGTGAGAAACGCATAAATTTCAATAAAAACCAAGGTTTTGAGTGGATCGGGTGGAATATATATATGATAGGCTGGCGCCCGATTGCGGGGCCACTGGGTGTATGGAGTACCATGGGCCCGAGGCTTTATATAACTAGGGCCAATCGCAATCGGAACATTCGGGCCTGGTCTTTCAATCAACCCATTTGTAACTTCTCCGATGCGATTGCGCATCGGTCTTTTTGATCAACCCATTTTATTTAAACACGTGATTTTGGCATTTTAAAACAAACTTTGGAAAAATGGGTTTTCAAGTTTTACAAAGAAAAAACATCCATCGAATGCGATTTTCAAAGAAGCTTAGCGCCCGATTGCGGGCTTATGGGGTAGATGAAATGATAATACGATCTTCGGTTTATGGCAAAGGGGCTGATCGCAATCGGCATTTAAAATGGCTCACAAACATGCACACTTTGAATCTTTCCGATGCGATTAGCGCTTCATGGGTTTGGCGCTTGGTTTTTATGATGAGGGCGTATTGGGGAAGTGGTTTGGAAACTTAGGCCAAGGGGCTTAAACCCTTAATAGAGAAATGGGTTTTTTACACAGATTTTCAGTGATTTCCAAAGGTTTCTGAGGGTTTCGACAGAGTTCGAAAGAAGTTTGGAACTCTGCAAAGGCAATTTTATATGAAAAGAGGGTGAGGAAAAATGGAGAACAAAGGAAAATGATGAAAATGTGAAGGTTAGTCTCTGAGAGGAAAAAGGGGAAAAGGAGGAGGATATTGCAGCATTCTTCTCATGGAATTTTTAGCAGAATTTTGAGTTTCTGAGAAATAACAGTGAAAACCTTGAGACATGAGCATGAGGTCGTCTACAGGCTTCAAGAGATAACATTTTGGCCAGGAAAGTGTTTCTTGAAGGCTGAAAACATGCTTTGGCCACCCTTTTATAGACCAAAATTTACAGGTGGCCAACAGTGGCTCCACTTGGGGATGGTTCCTTCTTGAATGCATCAAGAACTTCAGAACTGCATTCTCTGGGAGGCTGATCAATGCCTCGTTCTTTGGGCTGTTGTCTTTGCTGAAATGATCTTATTCTGGCTGAAAAAGGTTAGCAGCATTGAAAAACAATGAATCTTCATCAACACAGGCTTTCTACCTACCCAATCCTACTGATCTAACATTTTTTCTTCATTTAGAGTGCACTTGGACTGGCAAACTCTTTTTCAACATTTTATTCTTTTGAAAACAGGAAATCTAATCTAATTCTACCTCTTATTTCTCCCTGAACTCAGATTAAACAGTTGAGCTCAGATGTTTCTTTACCTAATCTACTATCTGTTGGGATTAAACTGTCCAACAGATTTCATTCTCTAGATTCTAAGACAGAAATTCAAAAACAGTCAAGTCAAGATTGAACTGTTTGACTTGTTGTGATCTATGGCATAAAAACAAGCTGCACATAGACTATTAAAAATCAAAAATTGAAGGTTTGAAATATGAAAATTTTTTGAAGCATCCTTCTTCTTATTTGTGGCTCAAGTTTTGAGCTTGTTAGAGCCACTTGCTTTCCTTGATTTCAGCTCTGGTTCGAATTTGTTTGAGTTGTTATTTCTTTCTTTCTGGTTCAGATTTTGAGTTGATTAGAACCAGATTTACAACTTTATGACTCAGAAAAAATAAAACAGATTTGAGTCATCTCTTGCTTGGAAACTTTAGGTTCAGGTTTTGGGCTTGTTTGAACCTTTCTTTTCTAGCCTAATCTATCTATTGATAAGCCAAGTTTAAACAATTTGGCAAATCCAATTCACTATCCTATCAACAGAAAAATTTAAAGCTAATTAGTCAAGATTAAACAGTTTGACTAACTAGAAGCGTGTTTTTTGAGGAGTGGCATTTGAGCTTGCACACTTTCAGATTTATTTCTCTTTTTTGGCATGGGGCTTTGCCTTTTTTTTTTTTTTTTTCTACCCTCTTTTCTATCTTTTATTGTTTTTGTATTTTTTCTTTTTGTTTTTATGAAACTGACGAAGCAATGATATTTACAATGGAAATGAAACTTGAAAATTGAACTCAGCAATAGTAATGCTTAAGGACCCTGCCATTGACAGGACCCCCAAATAGATCTGTTCCATCTAGCTCTTGTAAGAAGAATGCATTTTTTCCTGCAACTGAATGAATAGAGTAAGGGCCAAGCCATAGATTGTCAAATTTACCATGCTTTCCCTTGTCTTCCCTCTTTGAGTCCCACTTTAAAACTTTGTCCCCAATCTTGAAATTGCTGGCCTTTGTTCTTCTGTCAAAAAGCTTCTTAATGCTGTCCTGTTTCTGCAATGTTTTGTTGTACACTTCCTCTCTGATTTGCTCAAGATGAATGGTCTGATTTATTCTTCTGATCATGTCATTATCTTCAGTCTGCAATTCTTGAATTAACTTCATAACTGGTACACCAAGGCTGTTAGGAAAAATTGCATCTGTACCATACACAAGCTGGAAGGGTGACATACCAATAGATTTCTTCAAAGTTAATCTGTCAGCCCAAAGTGCATGGATCAGTTTTGTGTGCCAAGACTTCTTATTGTCCTCCAACAGTTTCTTGATTATGTTCACTAAGCTTTTATTTGAAGATTCTGCAAGTCCATTACCCTGAGGGTAATAGGCTATGGAATGCCCTAGTGTTATCTAGTATTTATGACAGAAGTCAACCATTTTCTTCGATCCAAACGCTGCTGCATTATCTGTGATGATCTTGGTAGGATAGCCAAATCTGGAGAGGCTATTGGTTTCTATGAACTTTATAATAACTGAATCATTGGCTTGCCTACAAGGAATGGCTTCTATCCACTTAGTGAAATAGTCTGTGGCAGTAAGGATCCATCTATGCTGGGCAGAAGATGAGGGATGGATTTCACCTATGAAGTCAAGTCCCCATTGTTGAAAAGGAGCTTCAACAGTGATTGGATGCAGAGGAAGGGGTAATAATTTTCTCTTGCCCTCAAACAATTGGCATTTATGGCAAGTAGTTGTCATTTTGTGAACATCGGGAAAAAGGGTGGGCCAATAGAAACCAGCCCTCAAAATTTTGTTGGCTGTTGACTTCCAGTACAAATGGCCTCCACACTCTCCTTCATGAAATTCCTGCTTAACCTTCTCTGCATCAAACTCAGGCAAACATTTAAGCAATATACCACTAGCATTTTTTCAATAAAGACACCTATCTACAATGCAATAGTTTACTGCTTTCAGTTTTAAGAACCTTGCCTTTGTTTTCGACAAACCAGGAGGTGTATTTAAATTAAGCAAAACATAAACGATATCAGCATACCAAGGAGAATTCATAAAATGGTTTTCAATAATGGGAGTTGAGAATTCTTCTTGGCTGTCCGAAGCATTAATCATATTAATATCAAGAACTTCAAAATTGGATTCAGCCATTAATCTAGCTAGACCTTGGCCTTTGATGAGTTTAGTGGGTTTTATCTCTAAATCATATTCGAGATTAACAGAAATCCACTTACCTCTCTTACCATCTGGGTCCTGTGTTAGAATGTCTTTAACAACCGAATTAGGGACAAAGGCAATGATGTGTGAGTGAAGGATGTACACCCTGAAATCCTTTAAGGCCTTTACTAAAGCATAGGCTTGTTTTTCCGTTATGTTATATTTCAAGGGTGCATCCCTTAAAGCCTTAGTGAAAAAAGCAATAGGCTGTTCCTTTCCTTGTGAGTTTTTCTGCAACAGAACTGCAGCTATTGTATGTTCTGAGGCAAAGGAAAAAATAAGAAAATCTTTTGAAAAGTCTGGGCTGATCAAGACTGGTGCTTGGGTGAGTGCGTGTTTTACTAATTCAAAGGATTTTCTGGCCTCTACAGTCCATTTCACTCCTACTTCCTTTTTGAGCATATTATTCATGTTTCTAAGGAGCTCTGCTAAGTTGGGAATAAACCTCCTTAAGAAATTAATCTTTCCAATAAAGGACTGCAGTTCTTTTATGTTCCTAGGGTGGCTAATCTGTAGTATTCCCTCAACTCTTTTTGGATCTATTTTAATCCCCTTTTCTAATATAATGTGGCCAAGGAGCTTACCCTCTTGCAAGCCAAACACTGTCTTTTTGGGATTTAAATATAGCCCAAATATCCTGCATTTCTCAAAGAACTTTCTTAGATGTTTGAGGTGCTCTTCATCGGTTTTGGAATAAACTGTTATATCATCAAGGTAAATTACAATGAAGTGTCCTATTTCCTCTGAAAATGCAATGTCCATGGCCCTTTGAAAAGTGGCCCCAACATTCATTAGTCCAAAAGGCATTTTCACATACATGAAGGTGCCCCAAGGAGTGGTAAAGGCTGTCTTGAGTTGATCTTCTGGGAGTACTAAAAGTTGGTTATATCTTGAGAAACCATCTAACAGAGAAATCCTCTTTGAACCAACTACCTTTTGTAGGATGTGCTCCATTTTGGGTAAAGGGTAATTGTCTTTTAGGGAAGCTCTGTTAAGGTTTCTGAAATCAATGCACAGTCTGATTTCTCCTGTCTTTTTCCTCACGGCTACAAGGTTAGAAACCCAATCTGAAAACCTTACAGGCACAATGATTCCTGCCTCGTACATTTTCTTAATTTCCTTTTCGACTAGAGGCAGTTGTATTGGGTTGATTCGACGCAGTTTCTGCTTAAAAGGTTTTTGTTTTTCTCTCAAAGGGATCTTGTGTTGGATGATTTCTGTATCGTAAGCTTTTAAATCTTCATAGCTCCAGGCAAACACATCGGCAAACTCTTTAAACAAGTCAATGTATTTCTTTTTCATGTCTGGTGGCAAGGACCTAGCTAATTTAATCATTTTAGGTTGATCCTTTGTGCCTATGTTGCATTCTTCAACGTCAGACTCTGTATATTCTACTGCAGGTTTCTTAGCCATGTCATTAAAATCAAACAGGTCTTCTAACGGTGCTAGCCCCCTGGGTATGTTCTTGTCTCTCGGTGTTAATACCTCAATGTCTTCGTTTTCTGAGTCTTCATACTCTTTAGCATGAGTTTCAAGTTTTTGAGTTAACATGTTGATATCAGTAGGACTATATGGTTGTTCTTGTTCAGGGGGTTCTTCATTTAGACAGTTTTCATCGGATGTAGAATCTGAATTGAATGATTCAAAGTCATTCTTACCGAGCAGGAAATCCTCTATCTGTTTATCATTCTCAAAGACCTGCCAATATTTTTGATTATCGGGTATGGCTGGCCTAAATTTTACCTGAACGGTGCTGTCCTCGTTTTCATATGGTGCTAAGCACGTTCGAGCTATAAAATCTAAATTGTGAGCGGCAATATTCTGTTTTCTTGGGACAAAAATCAATTTTGGATCCTCGAAAATGTTTAACAGATCCAGGACGTCATTTCAGTAGGCTCTAAGTCTGGGATGATTAGCAATGTATTCCCCATTAACTTGCCTAATGATTAATTCCAAATCGCCATATACGTGGATTCTTTTGGCTCCTAGATTTTCTAACAGATGCAAGCCCAAAATGAGAGCTTCATACTCGGCAATGTTATTAGAGCATCGAAAATTCAATTTGCACGAAACACTTTCTGTATGGCCATTTTTGGTGTTTTTTAACCAAACACCGGCGCCAACACTATTCTTAGTACATGACCCATCGAAGAACATGGTCCATAGAGGATTATTTTTGGTTTCGCCTTGGTTGGTAATCTCACTAACTAACATGTTATCTGATTGTGGTGGTATGTCAGCACTTAGTCGAATTTGTGTCTCATTTTCAAGTTCCTCGCCATATTGAAGGTTGTGTTCCTGAGTTTCAAGTTTCGAGAGCCGCGGGCACATGACTTGTGGGTCGAGACTTTCATTTGTTTCGTTAATATCTTCAAATGCATCAAACTGTTTTGATACTTGTGAGTTAGGAGTTTCTTGAGCTTCATCGGTGATTAATCTTGTTGTAGTGACTTGCTCGCCAACTGTTTCAGCGTCATGTTCTGTTTTAAGGTCAACAAGTTGTTGTACTGGGCTTCGTTCCTCGGGACTTTCATGGAGATGAACTCGATGGGGCATTTTTTGTTGGCCATCTTGGCCATATTCATTTTGGTTTGTCATTTCAATGCATTGTTCGAAAGTTTCCCTTTCGTTTTCATCCATGTCTAGAACTGCATTCATTTCTAGATTTGGGGCCTCTAACAGGTTACCTGCATTACTGTCTTCTGGTTCTGACTTATTCGAAGGTTCATCATGGTAAAGGATAAAAGAGTTCAGGTCAGTATGGACAGAGTAGATGGGACAGTTTTCAGGTTTTTCTGGGCTACTGACCATGAATTTCATGTGTGCCTCTCTGTATAGTCTCCTAGGTTGGTTAAAAATAGGAATAGTGGCATATGTCCCATCCATCTGCATTGTACCTTGCAGCTTGGCACCCCACGATCTAGACAACAACATGCCATACTTAGGAGGGACATCGGCCACCACTACATCCATAACTAGGCACTTGGCTGGGATTTGAGTCAAATTCACACAGAGGTCCTTAATTAAGCCAAGACATTTGACCCTGCTTGAATCAAAGGAATATAAATCCTTGTAAGGTCTGGTTATTTCTAGTCCTAGTCTTTCCATTATCACCTTTGGCATAAGATTATGTGAGGCTCTGGAATCATGCATAGCATTGTGTAGAATTTTGTCATGAACATTCAGACTGACGTAGAATGGAGGTACTATTCCTTCTTGAAATTTCCCTTCAACTTTAGGACCAAAAATGAGCTCTGGCTGGTCATCATTATAATTTATTGTGTCATTCTGGTCCTCTATGTTTAAAGCCTTTAGAATTTGGGTCCTGTACACATTATGGGAAGCTAACTCAGTAAGGGGAACATAGATTTTAATCTTTGAAAGTTCTTGTTCTAGGCTGAAAGGAATTTGGTTTTTTGAAGAACTTGCCTCAGCCTTACTAACTGCTAGTCTTTCAGCAACATCACCTTGCTGATTTGTTCTATTTACATTTGATAACATGGTTTTGATAGGAGTACTAGCTGAGGTGTTAGTACTGCTAAGATCTGCATCCTGATTTTCAAAATTTGGATTGCCTTTCTCTTTACCTTTACCAGAATCAACAGCCACTGTTTTATCCTTTTGATTGACATTTTTACATTTGGTTGTGGTGCTATTTTGTGAAGATTTATGAGAGGTTTTAGTGTTGGGAGTTTTTTGACTGGCTTTGCTTCTAAGGTCATATTCTTTGTGAGGCTCTATGATGACATTTTCCATATCTTGATAACAATGTCGATCATCATCCCTGTTGTCATCATAAGGTGTGTATAGACCTCGTTTCTTTTCATAATGAATCTCAAAGCCATCGTTATCTACCCCTAGCATGTTGATATCATTTTCCTCTGCTATCTCACCTGTTTCCTCTGTCTCACTTATATAGTTTTGATGAAAGGGAGGAATGATCTGCTGATCATCTTCTCTAGGTCTATTTGGAAGTTGGGTTCTTCTTAAATTTTGATTCTGGTTCTAGTTTCTATTCTGAGAAGCAGTTTGGTTTAGGCTTGCTTGTGTTCTCTTAATTATGCTCATCTCTTTCATCATCTCTTCCATCATCCTTTCCATATTTGAGTTTGAAGTGGAAGGTGTGGATTCCTCTCTAAAAGATACTCTCTTTTCAGCTTTCATTCTTGCTCTCTTCTCTATTATATTGACTTTGACAGAAAGAGCACCCCTTTGCATATCTTCAAGAGTTGCAAAGTCTCTCTCTCTTAGCGAATAGGTCATGTCAGAGTCAAAACCTTCAGGAAATTTGTTCAAAGCTGAGCCTTGCGAAGGTTTTAGTTCTGGGGGAAGTGCATTATAGATACTGTTAAATCTAGTACAATAAGCCTGTACACTTTCCCCTGGGTTCCTATGGAGATTGTTGTAGTCAGCCAAGATTTGGAGAGGATTCTTCCTCACTTCCCATTTGTTTAAGAAAGATTGATGGAAACCTTGAAGGTCATTAATACTATGAGGGGCTAAGCCTTTGAACCATTTTCTTACTTCTCCTCCAAAACTTTGAGCAAATAATCTCATTTTGACATAATCATCAGCAATCTCATTTCTGTCAAAGCAGTCATTCATCTTATCCACATGTTGTGATGCAGTAGTGGCACCACTATCATCATACAATGGAATTTTGGACAGATAGTCCTGTGGCAGATTGACTAAAGGTACAAGAAGGACTAAGGGGGCATACCATGCAGCCATGGCAGGAGGTGGAGGTGGATTAACAAGAGTGAAAGTGGGTTGGAGGGGAGTGGTTGGAACAATGGATACAGGGTGAGAAGAAATGGATGGACTAGGGATAGATTGCTGAGCGGATCTTGGATGAGAGACACCTAGATTGTGGAGGAAGTGTAAATTAGGTGGTGTAGTCTCTCTACTACCAAGATGTGTACTTGTCTCAGGAGAAGAAGGCAAAGACTCAGAATCTGACTGATCTAAATCACCAAGAGACCTAGTTCTAAAAGGATTTACTAAGTCTTCTTGTGATTGTTGTAGAGCTGAAAGATTTTCTGGGACAGAATTAGCTCTCAAGGGTGATCTGAAAACAGTTGATAATTTAATCCTGGGAGACTTCCAAAGGATGCTTTCTGGGTCATCAACTATTTCAGGTGGATTCGGGTCAGGATGGGCTCTAGTGTGAATCTTTCTAGGAGCCACTATGCTGTAATTTTTTAGACCCAAATAACAAGAAAAGTTCAACCAGGTATGACAATCTTTGAGAGGTTAACTAATCTGTTTTACACAAATTTCAATCCTACAGTCCTCTGACTGGGTTTGAAGGATAGTATAGTAATGAGGGTTCTTCCCAGTGGAGTCTTAAGGTCTGTTCAGGATTGTGGAGTCGCCAAGTGGAAGTTTTTAGCTCCTTTTCAAAGGTAAGAGGTGTTATGGTCCACTACCATGTTTATTAAATACCAATCTGAAATATTTTTGGGTTTTTCTGAGTTAATTTTCAGTTAGCAAGGGATATCTGGTATCTTATGATTGTCTTCTAATCGAAGAAATACTCAGGAGCTCCCCAGTGGAGTCACCATTATGTTAGCACTCTGTAATTAGCAAGATTAGCAAAGTCCAATTGCAGAGGTAACATCAAACCGCTTTGGGATTCAAGGATCTAGCCCTCCTGAATCCAGAGAGGGATCTCTCTATAAATGAGTTCAAATATGTGATCTTTAAAGACTGGAATTATGATATTAGGCTAGTTATGAAGAGCATGGGTTTGTTTTGTTTGTTTTTGGTTGGGCGAAGACATGGTGAAGGTGAAAGCAGTTCAAAATAAAGGGTGAAGAGCCTGCAAATGAAGGAATGTTTCAGTTGATAGCAAAGGACAAAGACAACTTTAACCCATTGGGCTATGGAGTCATAGGAGGATTTAATTGGATGGCAAATTCAAGAAGGATCCATGGAGAAATTCATTTACATCAAAGGATCTCTTAAGGTGATTAATGGGGTGAAACAAATAGGCAGTGAAAGACTTAAACAAATGAAAAAACAAAGCACAGTATAAGATCAAGTAAGTACTTTTAAACTAGCTTGCTTTCAACATGTACTTAAGGAGAAACATAGAAGTATTTCTGTTGATCAAGTAAGTGCTTTTAAACTAGCCTGCATTGAAGTACTTTCCATTAGAAACATTTAAAAACAGTTCAAACAGCTTAAGATCAGGTAATTGCTTTTAAACCAGCCTGCTTCAGCATATTCGATAAGGGAACACAGATGATAATCACAAAGAGCGATCTAGATCAGCTAAGTACTTTTAAACTACGCTGCATTGATAAACTCCAAGGATAACATAGAAAACATTCATCTCAAAGAGCTATCTAGATCAGGGAAGTAATTTTAAACTAACCTGCATTAATAAACTCTTCAAAGAGGACATTGTTTCGGGGAATTAACACCCTAGAGGTTGGTTGGGATTCAACCTCCACAGAGCAGGGGCGTACTACTTAACAGAGACCCACACGATCATGCACATTCATAAAAACTAAATAGAGCAGAATGAGAGGTTTACCCGTTGGTCCTACGTTTGAAGTAGATCCACGTGGAGTTCAAACTCCCTGCAACCGTCCTTCCTCCTTAACCTGAAATACAAGAAGAAACCAACACAAAGGACAAGTTGTACAACATATTTCTACTCTATATGTTAGTGAGATTCATATAAAACATTAAATAAATCATAATGAATGCTTGTATAACAAATATTATTCATACATTAAAGCATACACTAACACGTTTATTTCGGGAACAGCATGATACTTCTGTATTATAAAAATAGTACGTACAAAAGTAAGTGGAGAGATCACCTGATCCTTCCAAGGCCTTCGCAGACCGTCGTCCGGATCCGTCCAGCCCTTGCCTCGCTAAGACTCCTTCCAAATGAGTGCATACGAGATAACATGTAAAGGGATGTGTATCTCAAGGAAACAAGGGTTTCCTGAAATGAACTGGGAAAGTGCAGGAGGCACGGGGAATCAGACTTGGATAGGGAACCAACAGAGTATAATAATAATAATTCTCTCTCTCCCTTAGGCCATACATATGAGGTCTTTTTATAGTCCCTCCAAGTAGTTTCAGCAGTTGGAAATAGTTGGCCACGGGCTGGGGTGGTTGAACTACCTGAGTAACCATCAACCCAACGCGAAATTAGGGATTTTTTATATATTTTTTAATCATTTTAATGGCATACGCGGAAAATTCTAGCTGTACTCGCGTATACACGCGGAAAAGTATGGGCATAGTCGCGTAAGAGAATTTTCCACTGTTTTTAAGTGAATTTTTCCAAGTCTGTAGGAATGGGTGCCCAAAAAGCCATGTAGCAATCATGAATCATGTCAAAGTGAGAAATGATGCTATAACAGATGCCCCCTAATATATGAGGTCAGAAGGGGTACATGATGGCCGAAATGTATTATGCACATAGAAAGAACTTCGCAAGGACAAGAGAGGACTTCACGAGATTTCAGCCTGCCAAAAACCAATGAAAGAAACCAGAGAGTCAACTCATGCTGAGGCGGGCATACCCATGCTCAGTCAAAAATACATCATATGGAAAGTACTGAAATAGATCCAATATGTATACAAGTATAACTGAACTGAAAGTACATAGTGAATCATCTGAGAAGGGCCCGAAAATACAAGTCTGAATCAATGTCCAAGTATCACATATAGAAAGCTGATCAAAAGATGGTGCAACTGGATGTCTGATCAAGTAACTGAATCTCCAAGTACCGGATCATAAGTGGTAAATCAAACGGTACAATCACGCAACTCGGGGACCAACATATAAGATGCTGCTGTGCTGAACTGCAACATATAAGGGTGGACGGCAACACTGGCAGAAACTGAAAGGACTGTCAACAGTGAACCGAGAAATTCTGATACAACCCGAGGTCTTCACCGATCACAACGGCACAATTCTACACAATGGGAATAAATGAGCTGAAGTCGACCATGTGAGAAATCGTTGGATTACCGGGCAATGAGGTTTCCCGTTAACCAACGCGAGACAACCCACCGATAATGATAATGAGTGTCAAGGTGCCCCAGTACAATCTGACAAGTGTGAATGAATGAGTTGAAGTCGAACACTTGAAAGAATCTACCAATCAGGAGGCAATGATGAATCCCCACTATCGATAGCGAAGAGTCTGCCACTGATGACTGCAAACCCTAAGGTACTGACAAAAAGACTCTAGATCTTGTTCCCAGAGCAATGAGTCGGAGTCGATGGGAAAAGATCTGCTGGAAGGAAGGCATTAAGGCATCCCACATCAGTCCAGCGCGAGTGTAACCCGCAGGCCAAGATTTGGAAGGAATCGGACGAAGGAGAGTGATGGAACCAAAACCGAAGTACGTTTCCGATGTGCACAAGATGAAGCTAGCGCACGGAAGAAACCCTCTGAACCAACCAATAATGAAAGCTGACACAAAGGCGAGAAATCCACCGATAGGGTCAAATGGAAATCCAGGTACTGCACGAATCCCAAGTGTGATAATGTATGCTGACGTCGAACACAGGGGAAACCACTCAGTCAAAGACCCATGATGATGATCAAATGCTAAGCACGAGGTCACCTATCAATGATGGAAATAGGCCCAAGGTGCGGCTCTAGGTTTGCTCTCAGAGAAATGTGTCGTAGTCGATAAGAGACAAACCCGCCGGCAAGAAGTCAATGAGGACCTTCTCAAACCAGCACGAGCAGAAGACCAAAACATCTGATGTGATAGAGCATGATACTGACAAGACCAGGAAGGCCGACTGAATAATGAGTCAAGAGACACCACAGAATGGCTGACTCAGGTTAGACTTCCCTTGAACAAAAGCACGACTCGTGATGACCATGGCAGTAAAAAGTGACACTGTATAAGTCTGTTATGCAGGAGGCAGAACAAACTCTCCATATGATTGGAAGAGATAACCAACTGGGGGAGGACTGACAAGTGAAACATGGTAAAAGCTGAACCTAGGTCAAAACTAAAACCATCCCAAATGAAGGAAATATATATAAGTATATGTGCTTTGTTCAAGGGCGACAAACTGACTCTGTACTGCCATCAAAACAACGAAGATACATCCCGTTCCCGCTCTTTTTGTTATATTTAATTTTTTTGTCTTTTTCATATTAGAAGCCTGAAAAAAGAATAAAATAATGCTATGGTACAATGGATAGAACGAGTATCAAGAAAGCAGATGCACTAGTTCCTGGGATTGGAACAATCCTATGCTCAATGCAAGGTGGCGAAAACTGGTCAGTGATACTCAGAGGAGCATTCCATCCATGGGTACAAAGGTGTCAAGTCGTGATAGCTAAGTGCATGCAATGGTTAACTTGTACAGAAAGTCAAGGTCAAAAGTTGGCTTAAACATCGAGTCCAAATGAAGCCGGCTAAAGGCCAGGATAAACAAGTAACCAATATGCAATGCAGTAATACAACTTAACGACACCAGGGAGCCTCTAGGGTATAAGCCAGAAAAATGATAAGTGATGAAGGAGAAGAATGAAGCTTCAACACAAAAGACATGGCGGGACTAAAGAGGACTCCCGAGCCTATATAAAAAGCAGCATGGGCAACAAGTGATAGCGAGGAACTAACTAGGAAGCCCATGTAAAGGAAGGTTCTACCATCAAGTCATGATTAAAAATCGGCGAGTGAAATGGGTGTAATACTCATGACCTGATGGGATCGACCCTAAGGCAAGTGATCAGTATGGAGGCTAGAATGCAAGATGCAACGGAAAGTGATTCCCTAACCTATATGCCAGTGAAGATCATATACCTGCCGTGAAGAGTCTGAAATCATGGATCAAAAACCGGGAAAAATCTCAAAATCATCAAAATGTACCTGAAAATATACCAAACCGGGCACTTCCAAGCAATCAAGTTATACAGCATAAGACAGATCGAAAAAATAAGCATAAAGAAATTTTTGCAAAAATTTTGAATTTTTAGCCATAAATACACAAATTACCTCTCAATTGGTTCATTATTGCATAGCTGATTTGGAAAAAGAGCTCTCGAGCTAAAAACTTGATTCGTCAAATCAGGAACAACCGACCGTCGGAATTCAGCGAAACTTCAGGTAGGCTCCTTAATCATCCTGTTTATTCATTTTGTCCGTTTAAAAATTAAAATTAAGTGAATTTTTACCTTGAAACCCTTATTAAAAAATGCGTATCTGCGCATACGCGGGTTCAATGAAGGCAAGCCGCGTATACACGCGACTGTGCACAGGAAAAGTCGCGTATGCGCAAGTCCGTAACCCAAAAAGGAGTTTTTAATGCAAATTTTGATGAAATTTCTCAGGATGACCATCTCATGGAGGGAACGTGAGCATAGCGCAATAGACCAAGAGGTCATGCAGGATCGCGCAGCACAAAATGTCCTCCGAAACTGTGGATTGTTCAAATTCTTTAAAATGCCCAATATGAAAAGTAATGTGCGATTGCTTGAAATGCTCGTAAATTACTGGGAACCAGATTAGGATTGCTTCATAATTGATCAGATGCCACTACGCATAGAAGTGGAAGATATATACTTCATCACTGGACTCTCCAGGAGGGGAGACCCAGTGGACTTGCACGGAAATCCCCTGGGAGGGTTGACCGTGGAAGACTATGTCCAAATATATTGCGTAGATAATTCCAAGAAGGTTGGAACACAGATTTCTATCAGAGATATCAGGGATTTGCACATAAAGATCCTCCTGTTCACCATCGGCAGAGTGGCAGGATCTGCCTCACTACACCAGGCGTCCAGAACGCACATGAGCATAGCTGTAGAGTGCTTAATTCATGTGTATGATTGGTGCACAGCCCTGCTACAGAACATGAAACAACAACTGACCTCCATTCGCCAAACAAAGACAAAACACTTTGGCTATGGGACCATTTTGACAACATTCTTCTTCGAGAGAGTTCCAGCTTTGAGACCCAAAGTCATCTCGACTATCAGCAACCCTCGGGACCCAAGAATTGCCCGTTGGGAAGACATGATGAAGAGACTGGGGGGCAGCGAGGTACCCCGAACCACCTGGGACGATGAGTTCTTCCTGTGGTGGAGAGAACAGATCATCGCAGTGGACGACTATCCCTATGCCGGGATGGATTTCCGAGGAGATCCAGATCTAGTACTTCCACCCGGAGCAGCATGGGGAGCAGTCGGTAAGTTTTGCAAAAAAATTTTTAACTTATATGATTTTTTTTGGATTTTTCAATTATGTATGAAAAATGAAAAACCAACATGTTTTTGGATTGGATTCATAATGACTGACAATGAAAAATGATCATGTTTCAGATGTTGGACCAGTTCGTCCTGAGGGCCTAGCACGTCACAAGCGCCGCAGAGGTGAGGCGGAGACAGCGGATTCTGATAGGACACTCCAGGCCGTGCAGAGAAACTTGGAGGGACTGACCCACCAAATCCCTCTGGCTGCTGTGGAGGACTTGCCAGAAGCCGTCCAGAGACGGGTTGTAGGAGTACCCCAGGACTGGGTTAGACTGTTCCGCCGTGTGGCCACTGCAGTGATGTTCTATAGGAACGCTGGGCAGGGTCCTCAGGAGTAGATAGTTTTTACATATTAGATGACTGTATATTTTTTGAGACTGAACATGATGGGGCATAAGCCCAAGTTTTGTACGGCATTAATGGATCCAAAATTTTGTAAAGTTTTTTGACATACTGATGATATATATACAGCGATATTTTGATGTGATGTGATAAATGTATCAAATGTATGATGTTTTTGATGATTAGATTTTATTGTATTGAATGATTAATATGCCAATCTAAAGCTTGATTAGCCACTGAGTCAGCAAACCAATTGTCAGCTCGAGGAATATGAATGAATGTTAAAAATTGAAATGACCTTTGTAACAAACGTACCCTCAAGAACAATCGTAATAAAATTGGATCTCGTACCCGATAAGTGTTGTTCAACTGCGACACCACCAGCTGGGAGTCCAAGAAAACTACTAACGAATCAACACCCAAGGATATTGCCTCCGAGAGTAGATGAATGACTGCAGTGTATTCTGCTACGTTATTGGAAGCAGGACCAATGCAGACCCCTCTTGATACCAACAGCTGACCGGAAGGATAATGAAGCACCCAAGCCGCGGAAGCTAAGTTCCGGGTGTGTCTACGAGCACCATCGGCGAAACCAAAATGACTCATGACATCAACACAACCTGCCAAAGCAGATCAAAAACATCACCATCTCATCAAAAATCGAAAATCAAACAGATATGTACAAAACAAAAAACTACTATATACAAAGCAAAATGCCAGGCCAAAGCCTAGGCATAATACTTTTTCAGATAGAGCCCATTTCGGGGCTTCGGCAACTCATTCCCTTCGAAGTCAACCAAGGTATACGCTCCTTTCTTAAGGACCTTCTTAACGATATAGGGGCCATACCACATCGACTTAAACTTTCCTTCCCCCAAGGCATCTTTTTCTTGGGCATAAACCAAAACAAGGTCACCTTCGGAAAAGACCCTAGGCTTAACTGCCTTATCGTACTGAGCTTTAACTCGGTTTTTATGGGCTTCATTCAACGTGGCGGCATCTCGACGCTGCTCATCAAGATGTTCCAGATGAAGAAGCCGCTCTGCCAGACTAGAAGTGTCAGGAAGAAGCTCAACAGCCAGTTTAAGGGAAGGAATCTCGCATTCAATGGGAAATACGGTTTCCACCCCGTGGACTAACTGAAACGGAGTAAAGCCAGTTGCGATTTTAGCGACGTCTGTGTGCCCGAGTGGGGATATAGCACATAATGTGCCCGATTGGATCTATGTTATCGATTTGTCGGGTTGAAGAATTGTCTTCGAGTTTGTTAACTGACTTCCCGCATGGTGGCTGGGGATAATATGGAGATAGATATGCGGAAGCAGTTTGAAGCCAACTCAGCCATCATCTTTGCCCAAAGGGTGACGCAACGAGTGACAATCTAACTGGGTATCTTAAAACGAGCGATAACTTGGTTGAAGAAGAAAAGAGCTGCAGTCTCACCATCGTTCCCAAAAGTAGGCATAGCTTCGACCCACTTCGTAAAGTAGTCTGCTGCTACGATAATGTACTTGTGACCTTTTGCCGAAGGCGGGTTACAAGTAGTATAATCCATACCCCACTTTGTAAAGGGTCCGACAGTAACGACTGGAAAAAGCGGAGCTGGATGAGCGCGCATTTTTCGAGTATATATCTGACACGGATGACACTTCTTGACCAATTCAATACAATCTTTGAAAATCGAGGGCCAAAAGTATCCAGCACGCAAAATCTTTTGGGCTGTAGCAAGCCCAGATAAATGACCCCCACAAGCTCCACTGTGAGAATCATTGAGCACAGCCTCGGCTTCTTCGAAAGTTAAGCAGCGTCTTAGGATTGAATCAACCCCTCGACGGTACAAAGCATCACCAATAATCAGATAAATTTTAGCTAAGTGACGCAGCTTACGACGCTCATCTTTCGAAAAAGAAGAGGGAAACTTCGCAGTCTGGAGATACACAATGATATCCCCATACCAAGGATCTTGTGGAGAGATTAAAAACAAGTGTTCGTCCGAAAAGGACTCATCATAGATCATCTCCTCACCACAAGGCAACTCGGAGATCAATTCCGCAAAGACTAATGACTTCTTGGATTTGGCAGACATGAACTCTAGATCAAATTCCTTTAATATTACAATCCATCTATTATATTTGCCCCCAATCACTCGCCTGCTGAGGACAAACTGAAATGGATTGGCAGCTGCCAAGACATAAGTTTTGCGAAGTATAATATAATGCCGGAGTCGCTGCACAGCATGAACTGCTGCTAAGGCTAATTTTTCTATCGGGGTGTATCGTAGTTCAGGTCCTACCAGTCCTCGACTAAGGTGGTAAATAACATGCTCAGCCAGAGCATCATCCTCCTGAACCAGAACCATACCAATGGTAGATTCTGCTGTAGCCAGATACAAAAGAAAATCTCTGCTATAATCGGGTGGACTAAGTAAAGGAGCAGAGGTCAATGCCTTTTTCAAGGCATCGAATGAGCGTTGAGCATAGTCGTCCCAAAGAAAAGGGACTCCTTTCTTCAACATTCTCATATATCCCTTTGTAATCTCAGCATAGTTAACGATAAACCTCCGAAGAAAGTTAGACTTCCCTTGGAGACTTTGAAGTTGACGGATTGAAGACGGGGGAGGCAACCGAAGTATTGCCTCAACCTTGAAGGGATCTACCCTTATCCCTTCATTAGACACGATAAATCCCAACAGCCGACCGGATGTTACCGCGAAAACGCACTTGTTCGGATTCAAACGAATTTTATAAAACCGACATCTCTCAAATATTTGCCGGAGGGGTCCTGGATGATCCATCCTCTTTCGAGAATGAGCAGCTAGATCATCTAAGTATGCCTCGATAATTTTCTTGATGTCGTGGAAGGCGTAGGACATGGCCCGCTGAAAAGTGGCTCCAGCATTTTTCAGACCAAAAGGCATTTTCTTATATGCAAACGTACCCCGGGGACAAATAAATGCGGTCTTATGTTGATCTTCTGGACGGATAGTAATTTGATTGTAACCAGAAAAACCGTCCATGAAGGAAAAAATTTCGTTACCGGCACACTCATCAATAATCTGATCAATGAAGGGTGTGGGGTAATTATCTTTAGGACACGCCTTATTCGGGTCTCTGAAATCGATGCACACTCGAATTGTTCCTTGCTTTTTATCAACAGGAACGGGGTTTGAAACCCATTCAGTCAGAGGAACTGGGAAAATGAATCCCGCCTTAAGCAGCTTTTCAACTTCAGCTTTGATAGCTGCTGCCTTCCTAGGATTAACCGGACAAAGTTTTTTCCTGACCGGCTTAGCGTTTTCATACGTCTTGATCTCATGCTGGACGATAGATGGGTCTATGCCAAGAATTTCCTCATAAGACCAAGCAAAAACATCCCTATACTCTTTGAAGAGCTCGGTATAGATTTGAATCTCGTCACTGGAACATTCAGCTCCAATGAAGACATTCTCGACAATATTGGGATTCCTGGAGATGTTCACCGGGATAGTAGGAGAGATCACAGCCATGTTCCCTTCAGCATAAACCTGTGCTGGTGCTAAGGGGCTCAAGACTGGGTGAACAGGTCCAGGAGACTGAGGATTTGGAAAACTTGTTTCGACTTCGCTCAAGTCAGGTAGGAAGTAAGACCGATGATGCAAATCATCCCACGGTCTATCTATACCTGTCATCGCTTCCAGGATGGCCTCTTCAGATGGAAGAGTGGTATCTAGACAATCCTGGGCAGAAGAAGAAGTAAGCGTCCAAGCCGAAGCCACATCACCATCCAACTCTTCCGGCGAAAGAGGAGCTGGATCAGACTCTGCAGTGTCAACAACAGACTGATATGCAATCTCAGCTGCAGAAATCGGGAATGCCATTCCACCCACTTGCCCTTCTTCCAATGTGGCAGTTGGAGAAGGTAAGGTCCAAGGGTCCGAAAAATAATGAGTTTGAAAGAACTCTCTTCGAAGGGGAACCTTGGAGGATGAAATAGCATTAATAGACACCTTAGGAGGAGGAAGATCAAAAGAACCCATCAGGGAAGAATACATTCCAACTCCCAGATTCTCGACAGGCGCCTTGGTATTATCCAACTTAGGTACGGATGAGTCAGAAGGCGCATCCAGGTCTACAGGAGGACAGTCCAGTTGATCCACTGTGACTATCCTCCCTTCGTGGGGGAAACATACAATTCGAAATAATGAGGATGCAATGGCATCCATCTCATATATCCAGTTCCTCCCCAGCAGAAGGTTGTAGTCCAAGGCTGCATCTACTACCTCAACTTCTATGTTAACGATTTTGCCCCCAACACAGATGGGCAAAGCCGGGACAATACCATGGGGTCTGTGAGAATGACCATCGAATGCAGTAAGAATAGTGCTAGACGGAGCAGCTTTTGGAGATCCAAGTGTCTTCCAACATGCGAAAGACATCACGCAAGTAGAAGCACCCTCATCAACAACCGTGCGAAAGATGTTAGTCTTCCGGTACGATGATTTAATATGGAAGGCCATATGATGAGGAAGTCTCTTCTTAAAATTCTTCATATCAAAGGTAATCAGAAGAGAATTTTTCAGATCAATAGCCCCAATGGCAGTGAGCAAAGCACTGCGCTGAGCCAGACAAGACTGGAGTACCTCTAAGGCAGACATAGCACAAGGAATCTGCGCCAGATCTTCTACAATCGAGTAGTTCTGGGAAGCTCTTGCGTTCGGATTAATCGTTGACCGCTTAGAGGATGCCTTCGGTATCCGAGGCATAGACTCAACAGTTGGCTTCGTGATGTGAAGCGGCTCAGTAGCATCAGGAACTTCCTTAGCTTTCGAAGATTCCTCTCCGCCATAATCACGGGATCTCGTAGTGACATCCACGTGAGCACTCATCATAAAGATATTCGATGGAACTTCCCCTTCCTGAGCACCTCCAGAGGAAGCCCCAGGATTTTGATTCGCGCCAGCAATTAATTGCTGCCCTTGGGGAAAATGGTTTGTTAGCACAGCCTGGGAACTAGAAGAACCCTGCTGAGATAACAGGCGCTGAGCATCCGGAATTTTCGGGCAAAGGTGTGTGAGATGGTCTCCAGCACAAAGCTTGCATGGAAACTTCACTTTCTTTTTCTCCTTTTGGCCCTCACCAACACGCTCGTTGGTTTTATTTGCATTGCCCTTCCCATTCTTGCCCTTCTTCTTGTTATTACGTCCCTTCTTCTTCCCATCGGATTGTTGATTTCCTTTAGGTTCTGAATATTGGACGGCATTTATGGACAAAGGCTGGGAAGGGGATGAATCAGCAGGCACAGCCTGACCAGAAGGAGCAGATTGTAAAGACAACTGCTGCAATTGAGAAAGCAGGCTGGCTGCACTACTACTGACCGATCCAACAAGCCCGTCACCATGCGGACCAGGTTTGGGTTTCGATAAATCCAACTTGGAGCGAGGAGCATTGGGAAAATACTTATAAAGTACCCCAGACTGAGAATAGATCAGTTCTAACTGCTGGGCCCTAAAAATGGCCTGCTCCTCGGAAAATACCCCAGATAGGGATACATCCTTTGAAATGTCTGACTGAAGCGATTTCAAAAACCACTAGAGAAGGAACTCACCTGGAATATGGGCTTTGATAAGCCTCTTCCTTCTCCTCCATTCCTGAATGTGATCAGAAATGTGAGTTGCCTCATCCTGCTTAAAATTAGCCAGGAGTTCGGTCCCAGCCTCATATTTGACAGGCAACTGGAAATGGTTCAGAAAAGTGATAGCCAGTTCTCCAAATGTGGCGAAACTGCCCCCAGTGAGCTCTATATACCACTTTGCGGCATTTCCAGTTAAGGTGCGCTGAAATAATCTCAATCTAATCGAGTCTTCGATCAGAGAGTTCGACGAGCACCATAAGTGGAAAGTGGTGACATGATCTGCCGGGTCTTCACCATTCTTACCTTCAAACTTAGGAATGTCTGAAGGAAGTTTGGTTGGAACCGGAGGCCACCCCGGACTATATCGAATCGGGTCATTAGTTAACTTCGACAAGTCTGGCAAGTTTAACGTTGCCAGAAATGGTAATCGAGGTGGAGCCTGAGAATTCCATCCTTGATAGGATGGATTTCCCACATTCTGAAAAGAATAGCCTGGATTTGATGAGGCACCAGGCTGCCAGAAAGGACCCGTAGAAAATGGAGAAGAACCTCCTCCCCACGCCGAGTTACCAAAACCCAGACTAGTTCCCCCCGCTGAAGTATTGACTGAAGAGGAAAGCCCCTGGTAGGGGTTCCACGCATTAGACAGAGGAGAAAAAGACTGATAAGCACTCGATGCAGGGAAAGAAGCATTCCCTTGATGACTCGCGATGAACTGATTCCCTGCCCCTGACGTTGCAAACATAGGATTCCACCCCATAAAAGCAGTCGAACTTGGCCCCTGAGCCCAAGGATTGAAACTTTGGGTCTGGGACGTAAAAGGAAATGACCCTAAAGAAGGATTGGGACTAGGAATATGCCCAGTCCCAAAGGGGAAACCCTGAAAAGAAGCTGATCCACTAGCCATGTTGAACATGGGCGTAGATCCAGCTGCACCGGCGGTAAAGGAAAAAGAGGGATTTCCAGCAATGGACATCCCTGAAACAAAGGGACCAGATTGAGAAGCATATGCTTGGGTGAACCCAGAGCCAAACATAGCAGTGCTAGAAGCACTCGAAGATAGATCAAGAGTGCCCCCTGCCTCGACAGAAGCAGGGGTCTGAATGCCCGCAACACTCACGGTAGAAGCCGCGTTCTCAGGCGTGGCCATCGAAAGATAAGAAAGATATGGAAGATCCGGCGGTCTCTCAGACTCCGGTCCGACGTACTGAATAACAAACGGATGATCAAGAGGAAGAGGAGATGGACCTGTAGCTGCAGGCTCAGGTATATCTTCTATCTGAAAATCTTCCTCCTGAGGAAACAATACTCTCGAGGTGAGCGGAACGCTCCTCTCGGAACCGACACCGGAATCCGCAACGAAACCTTCAGACCTTGGTGGAGGATCTCTCTCCACAACTTCAGACTCTACAGGGTGAAAACCACCTGCTAAATCGCTCCTACGCCTTCTTGAAGAAGGCTCTGCACTCTCGGGAGATAACCCCCGGATTCTCCTCGAACGTCGAGGCGCTTGATCAGCCACTTTTACAGATTTATTATATTAGACTCAAGAAAAGTGAAAAGCTAGGCAAGCTAGGAGCAAAGAGCACTCACTAAAATCAAAATCCCTGAGAAACAGCAAGCAAACAGCCTCCAAGTATTTCCGCTCCGGGTGATGAGGACGGGACACCAAAATACAGGAAAGCGAAGTATAGGGCCTTCCGAAAGCAGTCTGGGATGATTAGGGCCCAGAACAACTAGCGAAGGTATCAGAAACAGTTACGCCGACCTCCTAACGACGGCCTTTGCCGGCTCAAGCACCCAAGCTTCGCAAGGGCACCCCCCAGAAGTACTGCTGAAAGTGATGCGACGTCTGCCTCAGGTACCACGGGTATTCCCCCCCGCAGTCACCTGTGTGGAACCTAGGAACAGCAACTATGGACACCAATCCGTATCAGAAGTTGGGCGGAACGGTCTTGAGGTCAGATTCAGCTAATCGGAGGGGGGGTATCCCTCTTCTTAACCTTCACTTCCCCTCGCGCTTGACTCTCGGATGAGAGCTTTCCCAGTCCACTTCACGGAGTTGGATTTCGCTCAATTAATCAACTTCTATGTTTGTTTGAGCGGCCTTGGAGAGTTAACTCTCCTCTCACCTATTCCAAGGCCCTACAACCTAGCTAGTTGGTGATTGACACTTAGTAAAACTTGCTAGTTGCTTTTAGATTAAATCGCTTATTTTAAGGGCTGTTGTATTAAGTCACAAGGATATGGAGTTGAAACCAATGGTGTTTTGACGCAAAAGAAATTAATAAAAACCTGACTACATGCACATGCAGTTCTTTGTCTTTCGATGAAGAGCAATTTCTATATAAGTTCTACGAGACTAAAAAATGTATTTTCTTTTCGAATTACAAACTCACACTCACAAAAACTAAGAAGCTAACTAAATGATTCAATGCACCTAATGCAAATGACCACTAGCATGTAAATTCTAAGATGCAAAAAGTCCCTTGAAACAAGGTGAAATTTCCCAAAAAGCTCCTTCAGTTTTAACTCATCTTTTGTTATCCAGAAAGCCAATTCTTGAAACAAGAACTCTTAGTATAAGACAACAAAAATACTTGACAACAAGAAAAAGAAATCAAATGACAACTTCTCCTCAAAATCAAACCAAAAACTAGAAGCAAGAAACTTCACAAAAGCTCCAAAAGATAAGGCCAAACGAAAATGAAAAACGCAACAACAAAAAAAAAAACAAAACCAAATGTTTTTTGAGTTTTTGAAATGCAAAAAACAAAAAGCAAAACAAATGTTTTTTGGGCTTTTCAGTTTTATAAAACAAGAGCTCAAGAAGACCAAGCACAACTATCACAATCCAAGCCAAAACGAGACCGAATTTCAAGCATAAACTTCAACAATGCTCCCAAACCTTATAAAGCTAATGATAGCAAGATCAATAAGAGCAATGGAAGACCAAAAACTCAGCCAACCAGCTTAGAGAAATAGTGGAAACTCGTTGCAACAAAAGACTCCAAAGAAACAAGAAAAGTTCTCCGAAAATTGCAACAAAACCCTAGCCTATGAAACTCAAGAAAACCAATCGAAAACAAAGCAAAAAACGCAATGCAAAGCACAACACAAAGATAGGAGCGAGTCAGTGAGCAGAAGCTCTCTGTTCTGATAACGCAGAACAGCCAAGAATGCTCAGAAAGCAATCTTGGAACTCAATCCAGGAGTGCTAGCACCAACAAGAACACTCTGCCTAAAAGATTAGTTTTCGAACAAACGAAAGAGAAACAAGACTTGAAACAACTTCTTTCACACTCCAGTAAGTACAAAGACTCTGCAGACACAGGCCTCCACAACCATAAAAGACCAAAAACACCAGAATCTTAAAATTTCAAAATCTGCCTAGGTATACGCACAGGGGCTTCACTCAATGAACCTCTAATATATCACGTGCGATCATAGCATATTAAACAATACCCTTAATTTGAGTACATATTGGAAAATACCTCTAAAAATCACATTATTTAACCCCCTCCCAATATAAACCCAATACACCTTTCCAATTTAAAAAGCCCCTACTTTAACTATATACTGTAGGTATCCATTTTTTCATTAATATTTTTTATACGCCTTTATATTTTTTCATTAACTTTGAGCTCCATTTTTTATACCTTCCAATATAAAAACCCTTTGCCCCCTATATATCCCCCAATATATAATGTCATTTTTTCCTCATTATATATCCCCCAATATGAACCCACGTGCTATGGTATTGCTCCCACAGTGAAGCCCCTGTGGGTATACGCGACCTAGCAGTTATGCAACCAGCGTGTATACGCGTCTGTGTATAGGGAAACTCGCGTATACGCGGATCCTTTTACACAAACTCGCGGGTATACGCGACTGTGTGCAGACAAAAAGGCGTATACAAAGAAAGATAATGAAAAACAAAAAAGACAGGTCTGGGAAAGACACCAAGACTTTAGACTGACTGCAAGAAAGCAAACTGGACTGTAAACGACAGAAAAAACTGTTGGCAACCTACCAAACAGCTGAAACAACCCAACAGGAGAATCACAAGAATGTGATCCCCAGCGGAGTCGCCAGTTCTGTTTCGGGGAATTAACACCCTAGAGGTTGGTTGGGATTCAACCTCCACAGAGCAGGGGCGTACTACTTAACAGAGACCCACACGATCATGCACATTCATAAAAAACTACATAGAGCAGAATGAGAGGTTTACCCGTTGGTCCTACGTTTGAAGTAGATCCACGTGGAGTTCAAACTCCCTGCAACCGTCCTTCCTCCTTAACTTGAAATACAAGAAGAAACCAGCACAAAGGACAAGTTGTACAACATATTTCTACTCTATGTGTTAGTGAGATTCATATAAAACATTAAATAAATCATAATGAATGCTTGTATAACAAATATTCTTCATACATTAAAGCATACACTAACACATTTATTTCGGGAACAGCATGATACTTCTGTATTATAAATAGTACGTACAAAAGTAATCAAGAGGAGAGATCACCTGATCCTTCCAAGGCCTTCGCAGACCGTCGTCCGGATCCGTCCAGCCCTTGCCTCGCTAAGACTCCTTCCAAATGAGTGCATATGAGATAACATATAAAGGGATGTGTATCTCAAGGAAACAAGGGTTTCCTGAAATGAACTGGGAAAGTGCAGGAGGCACGGGGAATCAGACTTGGATGGGGAACCAACAGAGTATAATAATAATAATTCTCTCTCTCCCTTAGGCCATACATATGAGGTCTTTTTATAGTCCCTCCAAGTAGTTTCAGCAGTTGGAAACAGTTGGCCACGGGCTGGGGTGGTTGAACTACCTGAGTAACCATCAACCCAGCGCGAAATTAGGGATTTTTTTTATATATTTTTTAATCATTTTAATGGCATACGCGGAAAAGTCTAGCTGGACTCGCGTATACACGCGGAAAAGTACGGGCATAGTCGCGTATGGGGATTTTCCTTTGTTTTTAAGTGGTTGTCCAGAAGTACGTAGGAATGGGTGCCCAAGCAAACACTAGCAATCATGAATCATGTACGAAGTGAAAATGAAGCTATATGGAACATTCAAATAAGAAGAAAACATAGAAGGCCGAAAGCTTTCGATGAAGTGAGAATCGACTTAATGCGTATATCCTAACTCTGTGTTTGCTGCCTTTGTCGAGAAGAAGTGAGAAGCAGTGGAAAACTTGTTAAGTAAAATGACAATTGACGATGAGAACACATCACCATTGACATTGTTTCAGAATTCCATCAATCAACAGCTTGTATTGATGTTCAAACCAGTTACAATCAGCAAGCCCGGTGGGTCTCTACAGCTTTGAACTTCTCATATTAGCTTATGTATCTTTCAATTAAAGAACAGGGCATCAGTGGCTTCAGAATGACTATTACATACGTTCAGATGTCCCGAGACCAACCATTTGCTCATCTTCTATAGAGGTATTTATAGAAGAATGAGGCAGTGGTCAACTATGAAAAGATCTGTTTGGATCAATTAATACAGAAGATGACTCTTCGGTGCTTTGAGGGCCTCGATCAAGAAATCTACAGGTGTTAAGCTGCATTAATTGAGTTACACTTAAGATTAAAATCAGTGGGAAGTATGCTATCCTTTGAAGCTCAGCGTCATGCTGGAGTGACTTTATTTCTACTTCCCGAGATGAAATTATCTAAATATCCGCTTCTAAACTGTTCTTTAATCTTCTCGAATGGTTCTGCCGACAATTAGAGATAAGATAGCTCAATTAGTATTAATTGTTCGGCGGTCTTTGATCTCAACGAGACTGCAGGTGTCTTTTGGAGCTGTAGAGGGTTCAATTAACCTCTTCTTATAGCGGTGGGGGAATTTCATTTCCGCCAGGATGTCTTTGCTCCTTCCCCAAAACACTTTACTTTGTGAGATACGTGTTTGGGTCTTGATCTCCGATTACGATATGTTTTGTCTTTGCTTTTGATACTCTTCTGTTGTTTTTGAATTAAAATAGTGTCTTGTTGATGTGCAGGGGCCGCGCAGGCCTTTATGTGCTATCAATGCTTATGAAACATTGATAAAACTTCGAATCAAAACCTGCAAAATACAAACAATTTGTTATAAAATCCCGCGTATTTGGTTTTACTGCTTCAGAGGCGTAGGAAGAGAGCAGGACCGTTGGATGGCTGCATCCAACGGTGGAGATTAACCGAGAGGAATTTTAAATGACACGGGAGGAAGAATAAAACAGAATCGTCGATCGCGCGATGAGCAACGGTGGGGGTGACCTGGGACCGTTCGATCCGAACACGTGGACAGCCCAGATTTAATCGGAGGATCAGCAATCGGGAGGGCAGCAAAAAAGCATGCGATTGAAACATTTTGATTGTGCGTGGGTCGTTGAATCAGGTCTAGATCAACGGTCAGATCCTTTAATTTTGCACACCGGCAGGACCCTTATACTTTGTGAGAAAGCATATAGAATTTCAATAAAAACCAGGGTTTTGAGTGGATCGGGTGGAATATTTCCTCGATGAGGTGAGCGCCGATTGGCCAGAGGATAAATGTATGGAGTACCATGGGCAGGAGGCTTTATATAACTAGGGCCAATCGCAATCGGAACATTCGGGCCTGGTCTTTCAATCAACCCATTTGTAACTTCTCCGATGCGATTGCGCATCGGTCTTTTTGATCAACCCATTTTATTTAAACACGTGATTTTGGCATTTTTAAAACAAACTTTGGAAAAATGGGTTTTCAAGTTTTACGAAGAAAAAACGTCCATCGGATACGATTTTCAAAGAAGCTTAGCGCCCGATTGCGGGCTTATGGGGTAGATGAAATGATAATACGATCTTCGGTTTATGGAAAAGGGGCTGATCGCAATCGGTATTTAAAATGGCTCACAAACATGCACACTTTGAATCTTTCCGATGCGATTAGCGCTTCATGGGTTTGGCGCTTGGTTTTTATGATGAGGGCGTATTGGGGAAGTGGTTTGGAAACTCAGGCCAAGGGGCTTAAATCCTTAATAGAGAAATGGGTTTTTTACACAGATTTTCAGTGATTTTCAAAGGTTTCTGAGGGTTTCGACAGAGTTCGAAAGAAGTTTGGAACTCTACAAAGGCAATTTTATATGAAAAGAGGGTGAGGAAAAATGGAGAACAATGGAAAATGATGAAAATATGAAGGTTAGTCTCTGAGAGGAAAAAGGGGAAAAGGAGGAGGATATTGCAGCAGTCTTCTCATGGAATTTTTAGCAGAATTTTGAGTTTCTGAGAAATAACAGTGAAAACCTTGAGACATGAGCATGAGGTCGTCTACAGGCTTCAAGAGATAACATTTTGGCCAGGAAAGTGTTTCTTGAAGGTTGAAAACATGTTTTGGCCACCTTTTGATAGACAAAAATTTACAGGTGGCCAACACCAGCCTCTCCTGGAAGGGAGCTACTACCCCCTGCTCTCGTTTACCAGCTACCACTGGAAGGGAGCTACAACCCCCTTAATGAATGCTTCAACCCTAAGCACCACCATTGCAAACCACATTTCATCAATTTTCATACTGGATCCAACAGCTTCCATACAACACAAATTTTAGGCCTCTTTTCATCAGATTTTCAAACTGGACCCACTCCACACATTTAAGCTCATCATATATCAAACTGAAACTTATAAGCCCATCAATTCATTCATTGAATCATCAACCAATCAACCAACAACTTGATATTCAATTAACATAATCAGCAGCATATTCTTATTCAAACAACCTAGTTCTGTATGAATATATCATTGACAGATAGCAGTAAAATAGCAAAACAGATCAGATAGTTCATTCCACTTACTTCAGAAAACCCTAGATTCCATACGCGCTTTTACTTCACTGAACCTGCGTGTGTTCGCGCTTTTATGCACACCAACCCGCGTATACTTCTGTGCATTCTTCAGAAAACCCTAACTGCCCATACGCGCTTTTCCTTAAGCAGACCCGCATATACACACACTTTTAATGAAGCAAACCTGCGTATAGATCTGTAACTTTTCAGGACTGTGCAGCTCTTCAGATTAGATAAACAACTCAGATTTCATCCTTTACTTCAAAAAGTATTTCGCCTCATCTCAGATCTAAACATTCCATAAACAGATCTAGAAAATACATATAAATTTCAGATCTACAGATCCCTCTTCATCATTTTCTTCATAGGTGCATTAGTAATTCAGATCAATCAATTCATTCCATGCAGATATACTTCAAAGTGAAGTATTCATTCAATACCTAGACTTCCACACCTTTCACCATGATTTTCTTCTCCTTATATAGATTTAGCCTTTGTCAATACCATGAGCCAAAACCACACCACTTCCAATGGTATTCTTGGACGGGATCAAATAGATAATCTAGCGCTCAATACTGTGGGCCAATACCATGGTAATGTCCCCTGGTTTTATAAATTTAGAGCGCAAATTGGCATATGCGACTTGGCACATACTTTTTCGCGTGCATACGCTACTTCTCCTTAACAAACCCGCGTATGCTTTGTGACATGTCTTATTTATCATTTCTCCGGCAGTTACTGGAATTCATTTCTTCTGTTACTTCTGAGCTGATCTGTAGATACATCATCCTTCCTTTTAACACATAGATACATCATCCTTACATATTTAACACATAGGTTGCTTATCATAGGCAACTCATCAAGTAGGTTTCCATCAAGAACAACTTCATCAAGTAGGTTGCCATCATTCATCAAGTAGGTTTCCATCCAAAGACAACTCATCAAGCCAGTTTCCATCAAAAACAACTTCATCTAGTAGGTTTCCATATCTAGGACAACACATTGCATCATATTGCCAAAAATCTTGCTTCATCAAGTAGGTTGCTATCAAGGACAACACATCAAATCAGTTTCCATCAAGGACAACTTCATCAAGTAGGTTGCCATCAAGGACAACACATGCCAACATGGGGATGAAGGAATGATCTATCAGCTACAACAATACCCAATCAACTCAATTGGTGAAGGGATGGTCCCGTCACTGGAAAATAAGCTAAAAAATTGAAGATTTCTCTCCTCCACTACTACACCCCTGCAGCACAACCCAACTCTAAACAGAACTGCATTGTACATGAGACTGAAGCTTGGCTAAATGCCTGATTGTGGAACTAAAGTGAAAAATCCTCCAAGAGCTCCTCAATTGAAGATGTGGGATTCCCGATCAGGAACACCCTGTGCTAAACAACAATATTCTTAGCTAAAAAGCAAGAGAATGAGATATGTCTAAACAAACAATATATTCATAAATTTAATGTTCATCAACCCATGCCTCCATGAATTGTTCCTCCAAAGTTCTTGTGAGATGTATATAGTCCAACCCACAAGGATACAATAACTCAAATGAAACAAACATGGTTGAACCAATGCTCTCCCTGAAACATGCATCATAACACAAACAAAGAGTCTCCATCCCATGAGGTACATACATGCCTCCTGTTGTGGATCGTTTTCATATCCTTTTATTTCCAATTCTTGAAAATATAAAAAAATTTAAAAAATTGTCGAAATTATGTTAAAGTATTAAAATCCTTATACTTTGGCATAAAAATAATTTATGTTGATATATTGGAGTTAGAAGTTTAAACACTTTAAACTTTATGGAAGTAGATTCTGCATTTATGTTTAAAGATTGATGAGTTTGTTGGGTAGAAAGTGTTGACGGTTTAGTTTCTTATCAAAAGGCCCAACCTGCAGGCACAACTAGCACACGAAATAATAATATAATTTCCTCCACTATTGACTGGGTTGACTACGAGGACAACAGAGATGAATGGTGGAGATTGAGCGCAGGGGCACCAGCCAAAATTTTCCTTCGTACCTCGAGACCCCCAGCAGTGACGTAGGGCACTGAGTTGTTCACAGTTGTCTTCCATGTCATCAATGGCTCATTGGCGCGTCATGTCAGCGTTAAATTTTAAAGCCGCGCCACATATCTAAACAAAATTCGCATTTTTTCAAATCATTTGTGATTAGTTTATGCTGCGTCCTGTTTCAGTCTTCTGCCATCCTAGTAAAATTGACCACCCTGTGAGTTTTTCTTTGCAATAATTTTCAATCATGGCTAAGCATTCATCCTTGTCAGGTTCTGCTAGTCATATCCCTCTCATGGACACCGAGTGGGATATTCAAGATACCCTTTGTTCTATAATTCACCTTCTATTTTATCAGCAAGTTATCTTGAATGACAAAGCCTCCCCTTTTTATACTACCATGATCAAGTCTGGATTACTTTCTACATGTATTCCAAAGACCCACCTTTTTCCTGAATTTATCTATTGGTTGGTGTCATTCATGTACCCTGGGAAGTGTTTTATTTATGAATTGTCAGGGAGAGAATGTTTTACAAGTGTCTACCCAGTTAATTCGCCAAGCCCTTTGCTATCCTGAGTCAGACTCATCTATTCAGTTCTCTGACGATTCTCTGGTAACCTATTATGATAACCTTGCAGGTGAAGATTTTAATCAGTTCATACCAAACACAAAGCAATTTCAACCGTTCAACAAAGAGTTTGCCATCGAGATTTTTGATGCAAAAATTCGACCAGTATTAAGTAGCATTGCGAAACTTCTAGGCAAATATGGTGATAGAATGGTGGATAAATCAGTCTTGGGTATGTTTGCCATGATGACGAAGCCAAGACCAATGCTGGATATTCCATCATATTGGCAGGAAGCAGTTAATTCACAGCTAATGAGCCTTTCATTAACAATTTCTTTTAAATTTCCTTCATTGATTGCTTATTTGTTCTTATATCAAAATCTGGAAGAGTTCATGCATCTAGGTCTGAATATTATGGATATAAACAAGAAAAGACAATCAGTAGTGTTTTGGACTAATGTAGTAAGAAGAGAGCAAAATGAAGCTGGATTGTTTGATTTTTCCAGTTATTTCATGTCAGTTGCATATAAAATCTTGAATGGAGCTCCTCCTCCCTGTTTTCTACCTAAAGCTTAGGAATATTTGCATTTAGGAGTAAATTGAAAATTTGGAGATTGGTTTTTTTTTTAGGATTACTCTTAAATTAGGCTATACAGAGCAAATTTTGAGCCTTATAGACTCCCAACATTTGTGCCTATGAGGTTATTTTCCTTGGAATTTATTCGACAAAGCCTAAATGTTGATCAGGTTCACTTTGTGCCCATGAAAAAGGGGCACATGTACAAACTACCCATGACTGCGGGCCCTTTCATAGCCAATTGAGACATGCATTTGAGGAGGTTACTAAAATGTTAGATGAGATGCATATGTTGTTAGTTGAAAGTTGGGCTTATGAACCTCATAGTGTAATTTCAAATACAAGAATCAAGAATGGATATTGAGCTTTCATTCATGAAAGTAGGCTAGATTTGGAGAAGATAGCAAGTAAAGGTGTGATGGGTTCAGCAGGTTCGAATATTCAGACTCCTATCATCTCAGAAAAATCAAACAAAAGAAGCAAAGAAATAATGATTGATTTATATGATGAGGAGCAAGGAGCTAAGAAGAGGACAAAGTTTATTGAAGAATCTACATCTAACCCACCTGGTTTTTCTTTACATATGGTAGAAGAACAAAATGTTCTTGCTTCACCTAGAAGTCATGAAATCTCTCATGAACAAGTACCTCTGATCAAACAGATGTTTAGACAAATTTAAGAAAGGAATCATAAGATGAAGCCCAGCATGGAATCCCTAACTTAATATCAAGTTGCTTCAGATCAAACAAGACTTTTGACTGTCATGGACCTTGAGAAATATAAATTTAGGATTGCCCTATCACATCCTACAGACATGTCAATAGGTTCTTCTAACAATTTCAATACTGTAAATGTGACTGTAGATGTGAAGAAGATTCCCCTGGTGGATAAGATGAATTTACATATGCAAACTGGTCAGTTGATTGTGAATGACCTGAAAAAGACCAATGCAATGGCAATGAAGGCAGAAAATATGTTGGGAAAGGTACTTAAGCAATTAAAGTTAGAGAAAGCTAACTCAAGAGCTTTAACAGTTCAGAATGATGAGCTAAAGAAAATCATTGTAAATATTGGAGTGGACCCTAGTGACAAGACTGTTGTACATAAATTTATGCAAAGTGCTGAGACAGAAATATTTACATTGAGGAAAAAGATCAAATTGCTTAAAGGAGATCATTCTATGGTTGTAGAAGTTGCAGAGGTGGAGAAGGAAAAGGAAAATATTTTGCAACAACTCATGAAAAAAGATGAAGAAATTTCCAAAATAAAGCAAACTGCAATATCACTGCAAAATCATATTAATAACCATAATTGTATTTTTGCTTTTCCTACAGGTAATGAAGATCCACAAGCACATATTTTTCAGTTGAATATTGAGTTGCAGATGGCTGAAAGAGATCGGAAAAAGGCTCTAGCTGATCTGGATATTGCAACAAAGCTTATTCAAGCCATAGGGAATGAAGCTGACAAGTACAAAATGGATATTCAGAATGCCAATACCGCGATTAAAAATCTCAAATAGACACTGAAAGGAAACATTTCACTGATACAAGGTAGAGATATCATTTGGAATGATATCATTTCAGAAATGAAATCAATTTGGAGTTGTTTGATGATAGGTGTAGAGGAGAAAAATCTTATCAGGGAATGTGAAGAACCAATCATGACAGATAAATAGAAGGAAATTAATAGAGCTATTTGGGCTAGAAGGTTCATTGACTTTATTAATGCTAAAACAAATCATGAATTGGAAGATAATGACATTAATGATAGGACCTTATATGCAGTAGATATCAATAAGATGATTGTTAGAAATGACCACAGAAAGGCTACAGAAAAGAAACTGATGGAAATTAAAGAAGCATTAAGCCAATTTGATAATTTATTTGACAAATTAACAAGAATAGGTCTACCACCATGTTGGGGAGATGAAGGAAATATTTTGGCATGGAATTCTTATGAGAATTTACTAGTTATGAGAAAAAGTAAAGTTGATAATAAGCATCAAAAAACTCAGGTGCTTAAAGGGGAAACAATGGTCAACTTTCTGCAGAAACATTTTCAGCTATTGTGGTTGGTGAAAACTTTTTTCATAGAAGCACCATCCTATAGTCGAATTACTCCATTCAGAGTGGAGTATCACAATATAACACATTCCCCCAGGACAAAGGTAGAGATATGGAAAAAGTGCAGAGCTTGGACAATAGACTTGCCAAAAGCGTTTTCAGCATTAAAGAAAGACAAATCAGCTGACCAAGGAAATGCAACAGCACCATAAGCAATTCCTATAGATTAGGATATATATTTTTACATTATATTACTTTTTCAAAGACAATGTAATTGTAATAAGACATTTTCAAGGAATGTAATAAACAACCTATGAAGTCCTAAGTAGTTTTGGTAGTTAGGATTGGTTACAGCAATTCCAAAATGTTTTTTACTATATTTAATGTAATTTTCAAGGGGAAGAAAGGTTCCGATTTTTTGACCTTCAGACTATAATTTTGTACTCAAATATTTCAAGGATTAATGAATGAGAAGCAAGTTTCTGGAATATGTTTATGTTGATATGTGTTCAAGTTTTCATCTTGCGTTTTCTATCTTTGAATAAATCGAAGTAATGAGCAGCAGGTCTCTATTTACCTATTTAAGCAACAGTTAAAATCCTTAATTAGCCCTCCTTTTTAAATGTTTATTTCATATAATTTTTTTGGGGTTTGAGATGATATATTCTCTATAACAACATATCAGTTTGTACATATTTCTTTCATTTTCTTCTAGTCATTTCATTCAACATAAGCAAATGACAACATTGTGAGATGTTCACTATATTTGATATTTTAGGGTTTTATGATAAATATTTGAGGGTTATTAAATAGAGACAAATAATTTTGTGACATAATCATATAAATGGCTTAAGCACTGATTCCTTATCACAGCTAAGGGATTGTCTCTTAAGGTACAACATTAATTGGCGTCGTTGTCGGGGAACGAAGAAACGAAGTTTTTTCCCTAGGTTTTATTTGTATTTCCTTTGGTTGTTTAGAGAGGAGGAAATATTAAAAGTTTTGTTTCATTTTCTAATTCTGGCTTATAAAAGGCAACATAAGAGGTTTGATACCTCTCAGCAGAAGGTTCCTACCCTTTCAAATCCAGAAATTTGGTTTCTAAAAAGAGCCAGAAATCAAAAATACTTTCTACACTTGATGCCACACTGCCTGCACCTGGCAGTAGTTCACATACTCTTTCATCCAAGGATATTTACCAGAAACTCACTTTCTTGAAACAAGAATCCCTGTCTTCATCCATTCACTTCCAAGAACCAAGGTTAGAAGATAAATATTTCAAATCTATATCTTTCACATTTATAGAAACTCAGCCTAATAAAGTTGCTAGTTCTTTTGCTTTAGTTTAACAAACCCTTCCTTTATTAGTTTTTTTACCCCATTCATATAGACCTACAATTGGCACACATATTCCCACTACTCAAGGAGTAGTGAATCAAGGCACAAACATGTCAGCCCCTACTTTCCCGATGAACAGATATGCAACATTAAATCTTCATCAACCAATGAATGTAATGCCTCCAGAATATCTTAAGTTGCTTCATATATTTACTAGTGAAGATGAAATAACTACAAAACAACACTTGCCTTTGTTTTGCACTTTTGCCAAAAATTTCAATGTAGAACATCTTGATGTTGTAATCAAACTTTTTTTGCAATCTCTAAATGGAGAGAAAAGAAAATGGTTCAAAGGATTACCAAATGGCTCAATCAATGATTGGGATGAATTAGAAAGATAGTTCATCCAAATATGGGGTAAAAAGAGAGATCATGGTTATTCCTTAATAGAATTTAATACTATAAAAAAAAAAGTCAAATGAAAACATGAGTGAATTCATCAAAAGATTTAATAAATTTATAATAGTTTTCCTATGGAAATGAAACCTCCTCCTATTGGAGCAAGGGTTGTTTTTGCTGGGGCATTTGCATCAGATTTTAGTTTCACATTGAGAGAAATAATATCACCTACACTTGAACAAATTAAAACTAATTCCTTAGAGATTGAGGCAAATATGATTGTTGCTGGAAAAGTACAAGAAAAACAATCAGTTCAAGATAAAGGAAAATATAAAGAGGAGTCATTACAAGATCAAAGGATCGATGAAATCACTAAGGTCATTAAAAATTTGTCAAACAAATTAGTAAATATGGAAATGGATAACAAGAAACATGTACAACAAAACAGAGGGGTTTTTAATCCCCAATTCAAAAAGCAACCCCTGTAGATTCTGCAGAGGGAAAGAAGAGATCAGGATCAAGTTCAAGCACCCTTATATATAGAAGCAGCACCATCACAGTCTACTGATGATGATCAGAAAGAAGATGAATATCAAATTTCTGTTGTGTATATGGAAGACGGTGAAACAACAAAAAATGAGAAAAGGAATGTGCAGAAGAATGTAAAGAAGTTGATGTTTCATTTGATTAAGAATAAATGGATGATTACTGCAAACAATTTACTGATTTTATGCAAGAAAAATTAAATAAAAAGTATGACTTGAGATCAAATAAGAGGTTGAGTACTCAAGATAATGAAGAGAAAGAATCAGATTCAGTACCTTCCGTAATGGAGACTCCACTACAGAAAAATTCTATAAAAAAATCAAACAAGGGGAAGTAGCCCATGAATCCAGTAAAAGAAAAGGAGAAGTAGCAAGATGAGGCTTCCCAAGTCAATTTTAATGACTCAAATATTTTGGAGAAGATTGTAACTGTTCCTGAGCAACATGCAAATCCAAACAAAAAACAAGAAGAACCTGAAAGGTTAACAAAACAAAATTAAACTTTCAGTTTGTCAAAAGAGTTAGAAAAAATTATAATACAAGTACCTCTTCTTGAGTTGGCTAAAACACCTGGTTATAAGAAATAAATTGCAGAATTTATTAATTTATCTCAGTCTGATGAGGTGGGTGATATTGTGAATTTACAAGAAGAGAATCTAGTAGTTACTTTTGGACCTCATGTTGAAGAGGTAGACTCTTCTATTCTACCCTTTTATATATCAGTACTTTTGCATGATTTCATTCTACATAATTGTATGCTTGAGTCTGGTGCATCACATAATCTTATGCCATTATCTGTGATGAAAGAGCTAAAATTACAAACCCCTAAGCCATATAAAGACCTTTATTCCTTTGATTCAAAGAGAGTGAATTGTGTAGGTCTTATCAAAGACATGGTTGTTTCCTTAGCTCAAATTCCAGCCAAGAGTATTATGATGGATGTTGTGGTAGCAGATATTCCGACCAGATTTGGTATGTCACTGTCTAGATCCTAGGGAGAAAAGCTTGCGGGTGTCTTGAAATTGGATTTCACATAAGCCATCATTCATGTTTTTAATGGGGAGGAAAGGAGGTTATACAGAGAAACCAGATTTCTGAAAACTACCTTCAAGAAAGATGCAGGTAATTCTCCTATTTATGGCCAAGAGAAGGAAGATCTCTCTTGTTTCATGCTGCATGAAGATGTAGAATTTGCTGACGACTCAAAGGAACAAATATATTCAGCTAATGTACATAAGGAGCTGCATTCAAATAAAATTTGGAAGTGTTATTTCGATGGTGCATTTTCTAAAGAGGGCACTGGAGCTGGATTCATATTTATATCTCCTGAAGGTAACCTTTCACCTTTTTCCTGTAAACTGGAATTTGAATCTACTAATAATGTGGCTGAGTACGAAGCATTGATTTTTAGCCTACAAAGAACCAAACAAATGGGGATTCAACCTATTTCTCTTTTTGGTGATTCTGAATTAATAATAAGACAGATTAAGAATTGGTGTCAAACTAAACATCCCAGATTGAGGTCCTATAGAAATGAGGTGTGGGATCTAGTTGAAGATTATTTTGAAGCCTTTAACCTTCAATTTATTCCCAGAGAAGAGAATAGAATGGAAGATTCATTGGCAATTGCAGCCAGTACATTTAAGCCACCAATTAATCCAAGGTTGAGATATGAAATTGAGTTGAGACACAGGCCTTCAATCCCTGATAATGTAAAGCATTGGCAGGTTTTTGAGGATGATGACAAGATTAGTCAATTTTTAACAATGATTGGAAATTTTGAAGATAGTTAAATTGATTTAGAGGTTGATGAAAGTAGTCAGAGTGATATGTTTAGAAATCTGACGCAGATAATTAGTGATCAGAAGATAATTCAATTGAAAGATAATATTTTTCCCAGAGGTTTGGTGCCTCTTGAGAGATTGTTTGATTCTAATGATGTGGCATTTAATCAGAAAAAAGGTATCTCAAGATGGAGAAATGGAGGACTGTAATGTAGGAACTTAGCATGAGCCCAAAATATTCATGTTGTTTAAAGAAGTTCCTAAGGAATATAAAGAAAGGTATGCAGATCTCTTTAAACAATTTATGGATGTGTTTGCATCATCATATGAAGATTTAAAGACTTACAATCTAGATATTATTCAGCACAAAATACCACTAAAAGATGAGGTTAAACCACACAGACAGAAGCTCAGACAAATTAGTCCATTTTTACTTGCCCCAATTGTTTCGGGGGAAATCACCCTAGAGGTTTTTTGGGTCTAAACCTCCACAGAGCAGGGCATGCTATTCAGAAGGACTCACACACAACCATACTTGAATGCAAAAGACTAGTTAACAATGATAGCAGAACTCACCCGAAGTCCTACGTTCGATGTAGATCCCGCGGGGTCCAAACCCCCAGCAACTCTCCTTCTGCCTTCAACCTGGAAAACAAGAAAGAACGTGCACGGAAACCTAGTTGTACAACATATACTTCTCCTAAAATTTAGTGCAATCCATGTGAAATATTATATAAACCATAATAAGTGCTGAAATAATAATCTTTTCACACATATAAATAAACATTAACGCACGAGTTCAGGAACAAGATGGTTCTTCATTATCATGAACAACATGTACAGTAGTAAAAGTGGAGAGATCATCTGAATCCTTCCATGATCTTTGAGCAGACCGTCGTCCGGATTCATCCCGCCCTTGCCTCGCTAAGATTCTTCCAAGACTTGTGCACTCGAGATGGCATATAAATGGATGAACATCTCTAGGAAACAAGGGTTTCCTGTATAAATCTGGGAAAGTGCAGGAGGCATGGGGAATCAGGCTTGAACTGGGATTCCGACAGAGTATAATGTCTATCAAATTTCTCTCTCCCTTAGGCCATGCACATGAGGGGCTTTTATACTCCCTCAAAGTAGTTTCAATCAGTTGGAAACAGTTGGCCACATGCTGGGGTGGTTGAACTACCAGAGTAACCATCAACCCAGTCTGAAAATAGGGATTTTTTATATATTTTTAATGATTTTAATGGCATACGTGGAAAATTACATGTGGACTCGCGTATACACGTGGAAAATTCTAGGCATATCTGCGTATGGGGATTTTAACATTGTTTTTTAGTGAATTTTGTTCAAGTCTGTAGGAATGGGTGCCCAAAGCCATAAAAGCAATCATGAATCATATGAAGGTGAAAAATGATGCTATAACAGATGCCCCCTAATATATGAGGTCAGAAGGGGTACATGATGGCCGAAATGTATTATGCACATAGAAAGAACTTTGCAAGGACAAGAGAGGACTTCACCAGATTTCAGCCTGCCAAAAACCAATGAAAGAAACCAGAGAGTCAACTCATGCTGAGGCGGGCATACCCATGCTCAGTCAAAAAATACATCATATGGAAAGTACTGAATAGATCCAACATGTATACAAGTATAGTTGAACTGAAAGTACACAATGAATCATCTGAGCATGGCCCGGAAGTATAAGTCTGAATCAATGTCCAAGTATCACATATAGAAAGCTGATCAATGATGCTGACACTGGATGTCTGATCATATAAGTAACTGAATCTCCAAGTACCAAATCATAAGAGGTGGAATAAACGGTACAATCACGCAACTCGGGAGCCAACATATAAGATGCTGCTGTACTGACACTGCAACATATAAGGGTGAACGTCATCACTGGTAGAAACTGAATGGACTGTCAAAAGTGAACCGAGAAATGCTGATGCAACCCGAGGTCTTCACCGATCACTATGGCACAATTCTACACAATGGGAATAAATGAGCTGAAGTCGACCATGTGAGAAATCGTTGGATTATCGGTCAATGATGTATACCGTTAACCAACGCGAGACAACCCACCGATAATGATAATGAGTGTCAAGGTGCCCCAGTACAATCTGACAAGTGCGAATGAATGATTTGAAGTCGAACACTTGAAAGAATCTACCAATCAGGAGGCAATGATGAATCCCCACTGTCGATAGCGAAGAGTCTGCCACTGATGACTGCAAACCCTAAGGTACTGACAAAAAGACTCTAGAATTTATTCCCAGAGCAATGAGTTGGAGTCGATGGGAAAATATCTGCTGGAAGGAAGGCATTAAGGCATCCCACATCAGTCCAGCGCGAGTGTAACCTACAGGCCAAGATTTGGAAGGAATCGGACAAAGTAGAGTGACGGAACCAAACCGAAGTACGTTTCCGACATGCACAAGATGAAGCTAGCGCATGGAAGAAACCCTCTGAACCAACCAATAATGAAAGCTAACACAGAGGCGAGAAATCCACTGATAGGTTCAAATGGAAATCAAGGTACTACACGAATCCCAAGTGTGATAATGTATGTTGACGTCGAACATAGGGGAAAGCACTCAGTCAAAGACCCATAATGATGATGAAATGCTGAGCACAAGGTCACCTATAAATGATGGAAATAGGGCCAGGGTGCAGCTCTAGGTTTGCTCTCAGAGCAATGTGTCGTAGTCGATAAGAGACAAACCCGCTAGCAAGAAGTCAATGGAGACCTTCTCAAACCAGCACGTGTAGAGGACCAAAACATCTAATGTGATAGAACAAGATACTGACAAGACCGGGAAGGCTGACTGAATAATGAGTCAAGAGACACCGTAGAATGGCCGACTCTGGTTAGACTTCCCTTGAACAAAAGCATGGCTCGTGATGACCATGGCAGTAAAAGTGACACTGTATAAGTCTGTTATGCAGGAGGCAGAACAAAATCTCCATATGATTGGAAGAGATAACCAACCAGGGGAGAACTGACAAGTGAAACAAGGTAAAGGCTGAACCTAGGTCAAAACTAAAACCATCCCAAATGGAGGAAAGATATATAAGTGTATATTCTTTGTTAAAAGGCGACAAACTGACACTGTACTGCCATCAAATAACGAAGTTACATCTCGTTCCCGCTCTTTTTGTTATATTTGATTTTTTTGTCTTTTTCATATAATAAGCCTAAAAAGGAATAAAAGAATGTTATGGTACAATGGATAGAACGAGTATCAAGAAATAGATGCACTAGTTCCTGGGATTGGAACGATCCTATGCTCAATGCAAGGTGGCAAAAACTGGTAAGCGATACTCAGAGGAATGTTCCATCCATGGGTAAAAGGGTGTCAAGTCGCGATAGCTAAGTGCATGCAATGGTTTAACTTGTACAGATAGACAAGGTCAAAATTTGGCTTAAACATTGAGTCCAAATGAAGCCGGCTAAAGGCCAGGATAAACAAGTAGCCAATATGCAATGCAGTAATACAACTCAACAACACCAGGGAGCCTCTAGGGTAATAGCCAGAAAAATGATAGTGAGGAAGAAGAAGAATGAAACTTCAACACATAAGTCATGGCGGGACTAAAGAGGACTCCCGAGCCTACATAAAACGCAGCATGGGCAACAAGTGATAGCGAGGAACTAACTAGGAAGCCCATGTAAAGGAAGGCTCTACCACCAAGTCATGATTAAATAATCAGCGAGTGAAATGGGTGTAATACTCATGACCTGATGGGATCGACGCTATGGCAAGTGATCAGAATGGAGGCTAGTATGCAAAATGCAATGGAAAGTGAATTCGCTAACCTATATGCCAGTGAAGATCATATACCTGCGATGACGGGTCAGCAGTCATGGATCAAAATCCGGAAAAAACCTCAAAAATCGTCAAAATGTACCTAAAAACATACCAAACTGGGCACTTCCAAGCATCCGGATTATGCAGCTTAAGACAGATTGAAAAAATAATCATAACAAATTTTTGCGAAAATTTTCAACTTTTTGGGCATAAATAGACAAATTACCTCATATTTGGCTCATTATTACATTGCTGATTTGGAAAAAAGTGCTCTGGAGAAAAAAGCTTCTTTCGTCAAAACAGGAGCAACCGACCATCGAATTCCACCGAATTTCTCAGGTTAGCTCTTAATTCATCCTTGCTATTCATTTTGTCCATTCATAAATTAAAATTTAGGAATTTTCACCATAGAATCTCTTGCTAAAAATCACGGGTTTGAGCATACGCGGGTTGGTAATGACCAAGTCGCGTATACACGCGACTGTGCACAAATAAATTCGCGTATGCGTAGCCCAATATGAAAAATGCGTAGCTAATGAATGGATTATTGAAATTTGACAGGATGACCATATCATGGAGAGAGCGCGAACACAGTGCAATAGACAATGAAGTCATGCAGAACCAAGCATCACTAAATATTCTTCGGAATTGTGGATTACTCAAGTTTTTTAAAATGCCAAATATGAAGAGAAATGTCTGGTTGCTCGAAATGTTTGTGAACTATTGGGAACCGGAAGAGGACTGATTTATGATAGATCAGATGCCTATATGCATTGAAGTGGAAGACATATATTTTATCACTGGACTCTCCCGGAGGGGGGAGCCAGTAGACTTGCATGGTAAGCCTTTGGGAGGGCTCACCGTGGAAGATTACGTCCACGTGTACTGCGTACAGGGTTCCAAGAAAGTTGGAACTCAAATTGCAATCAAAGATTTAAGGTATTTTCACATGAAAATCCTCCTTTTAACCATTGGCAGAGTGGCAGGATCTGCCTCCCTACACCAGGCGTCCAGGACGCAAATGAGCATAGCAGTGGAATGCTTAACTCATGTATATGATTGGTGCACAGCCCTATTGTTGAACATGAAGCAACAATTGACCTCTATCCGCCAAGCAAAGACAAAAAAATTTGGATATGGTACAATTTTGATGACATTCTTCTTTGAGAAGATTCCAGTACTAAGACCCAGAGTGATCTCTACCATCAGCAGCCCGAGAGACCCAAGAATTTCCCGTTGGGCAGACATGATGAAGAGATTGGGGGGAAGTGAAGTTCCCCGAACCACTTGGGATGATGAGTTCTTCCAATGGTGGAGAGAACAAATCATCACGGTAGACGACTATCCCTATGCCGGGATGGAATTTCGTGGTGATCCAGATCTTGTCCTTCCACCAAGTGCAGCATGGGGTACAGTCGGTAAGTTTACAATTTTTTTTTACTTATATAATTTTTTTGGATTTTTTCAATATGTATGAAAAAATGTGAAAAACAAACATGTTTTTGATTGGATTCAAATGACTTACAAAAATGATCATGAAACAGATATTGGACCAGTTCGACCTGAGGGATACCCACGACATAAGCGTCGTAGAGGCGAAGCGGATATAGTGGATCCAGACAGAACCCTCCAGGCTGTACAGAGGAACTTGGAGGGATTAACCCGCCAAGTAACTATGGCTGCAGTGGAAGATCTTCTTGAAGCCATCTAGAGACAGGTGGTAGGAGTACCCCGCGACTGGGTACGGTTATTCCGTCGTGTTGCCACTGTGATTGTGTTCTATAGGAACACAACTTCTGGGCAGGGACCTCAGTAGTAGATAGATATGATGTATCAGATGACTGTATATTTTTTGAGACTGAACATGATCGGGCATAAGCTCAAGTTTTTGTATGACCTATGGATCCAAATTTTTGTATAGTTTTGAACACTCTGATGATATATATACAACGATATTTGATGTGATGTGATAAATGCATCAAAATGTATGATGTTTTTGATTAAGTTTTATTGTATGGAATGATTAATGTGCCAATCAATTGCTTGATCAGCTAATGAGTCTGCCAACCAATTGTCAGCTCGAGGAATATGAATGAAAGTTAAAAATTGAAATGATCTTTGTAACAACGTACCCTCAAGAACAACCGGAGCAAAAACGGATCTCGAACCCGATAAGTATTGTTCAACTGTGACACCACCAGCTGAGAGTCCAAGAAAACTACCAATGAATCAACACCCAAAGATATTGCCTCCGAGAGTAGATAAACAACTACAGTGTATTCTACTATATTATTGGAAGCAGGACCAATGTAGACCCCTCCTGATACTAACAGCTGACCGGATGGATAATGAAGCGCCCAAGTCGCGGAAGCTAAGTTCCGGGTGTGTCTACTAGCACCATCGGGGAAACCAAAATGACTCATGACATCTGACACAACCTGCCAAAGCAGATCAAAAACATCACCATCCCATCAAAAATTGAAAAAAAAACCAGATATGTACAAATAAAAACTACTATATACAAAAGCAACATGCCAGGCCGAAGCCTAGGCATAATACTTTTTCAAGTAGAGCCCATTTTTTAGCTCCGACAACTCGTTCCCTTCAAAGTCAACCAAGGTATATGCTCATTTCTTAAGGACTTTTTTGACGATAAAGGGGCCATACCACATAGACTTAAACTTTCCTGCCCCCAGGGCATATTTTTCTTGGGCATAGACCAAAACAAGGTCACCTTCCGAAAAAACCCTAGGCTTGACTGCCTTATCATACTGAACTTTAACTCGGTTTTTATGCGCCTCATTCATCGTGGCGGCATCCCGACGCTGCTCATCGAGATGTTCCAGATGAAGGAGCCGATCTTCAAGACTAGAAGTGTCAGGAAGAAATTCAATAGCTAATTTAAGAGAAGGAATCTCACATTCAATCGGAAATACGGATTCCAACTCGTGCACTAGCTGAAACGGAGTAAAGCCAGTTGCAGTTTTCACTGACGTCCTGTATGCCCAAAGTGCGGGATATAGCATAATATGCCAGTTGAATTGAGCTTTATCAATTGTCCTATGAAGAATTGTCTTCAAGGATTTATTCATGGCTTCCACTTGCCCATTGGCTTGAGGATAATATGGAGATGAATGCTCCTGACGAAAACCCAATTTTAGAGCCAGCACAGCCATCATGCTATTTTGAAAATGACTACCATGATCAGTGACAATCTCTCTAGGAATACCAAAACAAGCAATAACTTGGTTGAAAAGTAAAAGAGCTGCAGTCTCACAATCATTCCCAAAATTAGGCATAGCCTCGACCCACTTCGTAAAGTAGTCTACTGCTACAATAATGTACTTGTGACCTTTAGTCGAAGGCGGGTTACAAGTAGTATAATCAATACCCCACTTTGTAAAGGGACCGACAGTAATGACTGGAAAAAGCAGAGCTGGATGAGCGTGCATTTTTCGAGTATAAACTTGACACGGATGACACTTTTTGACCGACTCCATACAATCTTTGAAAATTGAAGGCCAAAATTACCCATCACACAAGATATTTTGGGCTGTAGCAAGCCTAGATAAATGACCACCACAAGCTCCACTGTGGCAATCATTCAGCACAGCCTCAGCTTCTTTGAGAGTTAAGCAACGTCTCAGGATTGAATAAACCCCTCGATGGTATAAAGCATCACCAATAATCAAGTAATTCTTAGCCAAGTGACACAAATTACGATGCTCATCTTTCGAAAAAGTAGAGGGAAACTTCGCAGTCTAGAGATACACAATGATATCTCCATACCAAGGATCCTGTGGAGAGATAAGAAACAAATGTTCATCCAGGAAGGATTCATCATAGACAATCTCATCCCCACAGGGCAACTCGAAGATCAATTCCGCGAAAACCAATGATTTCTTGGACTTGGTAGACATAAACTCAAGATCAAATTCCTGCAAAATCACAATCCATCTATTGTATTTGCCCCCAATCACTCGCCAATTGAGGACAAACTGAAATGGATTGGCTGCTACCAAAACATAAGTTTTTCGTAGAATAATGTAATGCCGGAGTCGTTGCACAGCATGAACAGCTGCCAAAGCTAACTTTTCTATCGGAGTATACCGAAGTTCAGGTCCTACCAAACCTCGACTAAGATAGTAAATAACATGCTCTGCAAGAGCATCATCCTCCTGAACCAAAACCATACCAATAGTAGATTCTGCTGTTGCCAGATACAAAAGGAAATCCCTGCTATAATCACGTGGACTCAATAAAGGAGCAGAGGTCAATGCTTTTTTCAAAGCATCGAATGAGCGTTGAGCGAAGTCATCCCAAAGAAATGGAACTCCCTTCTTCAACAATCTCATAAATCCCTTGGTAACTTCAGCATAATTTACAATAAATCTCCAAAGAAAAGTAGACTTTCCTTGTATACTTTGAAGTTGACGAATAGAGGACGGGGGAGGCAACCGAAGTATTGCCTCAACCTTGAAGGGATCTATCCTAATCCCTTCTCTAGACACAATGAATCCCAATAACCGACCGGATGTAACCGCAAAAACGCACTTGTTCGGATTCAACCTAATCTTATAGAAACGAAACCGTTCAAATATTTGATGGAGGTGAGCAGGATGATCCATCCTCTTTCGAGAATGAGCAGCTAAATCATCCAAATACGCCTCGATAATCTTTTTGATGTCGTGGAAGGCATATGACATGGCCCGCTGAAACGTAGCCCCAACATTTTTTAGACCAAAAGGAATCTTCTTGTATGCAAAATTACCCCAGGGACAAATAAAGGCAGTCTTATGCTGATCTTCAGGACGGATAGTAATCTGATTATATTCAGAGAAATCGTCCATGAAGGAGAAAATCTCATCATTGGCACACTCGTCAATGATCTGATTGATAAATGGTGTGGGGTAATTATCTTTAGGACATGCTTTATTTAGGTCTCTGAAATCGATGCAAACTCGAATCGTTCCTTGCTTTTTATCTACCGGAACAGGGTTTGAAACCCATTCAGTCAAAGGAACAGGGAAAATGAATCCCGCCTTAAGCAGCTTCTCAACCTTAGCTTTGATAGCTGCTGCCTTCCTAGGATTGACCGGACGAAGTTTTTGCCTCACAGGCTTAGCGTTTTCGTAAGTCTTGATCTCATGCTGGACAATAGATGGATCTATACCAGACATTTCCTCATAAGACCAAGCGAATACATCCCTATACTCTTTAAAGATCTCGGTGTAAATCTGAATCTCTTCACGGGAACATTCAGCTCCGATGAAGACATTCTCAATGATATTGGGATCCCTGGAAATGTTCACCAGGATAGTAGGAGAAATCACAGCCATGTTCCCTTCAGCATAAACCTGTGTTGGTGCTAAAGGGTTCAAGACTGGGTGAACAGGACCAGGAGACGGAGGACTTGGAAAACTCGTTTCAACTTCGCTCAAATCAGGTAAAAAGTAAGACCGATGATGCAAATCATCCCACGGTCTATCTATACCAGTCATAGCTTCCAGGATGGCCTCTTCAGATGGAAGAGTGGTATCAAGGCAATCCTGGGCAGAAGAAGAACTAAGTGCCCAAGCCAGAGCCACATCTCCATCCAACTCTTCCGGTGAGAGAGGAGCTGGGATGGATTCTGCAGAGTCAACAATAGATTGATAAGCAATCTCAGCTGCAGACATTGGAAATGCCATTCCACCCACTTGACCTTCCGCTAATGTGGCGGTAGGGGAAGGTAAGGTCCAAGGGTCCGAAAAATAATGAGTTTTGAAGAACTCTCTTCGAAGAGGAGCCTTGGAGGATGAAATTGCATTAATATGAACCGTAGGAGGAGGAATATCGAAAGTACCCATCAAGGAAGAATACATTCCAACTCCTAAATTCTCAACAGGCGCCTTAGTATTATCCAACTTCGGAACAGATGAGTCAGTAGACGCATTCGGGTCTACAGGAGGACAGTCCAGTTGATCCACTGTAACAATCCTCCCTTCGTGGGGGAAACATACAATTTGAAATAATGAGGATGCAGTGGCATCCATCTCATAAATCCATTTTCTCCCCAACAGAAGGTTGTAGTCCAAGCTTGCGTCCACTACCTCAACCTCTATATTAACAGTTTTTCCCCCAACACAGATGGGCAAAGCTAGGACAATACCATGGGGTCTGTGAGAATGACCATCGAACGCAGTCAGAAGAGTGGTAGATGGAACAGCTTTGGGAGATCCAATTGTCTTCCAACATGTGAGAGACATCACGCATGTGGAAGCACCCTCATCAACAACCGTCCGAAAGATATTGCACTTCCGGTACGATGATTTAATATGAAAATCCATATGATGGGGGAGTCTCTTCTTAAAATTAGTCATATCAAATGTAATCAGAAGAGAATTTTTCGGATCAATAGCCCCAATGGCAGTGAGAAAAGCACTGCGTTGAGCTAGACAAGACTGGAGCACCTCTAACGCTGACATGGCACAAGGACTCTGTGCCAGATCTTCCACAATAGAGTAGTTCTGGGTAGCCCTAGCATTTGGATTAATCATCGACCGCTTGGTAGATGCTTTGGGAATTCGAGGTATAGGCTCAACAGTAGGCCTTGTAATGTGAAGCGGCTCAGTAGCATCAGGAGCATCCTTAGCTTTCGAAGACTCTTCTTCACCATAATCACGGGATCTCGTAGCGACATCCACGTGAGCACTCATCATGAATATGTTCGATGGAATTTCCCCTTCTTGGGTGCCCCCAGAGGAAGCCCCAGGATTTTGATTCGCGCCAAAAACTAGTTGTTGCCCTTGGGGAAAAGGGTTTGTTAACACAGCCTGGGAACTAGAAGAACCCTACTAAGCTAACAGGCGCTGCGCATCGTGAATTTTAGGGAAAAGGTGTGTGAGATGGTCTCCAGCACACAACTTGCATGGAAACTTCACTTTCTTTTTATCCTTTTGACCCTCACCAACATGCTCGTTGGTTTTATTGGCATTACCCTTCCCATTTGTGGAGCAATAAAAAGGGTCTTTTTAACTCCTAATTACCTTCACATTAATTATCAACCCAGGGACGACTTTTTATTTCAAGAGTGTACTCAGTCTGAGGCGGCTATTTACTCAAGAGTAATGTTTTGCAGTATAGTGCTTAAAATGCAAAAGTAAATGAAAGCTGTAAACAAAATCTAATTGGAACAGCAAGAAACTGAAATGTTCTAAACTAAATCATTCACTCAAACAACCATCAATCGAGGATACAGTAGCAATAACTCATTCCTCTGGATATTGATGCAATTGAAATCAAACCGGAACAAGAAATTTATTCATTCATTCAGAAATCAACAACAAAATACCTTGAAGCCTAAATCATTCATTCGGAAAAATAAGCAATGTATCAGTCAAGGGTTCGACAACAATAGCCCATCCCTTTGGAAACTGATGTAACCAAAAGTAATCAAGGAACAGATCATCAATCTGGGGACTAGACAGCAAATGCCAATGCCCACTACAGTTTCAGATCGTTCTGCACACCAAAGCAAAGATAATGCGAATAACAGGAAATGGAACAGCAGATAAGGAATGGAACAGTGACTAGGAAATTATAATAGTAGCTGAATTTAATAAGAAACAACCCTTTAGTCTACAAGAATAAATGCAATAATGATGTCCTACAGAAATTGGATAGCAATCCCCTATCTTTAAAGATGAATCGAACAACACGCAGAAATAGAACACCATTAACTAATAATGAAAATGAAACAACGATGGAAATTCAAATACAAATGCATAATAACTTAACACACGGCACACCTCAATAGCAATCTGAGTCTGATACCGCAAGTATTAATCCTGGTTAGAAAGGGTAACGATTACAATTCATAATGGAACCACAATGTCAATTGAATAGCAATCGTATGAAGTATAAACCATAGAAAAATACAGTAATACCAGCTTAAGAAGGTTACAGCTTGATTACTCTGCAATTAAACAGCAATAGCGTTATGTAGAGAACAACAATGTTACATTAACGATTTTAAAGGAATAACAATACGTTAGAATGCACATTACGACTTTCTTGTTGCAGAGAACGAAATATGAAATATAACAGAGCTATAATATAAGATAACGAAACACAACAGATTACTGATTCAAGCTGATAAGCAAAACCACGCATAAACCAAAGAGATAATATACAGTAGCAGCACAATCCACCAGAGGCTGGGCCCTTAGCCGCCAGCGGATGCTGCTGGGCTACTTCAGAATGAAAAGAATGAATGGCAACCAGATTTATATTAAAATATCAAAGCAGAGTTATAGTGGATTACAACAAGAAATCTCTCAATCTCTCAGCCATTATCCATTCTCTCTGCCATCCTCAATTCTGATTATCTAATTCATCCTCAATTCCATCATTCGAATCCATCCCAAATCATCCCCCTCTCTGATCTCTGTTCTGATTTAAATAAAGAGAGATCAGAGAGCAGTTACAATAAAGATAAGTACAACATGATTTCTATTACAAAATTGGATTGTTTCCAACCAATTGATAAACAAGAAGATATATTTCCATCCAGCTTTCAACAAGAGTAAGACGAATTTGGCTTTGCAGCTGAGATTTGGAGGACGGCCGCAACAACAAATCTGAGAAAATCGTGCTCAAATAACCCTGCGTTTCTCTCAGTACAAGCCGAATTTGGGCAAACCATTCTTTCATAAAGTTAATTGGGTTCGTTCTAGACAAAACCCATGTTCCGGATTTTCCAGATTCATCTTCATTTGCTCAGAATCTCAACCGCAAAACTGTCACTTCTTATTCCAGCGAATTTCTGAGTTGGCACTTTTAATGATCAAATCTTCAATCTGGAAATTATCTTGGAGGCTAAAAATGGTGAATAATGTTATAACCAATTTATTAAACTTTCATTGATAAAATCATGCATAATCATCAATTTATTATAAATAAAGGAGAATAAATAATATTCATTCATAAGAGCATAAATCATTATAAAATGGATTTAAATAATAAATTATAATAAATGACGTGATGAAGAATGGTAGAAATGGGTGGAATAAGAATTCACAAGTGATAATAATAATGGCATATTAACGGCCCAACATACCCCCACACTCAATATGTTGCATGTCCTCATGCAACGAAAACTGAATATATTGCATGTCCTCAAGCAACCCAAAGACAAAAACCCATGTGTTAACCAAGCAATAAAAAATATGTTCATCTCAGCTCATGAAATGGATAGAACAAATGAATTCTTCCTTAATTAATGAATATTCACTTTTAGTAATCTTGATGAAGGCATAACAATTTTTATATTGACATTCAACTATATGTATATATGAAGTTGCAACAAAATATGATATAAGTAACAGCAAACTTCATTAACCATTTTCTCAAAAACTACAAACCAGCTTTTGTTGAAATTTGGCAAGTAAATTTATAATATATGAATGCCTTTATGATCCAAAAATCAAACTGTTTTGATGCATGGATCATGATATATAAACAAAATGACTGTGGCTGAGAGTGCATTATTTCCGAAATTTTATGAACCAATATTTCTTGAAATTGTCTGGGTTTGTATTAATGATACGTCTGCATTTTCCAAAAATCACAAGAATTGAGTTCATAGTTTTAAAAATATTATGGAAATCAATTTCTGCACTGAAATTGTATGCCTTAAAGAAAGAAAATTGAAAACATCCATCATGCGTAGCAATTCCTCCCCCTCTCTGAAGAATGAGCATGCCCTCATGCAATGCTAGAAAACAAATAGAGGTGGTTGCTACCATCTATTGAAATCTATGCTTGGTGTAAAACAACATGGAATAATGGAGGGGTTGAGAATGAATAAGAATAACAATGGATGATAAAGAATATGGATGACATGGTCATAAGAAAGAAATGAATGAAAGGAACACTCCCCCATACTCGAAAATGATATGCTGCTGAAAAATAGGGAGTGGTATAGATGTGGACTGAAGGATGATAAATGATGCTCAAAATGGATTTTATGAAATTCTCCTAAATTCATAATAAATCAGAAAATTATGCGATTTTACCTCAAGTTTTACCTCCAAAAATGTGGAATGACATATATGGACTGGCAGTTGTTGAAGCTGATGTAGGCAGAGTTGGTGCTGAAAGTGATGCAAAAGGTGGAATCCAGGGAAGCACATCATGTCTGAAGAATTGTTCACGTTCGCGAGTTGCTCGAGCCTCTTCTGTTAGTTGCAATACTGTAGTCATGCTGTGAATAGAATTCTGCCCATACTTGTTGTTTTCCTGTAAACAAAGCACTATTTGGCATACAATGTTCTTGAATCCATAATGTTAGGTTTGAATAGCAACAGATAAGATGCATGCAAAACTTTCAATCAGAAAAACTTTTGTCAAATCAACAAGTTATGGCAGAGTGCAGTAATCATATCGCATGCAATCCCATAAGGCATACATTCCCCCCTCCAATTGGAAAAGGAATGCCATAACCATAAAGCGTATGAGAGGGGTTATGCTGACGGCAAGGCACGGGAATGAACAATATATCAGTAAATGAAGTAGAGTACACATATCAATGATAGGACAACGAGAGTTATGATTATAATGAGAGCAGAGTGTGTAAAGATAGTTATGAATAAGAGATAGGACGCTTTGGATTGATGATAGTTTATGCAAAACGAAAAAGGACAACAATATGCTAAAAAGATGCTGAACTAACAGCATTCTAGCTGAAAATGATGTGATTGATCTGAAAACAATTTCTTATGCATAAAGGTTCAAAACAGGGAAAAAAAAATTAAGGAAATAACTTCTCTGATAAAAAGAAAAAATAAGAAAAGGGTATTATAGTAATAATTGACGATAAGATATAACTTCAATACCATAAGCAGAGCCGCTGCTGCCAGCAGGCGTCCATAGCCTCGGCAGGGTTGCTTTTTAACCCATATGAGCCAGAATCCTCAATTTATAACTAGAGAGTTACATTGTTGTTCTACAGAAGAGATCAATGTGCTGGCGTGGTAACCAGATAACCACACTGCCATTCACTGGGATGTAGCAAAAGTGATCAGGCCGGCTCGTGATGAGACCTCCTGGTCCAAGGATAATTGGGCTATCCAATGGATCATAACCCTGGTGTGGTGGCCATAATGGGAATGTCACTTTGTTACAGCCTTATGAACATGGTAGGCTGGCTCGTAATGAGACCCCCTATCCTCCATCTGCGAACAAAATTTTGTTATTATTACACATTTTTATGATAAAAAGAGGGAGGCCCAGTACTCCTTAAGAGCAGGGATGGTGGAAGAAGTTGAACATGTCAATAGAAAAATATACCCATAATCTCATTTATTACAGACAGAGAAGATTATAATCCAGAAGGGTGGAACCAGCATGGTATTAAGATGATCAATCAATATCATGTTCAATAGAAAACAATGCAGTAAAGTAGTATATAAATAATTGTGTCCCTTTTGAAAATAATCTATCATCAAGGAGTTGTCCTGTTAAAGATCATAATGTGAATGATATTAGCTCGCTTCAATAGAATCCATAATTCTTGTCCTCATAAAAATAGTGTACTTCATGCCATGAAGGGGAATCAGTAAAATGTGGTTGAGATGAACTAAAAATAATTCCACAAGAGGAAGGAAGGGTTGCTCTTGAAAATACTCCCAAAGTGTTGCTCTTTTGAAGGAACAGCAAAAACACTCAAAAAGAGTGTTGTTCCTTGTAGGGAACAACAAAGGAAATGCACACAAAAAAGCAAAAATGCACACAAAAAAGCAAAAATACACACAAAAAAGTGTGAAAATGCAAATGTCGTTCCTTTGAAGAAAGGAACAGCAAAAAATAAAAGTTTCGTTCCTTTAGAAAAGGAATAGCAAAAACGCAAGTGTCGTTCCTTTGGAAAAGGAACAGCAAAAATCAAAAGTGTCGTTCCTTTGGAAAAGGAACAACAAAAACGAAAAGTGCAGAAGTGTTGTTCCATTCGAAAAGAAACAGCAAAACGTGAAAGTGCAGAAGTGTTGTTCCATTCGGAAAGGGACAGCAAAACGTGAAAGTGCAGAAGTGCTATTCCATTCGAAAAGGAACAACAAAACGTGAAAGTGCAGAAGTGTTGTTCCATTCAGAAAGGAACAACAAAATGGACAATCATAAAATGCAAACATGCAAAAAAACAAATTAGTTGTTCACGACATTGATGCTGAGGATGAGTTACACTTTGAATGAAGCAACACCTGAAACACAAAATATAAGAGAAATTAGAAAAGAAACAACATTTTAAAAAACAATATGTAAATTAAGTTACAACAGCTATGATATTATGTAAAAAAAATTATCTTTTTGAAAAATGTTTTGGCAGCAGTGACAAGACATGAATCTTTAAATTGAAATCAATTCTTCATTTCTTCTATTATGAATCCGTTGAGTAATGAATTGGATGAAATTCCTTTGTTTCGTTAAAAATTTTTCAAGAATCACTCGTCCATAAATTGACCTTCTTTATTTTCCCAGGACCTGCAAAAAAGCGAGTGTCTACCTGCAATAAAACATTAAATCATGGAGAAAGAGAGGTGCGCAGGCTCCCCTAATCCAAGAATTATGCAAAAAACAACAAGTAGTTACTCTATATAACAAATCCATTGAGAGAATAACAAAGTAAAATTTATTTGTCACCTGCGGGAGAGCAGTGGTCGACCATACTATCCAGCAGTGTTTTAATCACAACTTCTTTGTTTTTCATCGGAATTGAGTGATTCCAAAGCTAAATGAGATTTAATTCAAAGGTTTATCTCCAGTAGCAACAGGTTTTAGAAATTCAATGATATGATATGTCAATTTTAGTTAGAACAACCTGCATAACATAGTCATTTTCAATTACCCAGCTCAGATCAACAGTGAATGTTTTAAGCATAGGTTTTTCGTTTGATGTCGGATTCGAATAATTAAAATTGAAAATGAAAATAGATTCATTTATTTATTTCCAATAGAAACAGTTTTTGAAGACAAGTAGAATTGATAGGTCAAATACTGTAAGGAACAGCCGGAAAGACATAGTTTTAAGGGTGCTGATTTACGATAGACAGTCAGAAGTTTGATCATAAATTCCCCATACGATATCAAAAATGAGTGATTCCAATTGCATTGTAAACTAGATTCATAGGGGAATCTACCATAGAAACAGGTTTTAAAAATTCATTCATTTAGGCCTCCAAAAACTGACTGTCCCAACTCTGTTCCTGAGCTGCCCATTAAACATCCGGTCAATGTTTTGGTTCTAACTTTTTCATTTCAAATCCAAATTGACTGATTCAAATTGGGTTAGAAAGTAGAAATCAAGGGATACCTAGGGTAGAAATAGGTTTTAAAAATATTCATTTTTGGTCCCTCAAAACATGACTGTCCCGACTATTTTTCCAGAAAGTTCATCAAGCCCGCAAGCCAAAAAAATGATATTCAAGCATTTTTTCAAATTGGTGATAAAAAATGAATATAAGTGTTTATAGAATTTTTATTTGCAATATAATTCATCTACATACACAAATAAATTGAAATATTTATCACCGTTGTTGATTTCGATAGCGTGTTGCAACAAAAAAACAACTATTTTTACAAAAAAAACAAAATGCATTTATTTATGTCCTTAGTTTATTTTATTTTATTTTCTCCACTATCCTACTCTTCTTTCAGAATCGAATATATTTATGTATAAGAGTATTTCCAGTGGAACCATTTTAGAAATAAGGCCTCTAGTATGCACATACCCAAATTTGAAAAATACATGTTGATAAAAATTAGGGTATGAGAAGCCAACTTCCCTTGAAAAGATGGAGTCAAAAATTGTTGAAGTGTGGAGAAATGTTGCAAACAAGTGATGGAGTGAAACCAATCTTCAATATATCCTTTATTTTCTTGATTTCCCATCATATCATGAGGTTCTTGAGCTTTTAAAATGGTTTGTTGATGCAAACTAGAAGTAAGCTCATTTTCTTCCATAACTTCTACAATTTTTGAATTTGAAACATTCTGAATCTCCTTGTAAGTTTTCTCTAATGGCGCATGTGAGATAGAATGGGTGGGAAGGGTGGGTAAATTTGGCAGTTCAACACTGTAAGTATGTTGTACTGGTTTATTGCGGTGAGGGTGTGGAATTAGTTGAGCAGGAAATTCAAAAGTAAAAATGTTGGACAATTTCTTACCATAACAGAAGATGTCCTTCATGTGTTCCTTCAAAGCTCCTTCTTCCAATGTTCCTGTCAATTAGTTAGTGAAATGGGTGGTGCTTACATCACCACTTGAATGAAATCATGTAATTCATTTTTCAAAATTTCTATTTTTTCCCTAGTCATTCACACAAAAATTCAAACATCTATTTCTACCCAACAAAGCAACAACAAATCTGTTAGGAAAGCGGACAGTGGAGCAGGGCTTTTACATGCTCCGCACGTAGGTTCTTACATTCCGTTTTTAAGATCCAACTCTTCCCTAGCAGGCACTCATCAGATTCACATTACTCTTTAGAAATGGCTACACTCTCCCCGGCAACGACGCCAAAATGTGGAGCGATAAAAAGGTGTCTTTGTAACTCCTAATTACCTCACATTAATTGTCAACCCAGGGACGACTTTTTATTTCAAGAGTGTACTCAGTCTGAGGCGGCTATTTACTCAAGAGTAATGTTTTGCAGTATAGTGCTTAAAATGCAAAAGTAAATGAAAGCTGGAAACAAAATCCAATTGGAACAGCAAGAAACTGAAATTTTCTAAACTAAATCATTTACTCAAACAACCATCAATCGAGGATACAGTAGCCATAACTCATTCCTCTGGATATTGATGCAATTGAAATCAAACCGGAACAAGACAATCATTCATTCATTCGGAAATCAACAACAAAATACCTTGAAGCCTAAATCATTCATTCGGAAAAATAAGCAATGTATCAGTCAAGGGTTCGACAAAAATAGCCCATCCCTTTGGAAACTGATGTAACCAAAAGTAATCAAGGAACAGATCATCAATCTGGGGACTAGACAGCAAATGCCAATGCCCACTACAGTTTCAGATCATTCTGCACACCAAAGCAAAGATAATGCGAATAACAGGAAATGGAACAGCAGATAAGGAATGGAGCAGTGACTAGGAAATTATAATAGCAACTGAATTTAATAAGAAACAACCCCTTAGTCTACAAGAATAAATGCAATAATTATGTCCTACAGAAATCGGATAGAAATCTCCTATCTTTAAAGATGAATCGAACAACACGCAGAAATAGAACAGCATTAACTAATAATGAATATGAAACAACGATGGAAAGTCAAATACAAATGCATAATAACTTAACACATGGCACACCTCAATAGCAATCTGATCTTGGTAATCCACTTGTCAGTATTAGTTATAAATAATACGACTGTCTTTTAGAATGGAGCAGCAACGTTCATAAATTCAACAATCACAAGGAAATATAATTTCTACGATGAATTCAATAATACCAATGGTTAAATGTTACAACACAGACATTCCATAATTGAATAGCAACGGTATCCTGTAAAAACCATTTATATCAGCACTTAAAGAAACAGCAATGCGTTGCAAAATCGATATGATATTTATGTCTCAGAAAATGAGATTACGTGACAGAGCTGTGATGTAAAATAATAGAACATACCAGATTACCAAATAAAACTGATAAGAAAACCACACATAAAACAAAATAATATAATATACAGTAGCAGCAGCGTACTCCACCAGAGGCCGGGCCCTTAGCCGCCAGCGGATGCTGCTGGGCTACTTCGGAATGAAAAGAATGAACAACAACTCCCGAATCAGGTATTAATCATTAAAGTGTGAAATCATTACAACAGCAAATGCTTGAGAATTACATCATGCAACAATCCCTATCCTATCATGAATAATCCACCATCATTCTTCATCATTTTTCCATCTGAAATCATCCCCAAAATCCATCCCCATATCTGATCTCTGTTTTCATTTAAATAGAGAGAGATCAGAGAGAAGTCACAATAAAGATAAGTACATCATAATTTCTATTACAAAATTAGATTTTTTCCAACCAATTGATCAACAAGAAGATATATTTCCATCCAGCTTTCAACAAGAGCAAGACGAATTTGGCTTTGCAGCTGAGATTTGGAGGACGGTCGCAACAACAAATCTGAGAAAATCGTGCTCAAAGAACCCTGCGTTTCTCTCAGTACAAGCCGAATTTGGGCAAAACGTTCTTTGCTAAAGTTAATTGGGTCCGTTCTGGACAAAACCCATGTTCCGGATTTTCCAGATGCATCTTCATTTGCTCAGAATCTCAACCGCAAAACTGTCACTTCTTATTCCAGCGAATTTCTGAGTTGGCACTTTTAATGATCAAATCTTCAATCTGGAAATTATCTTGGAGGCTAAAAATGGTGAATAATGTTATAACCAATTTATTAAACTTTCATTGATAAAATCATGCATAATCATCAATTATTAGAAATAAAGGAGAATAAATAATATTCATTCATAAGAGCATAAATCATTATAAATTGGATTTAAATAGTAAATTATAATAAATGATGTGATGAAGAATGGTAGAAATGGGTGGAATAAGCATTCACAAGTGATAATAATAATGGCATATTAACGGCCCAACACCATTCTTGCCCTGTTTCTTATTATTTCGTCTCTTCTTCTTCCTTTCGGATTGTTGATTTCCTTTGGGATCATAAGCTTGGACAACATTTATGGACAACGATTGGGAAGGCGATGACTCAGCAGGCATAGCCTGACCAGAAGGAGCAGATTGCAAAGACAACTATTGCAATTGAGTAAGCAGGCTGGCTGCACCACTATTGATCGATCCAATCAGTCCATCACCATGAGGACCAGGCTTAGTTTTGGATAAATCTAATTTGGAGCGAGGAGCATTGGGCAGATATTTATGGAGGACCCCAGACTGAGAATATATCAGTTCCAACTGCTGGGCCCTAAAAATGGCCTGCTCCTCAGAAAATACCCTGGAGAGGGATACATCTTTCGAAATATCTGACTGCAGAGATTTCAGAAACCATTCCAACGGCAATTCTCCTGGAATATGAGCTTTAATAAGCCTCTTCCTTCTCCTCCATTCCTGAATATGGTCAGAAATGTGGGTTGCATCGTCCTGTTTAAAATTAGCTAGGAGTTTAGTCCTGGCATCATAACGGACTGGAAACTGGAAATGGTTTAGAAATGTAACAGCCAGTTCTCCAAATGTAGCAAAACTGCCCCCAGTTAGCTCAATATACCATTTGGCAGCGTTTCCAGTTAGGGTGCGTTGAAACAATCTCAACCTAATCGAATCATCGATTAGGGAATTCGAAGAACACCATAAATGGAAGGTGTTGATGTGATCAACTGGATCCTTGCCATTCTTGCCTTCAAACTTTGGAATGTCTGAAGGAAGTTTGGTGGGAACCGGAGGCCACCCCGGACTATAACGGATCGGATCTTTAGTCAATTTCGACAGATCTAGCAAGTTTAACGTTGCCAGAAAAGGTAAACGAGGCGGAGCCTGAGGATTCCATCCTTGATAGGATGAATTCCCAACATTCTGAAAAGAATACCCTGGATTTGATGAGGCACCAAGTTGCTAGAAAGAACTCGTAGAAAAAGGAGAAGAACCTCCTCCCAACGCAGAGTTACCAAAGCCTAGACCAGTTCCCCCCACTAAAGTATGAAATGAAGAGGAAATCCCTTGATAGGGGTTCCAGGCATTAGAAAGAGGGGAAAAGGTCTAATAAGCACTTGACGAAGGGAAATAAGCATTCCCTTGGTGACCAGCGTAAAACTGATTCCCTGCCCCCGCTGTTGTGAATACAGGGTTCCAACCTGTAAAAGTAGTCGAATTCTGACCTCTAGACCAAGGGTTGAAACTCTGGGTCTGAGAATTAAACGGAAAGGACCCTAAAGAAGGATTGGAACTAGGAATGTGCCCAATTCCAAAGGGGAACCCCTGAAAAGAAGCTGATCCACTAGCCATGGAAGACATGGGTGTAGATCCAGCTGCAACAGTGGAAAAGGAAAAAGAAGGAATCCCACTAGTGGGAATTCCAAAACTGAAGGGACCAGATTGAGAAGCATGAGCTTGGGTGAAACCAGAGCCAAACACAGCAGCACTAGAATCAATCGAAGATATAGCAATAGTGCCCCCTCCTTCAACAGAAGCAGGAGTCTAAATGCCTGCAGCACTCACAGCAGAAGCCGCGTTCCCAGTCGTGGCCATCGAAAGGTATGTATAATACGGAGGATCTTCCGGTCTCTCTGACTCAGGTCCGATGTATTCAACAACGAGCAGATAATCAGGAGGAAGAGGAGATGGAAGTGACACAGAGGGTTCAGGTACTTCCTCTATTTGAACTTCTTCTTCCTGCGGAAATAAAACTCGCGAGGTGAGCAAAGTGCTTCTCTCGGAACCAACACCAGAATCAGTTACGAAACCTTCAAACCCTTGTGGAGGATCTCTCTCCACTACGTCAGACGTCACAGGGTGATACTCACCTGCTAAAATACTCCTACGCCTTCTTAAAGAAGGCTCTGAACTCTCAGGAGATAACCCTCGGATTCTCCTCGATCGACGAGGCGCTTGATCAGCCACTTTAACAAATTTTAATTAGACTCAAAAAATATAAAGCTAGGCAAGCTAGGAGTAAAGAGCACTCACTACAAAAAGAAATCCCTAAGATACAATCAAGCAAATAGCCTTCAGGTATTTCCGCTCTAGGTGATTAGGACCGGACACCAAAATACAAGAAAGCGAAATATAGGACCTCCCGAAAGTAGTCTGGGATAATTACGGCCCAGGCCTACTAGCGAAGGTAACAGAAACAGTTACGTTGACCTCCTAATGACAGCTGTTACACCATTTTTTGGTCATCTAACTCTTCATCATTAGATGGACCCAAGTACACCATGTAAGACCAGTTTTACCCCAAGTAAAACTGCTTTCACTATGTTAATTAGGAAACCCCAAAAGGAATAATTAATTAAACCATAATTTAATTATTATTCCCAGTCATGTTTAACCCAAAAACAAAGAAATTAATGAGATAAACCCATAGTTATCTTATTATTTTCTAGGAATAATTATTTAAATAATATTCCTTGTTAAATATGACCAAATCAATCACTATTAATCAAATAAATCATTATTTATTTGATTATATCCCAACCACTTCCTTAAAAAGATAAATAAATCATTTATTTATTTATTTTTCACTAATCAAGGGATTTGACCCAAGTCAAACACCCTTTCCCTCCAACAAATAATAATAAAATATTCATAGAGGTGGATCTAGATGTGATTAACATTATTTTAATCATGCACCAAGATCTAGAAAGACCCAATATTTTGTTATAAATAGGAGGGTTTTCCCCATCATTCTTCACCTTTTGTTGCATATTAGATCACTCTCGATCTATACACTTGGTCTCATTTCTGCCATTTTGCTCCCATTGAGCTCTACCTTCTACATTGGGTTTTTCTACATCTACAAGAGAGAGAAAGCTTAGATCTGAAGTGCTGAGGACTAAAAAGAACCCATCCCATTGAGGAGATCTGGATACACCTTCTTGTTTCCTCCCAGGTGCCCTGTAATATAAAAATTCATTCAAAAATCGTGTTCTTGTCTTGTCTGTTGGATGCATGGAGCAAACTCTTTACTTTACTGTTTAATGTCTTTCCATTTATAGATCTGTTTGTTGCAGCACTTTAACTACTAATTGCAGATCTGAAGATGTTTTGCAGCCATTATTGTTGTTAGGGCTATTAGTTATGCGTAGCTAAAGTGGTTCTTTTTCGTACGCTTCGACGAAGAATTCATACTAACAAATGGCGACTCCACACGAGTTTTAAATTACGACCGCTGTCGTTTTTCATATTCCTGCATATCCAGCTACTTCAGGCCCTAGGGCTTCTTTTCAGCTGCTTAGTTTTCCTCTTTTTATGTCATTTTTCTCACATAAAACCCTAAAACTTAAAATTTCTAACTTCCGTGTGTTTCTCTCGTCCTATCATACAGGGGAAGACACTACCAGAATCGAGACGGCAACTTTTCGTAAAATCTGGAAACAACCGAACGGGGGGTCGCATCTTGGCCCAAAAACCCGCGACCCGGACGCACCTGGGGCCCGTTTCCTGCGACCTCAACTCGGCAAGGTCGAACCCGCGACCCGCTCTTTTCGAGCATTTTTCCGAAATTTTTCTCGGGGTTCCGTCAGCCTTCGGCTGCAGGTTTTCCAAACATCTCATCCCGCGACCAAGATCTGATCTGTTTTTACTCATCTAAGTGGGAACCCAGCCCCTTAGGGTTTTAGTACCCTCCACTTTTTGTGGAAGAGTTTCAGCTGTTTCAGCCGTCGGTTTCAGAGCTTCAGCCCCCTCTTTTTCCAGATCTGTGACCTCACTTCCAGATCCATCGAAATCAGCCTCTTTTCCTTTCAAATCACCTCTTGTCGTTTTGTTTGGACTTCTTCTAGAGGCCTCTGCCTTGCCCCCCCCCCCGGGTTTTTTGCTGATTTCCCTTTTTCCAGCCACCTTGCCTCTGTCTCTTGGCTGTGATCTGCACCCCTTGTCTGCAGCTTTATCCTCCAGATCTCTGTCCCCTTTGACCCTAGATCTGTCGAGCTTCCTTTGTGTGTGTTTCCATAGTTTTTCCCTTTCTTTTCAACATAGTTGTGAGAGACCCACCTTCTTGGTTTAGATAGATGCATACGTAGCTGTTATTTTTCTGTTATTTCAGCATTTTATTCTGTTCTCTGTAGGTTTATTTTCAGCTACGTCGCACACTTTTTCTTGCTCTCAAACAACGGAAAGGGTTTAAAAATTAAAATTAACGCACGCCACACACCGACCCTAAGTGAAGAAGCGCCTGGTTTCCACCGCCTGGCAAAGACTCTAAAATCAATTGTCACTGCACCTTTTCTGCCCTTGACCTTCTTGATTTTGTCCCTTTCTGCCCTTGTCGGTTTCCTTCTTCCTGTCATCATTGCGCCCCCAAGGCGCCTTTCCCGGAGACTTCTTGGCCTTCACCCTCAGTTTCCGGTCGATCGACCTGCTCCGTCCCACCATCGTCGAGCCAGTCCTTCTCTGATTCTTTGGGTTCTCCTTTTCCTTCTGGTTCTCCCCCCTGTCACCTCCACTATGTCTGGTCCAGGGCCTAACACTAGCGGGAATCCCGGCCCTAATGCCGGGACTACTACTAGCAGAACCACCACAGGAATTACCTCGGCTTCACCCGTGCTCCCCTTCTTGGCAGGCCTCAGCCTCCCCGATTTGGACCGGTTGATAAACGACCCTATACATCATGACGCTAGTTGGCCCGCTATGCCGACAAAGCTCCCTTCCGACATCCCAAAGTTTGAAGGTCGTGCTGGAGAAGATCCTTCAAATCATGTTCGATCTTTCCCCATGTGGTGTTCATCTACCTCCATTATCGATGACTCTGTTCGTCTTAGACTGTTCCAACGCACGCTTACAGGCGAAGCTTCTAAGTGGTATGTTGACCAGCCCACTTCCTCCCATACCACCTTTGCAACTCTTGCCCGGGCCTTTTTATCTTACTTCCAACTTCCCCTTCGTTATGACACTGGTATCGAACTCTTGACTTCCTTCAAGCAAACCTCTTCGACCCGCCTTTCTACCCATGTCCAGGAATGGCGAAGACGACGGAGCTTATGCCAATCTCCTCCCTTCAAAGACCGTGTCTACATGGACTGGTTCCTTAGATCTCTTTTGTCCCCTATCAGGAAAGATGTCGCATCCCATTTTCCTCAAACCGAAGAAGATGCCCTCCAAATGGCGTTAAAGTATGACCTGATCTACGCTCAGACAGGTTATGATCCTACTGTCCTACCTGATCTTCCCACACCCAATGATGCCCATACACCGGGGGCACCTCATGCCGCCAACAGTATCATTGGACCCATCTCTCCTCCATCCGCTCAACCTCACATGAGCTATGGTTTTCCTGGGGGAGGGGGCACCACTTCCTGCACTTCTCCCCCTCCCGATCGCATGCATCCAGGATACGGCATGCCTCATCCTTTTGCCCAACCTCCTGTTTACCTCAATGTTACCCAACCTAACCATTACCCTTATCCACAACCTGGCACGCCAACTCCTCCAGCATATGCACTTTCGCCTCCCTTGCCTTCTCAACCCCTGCAACAGCGCTCCCCGCCCCCTCAAGCGCAGGTGGATGCACAACAGGGATTCATGGCTACCAAACCACCTGACGGACAGGTGGCCACTCCACCTTCCCCTTCTGGTTCCTCCAATTACCAGATCCTCATGATGAACTCTGATCCGCCTCTAACCGTCGACCTTAACCTGCAAACTCGGTCTCGCCAGTACCCCAAGCCTCCTGCTCAGTTTGCTCCCGAGCCCCCCTCTTCAGGTTCTGCAGAGCCTCTTTCGACATCCAACGGCCCCTTACACATCCCTCAACCCAAAGTTGAGGTTCATCCAAAGATTCCAAAGGGACCATTACGCCGAAATGCTGCTTCCGGTCGAGCCGCTCCGTCGTATAGCATAGTAGATGATTTGGCACAGTCCCCTGCTGCCATTTCCACACTGGAACTCCTCCAGTCATGCCCTTCCCAAAAGAAGGCTCTACTATCTGCCGTGGGCGCTGTAGATCCTGCTGACGACTAGATGATTGTTTTCGACGCCACTCAATCGGACCACCCTCCCCTCCCTCCTTCCGTCGCCTTCCAAATCTCAGTCAAAATACGAAACGCCATCGTTTCCTGGTGTATCATTGACGAGGGGGCATCCACCTGCGTGATGTCCGCTTCGGTTTGGAAGCAACTCGGATCCCCTGAGCTGGCCCCTTCCACGATCACCCTTAGAGCGTGGGACGGTCATGCCTCCCAGCCCATTGGCTTGTTCCGTAATTGCCCTATCACACTCGCCGGTAAGACTGTTTGCGTTGACGTCGAAGTCATTGACGCCCCACTAGACTACAACATTCTTTTGGGGCGAAGCTACACCTATGCCATGTCTGCTGTCCCATCCGCGGTCTTTCGCAAGATGTCTTTCCCCCATAATGGGAAGATAGTCACCATTGACCAGTTGACATATCATGAGCCAAAATCTCAGACCTCACCTGAGACGAACATCTCTTCTGTAGCCAACATGCAAACCGTCGACTCCTTGACCAGTGTCTCCCCCGGCGTTTACAAGGATTCCTCCCTGCTTGGAACTTTTCCTAGTCTCCCCCCTCCTCCTATCTCTGACCCCAGCTCATCGAATGTTTGCATGATGCAATCGTCTCGGGCTGCTCTCAAGCAACCTGCTTCGGCTAGTCAGCAACCTTGCCCTTCGCAACCTGCTCTTAGCCCTTCACCTGCAGTTGGTAGTCATGAGCCCCTTTATCCCCCTGGCACGGTTCCTCCAGGCCTTAGCCATTTAGGAGCCATCCCACCTGGCCATGCCCCCTCTGGTCAGATACCGTTCCTAGCTCCCCCACCAGGAGTGTCCACGGTACCAGTCATGGCCACCCTCTCTCTTCCTAACTTGACACTTGGGATTCCCATTTGGTACCTTGATCCTCCAGCCCCCACCTTGCCTGGTCAACCCAAACCTTATATCGCTTTGACCCCGGTTCCACCGGTCCCCATGGCTTCTCCCGTTGCATCAGTGCCTCAGTCACTTCAACAGGAACCACCTCCTGTTGCGACCGCTTCGGGTAAGAAGGGCAAAGCTCGCAAGGGGGCATCAAAGGACAAGGCTGCCCTGACAAACCCTGCTCCTCCTCAGCCTCCAAAGCATACCATCCAGGGTGCTTTGTGTGATGTTGTCGGTCACGCCTCCCATACCTGTCCTGAATTACTTCCTCTAAAGCCCATGGTTAATGTCACGTTCCCTGAGTCCGCGGTCCCAGAAGCCTCTGTTCCTTCCACAACCGCGGCCAAGAAACCCAAGACTATTCACACCAACCACCCCTGTGCTTTGTGTGATCTCCATGGCCATCACACCCATATTTGTCTCCGCCTCGAGGACTTCCGCACCTCTATTGCCGCGGTCCACCAATTCGAGGCCAAGCGCACTGAGTTCACCTCTCCCATATTTGCGCATTCTGCTTCAGCAGAACTACCAGATATGACTGCTCCCATTGACATTCCCCCTCCTGATGTCGAGATGACGGAGCCTTCGTCCCACATTTTCTACCTATCATCATCCATGAGACCCTCGGGGACCATTCCATCTGAATCCTCCCCTGTTGTTTCGCTTGACCTTTCTTCAGCGACCATCTTGGGCTCAACATCGGTAGATCCTTTATCTACTTACTCTTCGGTCACCCCTTGTGACGATGCGCATGTGAACCTCTCTTCTCATGATGATGATTCAGGTCACTTCACCACGTCAGGTGGTATTTCTTCCACCAGTCACCCCATCGTCTATCGAGATGACGACATTATGGAAACAATCCGCACCCCTGACGTTATCTATTCCCCCTTACATCGAACCCAGGCGTTCACACCACATCCACCTTGTGGCCATTACATTAAAACCCCATGTTTGGGTAAGGGGGCACCCACATTTGAGAGACCAAGAGAAGCCATTCTCCACCACTCTCCTAGTGTATCTGGTCGTGTTGACTTTAGACCCAGTATTCTTCCACATTTAGAAGAACCTCTAGAGTCCCATATCACTTCAGATCACTCTCGGGACGATACCCCTTATCGTTCCCTCATCTTACATCAGCAACCTAGTCTCTTAGACATTATTATTGACCAACCCATAGCTTTTCTACGAGAGCATCAGTTCATTATCTCCAAATCCTCCTTTTGGGATAGTGACACCAGGTATGCCAATTCGGAAACTTAAAGTCCATTTGATCCCTATATGCAGTACCAAAAGAGATTGGTAACACTCCATTTCCTTTCTCAAACTGCATAACCATAACCAGAACAAATAGCACACCACATCATTAAAATGTGGTTAGATTCCCCTTTTTATAAATACATTTTGGCATGCCCACAGCATGTCACACAAACTCAAAAAATGGGGGCACCACCTGCCCCTACATACATCACTGGGGGCACCATACGCCCCCCCATACATATACTTACGACATACCCATAGCATGTTCCAAAAACTGGGGGCACCATACGCCCCCCCATACATATACATCCGACACGCCCATAGCATGTTACAAACAACATCCAAAAACTGGGGGCACCATATGCCCCCCCATACATTCTGGGGGGCACCACTTGCCCCTACACACATCCGAGAGGGCACCATATGCCCCTATATCTGGCCAATACACGACGAACGCCCTGATCCGCCTGGATCTCTGTCCGAAGTGTTCCCAGATCCCTCTCTCTCCAGCTGACCCGCAACTCTGCCATACCTGCACAACCACATTCTTTTTGTCAGGGTACAGATCGGGAAAACCATAACCACACACCACAACCCAACTCCCAGCCATCAAACAGCACCAAGCCCTCCTCGTCTCCCAGGTCGCAGTTTTCTGCCATTTTCTGGACCAGGTCGCACTTTTTGCCCCCAAACCTGCGTCCTGGGTCGTAATTTTTGCCCCAAAAAGTGCGACCCGGCCATAGCGATGAAGGAGGGGCTGTTTCTGGGGGTTTTGGGCCCTAAACTGCAAATGTCATCCAACAACATGCAAGAGCAAGGTTAGGCCTCGTACCTCCAACTGACAGATCTCGCTTCCAACGGTCGGTTTGTCTGCTACGTTCGTCGCAAGATTTAGGGCCTTCTCTCCACATTCACCACAGCAACAATAGCAAATGAATGATTTTGGAGGGAAAACTGCCTCATTCAAGAGAACCCATGTTTCTCCTTTCGACTGCTGCAACCACACCGTAGCCCCGTTCGACGAACCGTCAGCACCGCTGGACAGATCTCACCGAGCTCTCAAATGGGTTTTAGTTAGTTTTTGGTGATTTAATACTTCACCCGGACACATTTTTTCCACGAAGGGTCACTTCACCGCTCCTTAAAATCGAATTTCCTCACTTACGACACTTGTACTTGGGGCACCATATCGCCCCCTTACTTGTCCATGTTCGTGTTGATTTTCGTCATGAGTGCCCACCTCGTACTCATGCTTCCTGGGTCCCCCATTGGGGCCTTTACTGTGTGGCAGCACTATCATGTCGCCCTTGTTTAGAGCATCTGAGTTGAGTCATCATTGCATTCATGGAGTCTATCCTGCAGCCTTTTACACCCTACTATAGCCCTCCATTCTTTTTGCTTGGTTCCTCTCTTGTGTCGCATATCATGACCTCCAGCCCCACTGTCCCCTATCCTTTCGATATTGTGCCAGTCGCTGCCATGTCATTCATGCCCTTTATGCTCTAACAAGGGAAGTCGTCCATTCGCCACTCCATCCTTCCCATTTCCATCATCATCATTAGTGTCAGTCTGTCCGTCGCTCTATTGTTCTTCTCTCGTGCCTTAGTTGAGGATCTCTCATTGCCTCACCTACGGCGGACCTCCTTCTGTCGACATCAGCACATTTATTCCAGAAGCAAGGTCTAGAGGGCGGTATACCTTGGTTCCAGCTTCCACTTTTGTTCGGTGCCTCGGATCAGGCAGGGGGATCTCTCACTTCCCTTTGACTTGATTGCTTCTCCAGCTCCTTTCAGCATGATCGAGATTCGTATACCGGACAGTCCAGTGACCCAGCAGCAGCTCTTGATGATTCCCGGGCGTGTGTGAGATGTCTCAGCCCTCATGAGGGGGTGGCCCTGCAGGTAGCCCCCCACATGCCCGGATGACCTCTTCATTGCAGCCTTTGATGCCGCTCCAGATTTTGATGATGTTGGCCTTGGCCACTTGCAGCACCTCTATGATTTGCATGTACCAGTCAGATTTTGTGAGCCCTTCCCCATTTACAGGGGGCATTTGGGTTGTATTTATCTCATGTACTCAGATGATATTGTACTAGTCCTGGCTGTTATCCCAGGCACAACATGTATGTGAGACTCTTCATTGTATTTTTATCTGGCCCTTGATTATGCCAGCTGTACTCTATGGTTCGGCCCCTTATTTACTGGACACACTATTCTTTGTACTTTGTCACGGCGGGCATAGGTATGCCTCCCCCGCCGCCTTCAGCACAGGTACCCTCTCATAACAGAGACTTGTTGCACCTGCGAGTCTCGTCTCCTCAGGGTCTAGTCCTTCAGCACACTATCTACCTCATATTTCTCTCTCTGACATACCCTTTGTTGTCTAGTGATTGTTTTCTTACAACGTACTTTGGTCATACGATTTGCTCCTGACACTCGCACGCTGGGGGGCAATCTGTTACACCATTTTTTGGTCATCTAACTCTTCATCATGAGATGGACCCAAGTACACCATGTAAGACCAGCTTTACCCCAAGTAAAACTGCTTTCACTATGTTAATTAGGAAACCCCAAAAGGAATAATTAATTAAACCATAATTTAATTATTATTCCCAGTCATGTTTAACCCAAAAACAAAGAAATTAATGAGAGAAACCCATAGTTATCTTATTATTTTCTAGAAATAATTATTCAAATAATATTCCTTGTTAAATATGACCAAATCAACCACCATTAATCAAATAAATCATTATTTATTTGATTATATCCCAACCACTTCCTTAAAAAGATAAATAAATCATTTATTTATTTATTTTTCACTAATCAAGGGATTTGACCCAAGTCAAACACCCTTTTCCTCCAACAAATAATAATAAAATATTCCATAGAGGTGGATCTAGATGTGATTAACATTATTTTAATCATGCACCAAGATCTAGAAGGACCCAATATTTTGTTATAAATAGGAGGGTTTTCCCCCATCATTCTTCACCTTTTGTTGCATACTAGATCACTCTGGATCTATACACTCGGTCTCATTTTCTGCCATTGTTGCTCCCATTGAGCTCTACCTTCTACATTGGGTTTTTCTACATCTACAAGAGAGAGAAAGCTTAGATCTGAAGTGCTGAGGACTACAAAGAACCCATCCCATTGAGGAGATCTGGATACACCTTCTTGTTTCCTCCCAGGTGCCCGGTAATATAAAAATTCATTCAAAAAATCGTGTTCTTGTCTTGTCTGTTGGATGCATGGAGCAAACTCTTTACTTCACTGCTTAATATCTTTCCATTTATAGATCTGTTTGTTGCAGCACTTTAACTACTAATTGCAGATCTGAAGATGTTTTGCAGCCATTATTGTTGTTAGGGCTATTAGTTATGCGTAGCTAAAGTGGTTCTTTTTCATACGCTTCGACGAAGAATTCATACTAACAACAGCCTTTGCCGGCACAAGTACCCAAGCTTCGCAAGGGCACCCCCCAGAAGTACTGCTAAAAGTGATACGACGTTTGTCTCAGGTACCATGGGTATTCCCCCCCCCGCAGTCACCTGTGTGGAACCTAGGAGTGGAAACTATGGGCACCAATCCGTGTCAGAAGCCGGGCGGAACGGTCTTGAGGTCAGATTCAGCTAATCGGAGAGGGGGTATCCCTCTTCTCAGCCTTCACTTCCCCTCGCGCTTGACTCTCTGGAGGAGAGCTTTCCCGATCCACCTAACGGAGTTGGATTTCGCTCAATTAATCAACTTCTATGTTTTGTTTGAGCGGCCTTGGAGAGTTAACTCTCCACTCACCTAATCCAAGGCCCTACAACCTAGCTAGTTGGTGTATGACACTTAAAAAACTTGCTAGTTGCTTTTAAATTATATTGCTTATTTTAATTGGTCGTTATGTTAAGTCAAAGGGATACGGAAATGAAACTTGTGGTGTTTTGACACAGAAAAGAAATTAATAAAAACCAAACTACATGCAAATGCAGTTATTTTCTTTCGATGAAAATCAACTTCTACACAGGTTCTACGAGATTAAAAATTTTATTTTTCTTTTCAGATAACAAACTCCACACTCACAAAAACTATGAAAATGACTAAATGCTTAAGTGCACCTGATGCAAATCACTAAGAGCATGTGAATTCTAAGATGAAAAATCTACTAAAGCAGAGAGAAATTTCCCAAATATCCTTTAGTTTTATCTCTTTTTGGTTGTCCAGAAAGCTAGTTCCCAAAATCAGAAACTCTTAATATAAAGGCACCAAAAACGCTTGAAACAAGAGGAAGAAACCAATGACAATTCCTTTCGAAAACCAAGTCAAAAACCAAAGGCAAGAAACCTCAACAAAGCTTCAATAGATATAACAAAACGAAAACAAAAATGCAAAACAAAAGCAAATGACAAAACAAAATGTTTTTTTTTGAGCTTTTGAGTTTTATAAAAAGGAAGAGCTCGAAAAGACCAAGAAAAACTATCAAATTCCAAGCCAAACAACTCTGAATTTCAAGCAAAAACCTCAAAAATGCTCTAAACCTTATAGGGCTAGCTAGTAGCAAGATTTATATGAGCAAAAGAAGACAAGAAACTCAAACACTCAGCCTAGAAGAATAGTACAACCTTGTAGCAAACAAAAACTTCAAAGAACCTAGAAAGACTCTTCAAAAATTGCAACAAGAGCTAGTCAACTGAACTCAAGAAAACCAACCAAGAAATGGGCAAAAATCAAAATGCAAAGCAAGACACAAAGGTAGGAAAGAGTAAATGATCAAAAGCTCTATGTTCTGATGAAGCAGAACAACCAAGAATCCCCAGGAAGAGATCTTGGTACTCAAACCAGAAATGCCAGCACAAGAAACAAGATTTGCCAAAAAAGCTAGTTTTCAACCAGACCAGAGAGAGAAAATACCAAAGACCACTTTCTACACAATCCAGAGGATACAAAGACACTGTAGAAATAGGTCTCCACAGGCAGATAGGGCTAAAAAGCCTAAAAACCTAAAATTTCAAAATTGACCCAAGTATACGCGACTTGACAGTTTAGTAACAAGCGTGCATACGCGACTGTGCTAAAGGAAACCCGCGTATATGCGACTACCTTTAACAAAAACTGCGTGTATACGCGTCTGTGTGCAGACAAACCCGCGTATACAAAGGTAAATAATGAAAAATAAAAAATATCAAGCCTGGATAAGAAACCAAGACTTCAGTCTGACTGAGAAAGAGTTAACTGGACTGGAAATAAAAGTTAAAATTGTTGGAAACCTATCAAACAACTGAAACCACCCAACAGGGGAATCACAAGAATGTGGTCCCCAGTGGAGTCGCCAGTTCTGTTTTGGGGAAAATCACCCTAGAGGTTTTTTGGGTCTAAACCTCCACAGAGTAGGGCATGTTATTCAGAAGGACTCACACACAACCATACTTGAATGCAAAAGACTAGTTAACAACGATAGCAGAACTCACCCGAAGTCCTACGTTCGATGTAGATCCCACGGGGTCCAAACCCCCAGCAACTCTCTTTCCGCCTTCAACCTAGAAAACAAGAAAGAACGTGCACGGAAACCTAGTTGTACAGCATATACTTCTCCTAAACGTTAGTGCAATCCATGTGAAATATTATATAAACCATAATAAGTGCTTAAATAATAATCTTTTCACGCATATAAATAAACATTAACGCACGAGTTCAGGAACAAGATGGTTCTTCATTATCACGAACAGAATGTACAGTAGTAAAAGTGGAGAGATCACCTGAATCCTTCCACGATCTTCGATCAGACCATCATCCGGATTTGTCCCGCCCTTGCCTCGCTAATATTTTTCCAAGACTTGTGCACTCGAGATGGCATATAACTGGATGAACATCTCCAGGAAACAAGGGTTTCCTGTATAAATTTGGGAAAGTGCAAGAGGCACGGGGAATCAGACTTGAACTGGGATTCCAACAGAGTATAATGTCTATAAAATTTCTCTCTCCCTTAGGCCATGCACATGAGGGCTTTTATACTCCCTCAAAGTAGTTTCAATCAGTTGGAAACAGTTGGCCACGTGCTGGGGTGGTTGAACTACCAGAGTAACCATCAACCCAGTCTGAAAATATGGATTTTTTATATATTTTTAATGATTTTAATGGCATACACGGAAAAGTACATGTGGACTCGCATATACACGCGGAAAAGTCTGGGCATATCCGCGTATGGGGATTTTAACACTGTTTTTTAGTGAATTTTGTTCAAGTCTATATGAATGGGTGCCCAAAGCCATAAAAGCTATCATGAATCATATGAAGGTGAAAAATGATGCTATAACACCAATTGAAAAAGAAGTAAAGAAACTTTTTCAAGCTAAAATCATAGTTCCACTCAGATATCCAGATTTGGTTTCCAATCTAGTACGAGTCAAGAAGAAAAATGGAGAGATAAGATTGTGTGTGGATTTCATAAATTTGAATAGAGATTCCATGAAGGATAATTATCCTTTGCTGAAGATGGATTTTGTTCTGTAGAAAGTGACTGGATCTTACAGGTTGTCCATGTTTGATGTTTTTTCTAGATTTAATCAGGTAGCTGTGGAGGAGGAAGATCAAAAGAAAACTGCTTTACCACACCTTGGGGAACTTTCATGTATGCCAAGATGCCATTCGGCCTCATGAATTCAGGAGCTACTTGCCAGAGGCCAATCGATATTTCCTTTGTGGGTGAAAAATTTGTAGTCATTTATCTTGATGATGTTACTATTTTTTCAGGTTCTAATGATGAGCACTTAGAACACTTGCAGAAATATTTCTTGAAATGCAGAAAATTTGAGTTATCATTGAACCCCAAGAAATCCTTGTTTGCTCTAGAGGAAGGTAAGTTGATAGGTCATATAGTTTCAAATCAAGGTGTGAAAATTGATCCGACAAGGGTTGAGGCTATACAAACAATTCCTCTACCTAGAAGTAAAAATGATATCCAAAGGTTTCTAGGGAAAATTAATTTTCTAAGAAGATTTGTTCCAAATTATGCTGAGATTGTTAGGAGAATAATAGATATGTTGAAAAAGAATGCTAAAGTGAAATGGGATAAGGATGCAAGAGAACCCTTTGGAAAAATTAAAGAATCTTTCCAAGAAGCTCCAGTTTTAATCAGTCCAGATTACTTGAAGCCTTTCCAAATATTCTCATTTGCATCATCCTCTACTATTGTTGTTGTGTCGTTACAAAAAAAATGAAGGAAGTGAGTAGCCTGTAGCCTTTTTCAGTAAGGTCCTCAGAGATGCAAATCTCAAGTATAATATCCTGTAGAAGCAGGTATATGATTTAGTTAAATCATTAAAATATTTTAGGACCTATGTACTTCATTCTCAAGTAGTAGCATATGTGCTAGTACAGAGTGATGTGGAAGGGAAAAGAGGGAAATGGATTTCCAAAATCCAATAATATGATTTGGACATTAAGCCTACTAAGTTAGTCAAAGGACAGGGATTAACTAAGTTGTTAACATAATCTGATTTCCAAACTCTGGGAATTAATTTTCTTGCAAGATTAGATGAAGTGGTTGAAGAGACTAATCAGATCACAACAAAATCATCAATCAAATACAAGTTTCTCTACTCATATTGGTATAAAGATATTATTCACTATTTGTGTTTTTTCTCTTGCCCTCCCTCAATCAATAGATCAAAATACAGAGCTCTAAAACTCAAAGCTAAACCTTATGTTATAATTGATACTAAATTATATTAGAAAGACCCTATTGGTATCTTGTTGCTATGTTTAACAGAAGGAGAATCAATGGAATTGATCAAGGAGTATCATGAATGTTTGTGTTAGGGACATTACAGTTGGAAAGTAACCGCTCATAAAATTCTTAAATCAGGTTTCTATTGGCCTTCTTTATTTGTTGATGTTTACAGAGTTTTTAGAAGTTGTTAGAAATGCCAATTATTTGTAGAAAAGAAAAGGTTAGCTCCTTTACCTCTTCTTCCTATTTTTATTGAAGAACCCTTTAGACAATGGGGATTATATTTTATTGGGGAAATTAATCCATCATCAAGTGGGAAATTTAAGTGGATTTTGCCTGCCACTGATTATTTTACAAAATGGGTAGAGGCAATTCCTATCAGGAAAGCAAATTATTTGGTAGTAATGAAGTTTTTGGAAGTGAATATTTTCAGCAGGTTTGGATGTCCAATGAAAATCGTCACAGACAATGCTCAAGTATTCAACTCGGTAAGATTTATAAATTTCTGTCAAACTTATAATGTGATATTGTCTCATTCTACAGCATATCATCCACAAGGGAATTGTTTAGCAGAGTCATCAAACAAGACATTGGTCAAGATCCTCAAGAAAACAATTAATGAGAACTAGAAAAATTGGGATTCGAGGTTGACATTTGCTCTCTAGGCGGTAAGAATGACTACTAGAAGATCTACTGGTAAGTCCCCTTATGAATTAGTATATGGTACTCAAGCTTCGTTTCCTACTCAGTTAGAAAAACCAATAATTTCTTTTCTTCAAGAAACACAACAAGAACCTAATGCATTGATAAGAAGACTGAATAAGGTGATAAAATTAAGTGAAAGTAGAAATAAAGTCAGAGATAATTTGGTCACATATCAGGAAAAATTGAAGTCCATTTTTGACAAGAAGGCAAAGGAGATCATGTTTCAAACTGGAGATCTAGTATTAAGATGGGATACCAGAAGAGAGGAGAAAGGGAAACATGGCAAGTTTGATCCTTCATGGTATGGGCCTTACAAAATCACAGAAGCTAGATCAAATAACACTTTTATGTTGGAAAATCTTGATGGAGAAACAGTAGGGTTGCCTGTGAATGGGCAGTATCTGAAACACTATTTCCAACACTGAAAATAGCCATTTTATCGTTGTACATATTTGGTTTTCCCACATTGTATATTTCTCATCAAGCAATTTTTGACTCCATGCCCAAAGTGAAGGCATTGATCTGCAGGTTCTTAGTGTTTCGTGGAAAAAAAACTATCCCTAGGTGGAGCCAGATGTTGTGGATCGTTTGCATATCCTTTTATTTCCAATTCTTGAAAATAAAAAAAAATAAAAAAAAATTGTCAAAACTATGTTAAAGTATTAAAATCCTTATACTTTGGCATAAAAATAATTTTTTTTGATATATTGGAGTTAAAATTTTAAACACTTTAAACTTTATGAAAGTAGGTTCTGCATTTATGTTTAAAGATCGATCAGTTTGTTGGGCAGAAATTGTTGATGGTTTAGTTTCTTATCAAAAGGCCCAACCTGCGGGCAAAACCAGCACACGAAATAATAGGATAAGTCACTCCACAGGTCACTGGGTTGACTACGAGGACAACAGAGATGAACACTGGATATTGAGAACAGGGGCACCAGCCGAAATTTTCCTCCGTACCTCGAGACCCCCTGCAGTGACGTAGGGTGCTGAGTTGTTCATAGTTGTCCTCCACATCAGGTGAAATCAACGACTTGTTGGCATGTCATGTCAATATTAAATTTTAAATCCGTGCCACATATCTAAACAAAATTCGCATTGTTTCAAATCATTTGTGATTAGTTTATGCTATGTCCTATTTCAGTCTTCAGCCACCCTAGTAAATTTGACCACCCTATGAGTTTTTCTTTGCGATAATTTTCAGTCATGGCTAAGCATTTGTCCTTGTCAGGTTCTGCTAGTCATATCCCTCTCATGGACACTGAGGGGGATATTCAAGATACCCTTTGTTCTATAATTCACCTTCCGTTTTATCAGCAAGTTATCTTGAATTACACAGCCTCCCCTATTTATACTACCATGATCAAGTCTGGAGTGCTTTTTGCATGTATCCCAAAGACCCACCTTTTTCCTGAATTTATCTATTGGTTGGTGTCAGTCATGTACCCTTGGAAGTGTTTTATTATGAACTGTCAGGGAGAGAATGTTTTGCAAGTGTCTACCCAGTTAATTCGCCAAGCCCTTTGCTATCATGAGTCAGAGTCCTCTATTCAGTTCTCTGATGATTCTCCGGTAACCTATTATGATAACCTTGTAGCTGAAGAGTTTAATCAGTTTACATATTTTTTGAAGCCAAATACAAAGCAATTTCAGTCAGACAGCAAAGATTTTTCCATGGATATTTGTGATGCACAATTTCGACCAATATTAAGTAGATTTGTGAAAATTCTGGGCAAATATGATGACAGAAAGGTGGATAAATTAGTCTTGGGGATGTTTTCCATGATGACGAAGCCAGGAATAGTGCTGGATATTCCATCATATTGGCAGGAAGTAGTTGATTCATAGCTAATGAGCCTTTCATTAACAGGTTCTTTTAAATTTCCTTCATTGATTGTCCATTTGTTCTTATATCAAAATGTGGAAGAGTTCATGTATCTAGGTCTGAATATTATGGATATAAACAAGAAAATACAATCAATAGTGTTTTGGACTAATGTAGTAAGAAGAGAGCAAAATGAAGCTCGATTGTTTGATTTTTCCAGTTATTTCATGTCAGTTGCATATTAAATTTTGAATGGAGTTCCTCCTCCATGTATTCTACCTAAAGCTCAAGAATATTTGCATTTAGGAGTAAATTGAAAATTTGGAGATTGGTTTATTTTTTAGGATTACTCTAAAATTAGGCTATATGGAGCAAGTGTTGAGCCTTATAGACTCCCAACGTTTATGCCTATGAGTTTATTTTCCTTAGAATTTATTCAACGGAGACTAAATGTTTATCAAGTTCACTTTGTGCCGATGAAAAAGGGGCATATCTACAAACTAACCATGACTGTGGGCCCTTTCATAGTCAATATGAGACAAGAATTTGAGGAGGTTACTAAAATGCTAGATGAGATGCATATTCTGTTAGGGTAAAGTTGGGCTTATGACCCTCACAATGTAATTTCAAATACAAGAATCAAGAATGGATATTCATCTTTCATTCATGAAAGTAGACCAGATTTGGAGAAGACAACAAGTAAATGTGTGATGGTTCAGCAGATTCAAACGTTCAGACTCCTATCATATCATAAAAATCAAACAAAAGAAGCAAAGAAACAGTGATTGATTTAGATAATGACGAGCAAGGAGTTAAGAAGAGGACAAATTTTATTGAAGAATCTACATCTAACCCACCTGGTTTTTCTTTGCATCTGGGAAAAGAACAAAATGTTCCTGCTTCACCCAGAAGTCATCAAATCTCTCATGAACAAGTACCTCTAATCCAACATATGTTTACACAAATTGAAGAAAGGAATCATAAGATGAAGGCCAACATGGAGGCCCAAGTTGAATATCAAGTTGCTCAAGATCAAACAAGACTTTTGAATATCATGGATCTTGAGAAAGATCAATTTAGGATTTCCCTGTCACATCCTACAGATATGTCAAAAGTTTCTTCTAATAATTTCAATATTTTAAATGTGACTGTAGATCTGAATAAGATTCCCGTGATGGATAAGATAAATTTACATATGAAAACTGGTCAGTTGATTGCGAATGACCTGACAATGACCAATGCAATGGCAATAAAGGCAGAAAATATGTTGGGAAAGGTACTTAAGCAATTAAAGTTGGAGAAAGCTAAATGAAGAGCTTTAACAGTTTAGAATGATGAGCTAAATAAAATCATTGTAAATATTAGAGTGGACCCTCGTGACAAGACTGTTGTATAGAAATTTATGCAAAGTGTTGAGAAAGAAATATTTACATTGAGGAAAAAGATAAAATTTCCAACAGGAGATAATTCTATGGCTACAGAAGTTGCAGAGTTGGAGAAGGAAAAGGAAATGCTTTTACAACAACTCATGGAAAAATATGAAGAAATTTCCAAAATAAAGCAAACTGCAATATCACTGCAAAATCATATTGATAACCATAATTGTACTTTTATTTTTCCTACAGGTAATGAAGATCCACAAGCATAGATTTTTCAGTTGAATACTGAGTTGCAGATGGCTGAAAGAGATAAGAAAAAATCTCAAATTGATCTAGAGACTGCAACAAAGCTTATTCAAGCCATAGGAATTGAAGCTGACAAGTACAAAATGGATATTTAGAATGCCAATACTGAGATTAAAAATCTCAAAGAGAGACTGAAAGGAAAAATTTCACTGATACAAGCTAAGATATCATTTGGAATGATATCATTTCATAAATGAAATCAATTTGGTGTTGTTTGATGATAGTTGCAAAGGAGAAAAGTCTTATCAGGGAATGTGAAGAACCAGTCATGAGAAATAAACAGAAGGAAATTAATAGAGCTATTTGGGCTAGAAGGTTCATTGACTTTATTAATGCTAAAATAGATCAGGAACTAGAAGAGAATGACATTAAAGACAGGACCTTAGATGCAGTAGAGATAAATAAGATGATTGTCGGAAATTACCACAGAAAGGCAACAAAAAAGAAACTGATGGAAATTAAAGAAGTAGTAACCCACTTTAATAATTTATTTGACAAATTAACAAGAATAGGTCTGCCATCATGTTGGGGAGATGAAGGAAATATTTTGGCATGGGATTCTTATGAGAATTTACTAGTTATGACAAAAAGTAAAGTTTGTAACAGGCATGAAAAAATTCAGGTGCTTAAAGGGGAAACAATGGTCAACTTTCTGCATAAACATTTTCAGCTACTGTGGTTGGTGAAAAATCTTTTCACAGAAGCACCATCCTATAGTCGAATCACTGCATTCAGATTGGAGTATCACAATCTAACAAATTCACCCAGGATAAAGGAAGAGATATGGAAAATGTGCAGAGCTTGGACAATAGACTTGCCAAAATCATTTTCAGCATTAAAGAAAGACAAATCAGCTGACCAAGGAAATGTCGCAACATCATGAGAAATTCCTATAGATTAGGATATATATTTTTACATTATATTACTTTTTCAAAGACAATGTAATTGTAATAAGACAATTTCAAGGCATGTAATAGATAGCCTCTGAAATCCTAAGTAGTTGTGGTAGTTAGGATTGGTTACAGTAGTTCAAATTGTTTTTTACTGTATTTAATGTAATTTTCAAGGGGAAGAAAGGTTCTGAGTTTTGGACCTTCAGACTATAATTTTGTACTCAAAGTTTTCAAGGATTAATGAATGAGAAGCAAGTTTCTGGAATATGTTTATGTTGAAATGTGTTCAAGTTTTCATCTTGTGTTTTCTATATTTGAATAAATCGAAGTAATGAGTAGCAGGTCTCTTTTTACCTATGTAAGCAAGAGTTAAAATCCTTAATTAGCGCTCCTTCGTTTTAACTATTGCTTTCATATAATTCTTCTTGGGTTTGATATGATATATTTTGTGTAACAGAATATCAATTTGGACTTCTTTCTTTCATTTTCTTCTAGTCATTTCATTCAACATAAGCAAATGACAGCATTGTGAGATGTTCCTTATATTTGATATTTGAGGGGTTTATGATAAATACTTGAGGGTTATTAAAAAAAGACAAATAATTTTGTGACATAATCATATAAATGGCTTAAGCACTGATTCCTTATCACAACTAAGGGATTGTCTCTTAAGGTACAACATTAATTGGCACTGTTGTCGAGGAACGAAGAAACAAAGTTTTTTCCCTGGGTTTTATTTTTATTTCCTTTGGTTGTTCAAAGAGGAGGAAATATTAAAATTTGTGTTTCATTTTCTAATTCTGGCTTATAAGAGGCCACATACGAGGCCTGATACCTCTCAGCAGAAGGTTCCTACCCTTTCAAATCCAGAAAAGTTGGTTTCTAAAAAGAGCCAGAAATCAAAAATCCTTTCTACACCTGACGCCACACTGCCTGCACCTTGCAGCAGTTCACATACTCTTTCATCCAAGTATATTTCCTAGAAACTCACTTTCTCGGAACAAGAATCCTTGTCTTCATCCATTCACTTCCAAGAACCAAGGATAGAAGAGAAATATTTCAAATCTGTATCTTTCACATTTGCAGAAACTCAGCCTAATATAATTGCTAGTTCTTCTACTTTAGTTTATCAACCCCTTCCTTTATCAGTTGCTTTACCCCATTCATACACACCTACAACTGGTACACAGATTCCCACTACTCAAGGAGCAGTGAATCAAGGCATAAACATGTCAGCCCTTACTTTCTTAATGAATAGATATGCACCATTAAATCTTCCTCAACCAATGAATGCAATGCCTTAAGAATATCTTAAGTTGCTTCCTATATTTATTGGTGAAGATGAAATAACTGCAGAACAACACTTGCCTTTGTTTTTCACTTTTGCTGAAAATTTCAATGTAGAACATCTTGATGTTGTAATGAGACTTTTTGTACAATCTCTAAATGGAGAGGCAAGAAAATGGTTCAAAGGATTACCAAAAGTCTCAATCAATGATTGGGATGAATTAGAAAGATAGCTCATCCAAAGATGGGGTGAAAAGAGAGATCATGGTTATTCCTTAATAGAATTTAATGCTATAAAAAAAAAAAAAATCAAATGAAAACATGAATGATTTCATCAAAAGATTTAATAAATTGTACAATAGTTTTCCTATGGAAATGAAACCTCCTCCTATTGGAGCAAGGGTTTTTTTTGCTGGGGCATTTGCATCAAATTTCAGTTTCACATTGAGATAAATAAGATCACCTACACTTGAACAAATTCAAACTGATGCCTTAGAGATTGAGGCAAATATGACTACTGCTGGAAAAGTACAAGAAAAATAGTCAGTTCAAGATAAAGGAAAAGATAAAGAGGAGTCATTACAAGATCAAAGGATTGATGACATCACTAAGGTCATTAAAAATTTGTCAAACAAATTAGTAAAGATGGAAATGGATAACAAGAAACCTGTACAACAAAAAAGAGGGGTTTTTCATACCCAATTCAGAAAGCATCCCCTGCAGATTCTGCAGAGGGAAATAAGAGATCAGGATCAAGTTCAAGCACCCTTATATATAGAAGTAGCACCATCACAATCTGTTGATGATGATCAGAAAGAAGATGAAGATCAAATTTCTGTTGTGTATATGGAAGATGGTGAAACAGAAAAAGAATGTGAAAAGGAATGTGCAGAAGAATGTAAATAAGCTGATGTTTCATTTGATCAAGAAGAAAAGGATGATTACTGTAAACAATTTACTGATTTTATGCAAGCAGAATTGCATAAAAAGTATGACTTGAGATCAAAGAAGAGGTTGAGAACTCAAGATAATGAAGAGAAAGAATCAGTGTTAGTACGTTCCCTAATGGCGACTCCACTACAGAAAAATTCAACAAAACAATCACACAAGGGGAAGTAGCCCATGAATCCAGTAAAAGAAAAGGAGAAGTAGCAAGCTGAGGCTTCCCAAGTCAAGTTTAATGACTCGAATATTTTGGAGAAGATTGTAACTGTTCCTGAGAAACATGCAAATCCTAACAAAAGTCAAGAAGAACCTGAAAGGTTGACAAAACAAAATCAAACATTCAGTTTGTTAAAAGAGTTATAAAAATTTAAAATACAAGTACCTCTTCTTGAGGTGGCTAAAACACCTGGTTATAAGGAAGAAATTGCAGAATTTAATAATTTATCTTAGTTTGATGAGGTGGGTGATATTGTGAATTTTCAAGAACAGAATCTAGTACTTACTTTTGGACCTCATGTTGAAGAGGTAGACTCTTCTATTGCACCTTTCTATATATCAGTACTTTTTCATGATTTCATTCTACAAAATTGTATGCTTGATTATGGTGCATCACATAACCTTATGCCATTATATGTGATGAAAGAGCTAAAATTACAAATCACTAAGCCATATAGATACCTCTATTCCTTTGATTCAAAGAGAGTGAAGTGTGTAGGTATTATCAAAGACATGGTTGTTTCCTTAGCTCAAATTCCATCCAAGAGTATTATGATGGATGTTGTGGTAGCAGATATTCCAGCCAGATTTGGTATGTTGTTGTCTAGATCCCGGGGAGAAAATCTTGGGGGTGTCTTGAAATTGGATTTCACATATGCCATCATTCCTATTTTTAATGTTGAGGAAAGGAGGTTATCCAGAGAAACCATATTTCTGAAAACTACCACCAAGAAAGGTGCATGTAATTCCCCCATTTATGGCCAAGAGAAGGAATATATCTCTTGTTTCATGTTGCATGAAGATGCATAATTATCTAAAGACTCAAAGGAACAACTCTCTTCAGCCAATGTACATAAGGAGCTGCATTCAAATAAAATTTGGAAGTTTTATTTCGATGGTGCAATTTCTAAAGAGGGCACTAGAGCTGGATTCATATTTATATCTCCCGAAGGTAATCTTTCACCATTTTACTTTAAACTAGAATTTGAATCTACTAATAATGTGGCTAAGTATGAAGCATTGATTTTAAGCCTAAAAACATCCAAACAAATGGGGATTCCGTCCATTTATCTTTTTTGTGATTCTGAATTAATAATAAGACAGATTAAGAATTGGTGTCAAAATAAACATCCCAGACAGAGGTCCTATATAAATGAGGTGTGGGATTTAGTTGAAAATTATTTTGAAGCCTTTAACCTTCAATTTATTCCCAGAGAAGAGAATAGAATGATAGATTCATTGGTTGTTGTAGCCAATACATTGAAGCCACCAATTAATCTAAGGTTGAGATATGAAACTGAGTTGAGACACAGGCCTTCAATCCCTGATAATGTAAAGCATTGGCATGTTTTTGAGGATGATAACCAGATTAATAAATTTTTAACAATGATTGGAAATTTTGAAGATAGTCAAATTGATTTAGAAGTTGATGAAAGTAGTCAAAGTGATATGTCTAGAAACAATTGGTGATCAGAAGATAATTCAATTGAAGGATAATATTTTGCCTAGAGGTTTGGTTCTTCTTGAGAGATTTTTTCATTCTAATGATGTGGCAGTTAATCAGAAAAAAGGTATCTCAAGCTGGAAAAATGGAGGATTGTAATGTAGGTGTTAGCCCCCTATAAATTATTGACAAGAAAACAGGGGGCTAAAATGTTTTTGAGCCTTCAAGGAATGCATTTCCTCTGAAAACACATCATCCTTGAAGTCTCCTTGTGCCTTTTTCCTTTGGTAAAATCCCCTCTGTTAATTCCCATTATTAAGCCTCTCTGATTGCAAAAAATTTTGCTCCTAAAGGCCTTCATTTACCCCCTTGTACTCCTGCAGAATTCTCCATTTCATCCTTTTCCCCTTTGTTAAAGTTCCCCTTTCTTACCCCCAGATTTGCCCCTAAAACCTTCTAAATCATCCCCATGCCCCTCTTAAACCATACACACATCCCTAGTATGGTTTAATAACCCTTTCCTCCCTCCATCGTTACCCATTTTGGCCCTTAATTTAAGTGAAAATGGGCAAAAAACCCACTTTGAAACTTACATTAGGCCTTAGCCCCTTTCCGTTAGCCCCTTAGCCTTTTCTCCATGAGACTTGGGCGCTAGAACCAAGCGCTAGCCTGAAAGGCGCTTATCTCAATTGATATCGAAAGCAATATCAACCGTCAATCGGCATAGATCGGATGGTCCTTGTTAACTCCACAGTGCCCATGGTTTACCTCGTTACACCCCTCCGATCGCCTTTCAACCGTTCATATAACCGCAGATCAACGGTTCGTAGTACATCTGTCCTGATGGTCCCTGCCCCGCTTTCACTATTCATAAACCACCCATTTTCTATCGCACTGCCTTTCGGAGGTAGGTGGTATTTTCCGATGGGCCAACGATTCCACTCATCGATCGACGCATGTCAGGCGCACTATTTCAAAACAGCTACCTCATCGCACGTTATCGTTTGTCCATGGATGCGTAGCGATATCGCTGTGAGCCATATGATCTGAGGCGGCCCATCCAATGGTCATCGCTCAATGAAGCTGCTCGAGTTTTAACCCGAGGAAACCGTACCCCTGGCCCACTGTCCATCGCCCTCCGATGCATTTTTCACCGTTCATCTCCGCTGAGATCAGACGGTCCAAATTCAATCACATGCCCACCGTTGACCCGAGCCTGCCACGTCATCCGTCCACGTATCTTCATCGTTTTTCTCACCCGTCCCCTTTATAATTTATTCAAATATTAAATTTTAATGTTTTTTACATTAAATGTATGCCTCGACACCTTCCACTATTTTTCGCCAACCTTCACCAGAGCATTTCTCCACCATTCCTCAGCATTTTTTCGCCACTTCTCCACCGTCCCACTATCATCCTCACAGTCATCATCATCCCACCCCCATACATGTTTTTCGTAACAGGTTTTCATGTTTTGCAAGGTTACCAACAGTAAACGGCCGCCATGATTCAGGGTTTCTGTCACAACGACAGAAAACACAGGGAAGAGCATGCACAGAGATCGTATCATGGAGAAAAGCCCGGCATAGTTGTATGACATGACTTCCATTAAAAGAACATGGTTTGACCCTGTAAAACTGTCCCAGAGCCATTAAAATGCGTATTCCGCAGACAAAGATATAAATGAAGTAGCAGAGAGTTTAAGGCTCAAAGGTGAAGATCTTGGAGCCTTGATTCAGTGCTTTAGAGACAAATTACCAGATTGAAGACATTGACGATCACACAGAAGGTACGCAGCGCATAAATTAATGTATATCGGGTGGTCTAGATTAGTAGAATGTTTTCCCCATGAAAGAACAAAGTGTCCATGCATTTTTCATCCTATGTCGTGTTCTAGAGAGATTTTCTACCCTGACAACGGTCCTGGACTGCTATCAGAGCATTTGTTTCACAAGTATGGTGGACCTCTCAATCATTTATTTAACTTTTTTTTTATGCATCAAAGGTACTACAGAGTCCTGCAGCCAGAGTTAAATGCACGGAGTTAAAAAATAATGGGCTTCGGCCCTCTTCCTTTTCTAAGTTTTAATGTTGTATTTAGTTTCCACCTACCTCCTCTGCTCATCTTTCTGTTATAAAAATCGTGAGAAAATATTGTAATGGTTGTTGATCAGTTATCAGAGAACTGCAAGTATTTTTTTTTGACACACAATCTCTGTGTAAAGTGTTAGATAGGCTGAGGAATATGATTTCAGACTGAGTATTCAACTATTGGCAATGTTGTACTTGACTGGTATTGCTATTTAATATGAAAAGCATATTTCTTTGGATCCTTATCTAAAACAGCAGTGATGTTTTCCTATCTCTATGTTTATATTCATTTCATTTCGTTTCTACTGGCATGCATCAAATTATTGGCATAGTATTTACCCTTGTTAGGTACCCTATGTTTCTGATCTCCTTGCCATTGATGTTTTTCTTCTAAATGTGTTATCTAAGAATCAATTTATGTTAATTTAACCAATGTAGTGGATGATATTGCCTTCTCTCTAATGTATGAATTAAATGTATCTGTTCTTAGATGTTTCTTGTTATGGATTTAGTTGGAAGATTTGGGAACACTGGGGATTAGAGTTATCCCTGTCCACTAGGATCCTTGTGCGACTAGCTGGTCTTTAACTTTGTGCCCTGAATCTGTGTTGTCTCCTCCTCTCCTTCCATTCCATATCACACAATCATCTTTAAGATCCTATGTTTTAGATGACTAGCCCAATTGAAAGATTTCCTATTGATTAGCAAGCAAATCCTTTCCTGACTCCATTGCCCAATGGTTTTGAATGCTCCCTGGAATACTTCACTTCTGCCCTTTTTATCTTTTCTCATCTTGGTCTTACATCGATCCCTTCTTCCCTAATAACAATCAACCAAACAAACAATCAAACAAAAAATACCCTGTGCTTCATAACTATCCTAACATCTCATCTGAGCTTTCAAAGATACATCATTCTTTGTCTTATTGGAGAGATCCCTCTCTGGGTCTAGGAGGGCTAGATCCTAGGGCCCCAAATCGGTTCTGATGTTGTCTCATATTTTGGTCTTGCCAATCTGGCCAAAACATGGGAACCCCAACATAATGGCGACTCCACTGGGGAATTGAGTGCATTTCACCTTAAACATTCTTAGGCTCTCAAAGACCCAAGATCTTTGGTTAGATTGGCATTCTATTGCTGATGGTGGATAACACCCTACTTCAAAAATTCATATACATCCACCTGGAGACTCCACACTCCATAACTCTCAAAGACTCCACTGGAGGAAGAACCTAAAATATGGTCAGACCTCATAGAAGGATAGAACACATGGGTTGGATTTAGTTTAAAAAATTCATTGTTTTTGTCTATGTTCTGTCCTACTTCAAGCCTAACCAAGTGTACAAATATGAGACCCACAATGAGTATGGGAAAGATCTCAAGGCTCAGTCTTTAGACCACAAGCAAACCTGTACTCCTGTGAAGAACCTGGTGGGACAAGAAGCTCATGTTGTATCTCCCACCCTAAAAGAAGCTTCAAGCATCCATGATCCCACTATTACACCACCTATGCCTACAAAGGTCATAGAAAGATATAAGCCTCTGGTTTTACCTCTTATCTTCGAACCCCTTCCTTCAGAACTTATAAACTAGCTGCCTCTTTTTGATGGAGAAAATAAAGGGGCCACTGCTGAAGAACATGTTCAAAACCTTGAGGATCTACTTGAATTGTATGAAATAGAAGAAGATGATGTGTGCATTAGAATGTTTGCCTTGTCATTACAAGGAAATGTTAAGAGTTGGTTCAAAGGCCTTCCAGTGGCAAGCATTTTCAGCTTTCATTAATTTTCTCAAGTTTTCCTTGATAGGTGGGCAACCCCGAAGAATGTTCTCCTCATCCTAAAAGAATATTAGAATTTGAAAAGGCAGTCAGGAGAGAAAGTACAAGAATTTTCAGCCAGGTTTAATAAGGTATATGATGCAATACCTTCAGATATAAAACCACCTTTGGGATGGGCTTTAGTGCACTATCCAAGTTCTTTTGACCCCGATGTGGAATTCCATATAAGGGAAAGAGAGCCTTCGAGCTTGGAAGAAATAAAAAATATAGAAATCACTGTCGAGTACAACATAAAGTGCAGGGAGGAGAGATTAAGGGCATTAAAGTGAAACCAAACAGAGTTAATAGCACAGATCTCTTTAGAGAAACAACTGGAAAAACTGATAGAGACTGCAACACCCTGCTAAACACAAAGGAGGAAGAATATGAGTTTCAAACCAGAAATAATGATTGGGAAATTCCTACACCTTGTCCTCAAGAAAGAAAAACCAGACCACTGCAAGACAGAAGCCACATGCAAATCATGTATGATGAACCAGAGATTGAATCAGAAAATGAACTTGCAGACTATTTTGTAGAAAGACTTGCTAAGAGTCCTGAAGATTTGATGTGTGAAAATGCTTATAATTATGATTTCTCTGATGTTGATCTGTCTAATGATAAATTTTTCCAAAGGGAAACTCAGCTTTCAGGGCCATCATCAGTAGATTCATGGGAGGAAGATCATGACCATCAACTTCAGGAAAATTATGGGCCAATGCAGGCCATCTATGATACTGATGAAGAAAGTGTTGAAAGCATGATAGCAGAAGATGATTCCTTGAATTTTCATTCTGCCATATATTAGATCATCAGTAATGATTTCCATGAAGGAAGAAATCAACAGCTTTCTAGTGAAGAGGATAAGGAGGGAAGGAATGAAGAAAATCTTGAGCAAGATGAATGTCCTGAACCATCTCCTGAAAGGGTTGAGGTAATCCAAGAAACCCCTGCTCAAGAATATGTTAGTCTTTTCACAGAGTTCGGTCCTTTTCACCAGGACCTGCCAAGGTCAGAAGGGAACAACCCCACTATACATGATGATTTCTCCAGTTCGGGTTGCTGTGAAGATGAGAGAGATCTTCTTTCTCACATATGTCTTTTTCTTGATCCAGTGGAAGAAGAGGTATTCCTGGTTGATGCTCATATGCTGAATACTCCCAACCAGGGAAAGGAGGAGTGTGATTATAGAGGCCACATTGCAGATGCAGTGATCGAAACTTTCAAGGATGCAAATAGCCTATTAGTCATGAAAGGCTTTGAAGAAAAAAGGTTATATCATGTTTTTGTTGATCCTGTGGCAAAATACATGGAGGCCCAGATTGGCTCAAGTCCTCTAGCTTTGATCCTTTGCAAGAGCCAAATTCATCAGGAGTGGTCACCATTGTGGGTAACCTCAGTTTTGGAGAACTACATGCAGAGCACCCTATGGTTATCTCTAGGAAACATTCATTTCTTATATCCTTTTTTGTTATTGCTTGACTGGTTGCACTGGAATTATTGTATCACCTAAAAACATCAGAGATTTCCAAGTAGAGTAGGGTAGGTAGGAAGTCTGAAATAAATCTCAGCCTGTGAGCATGTAGTTATTTGTTTTAATTTTTGCAAAGTCCATCAAGCCAGACAATCTAATCCTGGCTTGACTATTTTTCAAGTTATGTCTAGAATATAGAGAAGGAATCTACTAGACAGTTTAATCCTAGTAGATATTAGATTAGGTAGAGAAGCCATGAGGCCAACAGTCTAATATGGTCCCATGGAGTAATAAGGGTAGAAGTAGAGTAGGTTTATTTTATTGTTTGTAAAAAATAAATGATGTAAAGGGTCTGCAAGTCCAAATGCACCCTAGAAGAAAAAATGTTAGGATTGTAGGAAGGGTAGGTAGTTTGTTTGGGAAAGTGTTTCTGCTGATATAATGTCTTCATATTGTGGCAGCTGATCTAAAGAAAGAAAGGGATGTACCAAGCAGCAAGCATCTAGCCTACACTAAAGATTTATCCTCTGAATTCTTGACTCCTTCAAGAAGAAGCCATCCCCATGTGGAGCCACTGTTAGCCCCCTATAAATTTTTGACAAGCAAACAGAAAGCTAAAATGTTTTTGAGTCTTCAAGGAATGCATTTCCTCTAAAAACACATCATCCTTGAAGTATCCTTGTGCCTTTTTCCTTTGGTAAAATCCCCTCTGTTGATTCCCATTATTAAGCCTCTCTGATTGCAAAAATTTGTGCTCCTAAAGGCCTTCATTTACCCCCTTGTACTCCTGCAGAATTCTCCATTTCATCCTTTTTCCCTTTGTCAAAGTTACCCTTTATTACCCCACAATTTCCCCCTTGAAACCTTATAAATCATCCCCATGCCCCTCTTAAGCCATACACACATCCCTAGTGTGGTTTAATAACCCTTTCCTCCCTCCATCGTTACCCCTTTTGGCCCTTAATTTCATTGAAAATGGGCAAAAAACCCACTTTGCAACTTACATTAGGCCTTAGCCCCTTTCCGCTAGCCCCTTAGCCTTTTCTCCACGAGACCCAAGTGATGGAACCGAGTGCTAGCCTGAAAGGCACTTATCTCAATTGATATCGAAAGCAATATCAACCGTCAATCAGCGCAGATCAGACGGTCCTTGTTAACTCCGTAGCGCCTGTGGTCTAACCCGTTACACCCCTTCGATCACCTTTCAACCGTTCATATAACCGCAGATCAACGGTCCACAGTACATCTGTCCTGGTGGTCCCCACCCTGTTTTCACTGTTCATAAACCATCCAGTTTCTATCACACCGCCTTTCGGAGGTAGGCGGTATTTTTCGATGGGCCAGCGATTCCACTCATCAATCGACGCATGTCAGGTGCACTATTTCAAAACCGCTACCTCATCGCATGTTATCGTTCATCTGCAGATGCGTAGTGATATCGCTGTGAGCTGTCCGATTGTTACAGGTCAAAATACCTCCTCATCAGCTCAGAGGGGAAGACAAATATGGAAGAAGTACAAAGACCTAAATTAAACCTTTTTCTGCTAGGGTAACGCATACATAGAATAGAACAAGAGCATTATAACGCAGGCAAGAAATACATTGGCCGCGTTAGTGGCTAGGGCAACGCTCTGTTTACATTGGATGGTCGCGTTACCCGTGTTTCAAGTTTGAATTGGGAAAAGAGCGCGGAGAAAGATTTGAATCTCCGACTTTCCCTCACGAAGGAGTCAGTGGACAGAGGAAAGTGCAGAAGCACTAGTTCATTATTGGTCATTGCCATAGAAGACTGAACTCCAAGAGAGGCAAAAGCATGGAGACCAAGGAAACATCTAAGCCTTTTCCATTCAAACTAGTGGAAAGAGAAGGGCAACAATGGCTTTCTCCCTCTCCTATAAGAAGGAGCTGAAGGCTCTTAATTGAAGGTCGAAGGATTGCTCAAAAGTTCTTGCATACTTGTGGAATAGAGAATAGTGTGACATTGTGAAGGCCAAGAGTCAAAGATGCTCCTAGAGAGTTTGTTGACTTGGACTTCTTCACTAGAGAGAGAAGAGAGATTGGGAGACTGAGGAGGGCTTGGTACAACCGATGGTTGTAATCCTCCTTCTTTCAAAATCAATAGAACTATGTTTGTTTTGTCCATTCAATGCTTGATGTTATATTGTTGTTTCAATATTTGCTTAGTATGATATGAATGGCTCAGATGTGTATAATCTAGATGTTTATTGTTGATTTAATTGATAGAATACTTGTTATATTAGAAATTACGCGGGTGCTTTGACTGATTGCAGGTCTCGGATTTGGAGCCGGCGAAGAAGGACTCTTACTTTGCTGCACAACGTTCTCCAAGAGATTACAAAATCGTCAAAGAGGTAATTCTCTATTTGTATTCCTTCAAGTTATTTCAAGCTAATATGAACATACTCATGCCATCTTTGTGAACAGCATAGCTAATCTGACTGTCTGCCTCGGGCACCGGAAAGCCCTGAGAGGGATTCACGAAAACTAACCACCCAAGCAGTTTACCCTAAAGCAGAATTGGCGACTCCGCTGGGGATAGTTCCCCATAGTTTCCGGGCTATTTCCTCCTTCATTTCTTCTCTCCTCTGTTCTGTATCCTTCCGACCATTTTTTGATGCCCTGTAGACATACCAATCGCTTGCAGAGTTCGATCCTGTGCCTGTCTGGCCAACTGAAGAGCTTTTCCCTGGTTAACGCGACCTATGCAGTGTATCCAGTGCGTTATAACGCGGTCTAGGCTTAAATACAGTGCGTTATAACGCTGTATTTGCTCACAGACAGAGCGTTACCCAGCCAAAAAACCCTGTTGTTCACTACTGTGACTGTGTTTTAGCTGTGGAGTTTTTTGACCACCAGTACCTTTCACAGACCGAATCCCTGTGCTTGTCTGCTAAACTGGCATTGATTATTTGTTTCTCTTATTTAGTTAGTGTGTAAAGCATTTACTTTTTAAAAAAGAGAAATTTTTTTTTTATTATTTTTCTGCATTTAGATGAGTTTATTCTGAAAAGTTTGGTTCACAGACTGTTAAAGAGGTAGATAGAAGTCTGAATCTTGCAAGTTGAGCTGTGTTATTTACATGTTGGTGCATGGATGATTGAAAAAGAAACCTCTCCTTGTAGAAACATTGTTCGTTGAAGTTAATATCTAGAGCATGTTTTGCATGGTTTATTGAGTCAGAGTCTCACTATACTTCATACGTCCATTCCCCCTCCGCAAGACTAATAACAAAGTACACTAAAAACAAAGCGATAATAAAATCAATCTAATAACTCTTTTTTAGCTCACACAAACAGTAGTTCAGGCTAGGATCTTGGGTTAGGACAGTGAGAAAACTACCCAAGATCTCAAAACTTGAAAACTAGAGTCATTAAATAGTGAAATCCTGCTGCACTCACATTATCGGGACCGTTCCTTTACCGGAGCTCAGCGCGAGACAACACTTGGGTGCACTAGAAGGTAGCCCGCCTTCAACTGCATCCTGTGGGTGTGTTATATATTTGGGTTCCCTTCGGGGATGTCGAAACTAGATCGGGGATCTACCTTGACCGTGGACCCCCCTGATAGTGTCTGTGATTTGAGGTATCCTTAGTGGCCATACTTTTAGGGACTTACACAAGGTAACTGGGACGGGCTGTCTTGGTACCTGAAACAGACGGACCTACTATGTCTTCAGTCTTTAGGAGGGTACTCGTCTTCACGAGAGTGCTTACACCTATCGTCTGGGGTTCGGGCGAAGCTCTAGAGTAACCGTAACTGTAGTTTCTACCAACCCTCTCTGTATGCTATTGTGAGACTGGATTTCATCACCAGTGAACGGTAGTACTCAGACAGGGCACCCTATACTGGCTGCTTGTTGATTGATTTTAGAGAGTCTTTTTTCTTTTTAGTAAGTGTGTGGTTACTGTCACTTGAGACTTCATAATATATCACATTTTAAATAAAATTTGTTAAAATTAAACCGGTCATCGTGGCGTCCCCTGACCCACGCCGTCAGTCTAGACGACAGCAAGGTCTACCTCCTCTCACCTTAGAGGAAAGATTGAACCTTGGTGAACCCGGGCCTTCTACGGAAGGGTAGTCTCCTTTGACTACTCTGGATTATCACATAGACCCTTATCAGCCGGAACTCCCAGAGGACCCTTTCACTGAAGGCATTGTACCTAATTACAATCCTCCGCTCACTGATCCGTTAGGACCTGTGATAATCCAGATTCCTCCACTCCCAGATATGTCTGCGGCCACACCAACATCTATTTCACCACCAGCATCCATAGGGACGATGCCAATGGCAACCATCATTGGTTCGCCACCATCCTCCCCGCCGGTGGTCAATTCTATGCCATTACTGGGTAACCCCAGTAGTCAACATATGCCTACCCCCAACCCTATGGTCAACACAACTGTCAGTAGTTTACCGAACCCTTCGGCATCTACTCCTACCGTGACCACGTTGGGGACTATGGTAGCTCCTCCCACGAGCACGGCTAATTCGGTGCCCTTTAGCAACCCTTTCGGTTGGAACCCTCTGTTGAGTTCAAACCCCCTGGCCACTATACCAGGGGGCAGTGTTATCAGTACACAGGTAGCAGGGAATATCTCTCTTCCTATGCAATCCTTAGGACAAATGGGACAACCCATTGTAAATGCTATCCCCTTAAGTGGTTCAAACATAGGTGTAGGATCTATACCGTTGCCAAATTATGCAAGTACTAGTATGCCTCCGGGAAACTCTATTGCATCCATTTGGACTAACCAACCCCAACCTCCATCTGGAGTGGGAGGGCACTTTTACGCTGGGGGCAACCAACCATTTTTCCCCCAATACACTATGCCCTATGGACAACAACCGTATGTTCCTACTCCTCCACCTATGGGAGGTTTTTATCAAAGTCCCACTTACCCTTCTGGTAACACATGGATGGGGGGACCCTATGGTCCAAATAGTCAGCCCATACTGCCTTGGTTAGACTCGGGGGCAAATCCACAATTGCCTTTCTTGGCAGCTTTGGACATACCCGACATCCATAAGCTGACAAACAACCCCATCAACCACAACTCGCTTTGGCCTCCTATACCGTATAATATTCCTTCACATATCCCGAAGTTCGACGGGAAGCATGGAGATGACCCGGCCGCACACATCACTACCTTCCATTTGTGGTCCATATCCAATTCCATGGTAGATGATAGTGTCCGCCTTCGACTGTTTTCCCGCACCCTTACAGGAAATGCCGCCAAGTGGTACATTGAATTACCACGCGCCACCATCAATACGTTTGGCGCTTTAGCGACGGAGTTCTTAAAGAACTTTCAACTACCAATTAGAGTGGAAACCGGCATAGAATTGCTAACATCATTGTGCCAAGACACCGCCACCCATATCTCCGACCATATTCATGAGTGGAGACGTAGGAGGAGGCTTGTCAAAGCGCCAATTCCGGACCATCTCTTGGCAAATTGGTTTTGCAAGTCTCTTTTACCCCATATCTCTAAAGACATTGGCCTTTCTGGTGCGGTGACAGAAGATCAATGTATTCGTCGTGCCCAGCACCTGGATTTGATCTATTCACAATCCGGCACGCTTTACAATCTGCTCCCCCATGCCCCTGGTAACCCGAACCCTCCGGCTACTAAGAAAACCGGAGCTCATGCTGATGGTCTCATTGGCACGATCTCTGGTGTAGCCACCAATCAGTCTCGGGGGAAACCCTCCCAGCCATCCTCGGCTGCCACTGCCCCCCATCAAACGACTCCTCTCCCTTCCGCTGAGGTAAATTCGGTGCAAACCTCACAAAAACCCAACGAAAAAAATAGGAAGAATAAGAAGAAAACATCTTCTTCGGAAGAGCAGTCGAATAATCAGAATAACTCCAATCAGAAAAATGCTGCTAATGAAAAAGGAAAGGATAAACCCATGAGATTTCCTTGTAAAATCTGTGCAGAGGACCACTTGACATACAAATGTCCTCGGTTGTAGGAATGCACCGATTTTATTTCTAACAAGGATTCTGGGAGAACACCTGTCGTTCTTCACAATCCTTTCCCCAATCAACAGCAGCAACATCAACATATGGTTGACAAGCCGCCACAACCCCATCAACGGGGCAATGGTGGTTCGCATCCTTCCGGCGAAGGACCATCTACCATTTATGGCATCGAGAGTATTGACCTTCAAACTCGCGCCAAGCTTTATGGAGCCCCTACCATAGATGCTCAAGAACCTGGAACTAGTTCCAATCCGCCGCCGCCCAACGATTTGTATATCGAAAGGCCTACTGCTGAACCTGTAATTCGTCCCCCCAAAGGGACACTTCGACGCACGACTCATAATACCTCTGCACGTGCAGCCCAAAACTACAATATTGTAGAAGATTTGGCACAGGCACCGTCAGCCATGTCTGCACTTGAAGTATTACAAACCTGTCCGACACAAAGGAAAGCCTTGCTTTCGGCCATTTGCGGAATAGATCCCCAGGATTCTACGCTAGCAATATTTTATATGGAAAAGGCTAAGCCTTGCCTCTCACATCAACTCGCATTCCAGGTGCAGGTTGTGTCGAAAGGGAGACCCATCCATCGCACTGTCATAGACGAAGGTGCTTCGACCTGCGTTATGTCACAAGCTTGCTGGCTGAATTTAGGTTCTCCTACTCTAACCCCGCCATCGAATTCCCTTAAAGCTTTCGATGGCCACACATTCCTACCCAAAGGATACCTTGCTAGCTTTCCCGTCACTCTGGGTGGGAAAACGGTAAACGTGGACGTTGAAGTCGTAGAGCGTCATCTCGACTATAATCTATTGCTCGGTCGCAGTTGGTCTTATGCTATGACCGCCATCGTGTCTTCGGTCTTCCGACTCATCCTATTTCCATTGGATGGGAGAATAGTCACGGTCGATCATCTATCCTTCTGCACCCCCGATTATTCCACTTTACCAAGTAGCTCGGTACCCCTAACAGGAGGTGTCCCTGACTCTTACGTCAGTATCGGTACCGGTCTTCTGAAGGCATCTTCCCTACTGGGTTGTTTTCCTCTACCGCCGCCTCAGATCCCAAACACGGTTGCAATGATATCCACCTCTTCGGATGGCTCTATCGACCCATGGATCATTCCGGCACCTTCAGAAATTGATTCCTATGGAGATCAGATGCCGCTTTCACCGGTTGAGTTGGCTTACCAAGCCATCCAAATCGCATCTGAACCCTCCACTAATATGGTTTCGACCACAGGTACAACCCTCTCTCCCATAAAATTTCTCTCTAAGGATCTCCTCAATGAAGTCTGGCCAACAGATGAAGCTATTCGAGAGATCATGTCATTAGAAGAACGACCTTGGGGAGAGTTCCACCATCGCGCTTCGACGATTGATTCGGAGGCGATAAAAACGGAAATCCTGTCTTTTGACCAACCTGAGATAGTTCCCTCCTCTTATACGACTGTCCACACTATCGATTCAGAAGGGAACATGGGTAATCTTTCCAAGACACTACTCATTGATATCTCGGTCAAGACAGGTATCATGCAAAATATTCCGTATTGTTTTTCAAATATTACACCTTTCCAACTTGCTTTCGGCCTGGAGGCAGTACTTCCGATTGAGTGCGAAATCCCATCGCTTAAACTGGCTGTTGAAATCCTGCCTGGCACCACCGCCACAGAAGAGCGCTTGCTCGCTCGATCACTTGGACGAAACTCATCGAGATGCTACACTAGCACTCGAAGCTCACCAGCGCCGAGTTAAAGCTCAATACGACAAATCTGTCAAGCCTCGTTCTTTCCAAGAGGGCGATCTTGTTCTGCTTTATGATCAAAAGCACGACCTCTTGGGGGCAGGAACACTCCAACCTTTGTGGCTCGGTCCTTACATCGTTACTAAAGCCCTCTCAAAAGGAGCTTACGAATTACAGGACTGTAATGGAATTCCACTCGAGGAGCCCCGCAACGGGCTCTATCTGAAGAAGTATTTTGCCTAGTTTTGCACTAGGCATATGCTTTGTAATTTTATGTATAAAATTTTTGCCTATTTTTATTTTCTGATGCTTCTGAATTATTTGTTTGGTTTAAAGTGTTTTTCTCATGTAATATTTTTCTTTCGCACAGATGTCATCACATTCGTTATCATACGTTGGGTATGCGGACGGTGCTAGTCGTCACACTAGACACATTGCTTCAGCTGCTTGGGTTCTCTATACTCCTGAGTCGGACCTCCTTGGTTCCGGGGGGATCTTCCTGGGTAACGCCACCAACAATGTCGCCGAGTACATGTCAGTGATCCAACTCCTCACGGAAGCGGCATCTCGTGACATCTCCGATTTAGTGGTCAGGTTAGATTCCCAACTCATCATTATGCAGCTAAACAATCATTACCGTGTCTGCCACCCTGTGTTGTTACGTTATTTTTTACGAGTGCGACTTTTAGAACATCAATTTCAAACAATCACATTTGAGCACGTTCCTAGGGAATTTAATGCATTAGCTGATTCTTTGGCAAATTATGTGTTAGATTGGCATTTGTCACATTTATTGTAAAAGATTTACTCATGAGTACATATATTTTTTATCACATCAAAAAATGCATAAAAATTTAAAAACACAAAATCACCAAAAAATATACATAGATATATATGTCATGTCCAGTACATAGAGAACATCAAAAAAGAAAATCTCCCAAAACTTGGGGTGTTTTACAAAATTTGGCTCACTAAGCCATGCTCTGACACTAATACATCTAATCCAAGCAGCTAAGCCTGATGCTCATAATAGCATACAACTGCTCTAGCTATTCTCCTCAGAGGAACCAGGTATCTCTCTGGCACACCCACTGTATGCCGTTGCAGACGAACTGGAACCTCCCGCATAGGAAGCGGCGGTATACCCATACTCAGACCCTCCAAGTTCCTGGAGAGTTCATGTAAAATCTAGGTATCATCGTCGTCGCCGGCTTCCGCCTCCTCTACAGGTACACCAGCCGCGAGTAGCTGCAATCCTCACCGTGCATAGCGAGGGGCCCCAGCTGGACGGACAGGTGCCACATCTGTGTCAAGCAAGCAATAGTTTCATGTCAAAGCTTAATTTTCACCCCTTTTTCAACAAAAAATAAAAAAATAAAAAAATAAATTTACATAAACATTCAAAAGCTAAAAAACTAAACTTCTTTGAAAACAACTGATCATTTTTCTTACCATCGGGTCCCCACTGGGTGCCAGGGGGCAGGACTAGCTCGGGATCACCTGTGAAGTTCATCCCTGCATAAGGATAATCCTCAATCATGATGATCTGAGAGTCCAGCCAATCAAAAAATCCCTCATCAAAACAGTGACGGACGGGACCCTCTCCAGTCCGTGGAAGCAAAGTGGCCCACCGAGCCTGCCTCGGCTCGCGTGGACCCAATGGTGCTGTAGGGATCCTGGGCCTCATCAGTGGTACCCGCTCCAGTATGAAAGAAACAATCAGTGTTCCGTACCCAAACTCTCTTTGAGTACGGGTCTTGCATGCAGTAAGCTCTGCTCGGACCCGACGGACTACACCGTCACACCAGTCGAAAACCTGAGGCTGCATACAATCCAAGGCTAAGAGCATCTGGGCCTTGGTCGCCACATGCTAACTCTTGGCACCTGCCAAGCGAACAATCATCCATAGAATAGACCTCAAGGGTCTCAAAGTCACCTGTGCAATAGGTATCCGGTTACTCACAGCCTGGGTGCCACGTATGCAGTGCGCATGGATCAAATCAGTAGTGGAACGAGGGTCAGCTCTGGACCCCGTCAAATTGGGCCTCACCCCACGACATGACAAGCCGGTCAAAAAGTAAACATCATCTTTTTCGATGGCGAGCTCGTTGCCACCAATCCGAAAGACATGATGCCTCTCGTCCCACTGCTGGATCAGCCACCTCAGGAGGTCCTCTTGACCCCTCATCAGTTCTAAACGGGCATACTTAAGCAATCCGCACCTCCGAAGAGCCATTAAAATTTCCGCATCCGTCACCATTTCTCGTTCTTCCCGCTCATGCTCTCTTTCTCGCCAGATACTCATGATTAACAGCTGAACACCTGCAAATGCAACATTTCCAACCGATTAAAATTTGCCGAAACCACGTCAAAAACGAAAAAATTGAATTCTTAGAAAGCATGTTGCGCCTAACGTGGACATTAGTGCAAAACAGAGCGTTCTAACGCGCTGTTCCCTCATGGGTTATGCGTTTAATGCGGTTGTTCTACTCCTGCCCCGCGTTAGGCGCAAATATTTTTCTAGGGCCTCAAATTTTCCTAATTTTGAACCAGCAAAAACTAAAAAATTGACAATTAAATGATAACAGGAGGTTCTAGCTCTTACCTGGATCTCGCGGAATAGAAAACCGTTGCCTGGATCGACCGTAATCGTCAGCTGAAGTTTTCACCCCTTTTCCACTCCAGAGCTTTTTCACAGCACTTGAAATAGTGAAAATGAATGTCTTCTGACCTTCTTATAGCAAATTCTGGGACATGACTCTCTTAAGTCAGCCGGAAAAGTCGTGATTCCTCGCTGTACACATGTCGCAACTCTTGAGATTTGGTACTGATGATTCTAATAAGGGATCAAGATTGATGAGCAGACATACTCATGTTTTATCGAGCGTTCTTTTTATGGTATTTTTCTTACTCGTTAATCCGAAAAACCTCGAGTTCTCTTCTTCGGGCTCGTTAAACTTATACGAAGTCGGCATCGAGCATTCTTTTTATGGTCTTTTCTTGCTCGTTAATCCGAAAAACCTAGAGTTTTCTTCTTCAGACTCATTAAAACCATGAAGAAGCTCTGAGCATTATTTTTAGGAATCTTTTTCTCGCTCATCAAACTGAAAAAATCCCGAGTCACCTTTGTCAGACTCGTTAAACTACTGTGACAAAGAACAAGGAGCCATTCTTTTCCTCTTTTTCAACGCTCTTTAAACAGAAAAAGAATATCGAGTTTTCTCTGCGTGACTCGTTAAAATTTCACGGAGGTACCGAGTTTTTCTTTGTTAGACTCGTTAAAATTTCACGAAGAAGATTGAGTTTACTTCATCTCCTCGTACTCATAACAAAATGAGGTAGACGTCCATCGAACATAGATTTCTCACTTTTCCGGACTCAATGGACTAACTTACGGAAAATGAACTGTTTCGGGCTTACTATTATCCCTTTGCCGTGCCCGGTTATCAAGACATGACAAAGGTACCCCAATGGAGTCGTCTTTTACAACATTTTTCAGACTCTCTAAACATGAAAAATTCACCGAGTTTACTCGTCTGGACTCGTTAAACCTAATCAGACAGGACATGGAGTTGTCTTTTATGACATTTTTCAGACTCTCTAAAAATGAAAAATTCACCGAGTTTGCTCATCTGGACTCGTTAAATCTAATCAGATGGGACACAGAGTTGTCTTTCCTGACATTTTTCAGACTCTCTAAACATGAAAAATTCACCGAGTTTACTCGTCTGGACTCGTTAAACTTAATCAGACGGGGAAATATTTGGACAAAATGGATACTACCTCTGTTACATTTTCAAAAAGGTCGATTTGGCAGCAAAATTCTTGAACATGGCACTTCCCAGAAAACTCTTTCGCAATTAGCCGAACCCTACCATCTATGAGTATTAGCCTTCATTTCCCAGTGTCCCTGCACTGGTAAAATCCTAACACACTCTTTGGTGTTCAACACGCTTCAGCTGCCTAGTACCCTACTAGAGTGCCTTCTATTGTTCAAGCAGATCTCGCTATCTACTGCTCCTGTTATCAACCAAACCATTCATTATGCCAGAAATTATTTGTCGTCTGACGTTCCCATTTACTCTTCCTTATCTCAAATCATAAACAAAATCATTTGGTTTCCGTTTCGTGTTGACTGATGTAGGACGCCTCAGTGCCTACCTCTCAACAGATCACTTCCTATCGACTTCAACACCTTATGTAGGAAGTTGATCCAGAAACACATCAGTACCCAGATACTTGCAGACATCAGTGGCAGGTAGTCTTGTGTTTGATCAAGGGTCTTCATCATTGGCTCTTGGTCGAATGATTCTACGAGTGTTCGACTTCAACTCCTTTTATTCACACTCGCTAGATTATACTGGGCATCTTAGGGACCATCATCATTATCGGTGGCCACCTTCGCGTCTGTTAACAGTTTTCATTATTGACTGGTAATCAGACGATTTCTCACATGTTCGACGACAACTCCCTCATTCACATGTTGAGAAATATGTAGTTTAAGTGAATCGGCAGTCAAGACCTTGGGGCAAAAGGCTACACCATTAAAGTTGTGTTCCCTTCCCCAAGCTGCGATATTGTTTATGGAGACAGCTTCTTCAGCCTGATCCTGTTATGACAGGCACTTCCACATTGTGCCTATTGGTGGATAGATTCTTCATATCTCTATTCTAGAGAAATCATGTTGTTTAAAGCTACTGAGCATGGGACATGCCCGACTCTAGGCAAATACTATATTTTCTGACATATGTTGTTGTTTCAGGTTTTTCCTCAGTCTTTCAATCTCTCTCTCTCTCTACAAATTATAAAGTATTTCGGCCATCATCTTCGTCTCTGACCTCACACTTTAGGGGGAATCTGTTACAGGTCAAAATACCTCCTCATCAGCTCAGAGGGGAAGACAAATATGGAAGAAGTACAAAGACCTAAATTAAACCTTTTTCTTCCAGGGTAACGCATACATAGAACAGAACAAGAGCGTTATAACGCAGGCAAGCAATACATTGGCCGCGTTAGTGGCTAGGGCAACGCTCTGTTTACATTGGATGGTCGCGTTACCCGTGTTTTAAGTTTGAATTGGGAAAAGAGCGCGGAGAAAGATTTGAATCTCCGACTTTCCCTCACGAAGGAGTCAGTGGACAGAGGAAAGTGCAAAAGCACCAGTTCATTATTGGTCATTGCCATAGAAGACTGAACTCCAAGAGAGGCAAAAGCATGGAGACCAAGGAAACATCTAAGCCTTTTCCATTCCAAACTAGTGGAAAGAGAAGGGCAACAATGGCTTTCTCCCTCTCCTATAAGAAGGAGCTGAAGGCTCTTAATTGAAGGTCGAAGGATTGCTCAAAAGTTCTTGCATACTTGTGGAATAGAGAATAGTGTGACATTGTGAAGGCCAAGAGTCAAAGAGGCTCCTAGAGAGTTTGTTGACTTGGACTTCTTCACTAGAGAAAGAAGAGAGATCGGGAGACTGAGGAGGGCTTGGTACAACCGATGGTTGTAATCCTCCTTCTTCCAAAATCAATAGAACTATGTTTGTTTTGTCCATTCAATGCTTGATGTTATATTGTTGTTTCAATATTTGCTTAGTATGATATGAATGGCTCAGATGTGTATAATCTAGATGTTTATTGTTTATTTAATTGATAGAATACTTGTTATATTAGAAATTACGCGGGTGCTTTGAGTGATTGCAGGTCTCGGATTTGGAGCCGGCGAAGAAGGACTCTTACTTTGCTGCGCAGCGTTCTCCAAGAGATTACAAAACTGTCAAAGAGGTAATTCTCTATTTGTATTCCTTCAAGTTATTTCAAGCTAATATGAACATACTCATGCCATCTTTGTGAACAGCATAGCTAATCTGACTGTCTGCCTCGGGCACCGGAAAGCCCTGAGAGGGATCCACGAAAACTAACCACCCAAGCAGTTTACCCTAAAGCACTGATCTGAGGCGGCCCATCCAATGGTCATCGATCAATGAAGCTGCGCGAGTTTTAACCCGAGGAAACCGTACCGCTAGCCCACTGTCCATCGCCCTCGGATGCATTTTTCACCGTTGATCTCCGCCGAGATCGGATGGTCCAGATTCAATCACATGCCTGCCATTGACCTGGGCCCGCCACATCATCCGTCCACGTATCTTCATCATTTTTCTCACCCATCCCCTTTATAATCTATTCAAAGATTAAATTTTAATGCTTTTTACGTTAAACGTCTGCCTCGACACCTTCCAGTGTTTTTCGCCAACCTTCACCAGAGCATTTCTCCACCATTCCTCAACATTTTTTCCCCACTTCTCCACCGTCCCACTATCATCCTTGCAGTCGTCCACATCATCCCACCCCCATACATGTTTTTCATAACAGGTTTTCATGTTTTGCAGGCTTACCAACAGTAAACGACTGCCATGATTCAGGGTTTCTATCACAGCGACAGAAAACATAGGGAAGAGCATGCACAGAGATCGTATCATGGAGAAAAGCCTGGGATAGTGCTCTGACACAACTTCCATTAAAAGAACAGGGTCTGACCATGTAAAACTGTCCCAGAGCCATTAAAATGTGGATTCCGTAGATAGAGATATAAATGAAGCAGCAGAGAGTTTAAGGCCCGAAGGTGAAGATCTTGGAGCCTTGATTCAGTGTTTTAGAGACAAAGTACCAGATTGAAGACGTTAAGGATCACACAGAAGGTACGCAGCACATATATTAATGTATATCCAGTGGTCTACATCAGCAAAATGTTTTCCCCGCGAAAGAACAAAGTGTCCATGCAGTTTTCATCCTATGTCGTGTTCTAGAGAGATTTTCTACCCTGACAACAGTCTTGGTGCTATCAGAGCATTTGTTTCACAAGTATGCTGGACCTCTCAATCATTTATTTACCTTTTTTTTAATGCATCAAAGTTACTACAGAGTCCTGCAGCCAGAGTTAAATGCACGGAGTTAAAACAGAATGGGCTTTGGCCCTCTTCATTTTCTAAGTTTTAATGCTGTATTTAGTTTCCACCTACCTCCTCTACTCATCTTTCTGCTATAAAACTCGTGAGAAAATATTGTAATGGTTGTTGATCAGTTATCAGAGAATTGCAAGTAGTTTTTTTTTAGACACAGTCTCTGTGTAAAGTGTTAGATAGGCTGAGGAATATGATTTCAGACTGAGTATTCAGCTATTGGCAATGTTGTACTTGACTGGTATTGCTATTTAATATGACAAGCATATTTCTTTGGATCCTGATCTAAAGCAGCGGTGATGTTTTCCTATCTCTGTGTTTATATTCATTTCATTTCATTTCTACTAGCTTGCATTAGAATATTGGCATAGGATTTACCCTTGTTAGGTACCCTAAGTTTCTGCTCTCCTTTCCATTGATGTTTTTCTTCTAAATGTGTTATCTAAGAATCGATTTCAGTTAATTTAACCAGTGTAGTGGATGATATTGTCTGCTCTCTAATGTATGAATTAAATGTATCTGTTCTTAGATGTTTCTTGTTATGGATTTAGTTGGAATATTTGGGAACACTAGGGATTAGAGTTAGCCCTTTCCACTAGGATCCTTGTGCGACCAGCTGGTCTTTAACTTTGTGCCCTGAATCTGTGTTGTATCCTCCTCTCCTGCCATTCCATATCACACAATCATCTTTAAGATCCTATGTTTTAGATGACTAGCCCAATTGAAAGCTTGCCTATTGATTAGCAATCAAATCCTTTCCTTACTCCATTGCCCAATGGTTTTGAATGCTCCCTGGAATACTTCACTTCTGCATTTTTTCTCTTTGCTCATCCTGGTCTTACATCTAACCATTCTTCCCTGATAACCAGCAACCAAACAAACAATCAAACAAAAAAGACCCTGTGCTTCATAACTAGCCTAACATCTCATCTGAGCTTTCAAAGATACATCATTCTTTGTCTTATTGGAGAGATCCCTCTCCGAGTCTAGGAGGGCTATTCTTAGGGCCCCAAAGCGGTTCTGATGTTGTCTCATCTTTTTTTCTTGCCAATCTGGCCAAAACATGGGAACCCCAACAGTAGGAACTTAGCATGAGCCCAAAATAGTCAAGTTGTTTAAAGGAGTTCCTAAGGAATATAAAGAAAGGTATGTAGATCTCTTCAAAAAATTTATGGATGTGTTTGCATTGTCATATGAAGATTTAAAGATTTATGATCTAGATATTATTCAGCGCAAAATACCACTGAAAGATGGGGTTAAACCATACAGACAAAAGCTTAGAAAAATTAATCCACTGTTACTTGCCCCAATTTAAAAAGAAGTAAGGAAACCTTTGCAAGCTAAAATCATAGTTCCACTCAGATATTCAGATTTATTTTCTAATATGGTACCAATTAGGAAGAAAATGGAGAGATAAGATTATGTGTGGATTTCATAAATTTGAACAGAGCTTCCCTGAAGGATAATTATCTTTTTTCGAAGATGGATTTTGTTCTATAGAAAGTGACTGGAGCTTACAGCTTGTCCATGGTTGATGGTTTTTTTGGATATAATCAGGTAGCTGAGGAGGAGGAAGATCAAAAGAAAATTGCTTTCTCCACACCTTGGGGAACTTTCATGTATGCCAGGATGCCATTCGGCCTCATGAATGTAGGAGCTACTTTCCAAAGGCCAATGGATATTGCCTTTGTGGGTGACAAATTTGTAGTCATTTATCTTGATGAGGTTACTATTTTTTCAGGTTCTGATGATGAGCACTTAGAAAACTTGCAGAAATATTTCTTGAAATGCAGAAAATTCGAGTTATCATTGAACACCAAGAAATACTTGTTTGCTCTAGAGGAAGGTAAGTTGCTAGGTCATATAGTTTCAAATCAAGGTATGAAAATTGACAGCAAGGGTTGAGGCTATACAAACAATTCCACTGCCTAAAAGTAAAAAGGATATCCAAAGGTTTCTAGGGAAATTTAATTTTCTGACAAGATTTGTTCCAAATTATGCTGAGATTGTTAGGAGAATTACAGATATGTTGAAAAATAATGCTGAAGTGAAATGAGATAAGGATGCAAGAGAATCCTTTGGCAGAATTGAAGAAGCTCTCCAAGAAGCTCCAGTTTTAATTAGTCCAGATTACTTGAAGCCTTTCCAAATATTCTCATTTGCATCATCCTCTACTATTGCTGCTGTGTTGTCACAGAAAAATGAAGAAGGAAGTGAGCAACCTGTAGCCTTTTTTAGTAAGTCCTCAAAGATGTAGATCTCAAGTATAATATCCTGGAGAAGCAGGTATATGCTTTAGTTAAATCATTAAAATCTTTTAGGACCTATGTACTTCATTCTCAAGTAGTAGCATATGTGCCTAATTCTTCTATAAAAGGTGTGCTAGTACAGAGTGATGTGGAGGGGAAAAGAGGGAAATGGATTGCCAAAATACAAGAATATGATTTGGATATTAAGCCTACTAAGTTAGTCAAAGGACAAGGATTAGCTAAGTTGTTAACAGAATCTAATTTCCAAACTCTGTGAATTAATTTGCTTGTACCATTAGATGAAGTGGTTGAGGAGATGAATCAGATTACAACAAAATCGGCAATCAAATACAAATTTCTCTTCTCAGATTGGTATAGAGATATTATTCACTATTTTTGTTTCTTCTCTTGCCCTCCCTCAATCAATAGATCAAAATATAGAGTCTAAAACTTAAAGCTCAACCTTATGTTATAATTGATGATAAATTATATTGGAAAAACCTTGTTGATATCTTGTTGTTGTGTTTAACAGAAGGAGAATCAATGGAAGTGATCAAGGAGTATCAAGAATGTTTTTGTGGAGGAAATTACAGCTGGAAAGTAACCACTAATAAAATTCTTAAATCAGGTTTCTATTGGCCTTCTTTATTTTCTGATGTATACGGAGTTGTTAGAAGTTGTCAGAAATGCAAACTATTTGCAGAAAAGAAAAGGTTAGCTCTTTTACCTCTTCTTCCCGTTTTTATTGAAGAACCCTTTAGACAATGGGGATTAGATTTTATTGGGAAAATTAATCCACCATCAAGTGGGAAATTTAAGTGGATTTTGACTGCCACTGATTATTTTACAAAATGGGTAGAGGCAATTCCTACCATGAAAGTAAATGATTTGGTAGTAATGAATTTTTTGGAAGAGAATATTTTCAGCAGGTTTGGATGTCCAATGAAAATCATCATAGACAATGCTCAAGTATTCAACTCAGTAAGATTTATAAATTTATGTCAAACTTATAATGTTATATTGTCTCATTCTACAACATATCATCCACAAGGGAATGGTTTAGCAGAGTCATCAAACAAGACATTGGTCAAGATCCTTAAGAAAACAATTAATGAGAACCAGAAAAATTGGGATTCAAAGTTGACATTTGCTCTTTGGGTGGTAAGAATGACTACTAGAAGATCTACTGGTAAGTCCCATTATGAATTAGTATATGTTACTCAAGCTTTGTTTCCTACTCATTTAGAAAAACCAGTAATTTCTTTTCTTCAAGAAGCACAAGAAGAACCTAATGCATTGATAAGAAGACTGAATAAGGTGATAGAATTAAGTGAAAGTATAAATAAAGTCAGAGATAATTTGGTCACATATCAGGAAAAAATGAAGTCCATTTTTGACAGGAAGGCAAAGGAGATCGTGTTTCAAACTGGAGATCTCATATTAAGATGGGATACCAGGAGAGAGGAGAAAGGGAAACATGCAATTTTGATCCTTTATGGTATTGGCCTTACAAAATCACTGAAGCTAGCTCAAATAACACTTTATGTTGGAAAATCTTGATGGAGGAACAGTAGGGTTGCCTGTGAATGGGCAGTATCTAAAACACTATTTCCAACACTGAAAACAGCCATTTGATCATTGTACATATTTGGTTTTCCCACATTGTATATTCTCATCAAGCAATTTTTGACTCCATGCCTGAAGTGAAGGAACTGATCTGTAGGTTCTTAGTGTTTCGTGGCAAAAACACTATCCCCACGTGGAGCCAAATGTTTTGGATCATTTGCATATCCTTTTATTTCCAATTCTTGAAAATATCAAAAAAAAAAAAAATTGTCGAAACTATGTTAAAGTATTAAAATCCTTATACTTTGGCATAAAAATAATTTCTATTGATAAACTGGAGTTAAAATTTTAAACACTTTAAACTTTATGAAAGTAGGTTCTGCATTTATGTTTAAAGATCGATCAGTTTGTGGAAGAAATTTTTGACGGTTTAGTTTCTTATCAAAATGCCCAACCCACGGGCACAACCAGCGCACAAAATAATAGGATAACTGCCTCCGTAGTTCACTTGGTTGACTACGAGGACAACAGAGATGAACGGTGGATATTGAGCGCAGGAGCACCAGTTGAAATTTTCTTCCGTACCTCGAGACCCCCCACAGTGACGTAGGGCACTGAATTGTTCATAATTGTCTTCCACGTCAGGTGAAATCAACCGCTCGTTAGCGCGTCATGTCAGCATTAAATTTTAAAGCCGCACCACATATCTAAACAAAATTCGCATTGTTTCAAATCATTTGTGATTAGTTTATGCTGTGTCTTATTTCAGTCTTCAGCCACCCTAGTAAAATTGACCACCCTGTGAGTTTTTCTTTGCTATAATTTTCAGTCATGGCTAAGCATTCGTCCTTCTCAGGTTCTGCTAGTCATATCCCTCTCATGGACACCGAGGGGGATATTCAAGATACCCTTTGTTCTATAATTCACCTTCCGTTTTATCAGCAAGCTATCTTGAATGAAAAATCCTCCCCTGTTTATACTGCCATGATCAAGTCAATAGTGCTTTCTGCATGTATCCCAAAGACCCACCTTTTTCCTAAATTTATCTATTGGTTGGTGTCAGTAATGTACCCTAGGAAGTGTTTTCTTATGAATTGTCAGGGAGAGAATGTTTTGCAAGTGTCTACCCAGTTAATTCGCCAAGCCCTTTGTTATCCTGAGTCATACTCATTTATTTAGTTCTCTGACGATTCTCTGGTAACCTATTATGATAACCTTGCAGGTGAAGAGTTTAATTAGTTCATATAATTTTTGAAGCCAAACACAAAGAAATTTCAGCCGAAAAACAAAGAGTTTTCCATGGAGATTTTTGATGCATAAATTCGACCAGTATTAAGCAGCATTGCGAAAATTCTGGGCAAAGATGATGACAAAAAGGTGGATAAATTAGTATTGGGGATGTTTTCCATGATGACGAAGCCAGGAACAGTGCTGGATATTCCATCATATTGGCAGGAAGCAGTTAATTCACAGCTATTGAGCCTTTCATTAACAGGTTCTTTTAAATTTCCTTCATTGATTGTCTATTTGTTCTTATATCAAAATGTGGAAGAGTTCATGTATCTAGGTATGAATATTATGGATATAAACAAGAAAATACAATCAGTAGTGTTTTGGGCTGATGTAGTAAGAAGAGATCAAAATGAAGCTCGATTGTTTGATTTTGCTAGTTAATTCATGTTAGTTGCATATAAAATATTGAATGGAGTTCCTCCTCCCTGTATTCTACCTAAAGCTCGGGAATATTCGCATTTAGGAGTAAATTGAAAATTTGGAGATTGGTTTGTCTTTTAGGATTACTCTGAAATTAGGCTATACGGATCAAGTGTTGAGCCTTATATACTCCCAAAGTTTGTGCCTATGAGGTTATTTGCCTTGGAATTTATTCGACAAAGCCTAAATGTTGATCAAGTTCACTTTGTGGCCATGAAAAAGGGGCACATCTACAAACTACCCATGACTGTGGGCCCTTTCATAGTGAATATGAGACAAGCATTTGAGGAGGTTACTAAAATGTTAGATGAGATGCATATACTGTTAGGGTAAAGTTGGGCTTATGACCATCATAGTGTAAATTCGAATACAAGAATCGAGAATGGATATTCAGATTTCATTCATGAAAGTAGGCCAGATTTGGAGAAGATAGCAAGTAAAGGTGTGATGGGTTCAGCAGGTTCAAACATTCAGACTCCTATCATATCAGAAAAATCAAACAAAAGAAGCAAAGAAACAGTGATTGATTTATATGATGAGGAGCAAGGAGCTGAGAAGAGGACAAATTTTATTGAAGAATCTGCATCTAACCCACCTAGTTTTTCTTTATATCTGGGAGAAGAAAAAAATGTTCCAGCTTCACCTAGAAGTCATGAAATCTCTCATGAAAAAGTACCTCTGATCAAACAGATGTTTACACAAATTGAAGAAAGGAATCATAAGATGAAGGCCAACACAGAGGCCTATGCTGAATATCAAGTTGCTCCATATCAAACAAGACTTTTGACTGTCATGGATCTTAAGAAAGATCAATTTAGGATTTCCCTGTCACATTCTACAGACATTTCAATAGGTTCTTCTAACAATTGCAATATTGTAAATTTGACTATGGATATGAAGAAGATTCCCCTGATGGATAAGATAAATTTTCATATGCAAACTGGTTAGTTGATTGTGAATGACCTGACGAAGCCCAATGCAATGGAAATGAAGGAAGAAAATATATTGGGAAAGTTAATTAAGCAATAAAATTTGGGTAAAGCTAACTCAAGAGCTTTAACAGTTTAGAATGATGAGCTAAAGAAAATCATTGTAAAGATTGGAGTGGACCCTAGTGTCAAGACTTTTGTACATAAATTTATACAAAGTGCTGACACCGAAATATTTACATTGAGGAAAAAGCTAAAATTGTCTACAGGAGATCATTCTATGGCTGCAGAAGTTGCAGAGGTGGAGAAGGAAAAGGAAAAGCTTTTACAGCAACTCATGCAAAAAGATGAAGAAATTTCCAAAATAAAGCAAACTGCAATATCACTGTAAAATCATATTGATAACCATAATTGTACTTTTGTTTTTCCTACAGGTAATGAAGATCCACAAGCATAGATTGTTGAGTTTAATACTGAGTTGCAGATGGTTGAAAGAGATCAGAAAAAAGCTCAAGTTGATTTGGAGACTACAACAAATCTTATTCAAGCCATAGGGAATGAAGTTGACAACTACAAAATGGATATTCAGAATGCCAATACTGAGATTAAAAATCTCAAAGAGAGATTGAAAGGAAACATTTCACTGATACAAGTTGAAGATATCATTTTAATTATATCATTTCATAAATGAAATCAATTTGGAGTTGTTTGATGATAGTTGCAGAGGAGAAAAGTATTATCAGGGAATGTGAAGAACTAGTCATGACAAATAAACAAAAGGCAATTAATAGAGCTATTTGGGCTAGAAGTTTCATTGAATTTATTAATACTAAAACAAATCAGGAATTGGAAGACAATGATAGTAAAGACAAGACCTTATATGCAGTAGAGATCAGTAAGATGATTGTCAAAAATGACCACAGAAAGGCTACAAAAAATAAACTGATGGAAATTAAAGAAACAGTAAGCCACTTTGATTAGTTATTTGACAAATTAACAAGAATAGGTCTGCCATCATGTTGGGGATATGAAGGAAATATTTTGGCATGCGATTCTTATGAGAATTTACTAGTTATGAAAAAAAGTAAAGTTGATAACAGGCATGAAAAACTCAGGTGCTTAAAGGGGAAACAATGGTCAAATTTCTGCAGAAACATTTTCAACTACTGTGGTTGGTGAAAACTCTTTTCAAAGAAGCACAATCCTATAGTCAAATTACTGCATTGAGATTGGAGTATCACAATCTAACACATTCACCTAGGACAAATGTAGAGATATGGAAAAAGTGTAAAGCTTGGACAATAGACTTTCCAAAAGCATTTTCAGCATTAAGGAAAGACAAATCAGTTGACCAAGGAAATGCAGCAGCATCATGAGCAATTCCTATAGATTAGGATATATATTTTTACATTATATTACTTTTTCAAAGACAATGTAATTGTAATAAGACATTTTCAAGGCATGTAATAGACAGCCTCCGAAGTCCTAAGTAGTTTGGTGTTGGGCCGCTAATATGGCATTACTATTATCACTTTTTAACACCTATTTCATCCATTTCTACTCTTCTTTATCATGTCATTTATCATAATTTATCATATAATTCCATTTTATAATTATTTATGCTCGTATGGATAAATATTATTTATTCTCCTTTATTTTTAATAAATTGATGATTATTATGCATGATTTTATTAATAATGGTTTATTAATATATTTTGTAATATCACTCACCATTTTATCCTCCAAGATATTTTCCAGATTTTAGATTTGATCTCTAGATCATCATCAAATATTCTAACTCAGAAATTCACTGGAATAACAAGTGTCAATTTTGCATTGGATATTCTGTATAGATGGAGAAGAATCTGGAAAATCTGAAACATGGGTTTTGTCCAGAAGGGAACGAATTAAATTTTTTTTAAAATGGTTTGCCCAAATTCGGCCTGTATTAAGAGAAACGGAAGGTTCTCTGAGGACGATTTTCCCAGATTCGTTGTTGTGGCCGTTTTCCAAATTCTTCCAGTTGCAATACCAAATTTGACTTGTTCCTATTGAATGGTTGATGGAAATATCTTTTCTTGCTGATCAAGTTGTTGGGGACAATCCAATCTTGTTATGAGGGATCATATTTACTATTTAATTTCTCCTCTTTATGATTATAAAAGGAGAGCATGTATTATGTATTGGGGGGATTAGAGAGAGATTTCCTGTTGTAATTTTCAGAATTGTTCATCGACTCTTGTTAATTAAAACAGAGTACGATTGCTTGTAAACTCTGCTACATATGATCAATAAATAAGTTGTGTTGTTTCTCATTTGATTATTCTAAAGTAAATTAGCAGTGCTCACTGGCGGCTAAAGGCCCGGCCTCTGGTGGAGTTCACTGCGTCTTTGTGTTATATTTCTGATTCTTGCAACATGTGAGTGATTTGATTTAACATTTATTTCTTTTAATCACATTGCTATTTCAATTTATTAGTTTACAGTTTGCAAAGAGTTTGGTTTTTCTTTTGAGAATTTGCCTAGTTTACTTTCATTAGCAGCATTAATGATTTAGTTCAATTTCTATTTTCATTTAATTGCTTTAAAGCAAGATTATCAACTGTAAAGAACACTGGTTATTGCTCTCACGTTATCAGATTGATTATCTTGTTCTTAGTTAATTCCATCAGTTTCTAAAGGAAAGATTTATAATTACTGCATCCTTGACTGATGCTTGTTGAGTGAATGATTGGATTTTAGAGAATTTAGTTTCATGTCATTGCAATTAGATTTTATTTTCAGCATTCGTTTACTCTTTTATTTAGAACAATATACTACATATTGCAAAGAATTACTCTTAAATTGAATTGCAGCCTCAGACAGAGTACACTCTTGAAAAAAAAAGTCATTCCTAGATTGATAATTAATGTAGGATAAATAGGCATTAAAAAAGACACCTTTTATACCTCAACATTTTGGCGTCGTTTTCGGGGGAGAGTGTATGCCATTTAGAAATAGTGATGCATATTTGATTTTTTTTCTGCTAGGGAAGAATTGGGTATTAAAAATGGAAGGTAAGAACCTTCATACCGAGCGAGGAACATACTCGTTCATTAGCTGACTTCACAGTAGAATTGAGTGAAATTTAAGGTAGGAATTGAAGGAGGAATTTTAGAGGTATAATTTTTGAAAAAATCTTGTAATTCCACTTGAGTGGTGATGTAAGCACCACCCATTTCACTAACCAATTGATGGGAAAATTATAAGGAGGAGCCTTAAAGAAGAACATGAAGAACATCTTCTATTATGGTAAGAAATGGCTCACATTTCAACTTTTGAATTCCCTATCAAAGATCTAGGAGGAGTGACACAAATGCACATAATTCCCCCATCGTCTCTACCAAATTTTCATGGTTTGACAAATGAAGATCCCGATACATTTTTATTTGAGTTTGAAACACCTTGTAGAGGATATGATTATTGTACTAATGATCAAAGGTTGAAAGTATTTCCTCTTATTCTAAAAGGAGCAGCTCTCGATAGTTCATGAGCCTAGGTGGGAACTGCATCGAAACATGGGAGGACATGAAGAACATATTCTTGAAGAAGTACCAAGACTATTGCAAATCCAATGAAGATATTTTTGGTATGATACAAGGGGAAGATGAAAGCTTGGATGACTATGTGGAGCGATTTCGATACAACCTTCAAAAATCAAAGCATAAGCATTTGGAAAAGAAGATCTTGAAAACACTCCTTAAAGGAATCAAAGATGATTTTTTAGAACTCTTAAATTTGATAGGAAAAGGTGATGTTTTTCAGTTATCATATAATGATGTTTGTGAATTGTGCTTAAGGTATTCAAGAGGAATTTCCAAGGCTGGTAAGACTTTTAGAGAATTTTCTTCTTTATTTTCCAAATTTACTACAAGAACAAAAGACATAAGAGCTGAAATCAATGTTTTATTTGAAAATTTTAAATATGATTTTATTAGCTCTCTAAATTCACAATTGGATGTTTTACAAGTTGAGAAAAATCAAGAAATTGAAGAAGTGTTTTTCCCTCATTTCCAAAAGGAGCATCCCATAGATACTCAATCTTCCTTATCTAGGATGGAAGTAGCATATCAAAGAGATGGGGAAGCTGCAACAAGGTCAAAATCATGGAAATCATGGCCTACAGGTATGCTTTAAAATAGTTCGTCTCCTTTCTCTTACTTGCATAATCCATTATGGAATATTCATATGTTAGGGCAGCCATGCCAATCTCAATATAGCCACCACCAATATTTTTGGCACGGTTCATATTATGATTTCATGACTAATCTCCCTCATCTGGTAGCACAAACACATCCTCCATATTCTCCACCATCTCTTCCACAACATCTTGCTTGCTTATCAAAATAATCCATTCAACCCAATCAACTACATCATCAAAATGCTCCATTCCCTACACAATTTCCTGCTCAACTCATTCCACACCCTCACCATAATAAAACAATACAACATGATTACAGTGTTGAACTGCAAAATTTACCCACCCTTCCCACCCATTCTATCTCATATGCACCATTGGCGAAAACTTATAATGAGATTCAGAATGTATCAAATCCAAAAATTGTAGAGGTTATGAAAGAAAATGAGGTTTCTTCTAGCTTGCATCAACAAGCCGTTTTAAACACTCAAGAAATTTATGATATGACGGATATGGGAAATCAAGAAAGTAAGGGATACATTGAAGATTGGTTTCGCTCCATTTGTTTGTAGAATCACTCCATGCTTCAACAATTTTTGGTACCATCTTTTCAATGGAAGTTGGCTTCTCATACCCTACTATTTATTAACATGCATTTTTTAAATTTGGGTATGTACATACTAGAGGATTTATTTCAAATATGGTTACACTGGAAATACTCTTATACGTAATCATATTGATTTTCCAAATCATAGTAGGCTAGTGAAAAAATAAAATAAATAAGGAAATAAAATAAACACTTTTTTTTTTTTAAATAGTTGTTTTATTGCAACACGTTGTGGAAATCAACATTGGTGATAAATATTTTAATTTCTTTGTTTATGTAGATGTATTATATTGAAAATAAAATTTCTACAAACACTCATATTCATTTTTATCACTAATATGGAAAAATTGCTTGAATATCATTTTTTTTGGCTTGCGGGCTTGATGAAATTTCTGAAAACAAAGTTGGGACATTCATGTTTTGAGGGACCAAAAGTGAATATTTTTAAAAAATATTTCTATCCTAAATATATATTTATTTCTACTTTCCAACCCGATTATAATCACTCCATTTGGATTTGAAACGAAAAAGTTAGAACCAAAACATTGACAGGGTGTCTAATAGGCAGCTCGAGAACAAAGTTCGGACAGTTAGTTTTTTGAGGCCTAAATGACTATAATTTTAAAATATGTTTCTATGGTATATTCCTATATGAATCTAGTTTACAAAGAAATTTTAATCACTCGATTTTGATATCGTATGAGGAATGTATGACCAACATACTGATTGCTTATCATAAATCAGCATTCTTGAAACTTTGTTTTCTCGGCTGTTCACTAGCGTATTTGACCCATCAATTCTTCTTGTATTCAAAACCTGTTTCTATTGGAGATCAATAAATGAATATAATTTAATCTCCAATTTTAATTGGTTAAATATGCCATCAAACGAATAATTTATGCTTGAAATCTCAACTGTTGGTCTGAGCTGGAAAATCGAAAATGACTCTATTATGCAGGTTGTTCTAAGAAAATTTAACATACCATTACATAGAATTTTTAAAACCTATTTCTATTGGAGATAAAAATTTGAATTAGCTCTCATTTTTCTTTGGAATCACTCAAATCAGAGAAAAAACAAATAAGGTATGATTAAAACACTGCTAGTTAGTATGGTCGACCACTTCTCTCCCACAGGTAACAAATACAATTTGTTTTATTTTTCCGTGGATTAGTTCTACAGAGTAACTACTTGTTAGTTTTTTTCCATAATTATTGGATTAGGGGAGCCCGATCACCTCTCTTTCTCCATGATTTAATGTTTTATTGCAAGTAGACACTCGTTTTTTGCAGGTCTTAGTAGAACAAACAAGGTCAATTTATGGACGAGCGATTCTTGAAATTTTTTTTAGTGAAACAAGAGCGTTTCATGCAGTTCATTACCTAACATATTCATAATAGAAGAAATGAAGAATTGGTTTCCATTTGAAGATTCATGTCACTACTGCCAAAATATTTTTCAAAAATATCATTTTTTCCATTGACAGATTGATATTCTCTTAGGAAATAACATCATAGTTGTTGTAACTTAATAAAGTGTTGTTTTTTTTTTCTGATTTATTTTATGTTTTTGTATTTCAGGTGTTGATCCCTTCAAATTTTAGTTTTTTCTCCAGTGATAATTGAAAAATAAGAACCCCACCATGCAAGTTTCAATTGCAGAAGGCAATTTTTTTGTTGTTCCTCTTAAGGAACAACAGTTGTTCCATCTAAGGAACAACACTTTTTGAGTGTATTTTTCTTCTTTTAGAGCAACATTTTGAGGATTTTTGTGAATTCTTCATGACTCTTTTAAAGGAAAACATATAATTATCAAGGACACAAAAATTAGAGGTTATTGGAATCAACAATTCAAGAGAAATTGTAATTTTTAAGAAATTGTTTTGTAGTGATAAGAAAATGAAAGGACACAACCATCTATATCACCTTGCTGTCTCTAATTTCACTAAAATTAATATGATCGGTTATCTTTATCATGTTGGTTCTTCCCTAAATATTCATAACTCTCTTTGATTTTTATTTATTGAATAAGAATAAAGGCATATTTTCTCTATTGAGATGTTCAGACTTCTTCCACCATCCCTACTCTTAAGGAGTGTTGAGTCATCCTCTATACATAAATATGGAAGTGCTACATGAAAAGAAAAAAAAGAAAAAAGAAAAAAATCTTTATATGATTACTAACAATTCTATGATATGGCAGATAGAGGATAGGGGGTCTCATCAAGAGCCAGCCTACCATGATCATAAGGGAGTAGTGAAGTGGAATTCCCATTATGGCCACCACACCAGGGATATGATCCAGTGGACAACTCAGAAAAATAAAAATATCTTGGAATAGGAGTTCTCATCACGAGCCAGCCTGCCCACCTTTCACTCCTTCCTGCTGAATGGAACTGTGATTCATCTGGTTCCCAAGCCAGCACAATGGCCTCCATCATGACATCACACATCACTTCCCTAGGCATAAATAAAGGATAATGGTTCCAAGGGTGATAAAGAAACTTTCTCAAGGTTATAGACACCTATGGGCAACAGAGCTCTGCTGATGGTATTGGAGTCATATTTTTCACAAATCAATAGTAATGATAAACCATTTTCTTATCTCTTTATCTAATATCAAATGAGAGTATCCTCCTAAACCATTTGTTCGGCTTATGCATGAAATTTATTTATAAATCGATCAAAATGGTTTATGTGGATAATGACCGCATAAGTACTTTTTTCACATCAGCTGTCATTTTCTCTTATTTTCAAATCATTACATAAACATTTCCATATCTACTCACGATTTCAAAATATGCATTGATTTTAGTAATTTGATAATTTGTTGATCATACCATAAGTATGTATGTCTTTCCATGTTCTACAATTTTTGTACAATACACTGCCATAATTTTCTGATTTACCACAATATTCATACTGCATTTCTACAGAAGTTTTCATGATTGAACTTTTAGCATACATCTTATATGTTGCTCTTCAAAATTAACACTGTGGATTCAAGAAAATTGCATGCAAAATCATGATTTGTTTACAGGATAACAACAAGTATGGGGGGGGAGGGGGAATTCTATTCGCAACACACAGCAAATGTTGTGGAACTCGTGAATGCACATAATTCTTCAGACATGATGTGCTTGCATGGCTTCCACCTTTTGCATCACTTTCAATATCTGCTCAGCCTACATCAGCTTCAACAAATGCTGGTTCCTACATGTCATTCCACATTTTTTTTCGGAGGTAACACTTGACATAAAATAGCATAATTTTCTGATTTATTATGAATTTAGGAGAATTTCATGAAAATTCATTGAGCATTATTTATCATCATTCATTCCACATATTTACCACTTCCCATTTTTCAGAGACATCTCATCTTTCCTTTTGGGGGAGTGTTTCTTTCCTTCATTTCTTTCTTATGACCATGTCAGTAATATTCTTTATCATCCATTGATATTCTTATTCATTCTCAACACCTCCCTCATTCCATGTTGTTTTACACCAAGCATAGCTTTCAATAGATTGTAGCAACCACCTCTCTTTGTTTTCTAGCCTTGCATGAGCACATGTTAATTCTTCAATTTGCGGGAGGAATTGCTACACATGATGGATGTTTTCTACTTTCTTTCTCGTTTAAGGAATACAATTTCATTTTTATACAATGCAGAAATTGATTTTCATATATCTTTAAAAATATGAAATGAATTCTTGTGATTTTTGGATAACAAAGAGGTATCATTAAAATACACAAACCCAGATAATTCCACGCTAAATTAGTTCATAAAATTTCAAAATTTATGCACTATCACCTACAGCCATTTTGTTTATATCTCATGATCCGTGCATCAAAACAATCTGATTTTTGAGAAAATGGTTAATGAAGTTTGTTATTACTTATATCATATTTTTCTGCAACTTCATATACATGTAGTTGAACGTCAACTGCAAAAATTGTCACACCTTTATCAAGATTGCTACAATTGAATATTCATTATTTGAGGAAAATTTTATTTGTACCATCCATTTCATGAGTTGGGATGAACATTTCTTTTGCTTGGTTAACACATGGGTTTTGTCTTTGGTTGCATGAGGACATGCAATATATTCAGTTCTGGGTAGCATGAGGGCATGCAATATATTCAGTTTGTGGGTATGTTGGGCCGCTAATATGACATTATTATTATCACTTTTTAACACCTATTTCATCCATTTCTACTCTTCTTTATCATGTCATTTATCATAATTTATCATACAATTCCATTTTACAATTATTTATGCTCTTATGGATAAATATTATTTATTCTCTTTTATTTTTAATAAATTGATGATTATTATGCATGATTTTATTAATAATGGTTTATTGATATATTTTGTAACATCACTCACCATTTTAGCCTCCAAGATATTTGGCAGATTGCAGATTTGATCTCCAGATCATCATCAAATATTCCAATTCAGAAATTCGCTGGAATAAGAAGTGTCATTTTTGCGTTGGACATTTTGGGCAAATGGAGAAGAATCTAGAAACTCCAAAACATGGGTTTTGTCCATAACGGACCGAATTAACTTTATTTTAAGAACGATTTGCCCAAATTCAGCATGTATTAAGAGAAACAGAAGGTTCTCTGAGGACGATTTTCCCAGATTCGTAGTTATGGCCATTTTCCAAATTCTTCCAGTTGCAATACCAAATTTGACTTCTTCCTGTTGAATGGGTGATGGAAATATCTTTTCTTGCTGATCAAGTTGTTGGGGACAATCCAATATTGTTATGAGGGATCATATTTTCTATTTAATTTCTCCTCTTTCTGATTATAAAAGGAGAGCATGTATTATGTATTGGGGCGATTAGAGAGAGATTTCATGTTGTAATTTTCATAATTGTTCATCGACTCTTGTTAATTAAAATAGAGTACGATTTCTTGTAAACTCTGCTACATATGATTAATAAATAAGTTGCGTTGTTACTCATTCGATTATTCTGAAGTAACTTAGCAGTGCTCACTGGCGGCTAAGGGTCTGGCCTCTGGTGGAGTTCACTGCATCTTTGTGTTATATTTCTGATTCTTGCAATGTGTGAGTGAACTGATTTAACATTTATTTCTTTTAATCGCATTGCTATTTCAATTTATTAGTTTACAGTTTGCAAAGATTTTGGTTTTTTTTGTGTAACCAGCTCCAAAAAGAGAAGAAATGAGATATCAATGCCTTAGAAATGAGCCACTTTGAGGGGGCAACCTCCAATACATTACATAAATGAACAATTATTGAATGATACAATTTACAAAACCTCCTTTCTATATATAGGAGTCCATGGGGCCATAATGTAATCCTAGTGGGCCACAATGTAATCCTAGCCAACCTAACAATAATAATTTAAGGGCACAATAATAACAAAATGGGGGTTACAAGGGTACAATAATAACAATAAGGGGGTTACACTAACAATAATAAGGGACTATACTAGTAACATAGGGACCTAACATGCCCCTCTCCTTCAAAAAAAGTGTTGTCCTCAACGCTTGAGTAGCTCTGGGTGCTTTTGTATAAAATTCTCATCCTCCCATGTAGAATCTTCAGTGGGTAAGTTTTTCCACTTGATGAGATACTCTGAAATTGATCGATTCCGTAGTTGTCGAGTTCTTGTTTTCGTGACCGCTTCAGGTTCCAATATGATTTTTCCTTCCTCATCAAGTTCTGGAAATATTGTTTGAACTGGAAGCTTTTCACCTATAACCTTCTTTAAGCATGAAACATGGAAAACCGGATGTACTCGCGAAGAAGTAGGAAGCTCCAATTTGTATGCCATAGTACCAATATTTTGCAACACCTTGTAAGGACCATAGTACTTTGGCGATAATTTATTATCCTTCTTAGCTTGCTTGAGGGACATTTGTTTGTATGGTTGTAGCCATAAAAATACCCAATCTCCTACATAAAAACTTCTCTCGCTACGATGTTGATCTGCCTGTTGTTTCATTCGATTTTGTGCCAAATTCAGGTTATCCTTTAAGAGTTGGAGAACTTCTTGCTGATGCTCGGTGTGATCTTCCACTGCTTGAACCTTCGAATTTTCCCTTAAAGATGATGTGATGGATGGTGGATGATATCCATAAAGTGCCATAAATGGGGTCATTTTTGCTGCAGTATGGAAGGAAGTGTTATACCACCATTCAGCTAGAGGTAATCACTTGACCCATTGTGTTTGTTTATCAGATACAAAACAAGGAAGATATCCTTCCAAACATTTATTTACTATCTCAGTTTGACCATCAGATTGAGGATGATAAGATGAGCTATGAGCTAATTGAGTACCCAAACAAGAAAATAACTCCGTCCAAAAATCTCCAGTAAAAATGGGATCTCTGTCGCTCACAATAACCCTTGGGCTTCCATGTAGCTTTTGAATTCTGTCCATAAATGTAGTAGCAACTGTACTTGCTTTAAATGGATGAGATAATGCACAAAAGTGTGCATACTTGCTAAGTCTATCAACTACCACCATGATGACATTCTTTCCTTCGGACTTAGGTAAACCTGTGATAAAATCCATTGAAATCTCCTCCCAACTTTGACTTGGAATGGATAAAGGTTGTAGAAGTCCCGGGGTCTTAATTGTCTCCACTTTATTCTGCTGGAAAACCAAACATTCCGCCACAAACTTTTGAATATCAGATTTAAGTCCATCCCAAAAAAAATCTTTCTTCACCCTGTGGTAAGTTTTTAAAAATCCTGAGTGTCCTCCTAAAGGAGAAGTGTGCAATTCCAAAAGAATATTTTGTTTTAGTTGGGAATTCTTACAAAGATATAAGCGATCTTTGTACCATAAGGAATCATTTTTCCAACTAAATGTATCAGATGTACTAGGATCTTGCCGCAACTTTTGAATGAGTGTCCACACTTCTTCGTCCTTCTTCCATTCATCTCTTGCTTCGGTTATCCAATCTGGTTGGATAATAGAAATGGCACAAAGCAATGCTTCCACCTCTTAATTATTTCTTGAGAGTGCATCTACAACAACATTTAGCTTCCCTTTTTTGTAGATTATTTCAAAGTCATAACCCAACATCTTTGTGACCCATTTTTGTTGTTCTTCTGAAGATAGTATTTGTTCCAAAAAGTGTTTAAGGTTATCATGATCAGTTTTTACCTTGAAGTGTCTTCCCATTAGGTAAGTTCTCCATTTCTTTAATGCATGCAGTATTGCTAACATTTCCTTCTTATAAATAGCTTTCTGTAAATACTTTCCCTTGATTGGATGACTTTCAAAATCAATGGGTCTTCCTTCTTGCATTAAACCAGCACCAATTCCATTTCCTAAGGCATTACATTCCACAATAAAGGTTTTTGTGAAGTCTGACGTAGTTAAGACCGGTGTTAGGCACATTGTCTCTTTAATATGTTCAAAGGCCTTAGTTGCTTCAGGAGTCCATGAAAATGCATATTTATTCAATAATGTTGTTAGAGGTGCTGCTATTCTCCCATAATTCTTAACAAAATTGCGATAATACCTTGTTAACCCGAGAAATCCTCGCAACTACTTTATGGTTGTGGGGACTTTCCATTCCTTAATGGCTTTAATTTTGTTAGGGTCTACCTTAACACCCTCGTGAGATAAAATATGACCCGGATATTCCACCTCTTGTACTCCAAAGAAACATTTGGATGTTTTTGCATATAATTTTTTCTCCTGCAATAGTTTGAGCACCCTGTCAACATGTTGAACATGATCCTTCCAAGACCTACTGTAGATTAGTATATCATCAAAAAATACTAGCACAAATTTTCTAAGGAAGGGTTTGAAAATGGAATTCATCAACCTTTGTAATGTAGAAGGTGCATTGGTAAGGCCAAAAGGCATGACCAAAATTCATAATGACCCTCATGAGTTCGAAATGTTGTTTGTGATATCTTAGTCTTCATTCTAATTTGATGATATCACGAACGAAGATCCAACTTAGTAAAATAAATTTCTCCATGTAATTCATCCAATAATTCATAAATCACGAGAATGGGAAATTTATCTTTAATGGTGAGCTTATTGAGCTCTATAATCTAGACACATGCACCATGATCCATCCTTCTTGTGTACAAGTAGTATAGGATCAGAGAAAAAACTTTGACTAGGTTTAATTATACCAACCTCTAACATTTCTACAATAATACGTTTAATTTCGCTCTTTTGGACATAAGGATAACTATAAGGCCTGATTTTTGGAGGAAAAATTCTTGGAATCAAATGAATAGCATTATCATGATCACGAATATGTGGGAGTCTTTTGGGAGTTTCAAAAACCTTGGAATGATTGTCCAAGACTTTTTGGAGATTCGTAGAAATAGATGATTTTGATGTTGTAACTTCTAGTGAGCATAATTATGCAATTACACCTCGTTGTTCTTTCTTTAGAAGCTTTGTCATGACATTAGAGCTTATCATATTTCCTGGATTCCCTACAATACCCTGTAATTCGACTTCCTTTCCTTCTCAAAAAAATTTCAAGAAAAGTTCTTGAAAATTAAAAGCTACCGTCCCCAAAGATTGTAACCATTGTACTCCTAGTACAACATTAGCACCTCCCATATGAATGGAAAGTATTGGACTATTCAATACATATTCCCCCATGGTTAGCTTGATATTATGGCATTTTCTAGAACAATTTATAGTTCCTCCATTTGCAACCATCACTTGACATTCTGGTGTTGGGTATAGGAAAAAATTCAACTCCTTGGCTACCTTACAATGAATAAAATTGTCGTTTTCACCAAAATCAATCAGCACTATTACCTTTTTCTTCTTGATTTGTCCTTCTATCTTGAGAGTTTGAGGAGTGGTAATTCCTGCCAGTGCATTACACGATATGGTCAGATTCATTTCTTCCTCTTCTAGGGCTGGTTCCTAGTGTATATCCTCTTCTTGTTCATTTTCTTATTCCTCTTCACAATCTATGTAAAATAATTTCTTCTCAGCACACTTATGACCTTTAGTCTATTTGCTATCACGTATTTGTAGCAAAGCCCTTTTTGCTTTTTTTCTTCCAATTTTTGTGGTGTCAACCTTGTAGGTTGTGGAAATCTAGGAGTAGCAACACTTCCATCTTTATCGATGTGAGTGGTAGGCTTCCTCGTCGCCATAATTTTACATTCAATTTTTCTTTCCAACCTGAATTCCTTCTCCAATGAATCAGGTTGTCAACTGCAAACTTCATGTTGGATGTTATCCTTAAAGTCCGTATGAAGACATCAATCATGTGTTCCTATGGAATACCAGTTACCCTTATATTCAAATTTTGGAATTCCTCAATGTTCTCCCCCACTGAACCCTTTTGTTTGAGATTTATTAATTGGCTAAAGAAGGTGTTTCTCTTTGTATCCACATAATGTGCTATCATTTACTCTATAAAAATTGACCAAGTGACAATTTTTTTACGGGAGCAAAGCCATGGATACCATACAAATGTATTTTGTTCTAAATGTAAAGTTGCAATGCGTACCTTTTGTGTGTTTTGAACATTATGGAGATCAAAATATTGCTCCATCTGTAGTATCCATGTTACAAGATCCTTTCCATCAAACTTCCTCATATCCGTTTTTGGAATATGTTGGTTCTTCCCGCCAACATTAGAGTTTATCAAATCGCAATTAACATTGATTTTGTTCTCATCATGAGGTTCTTCTACTATCTTTTCACCATTATGAAACCATTCTTGTATCAACTTTGTCAAACCTTCAATGTCTATTTTTAGATCATTCTTCATGTTTTCCATATTATCTTCCATGCCATCCATATTCTCCTCCATGCCTTTCTTCAAAACTTCCATTTCATTTTTTTTTCTCTTTGCGAGAGTGAAATTTGTTGCACTTGCTCTTGTAATTTTGATAGATCATGTTGCAATTCTTCATCTTCATGAGTCATAGTAGAGCCTTCTGAAGGCTTAATGGTTGTTGAATTATTTTTACGGGGCATCTTTTAGAACCCAATATTGATATCTATTCTACAATATGCCCTTGGAATCAATTCAAATTGATTCTTCTAACAAGACTTATGCAATTCGGAAAAAAAATACACACTTTTTTCTTGCTTTTGAGAAGCTAGATATTGAAATTGGATTATATTTGTGATTGCAGCACTTCAATATTTGATTTTCGGTACCAACGTAGCCCTCTAAATTATATTTCGAATGCCACAGGTCTGACCTGATTTGGATTCTCCAAGACAAAGTTGTGTCCAATCTCCCACAATGACCTAATTATGGACTGGTTCAGTAGAGCGAACTTGTACGAATTGCCACATGTCAATTTTTTGTCCTTTTCCTATGAAATTGATAGCCAAGAAACCAAAATCTGTTTACTTGCGACCACTTTTTACGGCACTCCAATCCGATGCTCAGAGAGAGATTTATTGAAATTTTCCCACGATCACCTCTTTGAGATGAAATTCGGGAGCCTGAAAAAGCACTACCTTCCACAGATCATATCTCCAAAAATTTTGCGAACCAAGATCTGAAATTTTTTGACGAATTTCCTCAGGATTTCAACTTCAAACCATATGAAATTTAGATTCTGAAAATTCGTATAAAAAACGTTATAGCGCAAATTCCACGATGACATGTTTAGGAGCCTGAAAAAAGACCTAACTTCCACAGATCATATCTCCGAACATATTGCGAACCAAACTCTGAAATTTTTAGAAAATCTTCCTCGGGATTTCAGCTTCACACCCTAAAAATTTCATCTTCTAAAACTTCGTAGAAAAATAGTTATAGCGAATGTGTCACAATGACTTGTTTGGAGCAGCAAAACCCTAGAATCCAAAGCTTTGATACCAAATGTTATGAAATCAACTCTAAAAATAGAATAAAAGAGAGATCAACGCCTTAGAAATAGGTCACTTTGAGAGGGAAACCTCCAATACACTACATAAATGAATAATTCTTGGATGATACAATTTACAAAACCTCCTTTCTATATATAGGAGTCCATGGGGCCATAATGTAATCCTAGTGGGCCACAATGTAATCTAAGCCAGAGCTTAACAAAAATAATTTAAGGGCACAATAATAAAAAAATGGGGGTTACAAGGGTACAATAATAACAATAAGGGGGTTACACTAACAACAATAAGAGACTATACTAGTAATATAGGGACCTAACACTTTTCTTTTAATAACTTGCCTAGTTTACTTTTATTAGTGGCATTAATGATTTAGTTCAATTTCTATTTCCATTTAATTGCTTTAAAGAGGGATTATCAAATATAAAGAATATTGGTTATTGCTCCCATGCTCTCAGATTGATTATCTTGTCCTTATATAATTCCATCAGTTTCTAAAGGAAAGAGTTATCATTACTACATCCTTGACTGATGTTTGTTGAGTGAATGATTGGATTTTAAAGCATTTAGTTTCATGTCATGGCAATTAGATTTTATTTTCAACATCCGTTTACTCTTTTATTTAGAACACTATATTACATATTGCAAAGCATTACTCTTATATTGAATTGCAACCTGAGACAGAGTACACTCTTGAAATAAAAAGTCGTTCCTAGATTGATAATTAATGTAGGATAAATAGGCGTTAAAAAAGACACCTTTATACCTCAAAATTTGGTAGTTAGGATTGGTTACAGTAGTTCCAAACTATTTTTTTATTGTATTTAACGTAATTTCAAGGGGAAGAAAGGTTCTGAGTTTTGGACCTTCAGACTATAATTTTGTACTCAAAGTTTTCAAGGATTAATGAATGAGAAGCAAGTTTCTGGAATATGTTTATGTTGATATGTGTTCAAATTTTCATCTTGTGTTTTCTATCTTTGAATAAATCAAAGTAATGAGTAGCAGGTATCTTTTTACCTATGTAAGCAAGAGTTAAAATCCTTAATTAGAGCTCCTTCGTTTTAGCTGTTTGTTTCATATAATTCTTCTAGGGTTTGAGATGATATATTATGTGTAACAACATATCAGTTTGGACTTCCTTCTTTCATTTTCTTCTAGTCATTTCATTCAACATAAGCAAATGACAACATTGTGAGATGTTCATTGTATTTGATATTTCAGGGTTTTATGATAAATACTTGAGGGTTATTAAACATAGACAAATAATTTTGTGAAATAATCATATAAATGGCTTAAGCACTGATTCCTTATCACAGCTAAGGGATTGTCTCTTAATATACAACACCTCCCATCCTCTTCCTTTTATAATTTGAGAGCTTGAAAAACGCTAAACCACCTAAATGAAATAGCTCCTTTCACATGAGCCATCTCCATCTAAAATTGAAAAGGAGCACTAGAATGACCTAGATCTGAGTAGATCTAGCCTCCACTTACTACAGATTTCAAAGAAAACCAAACCCTCAACAGGATCTGCGTTCTAGTTGGAAGAAGAACCTTGGCATTCATTAATATTCAACTGGTTGGAATGATCAACCAGTGCACCAGCTATAAGTTTTGATATCACTGTAATATTCCCAAATGGGGAATGCAACAATATTTACACAGTTATGCATAGAAATAACGCAAATCATCTAAGAAAGAGTAGGAGGCCAATGTGCAGTATCTTTATTTACATTTACATATACAAAATATATGCACAAGATAGCCCATGAGATGTACAACAGGAAGTATAAGACTTTTATGGAAGAAAATCCTCAAAATGAGGTGCTGCAACCATGTATTAAGACTGAAAAGAGCTTGGTAGCATTATTTTATTGGATGTAACTGTTGCATATTACACTTTAGATCTAGATCATATCTCTGTATAAAAATTTAGATCTGTATCAGACCCATACACTAGATAGGCTCTTCTTCAATTTCCCTTTAAGGTTTTCAGCAAAACATGAAGTACAAGGAGTAGATCTGAGATCTAATGCCGCAGATCTATAGAAATATTCAGAAATAAATTGAAGTTTAGATCTGATCTCATATATGCAATATTATTATCCCCTCTAATGGATCTCAAATGTAAAGGGCAGATCCCCAACACATGAAAACCACTCCTCCAAAAATTGTGCCAAAAGACACTGCAATAGTACCCACACAAATAACATAGTTTTGGAAAAAAGAATATGTTGTAGGCTTTAGAACATGTTTGGCCTCATGCCAAGATCTAAAAATGTAGCTCCAATCATCCAATATTATCTTGATAGGGGAGAAGCCTTTGAAAGGAGCAGAATGGCCTAGATGCAAGGTAGATCTAGCCTCCACTTCTTTGTAACTTTCCAAAGAAAACCAAACCCTCAGCTAGGATCTGCATTGTAGTTGGAAGAAGCTTGGCCTTGACGGAATAGTGGATAATAAATACAATTCTCTTCCAAGAGACCTCTCGAGGAAAGAGGTGGGATTCCCGACCAGGAACACCCAGTGCTAAAAAACACTATTCTCAGCTAAATGACAACAGAATGATATTTGTCTAAATAGACAATATATTCAGAAATATAATGTTCATCAACAAACTTCTCATGCTACCATCCTCTTCCTTTTATAATTTGAGAGCTTGCAAACCCTAAACCACCTTCAATGAAATAGCTCCTTTCACATGAGCCATCTCCATCTAAAACTGCATTGTGCCTCATTGATGGCCACTTCTCCAAGACACTGCTGTAGATTTGGTCATGTTTGACCCAGTCAAAATGTTCAACCCCTTTCACACCTAAGGGTGCTTACTTACATAGCCAAGATGTAGCCTTTTTCACATTTGGCATTGATTTATTTACTATTTTGGAGTTTTATGATCCTCCTTTACAATTTTATTCATGAAACAAAAAAATAAAACAAAATTGAATATTCCCATTATCTTAAGACTAATTGGGAATATTACAGTTATGGTTAATAACTAATTATATTTTTAAAAGCCGGTGAATAGACTTGCTCTGTGTGAATCCGATTAATTGTGAATGCAAATCTGCCTCGCATTACCTACTCTCTCTCAGGGTGTTGAAACCTAATTCCAGCACCCTCCCATACTGCTTCGGGTGAGACCTTGGCCTGTGCAAGCAGGTCATTGCCGAAAGGGCCAGTAGTATAGGGGTTTGTTGGCAAACCTTAACCTTTTAACCTGGGTTAGGACCCCTCAAGCCAACAAATGGTTTTGTTGTCAGGACTGGGAGCATTTTGAGAGAGATATCAGGTGATGCCATGAGGTCCTTGGAGACCTGAGAGGGTGTAAATTGAAGACTGGTTCCAAAGACAGATTCAAGAGTTTGCTGTAAAAGAGAATCGTAGCACAAAGTTGACGGATGAGAAGTGGAAGGACATGTACATCTTCACCGAAGTCTATGAAATTTTATTTGTAACCTTTGCGCACAAGCTTCAAGAGTGGTTGGCAAGGCTCGTATAATTCCAGACGTGCTGGAAGGATGATCAGTTTACGCAGTGAACAACAGAATTGATTCAACAACTGGAAAATACTGAAAATACGATCACCCATACTGTAGATCACTGGGTAGATAGCGTGCTGGGAGGATTCATGACAGAATTCGCAGTTGATCAATTTGTATCCTACTCTGAGGTAGAGTGGATGTTCTTCAAAGGTTTTTAGGAGTAGGATTCTTAGCTTCATTTTTAATCAAAATTTTACTATGCGAGAAGGGAATTATGTGCAGCCACACGGAGTGAATGACCTCTGATCTGGGAGAGAGTACCACATGAAGTGGTAAATAACACCTGTTAGCCCCCTTTAAATTCTTTGACAAGCAAGAAAGGGGATAATTAGTTTTATGAGCCTTCAAGGAATGCATTTCCCTTGAAAACAGATCATCCTTGAAGCCTTTCCATGTTCCCTGCTCTTTAATCCTTTCCCTCTATTGTTCCTGAGTCAATAAGCCTCACTGATTGCAGAAAATTGTGCTCTAAAAGGCCTTTATTTTCCCCTTGTATCCCTACAGAATGTCCCATTTTACCCCTTTTTTCCTCTTTTCAAAGTCCCCTTTCCATCCCAAAATTTCTCCCTTAGTCCTCCTAAATCTCCCCAAAATCCCCTTTAAATTCTACCCTTACCCTTTGTTTGGCCAAATTCCCCTTTTTTCCCCTTACTGTTACCCTTTCCCAAACTTAAAATTCATTAAAAAGGGCCCGAAAACCCACTTTCCAACTTATAATAGGACCTAGCCCCTTTTCTACCAGCCCCTAACCACTTCCCCACGTGACCCACACCCAGGACCAAGCGTTTAAGCCCCAGGCGCTTATCGCAATTGGAGCTGTCGGGCGGGCATTTCCCTTTGTAACATTGAAAAACTCCGACGCGATTGGTTTTGGTCTATAAGACCTTCGACACAATCTCCACCGTTGATCTATTATTTTGATCGAATGGCCCTGCACCGATCGCACCTCCCACCCCAATCGCAATTGCAACATTCACCGTGTCACCCTTTGTTACACTCCAATTGCGATTCGCCGATCCAATCTCAGCCGTCCATTTAATCCACGATCTGATGGCCCTTGCTTTTCCACTCCAATCGCTGCCACCTTCCGCCCTTTGCGATTGCGATTTACCTGATCAAATCCTGACCGTCCATTAGTCCAGATCCAACGGTCAGGATCCAATCACACCACCATCCATCAAACTATCGATTTTGCCCATTTCTCCCCCCAATTTGATTAGATCCGTCCATCCCTCTGAGATCCAACGGTTCAGATTTATCCCCCTCTTTCCCCTTTCTCCCCACCGACTCAATCCCCGCCGTTGATCTTGGTCCAAGATCAACGGCTGATGCTCAATCACATCTCCGCTCCCAATCGCAATCGGAACTTTGGTAATGTGTCACCCCTGCCCACCCCCGATTGCAATCCTCCGACTTGATCTCAACCGTCTGTTAGATCTAAGATCGACAGTCCAGAAATAATCACCCTCCACCCATGCCGGGTCCTACCACACATGCATTTCATTGTATTTTCGTTCATTTTCTATGCATCCCATCCATTTTCATAAACCATTCCACTGATTAATCTCTGTCGTCAATCCCACCACCAGATCATGATCGAATGGCCCACGCGCAATTTTTCCACCAAACCCTATTAGTCGCCGTGTGCACCATATCATTGCATTATCCACCACTATTTTGCCTAAAAACATCATTTATCACCGTCGTACTATCATTCTCCTGTCCTCCATAGCCACCCACCCCTATGCATGGATTTCATGACTGAATTGCATATTTTTGTAGGTACAAGCAGCAGAAGCCACCATGATTTACAGTCTCTGTCATAGTTACAGAAAACACGGGAAAGGACCATTCTCAGGGACTGAAATCATGAGGAAAGGTCTGAGAAGATGTGTGACAGAGCACGCATTAAAGGAATAGAGTTTAACCTCTATAAAATCTTCTCCATAGCCCTTAAAGCTCATATTTCACAGTCAAAGTGTTGGCAATATGATATAGAGTGTTGTCCTTGATGGCAACCCACTTGATGAAGATAATGGAAACCTACTTAATGAAGTTGTTCCTGATGCTTGATGATTTTATTAATGTTGTAAATCTAATTTTCTACAAGTAGCTCAGAAGTACCAAAGAAAGAAATATCAGTAAGGGCCCGAATATTGTTGAACAAGGTGTGTCACAAAGCATACGCGGGTTTGTTTAGGGGAAGTCACGTATGCACGCAGAAAAGATCGTTCCAAGTCACGTATGCCCATTTGCGCTCTAAATTTGTAAAACCAAGGGAATTTCCATGGTATTGACCCATTGTATTAGGCGCTTGATTATCCATTTGGTCCCATCCAGGAATACCATTGGAAGTGGTGTGGTTTTGACTCATGGTATTGATAAAGGCAAAACCTATATAAGGAGAAGAAGATCATTGTGCAAAGGGGGTATGTGTCTGGGCTTTAAATGAATACTTCACTCTGAAGTTTATCTTATGGTTGAACTCTATTCTTAATCGATAGATCTGAATCTATGATGCACCTATGAATATGATGAAGGTTCAAAATCTCTAGATATGGAAATGATGAATCTCTAGGATGATCTGAAAAAGAAGTATTGAAGACCTGGCGCAAATCTGTTGTAGAAATTGAAGAAATCTGGGTAAGTTCATAGATCTGGTCTGTTCTGCAAAGTTTATCTTTTATAGATCTATACGTAGGTTCATTTCATAAAAAGCGCGTGTATACGCGGATCTGTTTAAACAAAGGCGCGTATGGGCAGTTAGGATTGTTCAGAAAAATGCACAGATGTATACACGGGTTCGCTTCGTGAAAAGCGCGTGTATACGCGGATTTTTTTAAACAAAGGCGCGTATGGTATCTGAACTTATAGTTGCTCAAGGTTGAATGTGATTCTACATATCTATTCTGAAGCCTGGGTTATCTCTGATATTCTGGTTACAATGGTTTCACTGTTATGTTGGAAGCAATGGGAAAAGTATGATTGTTGATAAGTGAAGGGTTGTATTGAAGCTATTTGATCCAGTGTGAAAATTGATGAAACGTGGTCTGCAATGGTGCTGAGGGTCGAAGCCTTCAGTCAGGGGGTTGTAGCTCCCTTCCAGGAGAGGCTGGTAAATGAGAGCAGGGGGTGGTAGCTCCCTTCCAAGAGAGGCTGGTAAACGAGTACAGGGGGTTGTAGCTCTCTTTCAGGAGAGGCTGGTAAATGAGAGATGGTTGTAGCCTTCTGCAGGTGGGTGCCTGTGTGCTGGTTTGAGTCTGCGCCAGTACATGGTTGTAAGAAGTTTTCTTTATAATAAATATTGAAGACTGAGACGACGACAGCGGTGGTTTTCTCCCGAATTGGGTTTCCACCTAAAATCCCGGTGTTCATGTGTGTTGCTTATGTGTGATGATTATTATGTTCTTTCTGCACCTGTTTAATGTTTTCTAAAACATCTAATGAATGAAGGATGCAATGATCTAAGTTAAGAATTAAATGCAAAATTAGATCTCTGGACATACGCGAGTTCTGTAAAGGATATCCACGTATATACGCGAGTCGGCTTCAGGAAAGTAGCGTATGGGTTTTTAGAAAGGAAAAAGTAAAAAATTTTACTGTCTGCACTAAATATTGATTCACCCCCCCCCCCCCCTCTCAGTATTTTTCCCAACAATTGGTATCAGAACAGGTCCTTCTGAATAAGCTTAGCCGCTAGAAGGAAGATCAAGCAAGATGAGAAATCAAGATGGAACAGCATCTATCAAGCCTCCGGTCTTTAATGGAAGCAATTTAATCTTCTGGAAAACAAGGATGAGGTCCTATCTTCAGTCTATAGGAACAGATGTATGGGCCATTTTTGTACAAGGATATCAATATCTAGCTACAATACCAACAGATCCGAATGAAAAGAAGAATTATGAATCAAATGCAAAGGTGGTTTGATCCGGATTTATGCAGGAACGCAACAGAATAAACACATAACCATAAATACAGAGATGCAGCGGAAATAACACTTCATTTCATTAATATCAAAGAACTGAAATTTGCTTACAGACAGAATGGAAATAAAACTAGCTAGGGCACTGGTAGCTATCTCTGAGAAGAGATGTGGCGGCTACAGGCCTCTGAACTGCTTTACAATGAGGCGCGAGGGCCTATTTATTATTGAGAAACAATGGAGAACCCTAAACATCCCAAAAAACCTAACCCTAGGAGATGAAGCGCCAAAACTATGGGCCCCGTTTGGGTAAATTGGTGTTTCAACTTCCCAGGGACGTAACTTTGGCATACTATCTCCATTTGACGCACATGATACATCATTAGAAAGCTCTATCCAAGGACTACAACTTTTGTGACGATTTTGATGATCAAAATCGCGAGGGAAAGAAGTACAAGAACCAGAAGGATCAGGATATATCTCAGAAGAAGATGAGGCAAACTTTGTAAAGAAACTCCAACTTGGCATAGGACAATTCAGAGGTAAGCTTCCTTTCAAATGTTTTGAGTGTGGAAGAATTGGTCATTATGCTGCTAAGTGTCCTCATAAAGAAACACCTACAAAAGGGAAGGAAGTAGCAAGAAGGAATAAGAATCGGTTTAACACTAGAAAAAATTATTATATTCATGAAGACAGTGATGGGCTATCTGATAGTGAAGAAGAATGTGAACAAGATCTTAGACTACTCATGGCATTTGAATCTAGAGAAGAAAAGGATATTTTTGTAGATGCTCTAGAGGACAATGACTTTCTTGAAGAAAACAATCAACTCAAAATACGCTTAAAAGAAAGTAAAATACTCTTAGAAGAAAGGAAAATAACCATAGAGACTCTGGAAAAGCAGGTTGAAGAAGCAAAGAAACACATTGAGAAATTAGAATGTGAAGTGGTAAGTCTAAGAAAAGATTATGAGAAAGTAAAAACTTTGAATCTTAGATTTGCTAAAGGATCTGAAACCTTAGATGAGATTATCAAGGTACAACGTTCTCCTCTTATAAAAACAGGTCTTGGATATACCGGAGAATCCTCTCAAACTTCAGCATCAAATTATCTAAAAGCAGTTACAGCTGGTTGACAAAATTCTGCCACTCAGCAAGGGAATAAAGAATCATTGCAGGTAAATCATGATCATCTCAATTCAAAGAATACTAACAGGAATATCTCTCAAATAAACACCAATCAACAGGTAAATCCAAGTAGAAGATTTCATGATCGCAGAAATTTCTTCTTCAATGGACAATGTTTCTCATGTCACAATTTTGGTCATAAAGCTGTTCAATGTGTTGCATATAAAACTATCATGACTAGAGAAGCAAGAAAGAAAAGGATTGAATTTGAGAAGAATACCTATAACAAATTTTCTCCTCTTCTAAATGAAGTTGAATGTGCTTATTGCAATAACTTTGGGCATGAAGAATCTGAATGCCGGAGCAAAGTTTAGCCAAAAGAGCATTTTCCTTCAAGATCCAAAGTATGGAAAAAGAAGGAATTACAAGTTGAAAATTGTGGCATAGCATTATTTTCAGAAGGTGAATAAAATCAATGGTCCATTGATAGTGGATGCTCAAGACACATGACAGGTGACAAACACAAACTTCTTGCATATAGTGCTCTAGAAAAGGAAAAGAAAGTTACATTTGGAAATGATAATCCTGCTGTAATTAAAGGAAAAGGGTCTGTGTTTCTAAAGGAAAAGGTGAAGGCTAATGATGTCATGTATGTGGATGACTTAAGGCATAACCTGCTAAGTGTAAGTCAAATGTGTGATCAAGGAACTGAAGTTGTCTTTAGTTCAAAAGAATGTGTGGTTCGTGATCTTGATACAGGCAAAACAATTATAAAAGGGAAAAGAACTCCAAGCAACCTGTATGTATTGAAGAACTACAAAGAACAATGTTACTTGAGTCAATCTTCAGAAAATTGGCTATGGCATAGAAGGTTGGGGCATCTAAGCTTCTCTCAAATCAACAAATCAAGCAGACTTAATGCTGTTCGTGGTATTCCCAATATTACTCTACCTGAAAGTATCATATGCAAATCTTGCCAATTCGGCAAGCAGACCAGAGTGCAATTTAATGCCAAGGAAGGATCATCAAGTAGGCCTCTTGAACTCATTCATACTGACATATGTGGACCTATGAGGAAAAATTCACCTCGTGGTGAACAATACTATATCTTATTTATCGATGATTTCTCTAGAATGTGTTGGATTGGGTTGCTTAAACACAAAGACGAAGCCTTTGAGAAATTTCAGATCTTCAAGGCTCTGGTTAAAAATGAATTAGATCTAAAACTCAAATGTCTTAGATCTGATTCAGACGAATTCCTTGAATTTTGTCAACAACATGGCATAAAAATACAGTTCTCTGTAGTTGGCACTCCACAACAAAATGGCGTAGTAGAAAGAATGAATAGAACAGTTCAACAAATGGCTAGAGCTATGCTTGATGATTCTGGAACACCCGACAAATTTTGGGGAGAAGCAACACATACAACAGTAAACATTCTCAACAAAACACATGTTCGTGTAAATAGTGACAAAACTCCATATGAACTCTGGTATGGTAATTCTCCCTCTGTGAAGGATTTTAGAGTTTTTGGAAGTAAATGCTTTATCAAAAATAATGATGAAAAAATTAGCAAGTTTGAACCTAGAGCAGATGAAGGAATACTTCTTGGTTACTCCTCCACGAGTAGAGCTTATAAATGTTACAATAAAAGACTGCGGAAAATTGTTGAATGTATTGATGTTGTTATTGATGAGTCTCCTGCAGCCCCAAAAGAAGAAAAACAGATAACAAATGAAGACGATGGCGACTTATGCCCTTCCACATCAAATAGCAATGATATAAACAGTGAACCCAATGAATAACCTGAAGATGATTTATCTGAAAAAGCTCCATCCAGATATGTTCAAAAGAATCATCCAGAATCTCAAATTTTGGGAGATAAGGGAGCAGGAGTACAAACCAGAAGGACTCTTGTGGGATCTTCTAGCTATCTAGCATTTCTATCCACTATTGAACCACACAATGTCAATCAAGCTAGCTAAGATGAATGTTGAATTCAAGCCATGAATGAAGAGCTTGATCAAATTGAAAAGAATCACACTTGGGAATTAATACCAAGACCTCATGACAAAAATGTCATTGGAACTAAATGGATATTCAAAAACAAGTTAAATGAGAATGGGGATGTTATAAGAAATAAAGATAGACTTGTTTGCAAGGGGTATGCTCAACAAGAAGGTATAGACTTTGAAGAAACTTTTTCTCCTGTAGCTAGACTTGAAGCCATAAGAATGTTTCTTGCTTTTTCAAGCTTCCAACAAATCAAAGTTTATCAAATGGATGTTAAATCTGCTTTTCTCAATGGAGATCTAGAAGAAGAAGTTTATATAGAACAACTTGAAGGATTCATTTTGGGAAATGATGAAAATCTTGTTTGTAGACTTAAAAAGGCTCTATATGGTCTCAAACAAGCTCCAAGGGCATGGTACTATCGTCTTGACAAATATCTTCATCAACAAGGATTTTCAAAAGGGTCTGTTGATAGCAACTTATACACAAAAACTGAAAATGATAAACTATTGATTGTGGTTGTATATGTTGATGATATCATTTTTGGAAGTAATGAAGAATCTATGAGTCAGAAATTTGCTTCTATCATGCAGCAAGAATTTGAAATGTCTTTACTTGGGGAACTAACATTCTTTCTTGGCTTGCAAGTGCATCAAACTACAGATGGTATATTCTTGTCACAAGAAAAATACCTTAAGAAAATTCTGAAGAAGTATGGCATGGAAGAGTGCAAACCTGTAAGTACACCAATGATAACCGGATGTAATCTCAGTTCTCATGATGATTCTCCCACGGTGAATCAACCAGAATAAAGATCTATGATAGGAAGTCTTATGTATCTCACTGGGACTAGACCAAACATTATGCATGTAGTTGGGATTGTTGGACGATTGCAAGCTAATCCAAAAGAGACTCACCTTCAGGCTGTCAAAAGAATATTGAAATATCTACAAGGAACTCAAGACTTTGGACTATGGTATCCAAAGAATGCTGATCTTACTCTTCATGCTTACACTGATGCAGATTGGGCTGGAAATGTTGATGATTGGAAAAGCACTAGTGGTGGTGCATTCTATATGGGGCCCCGGCTAGTATCTTGGTTCAGCAAGAAGCAAAACTCTATTGCCTTATCTACAGCAGAAGCAGAATATGTGGTTGCTGCATCATGTTGCACTCAACTTCCTTGGATGATGCAAACCTTACAAGATTTTCAAATCAAATGTTCACCTCCTATCTCCATTATGTGTGATAATACAAGCACCATCAGTATCTCAAAGAATCATGTTATGCATTCTAAGACCAAGCACATTCCCATCAAGTATCACTTCTTACATGAACAAGTGCTTGAAAAAACGGTGAAGTTGGAGTATGTTCCCTCCAAAGAGCAAGTTGCTGATATATTTACCAAACCTCTGCCCAGGGAAGCGTTCGAATATCTCAGACAGAAGCTGGGAGTAGTCTCCGCCTTGCAGAAAATCAGAACTACTTAAATTTAGAAGATTAAATTGGATACGCGGGTTTCCTGAATGACAGTCACGTATATACGCGGGTTTATACATAGAAAACCGCGTATGGTTAGTTGCTGACAAATTTTGTTTTGGGTCAGCATTTTTTAGCACAACTGCAGTACTATTTGGTATCTTTGATGTTGTATGGTATCTCTGATGATGTTTCAGCTCTTATATTTCTGTTTCATTCTCTGATATTGGGTAAAGATGCCTTGATGATTGGTTGTTGAAAGTGTTCAGGGGGAGCAATGTATGATGATTCCCATGGTTGGTTTTGGTAATTCTGGTTATGTTTATTTTTGACAGTGCATCTGATGTGACAAAAGAAGATAGGTATAGGTGGTACAGATTCAGGGGGAGAAGAAGGAGTGTGAAATTTTCAGCTTTTCACTTTCCATACGCGGGTTTTATGAAGCAAAGTCGCGTATACACGCGAGTTCCAATGGAGACAGAAGCGTATGCTTTTCTGTTAAGGAAAACAGTGAGATGGCTCAAGAACAGGGGCACAGTTTCAGGGGGAGCATTAGCCTTGCTGAGTGTAATGCATTGTTGGCATTATGATGATTCTGAAATGTGATCTCTTTCTTGAGGTCTTTTTGGTAGTGGTCATAAAAATTCATATTTGTAATTTGATGAAAAGGTCATGATGAGACCTATGATGTAAAATTGTAATATTCAGACATGTAAGGACTTGTTCAAATGTGTAAACCCACTTGGTTGGGTAGTTGAGTCAAAATGTGTAAACCCACTTGGTTGGGTACTTGAGTCTCATATGTAAATCCACTTGGTTGGATCTTTGATGTAAGTATGAGTCCTTGGTGATAGGAAGGTCATAGAGTCATGTACTTCATTGAAAAATATGTTTGAACATTCAACATGA